>OY987335.1:15186200-15847200 GCA_963920685.1 Polydrusus tereticollis | reverse complement strand
CTGATCTCTTTGGGTTCACATAAGGAACATAACAACCCTACTAGGTATAAATTTGACATAGAGTCTGATCGTTGTCAATAATTCTGGTATGTAAAGAAAAGCGTGAGTTTTTTCATCATCAAAGTCTGCAACAGTTTCTCCAATAGAATATCTATCTATATATCATATAATATTTTGTAGTTTTACCAACACAGAGTAACAAATCCTAGGGTTTATGGTTTTGTTCTAGTTCAAGCACGAAGCTGAATGAACTAGTTTTCGGAATTTTGGTAAATCCTAGAGTTAGCCATAACCATTTTTCGTGCTTTTACAGTAGCATAAACATTTTTATTTTATTAAAAATAAAGTTAAGTGCCTTCCAGGTGGTATTAAAAAAATCATTAAAACAAATAATTATAATGATTCTTTACATTTTTTATAGCGCCTATATTTTAATAACGGTGCCAGCTGAGATAGAATCTCTAGTAAGTTAAAGATACATTTTAAAGGTGATTAAACGTCAAATATACAGATGGAAAGATAGATAGATAAGCGTTTATTTGAAAACGTATTTGTAACGATTACAAAGTTTGAAATACGTTATAAATATATACACGAATTGTGTATGTGTATGGTTGAATATTATTAATATAGTTCAATGTTGAAAAAGCAGTTTTCAAGAGTTTTAGATCGTTCATACATTCAATACCATATGGCGAGCCATTATCAAAAGTTGTAGCAGGATATTGGCAGTTACGTTCAGATAATGTCAGTGAATGTCTTGGGTAGTCACAATCCAATAGCTTGCTCCTGATATAATGAGAATGGTCTCTCCTTAACTGGAATAATTCATCGGGATCCTTTTTTAAGAACAAGACGCACTCATAATTAATGTAAACACCTGGTGCTGTTAATAATTTTCAAAATTAAAAAATTCCTCGACAGGTTTGAGTATAACTCATACGAACTATGATTCTGCGTTTTTTTGATAAATAAGTGCTCTATGTAAACCAGGGGCGTGTCCCAAAAAAATTATTCCAAAGCGTAATAAAGACATAAAGCGACTATGATAAATCATAGTATACTTAGATACTATTCTTTACATATAACAAGAAGTTGCAAGGCTGTTACATACAATAATCAGTACCTACGAGTGTTTCATTTGAGATTAGAATCAATGTGAAGCCCAAGAAATTTACAATTATTAAGAGTTTTTTGGAATATCAATAACAATGTATAAGATGAAGTTATTAGATCATTTGAAGAACGCCCTGTTTAGAGGCAGTATCGAAAATGTGTTAGAGTTTATTTTTAGTCCAATAAACGGAACGTTTAAAAAGGAATTTTGGTTAGAAAGCTGCCTTTTTGGTGGAAGGCACATTTTAATGTTTGAAAAGACACTTCGGTATTATTTTTTATTCAACCCCTGCATAAAAGATGAAGAATTACGTTAAAATGTTTATTTGACCCGCAGCTTTAAAATAAAAAACACTAGAAAAAAAGGTTTTAGACAAAAGTTGTAGAGCATTTAAATCTGAATAAAAATGTTTATGATCATTTTTACGATATCTCTAATAAATGTGGCGTTAGAATCATGTGAACTTTGAGGGTTGGTCGGCGGCTTCGAAATTTCACATACGCATTAAATTTTCAACTTGGCAACACTGCCCATCGTCTGGCTGAGACTCTATACGGGTGTCTGAAAAAAGTTTTTTGGTACGTAAAGTTATTAGAGTAGGTATGTTATTTTTGTACTGTTTTAAGATTTTTATGAGTGAAACATTTTTGTGAAATATTGTTTAAAAAACCCTGTGAAAGGTAAGTCTGAAACTAAGCCAAAAAAATTGAATGGTTTTTAATTATTTTATATAGGTACCTACCTAGGTAATATGATATTTTTATTGGGGGTGTTAGTTTAACGATTTTTGTAGGTTAAAAGGGTAAAGCAAAAAATCAGTTTTAAACAGTTTTTTTAGAGCAAATTTTTGGGTGCCAATAATTGATGGTGTACCAGTTTAATATACACTCCTACAATAGGTATCACCTATATGAAAAATAGTATAAAGTACTGTACAGTGAAATTTATCACGTACTCAGATTTTAATATTTTTGAAATGAAAACTACCCTATGTGCTGTTTCGAGGTATTAGCTATCTACTAACCAAATTTCACAAAAAAATCATTCGGTATCTAAAAATCCGATAAATACTGCACTAGACACTGCAACTCTTCTACAAATATCACAGTGACGCCATATCGATATTTAGTTCCCATTTATTAAAGACTTGACCAAAAATTGTTTTTGAAATTTGCGAACCTCTTATGGCTTTCAGATTTACAGATTAGAAAAAAGTAGTAATAACCTTTTTTGTGTAAAATTTAATGCTCTACATACTCTACAACATTTGAGAAAAACTTTTTTTCATATTATTTTTCATTTAAAAGTATTTATAATCCAAAAATATATTTTCATCCCCAATTGAAGGGTTTTTTAGCTCCCGAGCAAGGACTGGACACAAAATAACAATAAAATGTCTTTTCAAACATTAAAATGTACCTTCCACCGAAAAAGCAGCTTTCTAAACAAAATTCCTTTTTAAGCGTTCCGTTTGGACTATTTATTTTAGTTGATTATTTTCCATTATTTTTTCGTTCAACTTATGGCCAACTTATTGAAAGTGCCGATATTTTTACATAAAACATAAAATATTAAAAGAACGTTTATTAGCATTTATTATAATTGCAGGTATAAGTTGAAATTATCTGTTAAGTGACCTAATAATATACAGGGGGGTCCATTTGAAAAAATCGAGTATTATTTATTTAAAGATTACTATATTTGTACCGATTTAAAAAGCACCCTGTATAAGATATTGATGTTGTGTTTTAACAGAATATTTCCAGATAGCTATAAGGTTTATGAATACATAAAATTTTATTTTTTAGTTTACATTAGTAATATTTTAGATTATATTTTCGACATGATGTTTTTCGAGAAAATTTTAGGAAAAATAAAATAATCTGGCAACGTATAAATCCCCAAAAACATAATGGTGTATTAGTACGTAAAATTTTATGCCGAAAAATTACTTTCATGATATCCAGCTTTTTTGGCGTATCCTGTCTATACAAAAATATTTTTAAGGTGTGCACTTTTGTTTATTCTAAAACTTTTATATTAATTACTTTTCGATATTTCTAACAACAACGCCTTCCTCACACTAATTGTCCACCCTGTATATTCAATTAGTTACTTTGTAAATAAAAACCAAAACCCCTAAATCTAATTTGGCAACAGATCATGGAATAAAGATTTCTTATTTATTTATTTAATACTCTTAGAATGACATTTAAAATACATGTACAATCTGACACCATATTTTTAACCAATCGATTATTTAACAAATGTAAAGAATGGTATTCTCAAAACTCGGCAACACTCTTGGCCCTATAAATAAGATAGGAAACTGTTTGATTTTATGACTTCTGTGACACGAAGGAAAAAATCCAATTTAGTGGAGAATAAATCTAATACCGAGAGCACTTTTTGGGGCTTTGTTGTGACGTCATCAGTGCGATTAGGAGACCTTTTTTTGCCACTCGAACTAAAGAGAATTCTTGATTTGGCCACCTTACTTAGGACTGTGGTAATTAAAAGAAATAAATATAAAGGAAAATTAAAACATACTACTATACGCTTTTACCAAATTTTTTTAACTAAAGGCTTACCGGAAGTGTTAACACGTCCAAGGTTTTGTTTGACACAAACAGATCAATGTTTCTTTTTACACACTCACTCACTCACTCACGAATTGTCCTTTGACGATACAAGTTTTTACCCGATCAAAAATATTACAACTACATTGAAAAATTATACACCCCGCTACACTCATAACCTGATGAAAGATATTGCGACTAAATACGTACCTACGTATTTGTACCTGTGCATACTACTCACTCAGTATCAATCATCAAAAAACAATTTTTTGCCATTACAAATCAGATTTTTTGTTGGTTTTTTATTCGCAGCTTGAATTGACTATTTCTATTTTATTAATATTTATGCAAAACAAATAGAATATAAGCACGATTATTTATAAGAGAAAATAGTATTTTTTTTTCCTTTTTGAACATACAGGGCAATAAAATAAAACTTAATGACTTATAGTTCGCTTTACGGGTCTGTGGCTACCACGGCTAAGGAGGGGGGTAAAAGGCGTAGAAAAGTAATTTTTGAATGTAGCGGCATAATAGGCGTTGCTTCGTTACATATTATTATTTTATAAGTTATTAAATTCGTAAAAACATAGAATAGAAAAAAATGACTATAGATTTATGTACTACGTTTCAAATAGTGTGATTTCATTTTGACATGCACAGCTATATATATATATATGTCGAAACGCATTTAAACATATTTTATTGTCAGAATTACTATACAAGTTAGTTAATTTTAAAATTAGATTTCTTTGGTGAATTTAACAAAATGCATGATTATAAAGTTCTAACTAACAACATTTGCTAAGGGTATGAAATATATAGTTAAGTTTATACTATAACCATAAAACATGGTTATCTTTATGATAATATATAATTAGAATATAACTATATTCATTTGACTACGATAACAACTCCATTTTCTAAACTCTGGCAACAGTAGCAACAAAAATTGTAAATATAACTATACTTTTCCTGACAATTTGTTATTGTTAACGAATAACAATCTAATTTTTTCGGTGTATATTTTCATCATAAAATGCATCCACTTCTTATGACTCCAATCACATTTATATTTGAAGACTCACAAATCAATTTTAATTTTCTTAGTCATCCAAGGGATTGTGCACATGCTTATGTTTTTAACCGGTGCTACACTATCAACTGTTTCAACAATGTTATTCAAAAAACCGGCATACAATTCATCTACATTTTGTGCTGGTTTAATTTTAATTTAATTATTTCCTAAAAAGCATATGAAGACAGTATAAATATTCGAATAATGGTAAAGAAAGTGATATTGTAATACGTTTTGTAGAAAATATATCTCCAAATTGGGGAGTGACAGACGGAGAAATAAACCACAGGCATCAACGCGCGTAAGCAATAAGCATACTTATACACCTGCGATGAAAACATAACAATTTGTTATTCGAAATAATTTTATCTCCATCTTTCCAGTGTGACAAGTTACGTCTTCCCGGGAAACGGTTGTTTAAACTATCTCTTAATAGCATTGCGAAGGTACAAAATAATATTTTGATAAATAGTAAGGCAAACAGATCATATCCATTTGACAACAAAATGCGAGGCGGATTTACCCTGCATCTCATCAGCACATGAGTTATGAGTCAATTTAATTGGAATATAATATTAATGTCGTTAGTCGGCTCGGGGTTTTAATTAGAGTAATTTAATTTAGAGCCAAATTATTAGAATACAGTGCTTCTGCTAATAACGGCTAGCAATTTCGTCTTTAGAATTATTATTAATTTTATGCTACTTTACATAACGACCAAGCTTAATAATTTTACTGTACAAAGAAATTGCGACAGGGTTTTTCTGTTTTGTCTTTTGGACTACGCAACACATAAACCATTGCCAAATATAGCCTATGCCAATCCACCTACAATTTCAAGTCAATGTTCAACCTTTAGTTAAAGTTTGGATGAAGATAGTGATAGTGACACAGGACTATATTTGAAGTAAACTAGAATAAAGTTGCCAAAATTGTTTATTGTAAAACTTTTCTGTGTAGACACATTGTACTGTATTTAAACCTTAAACTTAATTTTAATCTTGTATTGGGGTGTAGTCTAAAACGTAACATTGTAAATTGTAATCATAGTAACTTCTTAAAATATTTTTCATATATCTAGTGTACCTTGTTGACGACTGTAAAGACTTAATTTTTATTCAAACGAATAAGTCTGTATTTTAGTATTTGATTAATTTTTATTGTACTTCTTATGTCTCAAAATATTATTATAATAATCATTGATCCTTATTATTGCGGTTTGAAGACGTTGGGACATACACAATGGGTTTTAATCAGGTAGTTCATTTATTGCAGTAAAGGTCAACGATATAATGTCAACTTTACTATACCTAAACTATTCAAATCACGGAGAAACCCCGTTTTCCTAATTATCGGTCATTAGTGTTACGACCAACCTAAAAAGTACATACAGCCGGCGGGCGGGCTGGCGTCCTCTCTGTGAGACACTCGGTACATAGCTACGCGGATAGATTTGGGTTTTTATCAAAACGTATCAATTCTATTTCTATTCTAAATTGCAAAGGCGTGGTCATATATATTTTGAACTTTAAATAAACCAATTGGAATCGGATCTCAAAAACAAAGAATCCAAATTAGCCACTCCTAGAGAGCCTATAATAATAATTGTATAAGCATTAAAAAATTAATATACTTTCACCAAATAATAAATGCAATGCAATTTAATGAAAATCCACGTACGTAATTTATTTTTATTTACATAATTATTACTCGTTTCAATCCTCACAGCCGTGCTTATAACACTCTTTCCATTTGTTTGGCATCCCTCGCTACTACTACTGTTGTATTACAATTCTGTGAAGGTTTAATTCACGTTTTAATATTTTACAACGCCTTTGCCGTCTAAGCGGAATCTCTCTTCTTTGTAAAAAAATTACACAAAGTAGAAAAGGCTATGCAGTAGACCCTAACTTATATCTAAATGGACAAAATTTTAGTTTGTCACCTGAGATTATTTGAGCTTAAAATTTCAACCACAATATTAATTTATACAATACACTAATGTGGAAATTAAATGTAGTACACCCTATATTTCATTAACAAGTTTTTTTTAATTGAGCACTCCAAATATTCTATCATTTATATTCCAATCAAAATTGTATTTGACTATTGTAAGTCAACCCCAGAGAGAATTTTTATGGTATATTGTGGCTTTTTCTTTTTACCAAAATATTTTAAAACCCAAGCTGGCCACAATATTAATACATCGCTCTCAAAAAAGTGTTGTTTATATAATGTATTCATTTTTGTCAGTAATTCGTCCCACTGTGCGCTGTAGCCAGCCATATGGAAGTGAAAGAATGGTTCAAAAATTATTTATCTGCAAACCCGCCTTCAGATAGTTTTTGCTTCGAAAAACTTTAATCAGTTTAATCTTCGAAGTAGGTTTACGTCTACCCTTGTCCTGCAAGCAAGGAAAAAACTTTATTAAAAACTGCTTCCCAGTTTCCTGATACGCTTCACATGAAATTCGCCTCTGTTTAGTATGATGAGCTTCTGTGAATGATGGCTGTTTATATCAAAATAAAAGTGATAAGGCAAGATTTTATATAACAGATTATATTATTTTAACACCCTATTTATTAGAAGCAGTTTTTGTTTCAAGGAAGCTATTCTTCTTATTTTAAAGGTATTCTTAAAGCAATAATGCAAACGTACAAAAAAAGTAGTCGGTCTGGGGAAGTGGTTTAGAGTACCGTGTCGATGATAGCGGGTTTAATCCCCCGACAAGAACATCATAAAGAACACTTTTTCAAAATAAAATGGTAAAATTACTTAAAAAGACAGATTCATCTTCGAGGGTAAGATTGTTATAAATCACTTTAAACAGATTTATCTCGCTAAATGTTAAGGCTTAAATTAGAAAATAAAGTATTCAGTTTAACTAACCAAACACTCCACTCATCCTCATTGAGAATAGTAATTGGGATAACCCTAAACGAATTCATTCAATAAAAATATTTAACTGAAAATGAGCAACAATATATTTTATTTTTATTTCACATCTTACGTTTAATTCGACCAAATTCGATAATGATTCCGTCAATTTAATGACTTTACACATAAATATCTAAAAATAATTTTGTCAATTAAGTTACCCTTGCGTTGTTCTGTCGTTCTGCCTTCACTTGTTTGCTACAGGTCTGGTATAACAAAGTCTAGTAAAGTATTTCTTACGATATTACGTAATTTTGTAACAATAATCCTTATACTCTAATAACAAACTATAAGATTAACATATAGAGCTAGCGCACTTTACTATGCTTTGCACTGAAACTATTTTACTAATTCAAATATTTCAGTATTCTTTCTAAACCCTTGTTATCAATGAGCAGGATAGTATCGATATTAACGTAGTAGAGAAGTCGTTTTTCGTTATTGTTACAGCAAACACTATGTTCCTTAGTACTTCATTCTGAAAGCACTGAATTATTCCAGTGTTGCTTTATGGGACACCCTCTTACAAATCACTTAAACCCACAATGCATAAAATAAAACTACTACATTATAATCTATGCGCGTTCCATTGTCCGGAATTAAACTTGAACGACACATAAATGGCGCGTTCGCGCGACATCTCGCCGACTTATGACTGAATGCAGACGAGGAAGAAGATGGTCGCGTGACCACTGCGCCATAAAACTTTTATTCGTGCAACCAAATGTTTAATATGTGAATCGAATTATAATTTTCCCAATAATTAAGCCTTAATAAAAGTAATTCCCGAGAAAACTAAATTAGCAATATTTAATTGATCCAATAAAATTTCGTTCAAGTTGAGAAAATATTCGGCAATAGTTTTATTAAATCAACTAAAATTTTTTCGGTTAATATCTTCTCTGCAATATATTTCACTTGATGAAATATAGGCTGTATTGCCACAATTAATAAAGAATCAATTAAGCGTTTTAATTCGCACAAGAAAAAGTTTTTCCTCAGTGTATATGAGAACGTTGGCCATTTTTGAAGTTACATTGGCGTAAGGTGTCATTTAAAGTAAGAACAACAATATCACCCTCGAAAAACATATTTGGAAAGTTGGCGGTGTACTAGGCGTATATATACTCGCGACATATAGTGAATATCAAATAAGAAGTTAAGGACTCCAGCAGCAGCAGTTGCAATAGGACTGTCAAGAACATTTCTTGCATGTCTTGTAAATATATGGCAACTTTCCACCTACTTTGGCAGGGTCTTATTTGATTTGGGTAAAATTTTGAAGGCTCGTGCAAAAACACAAACAAAAGTTTATTGCTGTTTTTCTAGTTACTGTAGCTTCCCAAAAATGAAAAGTTAAGTTTTATTGGAAAATCGGTTTAGGTTAGTTCAGTTTCCATTCATTTTAGTCCAATAGACCGTAAGGTCTAGGACAAAAAACGCAATATAATACAATGCAATGTCTATTGCCATATGACATAGTTTGAATTTTCCCCTTACCAAAATATGTATCCTGTTTCAATCGTCTTCTCACACTCCACTTCCTCCTTCGTCATATATACAGGGTGTTCCACCGGGAATTTCTTCTTCCATTTTTTTTCTTTTATTCATGGAAAAACTTTACAAAGTATGCTATTATTAAAATTCCTGTATAACTTGATTACGTTTTAGCATAATCGTCTTTTCCAAACATTGCCATATTGGATACAGTAGTTGAGTATTTATTTCCTTTTTAATTTGTAGTTTAATTATTGGCAGGCTTCTTTTTTGGCTATTTAACCTCGTGTCTGATTTTTATTTGTATATCTATTCATTTCTATTCAATTGTATTCATTTGCATTTATTTCTATTCATTTGTATTTATTTGTATTCGCTTGTATTTATATGTATTCATATCTGTTTAAATATATTTATTTGTATTTAAATGTAAATATAGATGTAAATGTATTTACATAAATACATTTTGACAATTTCTACACCTTTAAGGATTGTCGCACCCCTAGGTTAGTATGTGTGTAACTGTTTTTAAGAGCTAATTTGTACACCTAAAAAAGTATTATGCTTAAAATTTTAAAATTAAAAATATTTCTTAAGTTTTAACGGAAGATCTGTTACAAAAAATTAGTTCAGTTAGTTATAAGGTATTAATAGTTTTAATAATAATTAATTTGTTATAAAGTATTAATACAAATAATATTGTACTTCGTATATTAACAATTACAGAATATTTGTTAAACAAAAATATAGTTTCTAAGATGAGTTGAATATTCCAAAATATACATTTTCTTTTATTTAAAACAGAATATATCCTCAATGTGTATTGTACACATATATTATACAGGGTGCCTCTAAAAGGTCTGTACAAGATCTGAGCACATACTCCTGAGGCCAAAATAAGGCGATTTAAAGCAACTTACCTTTGTCCGAAATTGCTTAGTTTCCGAGATACAGGGTGGTAAAGTTAAAAAATAAAAATCGAATTTTTTAAAATGAATGAACATTTTTTAACGTATTACAATGCACTTCTTATGGTTAAGAATGGCCATAACTTTTTTATCAGTGTAGTTTTTTCCTTTTCTTGTTAGGGAGCTTTTTTTTGAACATTTTTAAACAAAAAAGGTACTCTTGTGAAAACCGCTAAAGTAAGCTGTTTTTGAGATATTTCGGTTTTTAGTGTTCGATGCCGCACCGGAATATTTAAATTATTTTCAATAAAAAATTCCGCCATTAGTAAATTTTCGGCAGGAAAAAATGTTTCACTTGGCTTAGTTACAGCAAGTTTTGCAGGAAGAATTTGAGTATGGATTTTTTTTTAATAAAACGAGGAACAATTTTATTTTAAAAGTAAATTTAATTAGCATAAACTTTTAGTAATTGTTCAAAATGACCTCCGTTAAGATAAGTACAAAGATTAATACGACGTGAAAAGTTTAGATTTACTCTTTGCATTATTTCTGCATCGTTCTTTAATATGTTGACTGCATTTTGAATTCTTCCCCACAATTCCTCTTCATTATTAATCGGTCTGGAGTACACCATCGTTTTTAAAGACCCCCATAAAAAATAAAAAAATAATCCAACGGAGTCATATCCGGTGAGCGTGGCGGCCACTTTACAGGAGCGTCATTTCCTCTACCGATCCATCTGTTTGGATACTATCGATGCAAATATTTGCGGACATTTATACTAAAATGTGGTGGAGCACCGTCATGCATAAACCACATATCTCGTCGAAGTTGTAATGGCAAATCTTCTAATAAATGTGGCAGCGTATTTTGTAAATGTTCTAAATAATCCACACCATTTAGTCGTGGCGGTAAAATGACAGGATCAATAATGAAATTGCCAATGATTCCTGCCCACACATTAATTCTAAACTCATGTTGATAATGAGTTACTTTCGTGACATGCGGGTTTTCAGCAGCATAAACATGTTCGTTATGTAAGTTGGTTACACCACTTCTTGTAAAACATGCTTCGTCAGTGAATAAAATGTGCTTAGCAAAATTCACATCCTGTTGTCTTTGTTTTTGAATTTGAAATTTTGTTAATGAATCGACAGAAGTCCAATCGTTGATCGAGATCCGGAGCCAAAAGGTCTTGTACCTTTTGCATATGGTATGGATGAAGCTGCTGGTCTTTTAATGTTCTATGAACTACAACCTTGGATACTCCTACCTCTAAAGGTAATCGTCTGGTGCTTAATTTTGGATCTTCAGCAATTCTTTCCAAAATTTGTTCCTTAACCTTGGAGTCCTTATTGCACGTTGCCGTCCATAATTGGCAGTTAAACGAGTGAAGCTACCGGTTTAGCGAACACTAACTAACACGTTTCAAATACCTTATTTATTCTCGCAATAGACCTCGTAACTATTAGACCGAACAATAACAAATAAACGTGTTGTCATCATTGTATTCCAGTGTAAAGTAAATCAACATTCAAGCTGCTCCCCTCCACTTGGTTTGCCAGGCTTACGCCACAGAAAACGTAGTTTTTTTGGCTTACTCTGTTAAAAGTATTAACTTCTATGATTTACTAGAATAACATGATGTGGGAAATATATAACATTGCCTAAAACCTTGTAAAAAATCTGTAGTATGGCAACGCAGCAAAAAAGAATCCGCCCAGATCCCATCATTTTCGTGGCCATCCCCATCGACTCGGCAATACTCGGATTTGTGACAGCGTTTTTCTGTGGGTTTTCCTGGAGTTTTGTCAACCTAACCTTTATTGTTACGTGGTTTTATCGCATGCATATGTAAATTCAGAGTAATCCCCACTCCCGACCCCACCTAGCTCCTCACGGCGCCGGCGTCTCGCCTCCAAACGATTTTAGCATCACAATTGTATAGCATTTATGAATGGCGTGTCGGATCTATAGTTACGATACTTATGATTCTCGCATTGGCAAATTCTTACTGAAACACTTACTGTAAACAAGATAGACTGATAGCGAAAATTCTTAAAATACGAAAAATGTTTACATTTAAATAGTCTGTTGCAAAAAAAAATTTTAAAGGTGTTCATCAAACACGTAAAAAATCCGAGGATTTTTGGACGTGACACTCCAAAAAATTATCTAAAAAAAAATACATTTTCTATAGCTAATTCACTGACCACATTTCATCCTCAAAGATAACAGCAAACATTTTTTATTCAGAATAATTTAAATATTCCGGTGCGGCATCGAACACTATAAACCGAAATATCTCAAAAACGGCTTACTTTAGCGGATTTTCACAAGAGTACCTGTTTTGTTTCAAAATGTTCAAAAAATTAGTTTCATAACAAAAAAAGGAAAAAACTATACTGATAAAAAAGTTATGGCCATTCTAAACCATAAGAAGTGCATTGTGAAGCGCCCTCTAATGACCAAAGTGAAAAGGTGCCCGTATTCGGGTTTCGCATCCCAAAAAACCCCCGGGTACCAAGTTTTAAAGTAATACGTTAAAAAATGTTCATTAATTTAAAAAAATTCGATTTTTATTTTTTAACTTTACCACCCTGTATCTTGGAAACGGAGCAATTTCGGACTAAGGTAAGTTGCTTTAAAGCGCCTTATTTTGGCCTCAGGAATATATGCTCAGATTTTGTACAGACCTTTTAGAGACACCCTGTATATTATAGTTTTGAAATTTGGTTAATAATATTAAGTACCTTTATGATATTATTAGCCGACATTATTTTTTATTACATAGCGAATATCATTGGGTTTATTTTAAATAAAATTTAGAAATTAATTAATATTAACCAATGATAACGAGATTGGCGATTCGCGTTTATTTAAACTAGACTTAAGTTTATATATTATAACTTAATGATTTTTAATATATTTAATAGGTAAAAGTTTGGACGTTTTTGTTTTCATAACCTGATGGAATTACGAATAAAAATACAAATAACCTACTTGTAATTTTACGATAATTGTTAGAATAATTTTTTGGTTTATTATAAGAAGTAGTAATTTTTGCTATGAAACTATATTTTGTTACAATTAAGTAGTATACCTTTCAAAGTCGTTTTTCCATTCTATCATTTTTGGAGAAATAAACGAGTAAATACTATGGTTATTTAAGTTGCATAAACGAAAGGATCTGAAAATGTTTTCAGACGTTTCAGTTCTGTTTAGTTAAATAATTCATAGTACTTTTTCACTTTTCTAAAGCCCAAATGATATATTTTTGGAAAGTCTAATTTATTTAAAAACGACTATGTTTTAATAAATTGAACTCATTTTAAATTAGTATGAAAATCAATAGAAATAACGTATAAAAGTTAGATCTATTCAAGCCGAACTGTTGACGTGATTAGAAAACAGTAATATTAACTTTTTTACAAAGTGAAAGTTACTGCAGAAATGAAGTTCGCAGTTAGTGAACATACTTTTATATTAAGTCCCGTGAAAAATGCAATTTATTAAATAAATTAACATTTACATAAATAAAGTGTTAAATTAACTAACTTAGTAGTTATTTTTACTATACCGGGTGGCCAAATAAGAATGGACGCCGGTCATATCTCAGGAATCGTTTATCACAGTGTTTTCAAATAAAAAAATCTGTTATAAAATCGATTAAAAGAAATTGCTGGAAATTATTTTCAAGTTTTTAAATTGACCTCTAGAGGGCGCTTAACCAATGACAAGGAAGATAGTCGGATTTTTATCGATAATATGCCAAATAAAGATATATCAAAAATTAAGTGTTTGGAATAACTTTGCTATCGTAAATCTTGCTCCAACTCGCAATAGACTAAGGAGAGAAGGGGGAATCTCTTTTGACAGAAATGCCCATAACTCCGGTTTCCCTTAACCAAATTTAACAAACTTTGTTTAGTTTGAAAGAGCTTATCCTATAAAACCATTTAAAATATTATATTATTATTTTCTGTTTTATCAGTCGCAAAAAGGTTCAAATTGATAAATTTGGTGAAAACCGCATGTCTATACCCCAGTTTAAACCAGAGATACAAGATAAAGTATTGTGAAATCGGCCGCAGGTAACTCATAATTTACAAAATACGTATCATAGCTTAGAAACACAAAAATATTATTTAAAACGATTAATATAATTATTATTCATAACAAGATTTACAGCTAGGAAGAATTTTGCCACAAAATAATAAATTAAAAAAGTAAACATCAGGATACTTCCTTGTTTAGCTCCTGATTAAGTATTAATTTTTGGAGATGTAAACTAGTTATTCAACAATTAGATTTAATTAATATATATGCCAAACTAAAGTTAACATAATGTTAAAATATTATCAGATAATTACTATTTAAGAGACACAGATGAAAAACAACAATTAAAATGTTTAAAGAAGGCAACAAGTTTTATAAAGTATATAAACTTATTTTAAATTAAGTATTTATTTAGCAATTATTAAAGAATCATTAATACGTACTTTGAACTTTCTAGTGGCACTTAGCAGTGGCATATATAATACATGAAAGGAAGTAAAAGAAATTTCCCTGTATAAAACTGTCAAAGAAAAAATATGAGAAAGCGATTACAGCCCTGTCGTTCCGCACACTCTCATAGCAATGGTAACGTCGGCGTCGTCGACAATTTCTTTTTGCAATTTTATCCTGCTTCCTTTTTGAATTCGCCGCAATTAATTTAAAACTTTTAACATAATTCATTCAGCTGCATAACTGAATGAAAGATTTGTCATCGGAAAAATATTCGTTATTGTAAAAATTTAATCAGGTCGAGTTTAATAACATACAGAAAGTTTTGATTAAAACTTGGGAAATAGGCAATATTTTCAAAGTGTCGTTAGCGTAGTCGATATTTACATATAAATTATATGTTAATTTTTTGAATGGTATTTTGGTCATTTGTTTAATTACATGCAGTGTTTCTGTGGCACGTTACATAATAAATCTGCTTCTAAAATTACATTACCCAAAATAAGTTCATTATTTCAACAAAGATAAAAATCTTATTTTAAAAATAATTTTATATATTACACGAAAAAAAACTTATAAAAATAACCAAAAATATAATAGAAGTAACTATATGTTATAGTTCTATATAGGACAGCCATATGGTATATTAAGGAAGACTATAAAATTATTGTAAAAACGAGTTAATATTTTTAATAGTTACTACAAAAATATATAGGAATAAAAAAGTTCGTTACAACTATTAAACACGAGTGCAAATAATATAAAAATGTCTTGTTGTTTGTTGTCTAGCTTATATTGTTACGATTGTAATAATTATTTGTAAAAACTATCAAGCAGTTTTGCACATTTTACTAATGAATATTGTAAAACTTCTAATATTTTTTCGTAAATTTTATTAATTTTAGTTGAATTTCTACCACCAACTTTTGTTATACTAATTAAATATTTTAGTAAATATTTAAAACTCCTTTTGTAGTTTCATTTAAATATTTTTGTAACATTTTTTATTTTTGATTTTACAGAGGATATAATGAAATATATTTGGTCTTTCTTTCTTGGTCGAAACTAAGTGTTCCAGATTCCATTCTGCTAATAAATCCGCCAAACTCCACATAACAGCACCATAATACCATAAACCACAAAATCAGAGACAAAATTAACCAGTTTGAACTTATAACACATAAGAGTAAGAGTTAGAGGTACGACCCCTTTGATGGCATAACTGTAAATGCGACGGCGCCGGCGTAAATTATTTAGATTCTATTATATTCATTTAGTAAAATACGAATTTTCCTACTAATTTCCTACTAATTTAATAAACGCTTCTATATTTTTCGATATTTTGCAAATACAGTGTTATAAAAATTCAAATATTTTATTGTTCAACAGTCTTACTATAATTATACCCTTCTAAATGCTATTAAAAATTTTAGTAAAGAAATATAGTAATTTTTACTAATTTTCCGTTATAACCATTTTTTATAATAAAAAATCATAAAAGCCACAAAACGATTTAATAAAATTCACAATACAGATTCTTAATTTTGAACTAAAAAAAATGGTTATTCAATTTAACCAAAACGCATATGTAGAATGTAATATATACCTTAGTAGGGGCATAATTATACTATGTTATATCAAAAAGCTAACCATATTTTTTTATAAATTTAGTTTACAATTTTATTTTGGTAAAGACTGATACACAGATTTATAGTTATTAAGAAGTTTTATAGAGACATATACTATAAAATTCTTACTAAAATAAATTTATTTTATTTTTTTCCGTGCAACAACATCGAACTGCGGTGTCACGTTTTTTCTTGCAAATTTAATCTACTTTCCGATTTTAATTTAAGTTTTTGAGGTGAAATAAAAAAATCGTTATTATTGCAAATTGCGCCCTCTACCAATTTGCAATTAGGTTTTGCCCAAAATATGCTCCTAAATATTCGGATTTTTTTTTATTTGAAATTGCAGGATTTACTGATGCGCAACTTTTGTTTCGTTTAGTTTAATCATCCTTGTATGCCCTATGATGGTTTACGGGGCACCCTGTATATCCTCGAAGCAGGACATTTCGACGCCGGCCGATTTTGCGCCTAGATATTAAATTAATTTACGGAATTGGAAACAAAAAGGTGAACTGGAAGCTAGTTAGCAGTACTTCTAGTTTAGCTAATATAAGGCTAATTAGTGTCGGATGTCTGTGCGACTGTATTATTAGTGGGTAAGTCGAAACGTCGGTCCTTTTGTAATAGTTAGGTTATGATTTTGTCTATGTCTTTTAACGCAGATGTGCATTCGCAATAATTCCTGGAGCTCCATTTTGAATTGTTTGCAATTTCTTTTGTTTAGTGGTATTATTAGTGCACCATGTAGAGCAGACATACGTCAGCGTGGAATAATTTTATGCTTCGAAGATCAGATTTGTCCATAATAAGGTTTTGTGTTAGAAATTGTGCACTATTTAAAAATATTCAAAAAGTAAGGCTTAAACTTTGTACTCTGTATTTTTTTGCATATTTAGATTAATGTGTGTGCTTTATGATTGCCTAATAATTTATTTAATTTGCTTTTGTAGTTTGGAAGCAATGAATTAAAATCGAAAAAAAAGTTGCAGTCCTTGAAAAATAAATCATCAAAACCTATTTAAAACCATTTTTTTAACAACCAAATTCTGTTAGATTTATGGCAAGGGGCCAAGAGATCCTATGAATCTAATAGTATATGGTGTTCAAAATAAGGTTCCAAAAATTACACACTTTTCTCAAGCTAAATCACTTTAAGATATTAATAATTTGCATAATAGTATCCACCATAGGTATCTATGGTATCCACATATACCTAAGAAAATGTGTGCTTTTATATTTATTCTACGGAATACATAACGGGACACTACTAATGCATTGCGATTATTACTAAAAAACTTTCAAATTTGATCAAATATGGCACATTTTTATATAACTAAGTGATAGTATTATGACAGTACATCGATTAAAAAATCAGCTTATGTCAAATAAAAATTAAGACTATACTATGCAACACTAATCCAACATTTTACTTCGTTTTTATATAAAAGTTGAAAGAAAACAGTCGAATTTTACCACTTTACACCTTTGTTAACTGATGTCAGGCTGCTATAGAATTTTCAGCGATATGGCGGCGGACATATCATGCCAGCACACTTTAATCGCCAACAACTGAAGACAAAAAGTTACGAGGATTTCACAACACTAATTATTCAAATCCAATTCAAAACATAAACAAAACCAACTTCTAACAGACATATCAAATTTTATATCTGTCATGTTTCCTCGTGTTAAAGTAAATACATGTTAGAGGGAGACACATACTGGTGATACACTAAAATGGAATCATCGGCTTTGCTTGACATTGTTTTGAATAATTTGATTTGTCAACTTTAGTTCGTTTTTATATACATTTAAGTGCCTTGAAACTACTTAATTCTAAAAATCAGTTCTTTTCAGAGCTATTCCTATCGTACAATTATGTTGCTGATAGGTATTTTTGGACATTTGTTATTATTTATTCATTTTAAATATTGTAATTGTGGAAAATAATATATTTTATTACATTTTTTAAGTCCGGTTCTGTCCCTAAACAGCTGTCTGCAATTTCGACCTTACAGTAAATGAGCAAAATGTCCACCTTCTGATAAAATCCACGACTGGTTTCAATAGGTTTACTTTTATTACCACATTTTTGGCTTACCACATCTGCTATTTATAACAAATTACTGCCAAATGAAGTACCTACCTACCTGCTTTGGAGAGCAGCTGAAAATGATAGTATTGTCATATTATCAATAAAATTCAGAGTTGTCAATTAGCAGTAATTCCATCATGAACAATTTTACTAACGCTGAAATGGTTGGCATGCACTTTATTTATGGATTAGCAAATGGAAATGCGAAAGAAGCACAGAGAATTTACCAGGACAGATATCCTAATAGAGTAATCCCATGTGCTAAAACATTTAGAACGCTACATGCAAGATTATGTGAAGCTAAGAGTTTTAATAAAAATGCAGGTGGTGGAAGACCAGAAACTGTAACAACGCCTGAACTAGAAGAAGCTATACTTGATGCGATAGAAGAAGATCCTTCAAATTGTACCAGGAAGATTGCACTGCAGCTTGAAGTCAGCCCAAAAACCGTTTGGAAAGTTCTAAAAAGAAACCTCCTGTACCCATATCACATACAGCGGGTCCAAGCTCAACTGCCTCGAGACATTCACCCAAGATTAATGCTTTGCACGTGGTTGATTCATAGGATGGCACACAATAATAATTTTTTACCAAATGTTTTAGTTACGGACGAGGCAAATTTTTCACGAGATGCTATTATGAACTTTCACAATGACCATTTTTGGGCCGACGAAAATCCCCACGTTATTAGAGAAAATCATTTTCAGCAACAATTTTTGCTCAAAGTATGAGTAGGAATTATTGGTGACTTACCTAATTGGCGCATTTTTTTTACCGCCAAGATTAACAGGTGAATCATACACGGACTTTTTGCTACATCATTGATCCATTTTGTTAGAAGAAGTACCCCTATATGTAAGAGTCAACATGTGGTGCATGCACGACGGGGCTCCAACTCAATTTAGTGTTCTTGCTCGTCAGCATCTCGACATCACCTACCCTAATCGCTGGATTGGACGTGCAGGAACTCAAAATTGGCCAGCTCGCAGTCCTGATATTAATCCTCTAGATTTCTATTTATGGGGTCATCTGAAGGCTCTTGTTTATAAAACTCCTGTACTAGATGTGAATGACTTGAGGAATCGGATAATTGACAATTGCAATGTCATAAGGTATTTTTGAACGTGTCAGACAATCAATGACAAATCGATTGCAGTCGTGCATTTTATCAGAAGGTGGACATTTTGCTCATTTACTGTAAGTGCGAAATTGTTTATTTTTTATTTTTGGTTGTTATTTTATGTTGTCCATGGATAGCTTTTAGAATGAGTTAGAGTGATTTATTCTTCTCGCAAACGAAGCCAGATATAAATAAAGACAAACACAAGAGACCAAAAAGTTGTATTTGTAGTTGCTTAATCTGAACAAATTAAAAAACTAAAATAAAGGCAGCGGCGTACTTTTTCTTCTCAATAATAATTGGCTGTGGTGCCCACGAGACGCCACTGGACCTAATAATTTCAATCTAGTTAGGGCTAAATAAGCGCCTTATTACTTCAAATAACTGAACCAAATTTGAACCAAATCGGTTTAAGGATATTTATGACCATTTTTTTTTTTAAACTTCAACGCCCTGTATCTCAGAAACGAATCAACTTCGGACATATGTTCATATAGGAACTTTTTTTCTTAGAACGACCTTACGTATCACCCTTTGAAGTTTCGTACCGTAGTTAGGAAACACGTGTATATGTATATATCTTGAAAATTTTGGATAAATAGATATTTTTCAGTAGTGAAGTGTATTTTCAGTAGAAGAGAATTATGAGAAAATATTTAAAGGAAAAGATGTTCAGAAAGAAAACTAAGCTGAACTAAATTAGATTGTAAAATTTCAAACCGTTTTGCCTATTCCCATACAATATAATAAGTTTTAAACATTTTCATCCATATGTTCAACATTTCGTTTTTCTGATATATTCCAGTAACAGAACCTTGTAATATTCTTACAGTTGGTCCATTATCTTCAATATTTTCAATTTAATTCAATATAAGAGTAAGTAAGTATATATACAGAGGCATTTTTTATTTTATAAAGTCGTAAATATAGGCCTAGAGTATCGATTTCTAAGATATAATTTCCGTTTGCGCGTGTAAAGAAGGCTTAAATGTACGTCAAATACGTAATTATTTGAAAGGAAACTTTGCATGGAATTACAGAATTAAATTATTGCCCTCAGGCAGCTGTAAAACCGTTAAAATATACGGTTTTCTGGTAAATGCTTTTTGCCCTTTATATAAATAGATAAGACCAAAATTAGAAATATAATTTACAAAAAACTTTCTAGATTAAGTGGATTAGTTTTTGATTTAACGGTAAAAACTTACAAGTTTTCCACATGCAAACCTTCTTTAATAACACTTTGTCCGCTGCATTTTACTTTTTAATTAAAGAATTTTATAGGTTTAAGGTCTGTTAAATCAAAACAGAAATTTATCCCTGATAAAGAGTAGTCCATAAAGTTTACGAGACTTTAAACGTTATTTACTAATAAACGTTAGGATATGAGTATGTTAACAAAACCGCATCCTGTTGAAATACTTAGTTTATGTTTCTTGTTTGATGAACTTTTTTCAGTAAAGGCACCCATGTAAAAGTCTGTGCGTTTTAAGAAGTCCGATATCGGATTAAATCACCAAGGGATGTTATCGCTTTTAAAACAGTAAGTCGGTTAAGTTACAATATCTTCGCACCTTCGCTATACTTGATCACACCGAACATCTCACTGGTTTACTGTATTCTATTACTGGGCGAAATCAGAGGTTTCAAAACAAAATTATCTTAGAATTACGCGTTGAGCATAAATAATAATTAAATAGATAATTAAATTATTTTGCTATTATTATAGTTAAATCTATATAATAATCGCTATTTTCCAAGAACCAATTAAAATTTGCTCAAGTGAGGGATGGTTAAATATGTTAAGGATTTTGTCAGGTATATACTTTTCCGATAATGACATTATTTTGGGATTATTATAATTAAATCTTCATAATAATTACTATTTTCCAAGAAATAATTAAAATTTGCTGAAGTGCGGGATGGTTTGTTCTACTTTATTTTAAATAAGTAGTTGTGCTTTTCACTTTTAGTTGTTTCTCATTGTGTGTGCCCTCAAATATGGTCATCAAGTTTTGAGATTGCCGCCCTACCATTGTCATTACAACGCAATTGAATTGGTATGGGGTATTAGCAAGAACTATTATGACAAACATGCCTGCAAAAATATTGGTAAGCCTAGCGTTATAAAGTTATGGGAGGAGGCGCTTAGCCAAGCGGGCAAAGAAGTATGGCGGAAATGCACTGAACACACAGAAAAAATTATTTTTGAATCTTATGAGACAGAACAGGTTATAGACGAAGTAAGACCGTTAATTATTACGAATGATGATGATGATGACGATGATGTTGATTCTGATGAGTCTGAAAGCATGGGTGAAATTTCAAATGCAGAGGAAGACTACTTTTAGTAGTACCTATCTACAAGTAGGTACGTTCTGTCGCAAGACTACAAAATCGGTTCTTTTTAGAACCAAAACTTTATAAAAAAGAATTCGTAAAACAAATTTGTCTGAATACTACAAAAGCTAAAAAATTATTATTTTTCTTTAACTAAACTAATTTTTTATTTACTTTAAATTATTTTATTTAGAAAATGTAATTCATCAACATCCAAAATTACCTTCAATATAATTTATTGTTTGAGCGCCACCGACATAATGCTCAAGAGGTTTTATGGCTTAGCGGACTTCTTAAAACGCACAGACTTTAGCTAGAGAGGGTAGTTGCCCTCAAAACTCTTAATAACTTTTTAAGTTAAACAAAATTAGTCGGTAGTGTACCGACTAATTTTGGTGTTTAAGTTTATTAAAAATAGAGAAAAATATGTTTAAAGCAATATGCTAAAGCTATCCAAAAATAATATTAGAAACTTTACACTTGTTAAAAGTTAATAATAATATGTCAGTGGTTAAGCCGTGCATGAGGTTTTAACTTTCGTTTAGGAGTTATATTAAATATATGGTAAACAAACAGCCTTGTTGGCTTTGTTCTTTGAGTTTGCTCGACTACACTTCCATCAGTAGAAAAACAAAGCTAATTGCCGAGCAATCTAAAAATGTCCCCGGCATGCACCTTTCGCGGAAGTATTACTCATGCGCAGTACGTCGGATTTCTACGATTTTTTTATACTCCCCTAAAATTCGTTTATCTGGTCCAGAGCCGGTCGTGTCTTTATTCTTTATTTACACAGTGCATGGCGTGTGTATTGTGTAATGAAGCATATCAGTATGCCATCAATAACAATGCATTATAATGAATCAAAACGGATCTAAAGATTTATATGACAAATAATATGCTTATTTTTATTTCTGTTACCTTAGGGTTACAACCAGTTTTTCAGCAGGTGTCTTTACTCGATTACAGGGGGAAGTCTCTAGGTTATTTTTCATGTACTTCAAGATCAAATTAAAGTACTCAAGGGTAAATCTGAAATATTTTTGAAACTTCTTCGTGGTTTTTAATTAATATATTAATTAAAAGCACCTTTATCTTGTCTATTTAAAACAACTTACTGATCGGATAGCCGTTTAAATAAGTTTGCAGTATTCTTTCTTCTTCATCATCGAATCTTGACCCGCCAATGTTCCCTAATTAGCAAAAAAGCTAATCGTTTTTTTCTTTTATTATTTGCCAAACGACTCACGAACGTGTAACTTTTGCATATATCATGTTTGTGGGTCCCCAGCAAATTCCCATCACCAACTTATCGTCAAAATACGTCTTAAGTAACACTACAAGAAATCCCAAAAATTATCAGTAACCTGCCATTGGCTTTTTATGTCCAGGGAGAAGATGCGGGCTGGTATCTGTAAAAACCCAAGCGGCGCCATTCGCAAAAGTCGTCAACCCTCTTGGCACGGTACACGAAAAAAAAATATTGTAATTTTTACAACAATTGCAGACAAATTCGCTACGAATTGTTGTAAATATAGGGACAAGAACAATTTGTTGTGAATTTCTATATCATATTGTTTCCTTACTTTTAACTAATAACTAATTGTGCAACTATCTGACACAAGTGGTACAAATAAAGTATACAAATTGTTGTTGAATTTAAAAATATTGCAAGAAATATATTAAAATAATAGCTCGTCACCTTATGCTATACGAGTTTGTAAATAATGTATAATATGTATTAAGAAAAAGATAAAATGTATAGTTACTATTAGTTACAAATTTCAGAAAATTTTGTTGGATATACATATGTCAATATACTATTACAGGAAAAGTTTAAATGTCTTGGTGAACATTTCACAACTATTTGTTGGAAATGTTTTGTTAAACATTTCACAACAGTTTGCAGGAAATATCTTAGAGAAACTAACGGAAGGGATAGAATGAATTTCAGAATCTCTGTTTCCAATGGTAGGATGCTACACTATTGCTACCTGTAGACAGTGATGCCAGGTCTCATGCTTTTGCATGAGATCTCATGCTTTTCAAAAAAATATCATGCTCTCATTATTTTGTCTCAAAATCTCATGCTTTTTTAGCTTACGGTGACAAATATAAATTATTATACATATTAATTAGAAATGTAAATATAAACCATAAGTAACAAATTACCATAACATAAATCATAAAAGAATTCGACTTACGTCGCAAAAAAAGGTGTCGCCAAAAATGTATTTGGAATCGTTGGAATCGTGTTTAATAATCTTAAAACTGCAACACCGCGGCTGGATTCATCATGTAAACAAAGCAATGCACCTAACAATGTGTTATTCCCCGAAAACCATTATCGATCGAAATATTGGCTATGGCTACGTCTGATATTTACGTAATTGCTTTTCATTAATTTATACTGTCAACAAATAAATTTAGCAGTATGGTGCTAAGTGATAGCGATAGCAGTGGTAGTGAAACTGATCAAAATCTGCCCGGACCTAGCTCTGCTAAGAAGAGAAAGATTTATAAACAACATTTTAAAAAATACTGGGCGAAATTACCTGAGTTTTATTGGGTAGAATGCAGTAAAAAGGGAACAATGTTTGCGTGGTAAGAAGTTTTGGATATCATAATATTGTTATATTTATATAGTCACTTATTTTTCTTTTATCTTTAAAAACGAAAGTGATTTTACTTTCTTAGATTATTTAGTTTTTAAAATATCTTATGTTTCTGTTTGTGGAATAAAAATTTGTTAAAAATACCTACTAGTGTTTTTATTTCAGCCTATTATTGTGCTAAGTATCTGAGTACTTTGTTTCTAAATTGCTTATTCAAGTCAAATCACGTTTTAATAGGTACTGACAAATTTTAAATGAAAATGGCTACAGCGACTATCGCGCCATCTCATGCCTTTTTTTAGAAATCTCATGCTTTCTAGAAAGATTTCTCATGCATTATTTCTGTGGGACCTGGCAACACTGCCTGTAGACCGGATTGGAACTCGTTGGTTCTCGTCAGCACAGGGCACAATTAAGTGAGCATACCGAATACCATACCGACCGTTGGAAAATCGAAACAGCTTAAAGCTGCGATATTGTTCTGCGTAGGCAGTACAATATAGGCAGCGCCATCTCCCAGCAGTCTCTAGCAATCTAAAGTACTTAATACCGTATGCTGGTTTATTATAGTGTAGTAAATACTACAAATTCTTGAAGAAAAAAAATGGCAAATACAAATCGGTAGTAAAAATTTCAACAGGCACTTGAGATCTTTCAATTATTTTAAAATTTTGTCTCTAGCCACGGCGCACGAATGGGCTATACAGGGTGGCCCATTAATAGGGGCCGCCGGCTATATCTCAGGATCCGTTAATCGGACGACCCTGAGAAAAAAAACATATTGGTAAATCGGCAAAAAGAAAAAGCTGCAAATTATTTGTAAGTTTCTAAGTCCACCGCTAGAGGGCGTAAATCCAACCTCTGTAATTTTTCATGCTCTTTCTTCCTAGCGAAAAATAAAAATACCATTACATTTTAAATTTTCGAGAAAATCATAAAAATCTGCGACATTGTCATAAAGCGCCACCTACAGACACGAAAAATAACTGAATTCAAAATGTTATTATTCTAGTAGGAGCACCCATAAAAGCGCTTTAAAATTAAAAAAGTTATTCGAAATCGGTTATTCTAAAAAAAAAATTATTGGCTTTTTTTTAAACCAAGGTTTACCCCTCCCCCACCCTTTATTTGACAAAGTAGGGAAAAAACGTAAATACAAAAAAGTTGTCATATTTTCAGTAGGTTACAAAAAAAAATTCAATATAGGTTCACTTGAAGTAATCTTGATTAAAACAGTATTTTCTACTCCGAGGTTGGATTTACGCCCTCTAGCGGTGGACTTACAAACTTACAAATAATTTCCAGCTTTTTCTTTTTGCCGATTTACCCACAATTTTTTTTTTCTGAGGGTCGTCCGATTAACGGATCCTGAGATATAGCCGGCGTCTCTTATTAATGGGCCACCCTGTACATATTTAATATTCTCATATCTCATGCTATCTTGGACGAGTTGTACCTTGCATCCGAATATTTGCGTTTATTAACAGAGCCACTGCAAGACCGATTATTCGTCTCCCTCGATGTGTGCTTTTTTACCGACTCAAGAAGAAAAAAATTGGTGTTCGTCTAGATCAGCTATACTCTAAGTGTGTTCCGCGGAACCCTAGGGTTCCGCGATACCTCTGTAGGGGTTCCTCAAGAATTTAGAAAAAAAATCAAAGCACCTCTCTCTGGTCGAACGTTTTGACTCCGCGGCCGCGCGTAGGTATATTTATTTATTTATTTGTATTTGTATAAACATGTGTCACAATAGCTGGTACAATATCTCATAAGTTTGGTATCAACATGTATACTTGTATACTTGTGAGCGCGCAGTCCCTTTGATAAAAGCCGCCTCTGAATTGTTTACAACGCAATTTTTATATTTCTCTTTTTATTTTTGCTTTTTGTTTATCAAAGGCGCCGACTCGAGTATTTTCGAGAATATTCGAGATCGAGTCTAGGACTAAGTATAAAAGCGGCGATCGCGCGTCGCGCCTCGTCAGTCAGTTGACGATTAGCGTTCGGAGCGATAAGTTCCTATCTACCTACTTACAAGCTCGCTAGCGAGAAACTAGTGTTCATTGTTCTACTGCCTGCTGTATTCTGTTGTCTCAGTTTTATACATTTCTTCATTGTACTAAACTTAGTCTCTTATACGCAGTAACGATTGTGCATTATTTAGACCCCACCATCCTGACGTGTAACATTATAAATAAAGAAGAATGGAACGTTGGCTTAAAGGTGTTAAACGTGTTGCAACAACATCTTCTAATGACGCTGAATGTTCAAAAGCAGTACGCGCGGAGAATATAGCAATCACCGATCCAGACGATGATGCCACGACGTCAAGCTCGACGGTTTCAAAGACGAAAAAAAGGAAGTATGATGAATCATATTTCGGATTTGTTGATTCCAACGGCTCACCTCTCTGCATGCTATGTAGTAAACTGCTTCCTAATAGTTCCATGGCACCTGCCAAATTGCGCCGACATTTACAAACTGTACACCCCGAGTCTAAAGACAAGAATAAAGAATTTTTTGTTCGTAAAAAAGATCAGTTATTGGAAAGTCAAAAAAATATGATGCATGTAACAAAAACTATCAACGAAAAGGCCACGGAGGCATCATATTTAGTTAGCTATTGCATTGCACAAGCAGGTGAAGCGCACACTATCGCTGAGAATTTAATAAAGCCATATGTATTAGACAAAACAAAATGTATGCTCAATGAAAAATCTGCAAAGCATCTTTCTACTGTGCCGCTATCAAACGATACTGTTTCACGGCGAATCCATGATCTGGCAAGCTACGTCAAACAAGAACTAGTTACACGTCTACAAAAACACGATTCGCCTTGCAAATGGACGAGTCAACTGATGTCGCTAGTTTGGCTATCTTGCTGGTTATCGTGAGATATCCATATGAAAGTTCTTTTGAAGAAGACATGCTTATGTGTTCACCGCTGCTCACAAACACTACCGGGGAAGAAATTTTTAATAAAATAAATATATTCTTTGAAGAAAATAATCTCAGTTGGAACAATTGCATTGACATTTGTACAGATGGGGCCAAGGCGATGACAGGTAAAACAGCAGGAGCAGTGTCACGAATAAAAAATAAAGCGCCTAATTGTAGTTCCAGCCATTGTATTCTGCATAGACAAGCACTTGCGATGAAGCAAATGCCGTCAAATCTAAAATTAGTTATGGATGAAGCGGTAAAAATAATTAATTTTATCAAATCACGACCACTACAATCCCGATTGTTCTCATTATTGTGTGAAGATTATGGCAGCAAACATAAAACACTGCTGCTCCATACAGAAGTGCGATGGCTGTCTCGGGGTAAAACTTTAACAAGGCTATTTGAACTTAGAGCCGAGTTACAAATGTTTCTTTCAGCAGATACTTATTTTAATTTGAAGGACCGTTTGTATGATAAAACTTGGTTGTTCCGATTGTCTTTTATGGCGGATATCTTTCCAAAACTGAACGAATTGAATTTATCATTGCAAGGTAAACAGACAACAGTGTTTCAGGCCAATAATAAAATAACTGCCTTCAAAAGAAAATTAGATTTTTGGATTATTTGCGTTGGTAAGAAAGAAATAGAAAGCTTTACGTCACTCAGTGAGTTTGTTAGCGATAACGACTCAGAAATGTTTCAAGATGATGTGTTTGAAGAATTGGTCCAATATCTCAGTTCGATGCGCGCATCTTTTGAAAAGTATTTTCCCGAAGAACAGAATACAAAAATGAAACTGAATTCATGGATTCATAATCCTTTTTTACCCAACTTGGAAAAGCCCCAAAGTATGTCAAACGAGATATATGAATCTCTTTTAGAAATGTCATCAGACACAAGTATGGAGTCACTGTTCAAAACGACGCCTCTCAACGATTTTTGGTGCAGAATCCGTGATGAATATCCAATGCTTGGCAAAATGGCTCTGAATATTCTTCTCCCGTTCCCAACAACATATTTGTGCGAAACAGGATTCTCAACCTATGCAGCCACGAAAACAAAATATCGCAATAGACTGGACGCCGAACCTGATATGAGACTTCAACTCTCTTCTATCAAACCTGATATCAACCAATTGATGAAAAATAAAAAACAGTTTCATACCTCCCATTAGTTACATTTTTTCTTTTTTAATATCTTCTATTATTGTACTTGCCATGTGGTAAAGTAAGTAATAATTAGTAACTGTTACATTGTACTTTTATTATGCTTATTAATAAAGAATACACTTTTAAAAACTATTGTTTTATTGTAGGGTTCCATCAAGTATTTTGCTTCCCAAAAGGGTTCCGTCACCAAAAAAGTTTGAGAACCGCTGGTCTAGATACACCGAACATTCGTTAACGATCATGAATATTTATCCACACACGCGGTTAAACGCCCGAATATCGAATATTCGTACGGCTGCTGCATTCTAGCTTGAGCTTCCAGATGCGTAGATGATAGAAAAAAAGAGTCAGTGTAAGTTAGAGATACCTATTGTAATTTCAACTGCGCACCTGAAGGTCAAAGCTCATCTGTACACGAATAACGTAAATGTGGATACGGCATTTCAAACAATATTTTGCGTTTTCCAAAACTGTATTAAACACAGGAAAAACTCTGAGAAGAAAACGTTCTTTTTTTGATTTCCTAAACCTGATTCCCCCTTAAATTATACAAAACACTTTTTTACTGGGATTGAAACTATGTTTCATTCAAAGCAAAACACCGTACTAGTCCAATTCTTTTTGTACGTTATTCTCAGAACACAAAAAGCCTCGGATTACTTTTAATATCATTTCCAGGAAAGTAGCAACGATAAAAGGGATATAATAAATAAGTTAAATAACTCGTGAAGCAGTCATCTGGATCAAACTTTATTTATTTAAGTAGAGCAAATGAAAATTAAACTTTTGTGTTTTTTGTTTTTCCGGCAAAACCATAGATTTAATTAAGCGTGGGTGTGTATAAGCGGGGATTTAGAAAAAAAATCCCCTTATGCCTCTTTTGGATAAAATTTATGACCCTTATACCGAAAAGCTTAGTTTTGTCAACTCAATTCGTATTTTTCTTAACGAAAATGTTCTCTGCCTTTTTTCAACGAAAATATAAATGCCGGAACAAAGGGAAATCATAAAAGTGGCGGTTTTGTTTGTGGTGAAAGATGTTTTAAATTTTCAGTTTTTTTGCTGCATACTGTGTGTTTTTTAATTGATGGCAAAAATGCAAGATGTGACAAACAAATAAACTATCTATCACATCATTATCCATGCATACATTTTGCCACTGGTTTTTCTGTGACTACAGAGAAGTAAAAGAAGGGTATTCCGTTTAAAATATCAAAGTTACTACAATACTTCCTAGTAGAAGCGGCGACACCGCATTCTCGAAAACAATTTAGCTGGGTAGAACATGCACGTTTCAAAAAAACACAAACATCATAGAAACTACAAAGAAATCCGCATGCCTGCTGAATTCGAAAATTTTAAATTGTTAAAAGGTTAAATAAAAAAAGATATATCTATTAGACATTAGGAAAGATCCTAAAAGATCTTGGTCTTTTGTTACAATAAAAACAGAATTGAAAAATCTTCCCAGTAACATGACCTACAATTAATAGTTCAAATACCGATACAACCTTCATGTTCTAAGCACGTCGCCGATTTTTTTCAAAAGTCTTTTTCACCAGCTAGTGTTACCAACATAAACAACCACTGCCTAAATATCGATGTTACACCCATTATTAATATTAAATTCTTTACGGAACAAGAGGTCATAACTGCTATAAAAAAGTTAGAACTTAACTTTACGACAGGTCCGGATTTTGTTCCTGCGTTTTTGGTAAAAGACTGTAGACTTGTGGAACAACTTCTAAAAATCTTTAATCTTGTCTTTAAACGTGAATTCACAAATGTGCCACTTGATAGGTATAGCATCTCCGAAACAAACAGTCACGTGTCTTGGTATAGCCGATAATCCTTTATGACGAGTATTCACAGTATAAATATTATTGCGAGTTACAAGCAATGTACTGAGATACGGAGAGGACAAGGTCAATATAACCTTCTTGACAAAAACTCCGAAATGAAGTTGCCCTCTATGCGGCATAGCAAGTCAAGAGATCTCTCTAAATAGCAAAGATATATGGTCATACTCTCTCAATCCGAAAATAAATCGCACACAAGAGTTCTGAACATTTTGAATCTTCCGTTATTAACACATATTTAAAAATGATCTATACACAAGTTACAATAATTAAAATTGAACAAGACTAGCGACAAGTATTCTGCGGCGCTTCTTGGAGGGTACGTGTCTACTGGAATAAAAAAATTTTAATTTAAAAAATGATTTCATTAGTATTATATTCGTATTTTCAGTAAATTAAAGCTCATTTGTCAATAGTCAGACCAAGCGATTTGGCTTCACAGGTATTATCCTAATACCATTTATATTAATATTAATATTTTCACTCAGTCTTTTGGCCCTTGTGCTCCCAAATACTACTACCATGGACTTTTTCGGGTTAAGCACTAAATTATGCCTACCCAAGTTTCCATATATACCGGCAAGTTCCCCATTCATAAAAAACTGCGCATCATGATACTTGATGAAAACCATACTGAAGTTGAGTATCATCAGAACATGCCTTATATGAGCATCTTCTAATAGAGGTTAAGATGTCTGCAGTATAAACAGCAAGGGGCCCAATATCGATTCCTGCGGTACTTCGTACTTCTGACATCACAGGCTGCAATGATGAAACAGCATCACCCACAGATACTCTTTAAGTTCTCCCTCATTTATGAGAATTTTTTTCTATTTTGACAAGCACAATCACCCATAAATTTCTACGTTCACCCTGTATAAGTTTAACTTGTTTCGCTTTTATAAAATACACTGTATATTCCAAATGTATTATCATAGGTATTACTCTATGTGTCCCCAATAGTATAGAATTTAAAGACTTAGGGAGCTGAGTTGCAGGACCCTGTATATAAAATTAAAAAATATCATGTATCCAAGGCAATTACTTAATTTCTGAAATCTTCTAGTTTTACACATTATGTAATATTATCATATTAAAAAAATATGTAAAGTAGTCATTAATATTCTCGCTTGAAAAGTGGGTGGTCACTAACACCAAATTCAAAATGTGTGTCACTTTTAACCTAAATTTCTTGCATAAAACTTACAAAGAAAATACAAAACGAAGGCAGTATATACGAAAAGGTCGGAAAGCATATCTGAAAGGCCTGCATTCCTTGCCAGAAAGGTTAATAACAAAGTGTGTGGCAACCTTTTACTATGACCTGACATGATAAGGTTGCCGCTTTGTAAGCTGTGAAATCAGTCTTATATTTGTAGCCTATACGGTGCTTATCTTAAATACTGCCACTCTACATGTCTACGTGTAGTGGTAAATTACCCACCCTTACCCTTTTATTGAATTAGTTGTTACTGCAGAGCTAATTCAATTTACTCTAGCTTTATCGTCTAATTAATTTAGACATGACCTTTTTAATTTCCGGGTTGTTATCTTTTATATACTGGGTGTTCCTTAATGATGTTTATATTTTAGGCTGTAATTCCTGGTACCATTCTAAGAATAAAATTTCATATGAACCTAGAGCCCATTTTACAGTCGGCAGGTCTTTTGCAAGACGCATTAAAGCTTGACGAAAGGCATGCGCATTGAAAAATCAGCTGATTTATTGTTACAACAATTTTGTAAGTTTCATTACATGCCAAAAAACCGTTCTTTACGATCTTTCTTCCAGTTTCCGCTGCAGTTCTGGTGACAAATATAGTGATTTTTATGTTACCAATCAAAACCAATGTTACTACAAAGTTGAAAGTAACCTTTAAATATTTCTTTGTTTTGGTTTGGCAGTTTGTTAAATAATAACAACAAATAAAGTAATAAAAGCACCAAGAAGAATAAAAGAAAGATTACGTATGTTTAAGTGCGTTATTTCCTCATTTCTTTGTTGGATGTCCCTTTCAATCACAATTGAATTGCCAGTTGTAAGCACGTCCTGCAAGACACATTTCAGGCAACGTCTTGCTTATGCAATATGCAATGCATTGCAGTAGGTGGAGTTTAAGTCATAAATATAATTTTGGAGGTTGGGGTTTATTATTGTCAATCTGTCGAAATTCCTTTGACTGAACAAACTTTTATCACTTTCTATACAAAAAAATCCCGAAACTTGCACCTCATTGTAGTTTAAATGTAACTATTCATTTTTGAAAAAACTACCATACCAGCGAAACTAGTTGAATATTGTAAATTTTGTTTTAAATATAGTGGAATTAGTAAACAGTGTGTTTTACTTTTCTTTAAATTTATCATGGAATTATTAAAAATGAGTGGAAATGGATCGGCATCCTGCATGAAATTTAACAAGGCAATTTTCTCGAAAACTGTTGTTTTATCGTGATAAAAGTGGAGGACATTTTTTGAAGATTTTTTAATGGCCTTCCAATATAAGCTATTAAAATTTAAGAAAACTTTAAACAAAAAAGTTGAGGGGCATTATCTATGGGAAGGGCATTATAGCTATTTATGTATCAAGGGCGTTACGGGGACTATAATGCCCTGAAGGTAGAAATAGCCCGAGGGCCTCTGGCCCGAGGGATAGGTTTCTGCCTGATGGGCATTATAGTCCAGTAAAGCCCGTGGTGCATACAATGCTTTATGTTTTACCTAAAAAAGAGTTTTTCAATGACTAATTACATTATTTATTCGCAATATAAAAAATAAGTTGCACCTGTACCTGTATACGTAAGTAGATAATGACTGGTGTTAAGTTTGACTTTGATGTTTCTGTCAGTTAGTCAGTTGGCATTTTTTATTTAACGATTTGCTCAAAATGGAAGAAATTCCACAAAATATAAGAGAAAAGGTCATAAAAGCGACCGAAAATCTTTTGCCAGTTAAATCAAGGCAACAGTATGATCGGGAGTATGGCATATTTGGTATTTGGAAAGATACGAACACAATTCTTCAAATAACCGAAAACGTTTTAATGGCATATTTCCAGGAACTGGTAAGTTATTGATTTTATTTTAATACATATGTTTAACAAACTTTATTATTTTTAGTCGGAAAAATACAGTCCGAACTCTCTCTGGACCAAGTATTCTACCCTAAGGTCTACGTTGATGGTCTATGAAAATATAGACATTTCGCAATACCATCGTCTCATATCTTTTTTAAAAGTTAAGTCGAAAGGATACGTCCCGAAGAAGTCTAAAGTTTTGGAAGGAGAACAAATATTAAAATTTATTAAGAAGGCTCCTGATGATATCTACTTGGTACACAAAGTCATATTGGTAATGGGTGTTTTTGGAGGTTTAAGACGAGATGAGTTGGTCAAAATGACCATTGATGACATTGAAGATAGAGGAACAGTCTTGGTTATAAAGGTACCAGAAACTAAAACTTCAACTTCAAAAAGTTTTACTATCATCGAAGAAGATTTAGGCGCTTTAAATTTAATAAAAAAGTATACAACATTAAGACCAGCTGGAATAAAGGAGCGAAGATTCTTTCTTACCTATAGAAAGGGTCGATGTACAGTACAACCCATTGGAAAAAATACCATAGGAAGCGTCCCAACATTGATCGCAAAATTTTTAAAACTGGATAATGCAGAAGCTTACACCGGCCACTGTTTGCGTCGCACATCGTCAACTTTACTTGTTGAGGCAGGTGCTTCGTTTGAAACGCTAAAACAACATGGGAAATGGAAAAGCTCTTCAGTAGCTGAAGGATATATAGAAGAAAGTATTTCATCCAAAAACAAAATAGCCAAAATGATTGCCAATTCAGTTAATTCCGAGGTTAATTCCGTAGCGACTATTGAAAATTCTTTAATAGACTGTTCTTCTATACAAAATAGCGTTAGTGCTACCACCGCTGCTACCATCACAAAAAACACCGACCATTCTATAGTGGGATCAGCTACATTTTCCGGGACATTTCAAAATTGTAATTTTTATTTTGGAAATAAAGTTTAATTTTTAGTATTGTTTAAAGAAAAAATTATTTTTTGTATAAACTTGATCTTTATTGTGAGAGAAATAAAATTGGATAAGCAATAAAATTTCCATATTAGCGCATTAGGGTAATATAAGCGGGCATTATCATAATGCCCGCTTATAATGCCCTAGGTGTGATAGCAGGTATTATTGCTATCATAACATATTCCGTTTCTAAGGTATTATAGATCAATAATAGATAGGTAAAACATAAAAGAATTTATGTCAACAAAAATACATGAGGAATAAGGGACATACCCAACCCTCTACAGCCTGCAATACAGGGTATCTCTAAAAAGTCTGTACAGAACGCTACCATAAATTCCTAAAATTACACTATGACGATCTAGCTCAACTTACCCTGTTACAAAATTTTCCGAAATACAAAGATATCTTAATAATAGCAGAATTTGCACGAAACGGAAGGGTTTTTTAGAATGCGAAATTCAGATCTGCTTCATAACTTCTATCTGCCTCGGTATATTAAATGTCCAATAATAATTTCTTATCCCAAGGCATATTTTTTTTACAAACGGTATAGGTACTTGGTGGGTTTCGCTTCGAGTCGCAGTTTCTGAGATAATTAAATTTAAATGTTTTACTGCGAAGCTACTGAAACTCTTCATTACCTTCTTTGAAACTTTATCCAGGTTTCAGACCTAAAGTCCCTAATTTTGGTTTATGAATTCCATGAAACAATATTCGTAATGTGTGTCTAAGTGGTTTTGTTAGACAAAAGTTTTATATAGGGTGTACACTGTACACAAAAGTTGGTAAGTTGGGCTAGGTCGTCATATTTTAGCCTAGGAATTTGTACTAGCATCTGGTAAAGACCTTTTAGAGATACCCTGTATATTCTTAATCACTTTTATAAGCACATACGAGGGTAATTCGATAAGTAACTTGGTTCAATATGAAATAATTTGAGATTTCTATCTTACTTTATTTCTCGATACAATCCCTTCGAAATTCGCGAGGCAACCCATTCCTTTCCTGAAGAAGTTCTTTTCAAGGCCATAAAAATAGTCGCCTATATTCTTCATCGCATCCGAAGGTGCCATAGCGGTTGAACAGGTTGAATGAGGAAGCAGTTCATAACGCATTTCGGTAAATTTTTTATAAGCGACACGGCATGAACGGATGGTGCGTTTCTTGGCTATTTTGGGACGTTTCTCCCGATCGCTTCTTCATTAAGTATGTCTATAAGGGATGCGTAGTATACGGCAGTGATGCTTTTTTCCTTCTCGAGGTGGTCGATAAGAATTACCTTCGCATCCCAAGAGACTAAACGCATTTTTTCACCTTATTGTTTAAAAGACGTTAACTCTACAAGCAAAGCCCTATTTTTCTGCGATATAAAATATTAAGCTTATTTAAATCAAACTTCCACCAGTTCTAAAACACGGTTAAAAACGGAATAGCTAACAAAGGAAATCATCTATTATAATTTTTGTCTTAAAAATTATTTATCACAAAAAGTCACAGAAACTACCTTAAGATTTATAAACATGTCTATTTATAGATGAACAAATTGAAACTTTTGTAAAGTTTGTCTAACAGGTGCTTATTTAAATGTGGTGAACAGATGTTTATCTTTGTTTTAAATGATCTTTAATTGAATCTACGCAAATTTAAACGAATCAGTCTTGTACTGTAACGATACAGTAACAAATGACGACAAGCCAGCAAACCTTGTTCCGTTCACGCACTTTCATTAGCCTGATGACCAAAACGATATCTTGGACTTCGTCAATATTTTCTGGCGTCACACCATACTCACAATAAATTCTGGAACCCCAGGACTGCCTCTAATGAATTCGTTTACTTAGAGTCTCGTAGGAAGAACATTAGTCTCACAATGAGCTAGTTTCCATATTACTTGTAACTATTTATAGATCCCATCCATAGGTAGAAAACTTGACAACCGCGTATAGGTACAGATGTCGCTGTCGTTCTCCCTTAGTAAGCGAATCAAAGAACCAAGTTACTTATCGAACATCCTTATATTACAAAACTTGAAGGCATACTCAACACATTTTAAGAGTAGATACACTTTTTATTTCGACGACTTTACGTTGCTTGAAAAGTTATAAAACGTATTACCTTATTCTTAATAAAATAGTTCCTTTGTGAAGAATTTACTACAATCTAGAATTTTATTAAAAAAGTTTAGAAACTAGTAGGTTAGAAAAAATTCCTTTTGTCAGTTACGGGGAGGATATATTTCGACGTTTTTATGTAAGGTTTACACCTGCACAAAGGATAAAACTCCAATTTAAGGCAAAGTGAACAGCCTTACTAGTAATGCATAAGTCTTTGTAACACCTATCTGCTTTATCTTATACATAATATATTTAAATTTTCCGCAGATAAAATTTACATTCTTTTCACATAATGTTGTTCAAAAAATGGGGATAAAATTATTGATCTTCGTAGTCTAATATTTTGGAGAAAAAATGTTCCTTAATTTAAAGATACTCATTAGAGAATAAGTAACATTTGTAAACATAAAAGTAATTTAGCTGTAAAAATTCATAGATTGTTCCTATTCATTTGTCGTTTTTTTTAGGATTCTACAGGGTGAGTTTTTTTAAAGCATTACACGATGATATCTCGAAAACGGTTTGAAATAAATTATATTCCAATAAGAGTTTCCGAATGTTGTTAATAACTAAAACTAAAGCTTAGTAACAGCAGTTCTTTATAAATAACTTAAAAAGCCTAAACGTAAAATAAATTAACTGCCAGAATGTGCCCTGCCATGCAATTAGATATTACTATTATCCTTAAGAGAACCATTGCTAACTTAGAAAACTAAACAAAACAGAAGTGACACGGAGTCAAATATGTGGCCCTGTATTTTCGGTTACCTACTTTAGGTGGCCATTTTGCAATTGGGATAAATGTCAATCCATTACAGCTGACAAACTGTCCCTTGTTTCCTTGTTTTTGGTTTGATTTGCGGCTTGTATTAAATTTTGGCTAGTGTTTGTGAGATTTTAAGTTTTTTGTCGAGGCTTGGTGTTTTAAACTATATTTAGGGAATGTTTCGGTTCCTTTAACGGCTGTGTGTTTCTTGTTACAACTAAAAACATTGATAGCAATAAATCTGCAGAGCAATATGTCTAAAAAATCTGGTATTTTCTTTGTGCTTATTGGCCTTGCCACTCTAGGGAAAATCACTCTTTGCTTTTCCAAGAAAAGAGGCTAGGTATGTATTTAGAAAAAATATATTTTTAATGTAAACAAATAAACCGTTTTACATAATTATGTTATTACCGCGGTATTTAAACCGTACATATTATTTACTTGAAACTATTTTATTACCGCATTTTTTTTTTTTATTAATGGATAGTCAACGTCAACAAAGTTTACTAAATACATGTGTGTTATATTCAGTTAACTTTGCTTGTAATTTAAAGTAAGGATACTTCCCTGCTAACATTAATAAACTAATAACTGTATAGAATCATTGGTGGTAAGATAATTTATGGTAATTAAATGTGTTCTATTTATATTAATCTTTTTTCTGGCTTTTAATTAACTTCAATATTAAAACTTAGTGAAAAACTGTTTATCTATTAATTGGTTGCACGTTTAGTTTAGCCCAAAAAACTAATTTTATTACTAATTAATGTTAAAAAAGTTACACAAGTTTTGTTCAATTGTAAATGATACTTTCCCCAGTGCACGTTTTGAATTATTCGAATTCTTCAATATTTTAAATCTTTCTTCCAGTGTACCAATTAGGCTTTTGTCGCTTCTGTTTCGTTTACTTTTCTGGGATGTTAAAGTGAAAGGCCTATACTACAGGGTGTTAAAACTCTAGTTTTCAAGATACGGGGTGTCAAAGTTTAAAAAAAAAACGGTTTTTTACTAATATCTCAAAGATCCTGCCAGTGGCGTCCCGGGTGGCAGTCTCACAAACAATATCGACAAAAAACATGTACGCCACAGACTTGTTTAAAAACTTTATATTGATCTCGGGTTAAGCTACAAAGCTACAAATACAACGTTTCTGTCTCTTCATATTTTTTCGTATCTTACTTCGTTTTCGAGAAAAAAAAATAAAAGCCACTTGCATGTCGAAAAATTGATAAAATAAAATGAAGTTGGAACTGGAACTCATAATAATTATCATCTAGTCAGTGCTAACTTAGAGTCTTATCACAACGAACAACACTGCCAAATTTCATAAAAATCGGCTAAAGAATCTTTGGGATATTAATGGAAAATCGTTTTTTTTTTTAAACTTTAACACGTTGTATCTTGAAAACCAGACTTTCTAGGACACATGTTTATATGAACTTTTCTACTTGATTTGGTCCAGGCGTGCGCCTTTGGAATTACGGCCTATCATTAAGTAACACCCTGTATACAAGTGTATATTTAAAAATAAATCACAATAGCAGTAAAAATGTATACTTAAGAACAGAAGACACTTATAATGCTGTCACTTCTTGGTGTATTATTCAACCTACCAATTGGCAAATATAAATGAGTAAAATTTATCAGAAAAGACAGGCCTTAAAAGGCAAGTTAGTTTTCGAACTTCGGGACTTTCGCCCCTTAATTTTAACAATAGAAGAGTAAAAGAGAGACTTAATTAAATAACTAGATTAATTATTAAGTTAAGTAGCGTGAGCTAACAAAACTTTATTAATAACTTTTCACATTTAGTATAGTCCTGGTTTTCAAAAATTTATTCCGAAATCTAGTTAGGCGACATATCGTATGATTTATAAAAAAGTCCGCAAATTATGGCGTGTGTCTTGAAATTTGAAAGGCAATCTAGGTAAAAAGGTAAAGGTGAATGAAAAATGGAACTGTCAAGTTCTGATGTTTTTATTTTAAAGAAAACTAAATATGGTAATCGCGGCAAAACAAAAAGCTTTTATAATCGAATGTTACTTTAGAAATATAGCACGAGATGCCATTCAGGATTTTTAAACAGAGTTTTGACTAGATATATCCTACGTGTGTGACCTGCATCAGTTCAAGAATTGTTTCCAAACGACAATCCAAAGCGGATGCACTTTTCAGAGTGGTGTATAGGTAATCTGCATGGTAATGAAAACCTCTTTAAAAACTCTTTTTCACGTAGCCTCGGTTTTATCTCTCCGGCAATTTAAATTATCGATAAATGAGAAGGTGGAGCTCTTGAAATTCATATTTCTTTTAGAAACGCCTCGGTACTCTCATCTCGTCTTCCAAATCTAACAAATAATCCTTTGTCTGCAAGTATGTTTCTGGTAAATCAGAAATTAATCTGGGCTCATTGCTGGCCCACTTAAGTAATTCAAATCCACCTCTTTTAAGTAAAGTAATCAACTCATTTGTTGCATATAACGCTTCATTAAAATCTTGAGAACCCGCTGCAATATCGTCGACGTAAGTAGAGTTAAGTAAGATTAATCTGGCTGAAGATAGATCAGAATGATCATTAGCTAATTGTTTTAAAGCACGAATAGCTAGATAAAGCGAACAAACTGCACCGAAAGAACAGTATTGAGTTGGTATTCAGGAAGCCCCTCATGGGTGGAAAAGTTCCACAAAATTTTTTGATATTTTCTATGTTCTGGTTTTACCAGTATTTTTAAATTCTAAAGTTCAGTAAAATTTATATATATATTTAAGAAAAGCAGCCTGTAGCTTGGGACTGGCGCAAAGTGCTTCGTTTAATCACATTTTAGTCTTTGTAGCAATTTGTGAGCAATGTAATAGTTGTCAGAAGTTGTAGGCGATGAATCTACCACGCGCCCCATGTATCCTAAATTTAAATATTCGCGTAAAATATTGGAGTATGCGCAATACATCTTTTCGTCCTGTAATAAACGCCCTTCTAAGGATAAAATCTACGTATCACCAAAGTCAGGTGCCGCAATTTTGAAAGGAATAGCAACAACGTATTTTCCGTCAGAAGTTTGAGTAGATGTGCCTGTAAAGTATTTTTCTTAGTAAAGATCTTCAGGTGACCGTGAAATTACTTCTGGTACTTCTTCTATTTCCCAGAATATTTTGATCGAACTATCAACCTATTAGCAAAAGTAGGAAAAAATGATTGTATATTTTTGGGTACATTTAAATTGGTTAGAGGCACTCTCCCATTAAAGTCCACCCAAAAAAGATATTTATAAACGCGGGACCATTTTGACCTACGTATATTTTGCCATCGGCCAAAATAGAACCAAAAGTATTAGCAAATCAACTTTGCCCTTTTCATTAAACCTCGGGTCGCCCAGTTTTAAATTTTTATCTACTGGTAATAGTGAAATATCAAATGAAATACGTGGCATTGAGTCACAAATTTTATCAATAACAATGACTCCAATATCAAAAAAGATACTGTCTGATAGTATGAAGCGCGATAAAGTGCCCAAAACTTGCAGATGTGGACATTTTTCTAAGCCCTTGTAAGTTCAAGGAAATCCTATGTTTGGATAATCCTAGTTTATTAGAAAGCCCTTTTGTAATAAATGACGCCCGCGCATCAGTGTCGGAAAGTCTAGAAAATCCTTTGGAGTGATTCCTATGGGGACCAGAACCGTAACATTAAAATACTGAAATGCATTTTACAGGAGTTGCTACATCTCAAAAATATTAGGTTGCGCTTTTCATAGTTTCTGGCCTAATGATAGTGATTTCGCAGACGTTGAATGTGCGATTAAAAAACAAAATAAGATTTTTCACCACAAGATTACACTAATATGATGAGAACATGCAGAAGGAGATGAATAAATAAACTGGGAAAAGAGGATTTTGTAAGCACTAATAAATTAGAAAAAAAAAATGTTAACAGGAAGAGAAGTTGTGATGCTGAAAAAGTGAACTAAGTACATTTTAAGGAGATTAAGCTTCTCAAAAGAAGAAAGAATATAAAGAGGTTAATAGTTTTTGGAACCACTAACCTAACCCAAACAGAAAACCTTTCCAAAATTCAAGGATATATGCAAAGTTATTTGTACCTAAATTCTACAGTAGATTATGCTTTTTATAGGTTTGTTCCAACCATCAGTCCCTGGCAGTTTCAAACTGTCAAATACAATTAACGAGTTGCAGGACTTAACAAGGTATCCTGGGGCCTACATGCAATAGTCATCTGGTAGACTCCATTTCTAATTAAATCCTAGTCCTGGACTGCTGGTTGGAACAAGCCTATAGATGGATATAATGGTGACTTTGACTTCGATCTACTAGACGACTAATGTTGCAGCTTTAATTAAATATTAGGGAATCAATTTTTTCTGCGTCTCTAGATTCAACACCAGACCAGTTTTAAGAAAATATGAAAATTGTTCAACGGTTTTGTATTATATTGCCGTGAAATAAAAGAATATGATAATCGAGAAGCTAGAGAAGTTTAAATTTTGTTAAGGTATAGTAGAATTAAAGAGGTGAAGAATTGGGGTTGAATTAATATTGTGAAAAGAAGGCAGAAAGTGGTAAATAGACATTGTTGAAAAATTATTGTATTAGTAACTTTGTTACTGTGAAATGAAAGTATCTGATCGTCGAGAAGTTAGGGACATTTATTTTGAATTGTTGCTATGGTATAGTCGAGTAAAAGAAATAAAGGTTTCGAGTTAAATTGGAGTGGAGAACTGAAAGTAGAAGGTGGTAAAAGATAATATAGTTAAAAAATAAAAGAAAAATTTGAAAGTTGTAGAACATTGAACCTTGAACAAAGAAGGACATATACTGGAGTAAATTGGGACAAAACTGGAAATACTTACATGGCAAAAGGTATTAATAAGGGGGCCTTAGAGGCCAGATATTGGTCATTTGTGTCGCATGCCGAGATTATTTAAAAAAATTGTAAAATAAATCGGAATAACCACGTTGTTACCTACGGAAATCACTTGTCAGCTTCGAGTAATATGTGATTAAAGACGAAGATTAATCATATGTCGTAATATTGCAAAAACTTTGAGGACCTACGGGCTACAACTACAAATAAATTTCAGAAGATTAACAACTCCTCCAAGTGCCAGTATTTTCGATTCTGTAAAAAGAAAAATGAAAACATGTTTTGAAGTGGAAGGTGGATGCGCCTCTCATTTAGTTTAAATTTATAATTTTTAGGCAGTTTGTTGTAAGTAGGTATATGTTTATTTTTCTGTTTTGTGATATGAAATGACAATGACAATAACATAAGTGTCTTAAAATAATAATTTCATAACTTGGCAGTTCTATTTTTTATTAATCTTTACCTATTACCTAGGTTACCATTCAAGAGTAATAATTCAAGAAATGCCCGACTTATTTCACCTAGGATCCTTTAAGGAGTTTTTTTTTTAATCTTACGCTAATATCTAGTGTCAGGTATGGATAGAAAAATGTTAGACGTTCCCTGCAAGCAAAAATCATAAACCGATTATTCAACTTTAAAATTGTAATCCACTTACTAAAAAGGTGTCTTCTTTTTTTTTTAGTTAATTCAGTAGAAATACGCCAATAGGAACACTTTGTGAGAAAATTATTTTTGTGTTAATTTAGCAGGAACTACTTATAGTGGGCGTACATACTTAAAAAGGCTTTTAATAACGGCACAAAGTCTTATCACGCACAGGGTTTCTGGAATATTACGGCAGTTCAAGTTTTTTTAAGGAGCAACAAAATACATACTTGAAAACGTATTTTGACGAAACAGTTAAATATATTTTCCAGACATTTTGTATGAATCACTATTGTATTTATATTAGATATTATAAGGAAGCTATGATTGTTCAAAGGTGTGCATCTTAGAACACGAACTAATATTAATTATGCTAATTTTTGATATTAAGAGTTCATAATATTTTCAACATTTTCGATTCTTTGTTGATATACCACGTTATTTAGATGACCTCACTGAAATGTATCTAAAAGTGAGCGGTCCGGACTATTAGGTGGGCAAGGATTGGTTCCACTACATCTCCATGACATCACGCACGGCATAAAGTTCTGTGAACAGTTCACTGGCTAACCCTTTCCTCGGCGTAATACACAACCGTACTCAATGTTCCGAACTGCATCCGAAATGGATTTGGTGAAATTCACTTTAAAATAATTTAAAATGCCTTGGTCTCGATTTATTTTTTTTTGTAATTTCTTTGTATGCCATGTAAATGTTTTTTATCCTTTGTAACGTTGTTACTTTCAGGTTGTTCTGGTTATGTTTCATTTTGTGTCGTAGAACCGCAAGTCCGTAGATTTACCTCCGTGCGCAATACCGCTTTTCATTTTAAGGTCATGTTCTCTCAAAAATGGTATATTCTCTGTGACCTTTTCGGTGGGTTCTTGGGTTTGACTGAATACTGTCATCGGTGTCATTCGGTCAAACTAAGTTGTGACGACTGGTCAGACCCTTAGCCCTTGTAGGAAAATTCAGGAAATCTTTCCCCATCTCTGTGTTTTCCACCTCAAAACTTCTTTAAAGCACATATTATGATTCACAACGTATATTTTCGTGGATTATCGATATTTTTAAGTGATTTTTGACACATAACCTGAAACTTCATATCATTTTCTAGACCAGAATTATCCCCCTCTGTATTACCCGTTAGTTCCCTTTAAGTTGCCTATTCCAATAACTACTTTTCCGGCCGATTTTTTTTTTATTTTTGATATAACTTAACAACTACTTCAACCTATTCAACATCTTAAGTGATTTACCTCATTAATCAATATTCAGACATACTTATAAAGCGAAATTGTAAAAGGCTTGCAACTTTTAGGCTGTTGTAAAGAGTGTTTTATTTAGAAAAATCATCCTTTTACCACTATTTTTCCGTATCGGTAAATCAACTCAAACATATTTATTATATTTTAAATTAAGTGTTTATAATTTCCAATTTCAAATCACCTTTTTTTACATTTGTTTCCTCAATCAAATAACTTTTAAGTAATCATTACAATTGCCACGAGATTGAGCTAGCCTTAAACTTTATGTAATAATTAAATTTCCATTGTTTATATTCTGTTACCACCTAATAAGGTTATAGCTTAATATGATATTTACGGATATATTTCTAAAAAAATTTACAATTTACCTTCTTCTTGCTTCTCTTGTAGTTTATTGACTTTTTTAATACAGAGTAACAATCTCTCGTCCAACGAGTTCTTAAAGGTGACAAATTAATAAATATGAAAGAATTACTTACTAACCTGTATCCCCTATGAATCTATTAAATTAGATAAGTAGCAATAACATTTTTTACGACAAAATATAATAAAATCAGCTCTTGAGATATTAAAGCTGCTGACCATAATATACGTAATAAAATGAGGATTTTTCAATAATCATATACAGTGTCACCATTAAAGTCCGCACCATATGGAACTTTTTTTTAATAATGAGGTTAGTTAAAATTAAATTTGGGCAATCGTTTTTGCTTCAAATTAGACTAAAAATTATATAATCAAATGTCACCATCTGTCATTCGGTATCTGTCAAAAATTACATTTTAATCAAAAAATGCTGAAAAATGGCATTGTTTTACCGAATTTCAAAAAATTTTATTAGAAAAAGTTGTTTCTAGTACAATTCTTGGCCTAAATACAAAGTTTCAGTTTTCTAGCTCAAAGTTGATTTTTTTGCCATTTTTTCTAATTAACTTTTTTTTTATTTAATGTAGTAAGTTCGCTTAATGGATATTAAACTATTTGCTTATACCATACTCAATATTTTATTTAGTTTGTATGAGCTTTTTTTTACTAGAATGCCATTTTTTTTCGAAATTTAAAATTAGAGGCAAAAAAATTTGACACAGGTGGTGCAAAGTTATCCTAATTTAAAAATTTTAACAGATAGACGTCAGATGTTTCGTTTTTCAAATGACAAATACATCTAAATATTTGATAAAAATTTTATTTTATACTTAAAACTATCATTATTATTAAAAGGAACAAAAAGGAACTTTAATCATTTTAAATAGGTAACACAAAAGCAATATAAATTTCACATTTCAGTGTGACGTCCTTCTCGCTCTATACAAACACCCGTCCGTCTATAAACGTCTTTGACAGCATTTTGTAAAAAGCTTGGTCTTATATCGGCACAACACTGTCTTATCGTTTGTTCCAAATGCTCGATATTTCTAAACGGTCGATTCTTATAAACTTTCTGCTTAAGATAACCCCACAGAAAAAAGTCTAGTGGAGTTATGTCAGGCGACCTGGGTGGCCAGTGACATTCTCTATCACGCCCTATAACTCTGTTTTGAAATAATTGGTTTATGGGTTCTTTCACTGCTACAGTTTGATGTATGGGTGCACCATCAAGCTGATACCATAAGTTATGTCTATGGTGTAAGGGCATGTTATCCAAAACTTCGGTAATCTCGTTATCAAGAAAATTCAGGTACCTTTCACCAGTTAAGTTTACTCTAAAGAAGTATGGTCCAATAAGCTCATCTTTCAAAATTCCACACCAAACATTGGTTTTAAAATGATACTGGTCGCGACATTCAATTGTGAAGTTAGGATTTTCTTGGGACCACCATCGGCAATTTTGTGAGCTCACGGTACCATTCGAAGAGAAAGTGGCTTCATCTGTCCATAATATCTTGTATGGAAAAAGAATATTCTCCTCATATTGTCCTTGATACTAAAACGAAAAATCAAGTCGGATATCAAAATCGCGTTCTTTTAATGTGTTTATAAACTTGGGTTTATATGCCCGAAATCGATTTTTCTGAAGAATTTTTCTAAAGCTTTCCCTCTTGCACCCTGTTGAATCACTTATCTTGGTTACACTAGTTTGACCGTGGTCAATAACAGTTAGACAAACATCAAGTTGTGCTGCTTCATCGTATTTACTTGCCGCGTGAGGTTTCTTAAAATTATTTTGAACAGATCCAGTTTCTCTAAATTTTGACATTATTCTTGAAACAGTGCTATGCTGCAAATTTTTTTCTGGATGCCTCTCATTAAAAATGGCAGATACTTGCCGGTGAGGCATATTCTCTCCACAAATTAAGACAATTTCTATTTTTTCTTGAATGGACAACATTGGTGATAACACTGAAAACTATAACTTGCGAAAATATTCAAATTTATGACATTTCTTTTATTTATTCGGCACTCTAATTCGTTTTTTTTTTCCATAGCCTACTTATAAAATTCAAAATTGCCTTGATATTTTATTGTGGATAAAAAGAAAATGTGTCTAAATTTTGAACTAATCTGATATCTGGGAATTTTATTATAAGTTTTTTAAACTTCTTAGGTGTATGTACTATTAAAAAAATGGAATATCTGACGTCTATCTGTTAAAATTTTTAAATTAGGATAACTTTGCACCACCTGTGTCAAATTTTTTTGCCTCTAATTTTAAATTTCGAAAAAAAATGGCATTCTAGTAAAAAAAAGCTCATACAAACTAAATAAAATATTGAGAATGGTATAAGCAAATAGTTTAATATCCATTAAGCGAACTTACATTAAATAAAAAAAAAGTTAATTAGAAAAAATGGCAAAAAAATTAACTTTGAGCTAAAAAACTGAAACTTTGTATTTAGGCCAAGAATTGTACTAGAAACAACTTCTTCTAATAAAATTTTTTGAAATTCGGTAAAACAATGCCATTTTTCAGCATTTTTTGATTAAAATGTAATTTTTGACAGATACCGAATGACAGATGGTAACATTTGATTATATAATTTTTAGTCTAATTTGAAGCAAAAACGATTGCCCAAATTTAATTTTAACTAACCTCATTAATAAAAAAAAGTTCCATATGGTGCGGACTTTAATGGTGACACTGTATGTGTTCCATTAATACAACACATATAATTAACACAGCTTAAAAGCATTAGTTATTAAGTGAAAAAAAGCTAAAAACAATCAAGATCCATGGTATAAGGCTTCATTATTTTTGGTTCAAAAATTCTGGAATTGAAACAATAGTCAGAATTACAATAAAATATATTGATTATTGATTTTATTTAGATTAATTGGGTAAAACTACTTGCACATAGAACAAGCAGTTAAAAATCTTTGAAATGAGTTATGGGTTAGTTCATCATTATTTCAAATACTGAACTAACCTGACATTCATTGGTAAAATATAGTTTTCTTTAGGAATAACGAATTTTAACTGAATTTGAAGAAAGTTATGTTATTTTCACGAGATCAATATAAATCCGAGGGATTCCTCCGCATTCCGGGATACCCTGTATAGTGTTTCGCAAAAATATTAAAATCTTTATTTATTTTTTTAAAGCTAACTTTCAGTTCAATGGCTTTAAACAATTTTTAACCGACTTTTAAGACAACTTTGCGTCTATTTTTTTTTATCGTTTTTTTAAACATCAAAATCCGATCTTTTTATAAAAGAAAATAATTTAAAATGAGTATTAACGCTGTAAATTCTACGTCAGGGCCACGCCGCGCTAAAAAAAAGCATTAAACTTTTTAAATCAATGGCCGCCGATTTCGGGAAAGTTTTTCTTTTACTTTAGCCGGGCGCTTTGCGACTCAATGAACTAAAAATATGTTTTTTATTTCGCCGAAAATTGTGGATGTAATATCCTTGACGAAATCCAAACAAGAGATATTGGCTACCTTAATACGAGCCCTAAATCCCGTACCTTACAAGCGAGCAGAAACCTTGAGCAAACATTGCATTTTCCCAGATATGCGATATTGGGTATTAAACATATAATGCAGAGAAAATTGTGTACTATGCGATGCTCCTATCAAATTTTGGAGTTTATGTTGCCATTTAGTATTATTTTTATAAAGAATGAAGAAAGAAAATTTTTGGATTGAATATGATTCAAAAACCGTAAAAAAATATCTTATCATTCATGGTTGATACGATTAAGGTAGTGGCCAATTCACGCTTGGTATTTTTTAATTTCCAAGTAGCTGGTAACTGCTCTGGCAATGTAAGGGTCCGCCTCATTACAGGAGAAACATGACAAAGATTGTAACTGAGTTTATAACAAAATAATTTCATAGCACTATTTTCTAAAAGAAACATAGAATTTTCCAAATGAATATTAGGTGTAAAAATTGTAGTATTTTTTAAGTAAGTCATTGAATTTGACCCTACCAACCTTTGGTTATTAGTGGATTTATACTTCTACATGGTTAAAGCTCTAGAAAACTAAAAATAGCTTTATTATTACTTCGGATAAAATGCTAAAGTAGCCTTTCAATCCTTAATAATTATTGGTTTTAAACTTCCCGACAGTTGTAGTTCTAGAAAACTAAAAATAATTTTATTAAACTCTCCTATTGCAATACTAAAATACCTTACCCATCCCTGATAATTATTGGTTTTATACTTCTCGATACTTAAAGTTCTATAAACTTGACAATAATTTTATTAATATTTCAGATTGAAATACTAAAGAAGCTTTACTAATTATTGGTTTTATAATTTCCGATCGTTGTAGTTCTAGAAAACTAAATATAATTTTATTACTATTTTGGATTAAAGTACGAAAGTGGCTTTCCAATCTTTGAAGATTATCGATTTTATACTTCCCGATGATTTAAGTTCTAGAAAATTAAAAATAATTTTATTAATATTTCGGATTGAAATCCTAAAGCAGCTTTCCCATCCTTGGTAATTATTGGTTTTATACTTTCGGATGGTTCAGGTTAGTTCTACTGAAGCGATATTGCTGAAACTTGCAACAGGTAAAGTTTATGGTCTTAGGTTTAAGAAATGTTTACCTTTCTACCAAAAAAAAAACTTTTTTCCTCTAAATACCGGGTGAGGCATGGCGTAGTAGAACATAGGAAATTCCATGTAAATCTTGAGGTGGCTAAATATTGGCTCCCCTGTACATTTTAGAGAAAAATTGAATCGTAATTTTTTGAAGAGGCCGATATAATAAACCCATGTAAAAAGCTTGGATAAATTTTATTAAGCCAATCCTAACTTATTCAAATAAATGTGATGACAATATTACGAAATTTTTATAGTTTAGGTAATACAGCAAACACCAGCAACTTATTACTTGGCATTGACAAAACGAAAAGTAGCGTCAGTGACAACATTTCCATTAAAGGCGCTTTAATTATAGCTAAATATAAACTATGCCATTAATAAAAAAGTAACTATGATTAAGTGGTATTTTACAGGAAATAATTTAAGAGCAGTGTCTGAAATGTTTGCAGTTCAATTCCCTGAAAAGCTTATCCCTTCCATTTTAATAATTAAACTTATCATTAGTAAATTTGAGTCCAAAGCCACTGTAATAAATAAATGTTAATACTCAACTCAGAATGTCAATAGAGCTGAAGAAAGGGATAATAGGGATCTTGATATTTTACTGCAGGTGAAGGAAAATAAAATGATTAGCACGAGGATTCCTGGGGAAGCCGTAGGAAAGCATCATGTCACAGTGTTGCGCACTTTAAAAAACATAAATATTTTCCTTACAAGAACGAGCAACAACAACAAGAACGAACCAAATGTTCAAAATTGCCGGTATTAGAGTATTGATTGTCGTATTGTTCAAACTAGGATGTATTATCCACAAAAAATTAATGTTTGGGCGGGAATTGTAGGACATCACATTATTGGACCATTTTTTTATGGAAGGCAACTTTACACCAGTAACCTATTTGGACTTACTACAAAGTCAAATTGAACTCGCACTAGAAGAAGTTGTAAGTGAAAATCAGGAGATCTGTTATCAAATGGATGGTTGTCCCGCCCATAATTCTCTCATGGTTGGGGAATACTTGCAAAATATTTTTAACAGAAATATTATTGGCCCACGGCATCTAATCCTTTGGCCACCCAGGTCTCCTGACCTTTCGCCAAATGACTTCTTTCTGTGGGGTCACTTAGGAAATTTTATTTATAAAGATAGAAAATTCGAAAATATAGGCCAGCTAGAAAACTGTATTTCGTTAGAATGTGACAGAATTTCTTAATATCAACTTAGGTTTAGCTGTTAATGAAGGGTTGCTTGAACATTTAATTAATTAATGTTTTTGTAAAACTCTGTAGTCTTAGGTACGTTATGTTACATTAAAGGCTTGATAAGAAAAACATATTGGTGTAAATTATTTTGGATGTGTGATTGCCAGATTGGTGAAATGGAAATGTACAAACGTCAATTTTTAACAATAGCGTCATAGAAATTATTTGCTGATGTATTACCTAAACTTTTACCATCACATTTAATTCAATATGGTAGGATTGGCTTTTATCAACATTTTTTCAAACTTGGCACATATGTTTATTATATCGGCCTCTCCAAAAAATTATAACACAATTTTTCTCTAAAAAGTACAGGGGACCCAATATTTAGCCACCTCAGAATTTACATGATATTTCATATGTTCAACTAAACCATGCTTCACCCGGTATAATTCAGGAAACGCCCATCCAGACAAGATAGAAAGTAAACGCTTGGGATGGAATTCTTGAAAACAGAATAATTAGAGCATCTTTATAGGAATAATCTAAATACTAAAATTTATTTAGAACTGATCCAGCACAGCGTTAATACAGCATTGACGAATTCTGAACAAAATTTAGCTAGCAAGATCCCCATATCCGAGTTTAAAAAAACGCATTGTAACTAATAACCGTTATCTTTTAAACTGACTTTCAAACTAAACTAAAGTAAGCCAAATAGTTCTTATATGTATTAAAACAAAAAGTTTATAAGAACTTGAGCTTTTTCGAAACGTGCCGACCTATTCATTTTCTCCATGCTTGTATGTCAGAGTTGGCCATTTTGTGACATCAAAAATACTTCTCTGAAATCTGTTTGGTTAGTTCAGTCACGTACCCGTCAGATTGTTTTAAAGTAAAAGAGTCTAAACTTCAAAATTGCCCTAAACTTCTGGAGAAATAAAAAATGTATTAAGGAAAGTGAAAAGGATGTCTTTATGATAACAATATAAAATTATTAAAAAAGCATGAAATGGAATTTTTCATGGAAGAAATGTTTAATTGATTTATCAATATTATTTACAAAAATTACAACTGAACAAGGATATACATTGTATGTCGTGCATTCATTAATTACGAAACGTCTTGGAAAAGGCACAATCAGCTTATACAACTCCGAATAGAAAGCGACCTAGATCCACAAGACACCAGCAGCATTAAAAAAACCTGTACTGGAAACAATTGGCCACTGTGTCTGTTAATGGCGAGAGATCCGAGGATGCTGTGATCAGTGGCGGCTCTACCATAAGGTCATTTGGGCAATGACCTCCCACGCCAAGTCACCAACCACCTAACATATTAATATTTAACTTTAAAATTAAAATTGATTCAATCAGCCAAACTTTACTGCTCGGATACTATTACCTCTAAAATATCCCTCGTATTTATTAATGCAATGTACACGCAGCAAAACAAACTAGACGTAACGCTACTTGTTATGCGTCCCCGCAAAAATTTCAGGTCAAAATCGAGCTTGCCCACGAAAAATAGCGTCACCCAACAAAGCCTGTGGGGGTAAAGAGAGGAATAAATAGCATGTTATCACTCTCGCACTTGTATTAAATTCGAAGAAAAAGAGGTTTTGTCGGCTGTCAGCCGTTTTTTTTTTGATTGAGCTTAGACGCACGTTGCAATTTTTAGAATGAATGGGAAGAAGACAGAAGACCGTTGATTTCTGCAGTCGGCAGTTTGTAGTTCTTTATAGGGATGTTGATGCTGATATCGAAAAAATGTTATATCGTTACAGATTTTTCGTCATGCGTCACTGCGCTACCACTGCGCGAACGGTGCCGTTGACGAACATACATTCATCGTTAAAAATATATCGCTATATACAGGGTCTCCCAAACTCGATGGCACATTAGAAGTATCTCGAGAACTAATACAAATATATTTTTAAAATTTTGAGAATGCATATAAGACATAAAATTCTAGCCTTTAAAAATAGTTTCAAAAATGCGGCGTTGCCAGTTGTACCCCTCTAACCTGTATAGTTACTTTTTTCTATTGATACTCTGATATTATCGGAATAAAAATTAAAAAATTTTAAAACATGTCCAAAGAAAAATATCATCCATTTGATATTATTGATATTACGATACATCCCTATATATATATCCTGTCTCTCTGTCGTTCTGACAAAAACCTAACCTATAATATAATGAACCTGATTGTTTTTGTTAATTTCTTGAGGATTGCTGTTGTGTTTTTTACTTTTCCTAATTGAAAAGCAGGTAAATTACCATCATTGAAAAAAGGGCGTGGCACCCAAAAAATTTTTGCCTGCGGCGCTATTTTTTTTTTAATCACCTCCCACTTCAAATGGCCACGAGCCGCCACTGGCTGTGATAGCAAGGGGAATGAGGCAGGATTGCGTATTGTCACCGCTGTTGTATCATTATTATTCAAGGAGTATTTTTAGCGATTAGAAAGAGTAACTAAATACAAATTTCTTAGTATGTGGATTAACAAAAAACACATCCAATCTCAAGGGACCCAGACAAGAACCATAAATGGATTGAACCACATTTTTTAACAGCCACCACAATTAACTTGTTAGATGCAATCGGGTTCCCTCTTCGACCAAACAAGTGCATTCACAAATTGAAATAAAATGATGAGATTGTTAATTTAATAAATAAAATAAAACATTACTAACATAGGTGTCAATTTTTTTTTGCCCATACTTCTGCGGACTATGATTTGGAAACAATCGGGATTTTAGTTAAGTAAGGATTGTCACTTTATTGCGTGGCTCAAACTCGAATTTTATGACATCTTGACGTCTATCGTAAATTTAATCTTTGCCAAACACAAACTGTCTTTCATGACAAACTCTTAAAATTTAAGAATGTTAAGAATCACGAAAATTTGTGATTATTTGACAGTTTTCGTGATATGAAAACTGATCTTTAATAGCAGCAAGAAACTTTTAAATTCTTTCCACTGATTGTTGTTAAAAAAAAAAGACGGGGGACCCAATATGAATGTAAAAAAAAAATATTTTTCCCATAAGAGATTTCAGTTTAAGGAGAAATTTTTGATTTACTTAATTTCATGCAAACTCGGTATAAAAATTTTTAAAATTTGAAATAAAAATTGTTTTGTCTTATCAGAGGCGCTTTCCGAGGTGTTATTTAAAGTTTTGATCAAAATTTTTTTAACTTGAAGTAAATAAAACCCGTTTTAAAAAAATTGAGATTTTTAGGTTTTTCAAAAATCTACAATTTCTAAATTTTTTAGGTATAGGAAAATGTATGGCAAACGGAAATTAATTAGGATGATCTATCCGATGCCGATGGTCCAGTTCACATTTTGATACGACTTTTTGTTTGCGAGGTATTAATTTTTAAAAATAGGCACTTTTGAATTTTCAAGAAATTAAAAAGAATAATTGTCACTTTCCGATTATAACGAATAATAATAGGATTCTGTAGGTCGATGCTTTTTACAATATCAGAAAGTTTCAATCAATTTGATCCGACTTTTGCGACATGCATCGAGTGACATTGGGTCACTTCTAAATTTTGACTTCGACGTCCTATATCGTTTTACCGAAACACCCTGTATATTCCCATTTAATAGCTCCACATACCCTGAATAGTTGTCGAATTGATTAGAGAGTTTAATGGCCAACCGCGAACCGTTTATGAAAAAATAAAAAAAATGTTGCTTTGACACTACTACTACTACCATTACGACAGACGCACAATTGTAGGTGCAAGGACTAAAATATACTAGTTTGAAAATGAAGAGTAAGAAATGTGTAATGGATTTATAACAATAGGGGTGAAAACCCGATTGTCACAACGAATATCTAACGAAGAGGTACCTAAAAAGCGAGAATTACTGCCGACAATCAAAACAAGAAAATTTAAACACTTTGGCCATCTTTTGAGAACAGGTCAAAATGAAATTCTGCAATTTATAACGCATGATTAAAAAGAAACCAAACTGCCTGGGAGAAAGCACACGTCATGGATGATAGAAACCCTCCGAAGAGAGCCTACATTGAGAAGCAGAAGACGAAAATAATATAATTAAAGTAGTTGTCTGGTGTCCATGGTAGTCTAATCCAGGTTTAGAGAAAACCCCAACACTCATTTAAAGTGACTTGTGAGTAAGAAATTACCTTCAATAATTTAACTTTCGATTAGGACGTCCAATGACTGAAATAGCCCAGAAAAATAATTTATGTTTTAATAGGCAGTATTAACATAAAATTCTCTTATAATCTAAAAAATGATTGGTTCAAGATTTCAATTAAATATGTAAATATATTGAGATATTTCAAATCAGGACTAAAACAATAGAATAAACATAAAAAAGAACAGGGTGAAAATAAATCTTCATTTTATATTACTTTTTGAAGCAAAAGAAAATAAAAAATGAAAAATTGAAAATCGTGACAGGTGAATTTCTTTCCAATATTGAAAATTGTCTGCGTAAACCCCAAAACAGAAAAGAAAATAATATGCTTCCATTTGTTTAGATCTCATTTCCAAACTGAATACTTAATTTAACCTTTTAGGCAAATTAAAAGAAAAAAACGAGAAATGTATTTGAAAAATTCTTTGATTTCAAATTAAATCGGTTTATTAAAAATAAACAATATAATTGAATACTTTGTTATATGAGAAAAAGGTTAAATTTTAATGAATTGACATACAATTAATTGCAAAACTGGTAGTTATATTTAAAAATAACAGTGGCGCTGAATTCATTATACTTATTACATGCACTTTGGTTTATCATTTTGGAAAAAACAGTTAAATCCTATTAAAAAATCTATATTCCGTGATACAGTGCTTAATTTCTTAGATGAAAAAAATCTCCGAAATTGTTTAACAAACTTCCCTGTGATTAAAGTAGTCGCTGTTTTTGTATGAACCCGTTTCTTATAGTTAAATTGATGGCCAGTACAACATTAATCACTATCTAAACCACCTATCCAGGTTTAACAGACAGATTACGACTCTTTACCCTTTTCTTATCTTTACTTTTAAAGCAAAAAAGGATTTTAGCTTTTATTCACTGACACTAACAAGTAAAGTTTGTTTTGGAATTTTGAAGTTACTAGTCTGCAACAGAGATTGAAATTAACTTGGCTAATACAACATCATAGGCATCGCAGATTATTATAAAATGGTTTCTACACGACCAGCTCGGTTTTAACTAACCTGTAGCGAGATGTAAAGGTAATATTCATTGTAGGTATTAAAAAAATTATTTGAGGATAACATTACGTCTGAGTTAGGTTTTGCTAATATTATGGGCCAGAGATATGTTCAGATTAAATCCAGTATTTCTTTGTTTAATAGTAAAATATGGATAGATGCCCAAATTAAGTTAGTTTTTAGTTAGAATCGGCATACTCACACGCTTAATCTAAAAGAATAGTAATCGTTCTTATACAGGGAGTATTTTTTAAAATGCTACAAGGCAATGTCTTGAGGACGGTTTTAAATAGTTTCATGAAATTTTGGTGAGGTAATGTTTAACATGTTTAATCATATTTTTTACATTTTACCCCTTTCTCAAAATTCGAATCTACGTTAAAAACAACGTATGTCATGAAAATAATTTTTGACTTGCTCCCCTGGTTACGGAATTATGATTAACCAAAATTTGATTGAACTAAAAAGAAATAAAAATTTTACCAACAAATCAAGTTCGCTTATTTCGGAATTAATATGCGTTTCCATGGAAATGCGTAATTTTAACTTACGCCATTTTGAAGTTTTAATAATTGTTTCTCAGTTTATTGCTCAAAATATGGACGCGAATTTTATTGTGCAAGTTTTATTAATTTGCTTTCATGCCGATTACTACAAGGTTAACATTCGTCAAATACCTACAATATTATATAAAACATTATACAAATATAAAGATTAAAATACAATATAATGCAATAAAATTATCCTATCATATACCCTTCAAAATGTAAAATTTAAAAATCCCTCAAAATAATAGAATACATTTCCTGTTAGGAGATCTTTCATCTTGTTATAAAATGATCTTTCTGGTAGGTCTTTAATATGTTGAGGAAGGCGTTAAAAAATTTGATTGACCAGTATTCGGGACCATCTTGGCACCTTCTCAGACGCCAGTAGAGGGGCACTATATTATTCTTACCACGGGTATTGTAAGTATGGATGTTTTCATGGGTTTGTAAATATGTATTGCTCTTAACAAACCTGAGATTCTGAAGGATATACAGTGATGGTAATGTAAGTATCCCAAGAGAAGCAAATGCTTCTCTGCAATCATCCCTAAATCCCAAGCCTGCCATAACCCTTACTGCCCTTCTCTGGATTGCAAATAATCTACGAGCCCCAGAGGAGTGCCCCAGGCCAGTATCGCATAAGATGCATGAGAATGGAAAACTGCAAAATAGACCGTTCTAAGGACTGAAGGCGAAACACATCTCGAGAGATTTCTGATGACGTACACACCACTAGTAAGCTTGTTGGCAACTGCCTTGATGTGTGGGTCCCACTGTAACTTTGTATCCAAAATTACACCCAAAAACCTAGCGTTTGACACAGTCCTCGCATTCATTCCTGTCTCTCATCGTGAAAACCATTCTATTAGTCTTTTTCCTGTTAAGCAGGAGCCTATTTGAGCAAAAGCATTCCACCGCCTTAGCCTGTGCAGCTATTAATCCGGAACGCGAACCATCCGCAGTGCTACCGTCACAAAAGATTGTGGTGTCATCGGCAAATAGAGTGAAACGTGCTGAGGCGTCGCTCATAGGCAGGTCATTAATGTATATTAAAAATAGAATAGGACCCAATATGGAGCCTTGGGGGATGCTCATGCTAATCACCCTCTCAGCCGACGAAACCCCATTGTGCCAAACCATCTGAGATCTATCACTCAGGTATGACGCCAGTAAGTCAATACTGCTTTGGTCAAAGTTGTATGCGCAATGCTTCTGTAGAAGAATATAATGGTCAACACAGTGATATGCTTTGCTTAAGTCACAAAATAAAACGGTGCTGTACTGTTTGCAATGAATTTAGAGGTAAGATCTAGAATTCCCATTGTGGTAGTTTTTCCCCGGGAGAAACCAAATTGACAGTCGGAGAAAAGCCCATGATCCCCAAAGAAGCGCACCATCCCGAGAGCCATGCACTTCTCAAATATTTTTGATATAATTGGCAATAGAGAAATTGGCCTATAATTCTCAGGATGGTTGGGGTCACCCTTTTAAAAATTGGAGCAACCAATGCCTTTCTTAAGTTTTAGGGAAGATATTCTCTCTAAAGGACAGATTAATGATCTTTGTTAAAGGTATTATATTCATATTTTTCACGGTTTTAATCATTCTAACACTCAGTCCGAACACATCCCGACTACTTTTGTTTTTTAGACTATCGATTACCTCTCTCACTTCAATAAAGCTCGCCTCTGAGAAAAGAATGATATGTTGATAATTTTTGAGGAGTGCATAAAAAACTACAGAGAGACTAGTGAGGGACCGAAATCTCACATGGCATTTAAAAGGTTGGAAACCAGATGTCTTAGTACTGGCAGTTTGAAGGTGATACCACGAGTTCGAAGTAGAACTCAAACGGACAAAAACATGACAGTTGGGGTTTAAGTAGCGGTAGCTATTAACCTTCATGTAGGCTTCAGAAAGAAAGAAAAAAAAAGAAAAAAAAGAAAGACGAAAGCTGTTCAGCATTAACTCAACTATATTCATATTTGTGATGCTCGACCTCGCTGGAAAGTCCATGTTAGAAAGAACAAAAAAGACTCTAGGCATTGAATACATTAAAATGTACTAGCTCTTTAGTGGATATTCCAGTCTCTCAACTAACAATAAATTATTGCTGTATAAACAGATCATTAAACCAGTTAGTACATAATAATACGAAATTGTAGTCTGGGCTTGTGCCAGCAAGAGCAAATTCAAATAATTCAGTTATTCGAGAACAAAGTACTAAGAAACATCGTTAAAACCTTTTGAGGTAGTGAAGTGATAGTGTTAGAAAAACCGCAGAGTATAGTGCAAGTCGTATACCTACTCATTAATTTTAAATGTAGTTAGTTTTCTAGAATAGAAGGAACACTATAATAAGTAAATAAAGTTTGATCAAAAATAGGCTTTTTGATTAAAACTTGACGTGTTTCATTAACGTTATCTGTTGTATTTTTTATAGTCCTCAATGTGTAATGAACGCATAACCTGAATCAACTAGTCGCATATAAAGTGTCTCAAGTAACTTTAAAATATCAATTACTGATTTAACGATACTATAAAATTTACTTTGTCGGCAATTGTGAATTTCTAAGAAAACATAATTCTATTAAAACGACCCTTATGGGGTGGCTAGACGACCTACAAATTCAAACCGTTCGTCTGCAGCTTTTATTGTTTTTTGTCACGACAAAAATACGCGTGTAAAATATTTGGTAGCGCAAAACATTCATCAGTAGTTGTTCGAAAAACAAATACATTACAAAAATATTTATTATTTACACCGACTTGTCTGGTTTAACAAGACATATATATTTACTTTTGACATCGATATTGATGTATGTGTCCGCCATTTCGTGGCTACACTAATGAAATTGAGTAGGTTTGATGCTACAGCTTTTATATTATCTATCCTGAGTATTTTAACTAAATTCAACCATTTTTACAATTTTACAAATTTTAAAAGTTATAAATCCATTGTATAAAAATGGTAAACATTTACGGTAAATCAAAACATTTCTACAATTTATGTTTAAAATAAAGAATGACAAATGGCTTGACATTTAATCAGCAAAGTCAAGTTGGTATTTTTCAACTCATTTAATTTCCCCGGATTTAAAATTTGTTTTTCAGTTAGAAAAAGCGAAATAAGTTTTATAACATCTCTTTTAGAAAATTGCTATTTACAATTCCTCATTGTGATTAAATTGTTTAACTTTTTTGACAAATTGCTTAGTTGCCGAAACATTGATCTTCATCACTCAGCATCAGTTCAAAGCTAAGCTATTTGCTCTGTTTCTTTGGAGTAAAAGCCTATGAACGTACTACCTATTACCTCCCTTTTTATGTAAGGATAAAAAGAAACTTCGTCGAACATAAAGACCTTTAAACCAAAAGACAATTTTATATATGTTTTTTTTTTTTATTAACGTACGTATGTAGAAAGACCTGAAATTTTATACCGAAATTGAGTCTACATATATTTTTTACTACCGGTTTTATATCTTTGTAAATTTTCTAAACAAAGACATAAAAACTTTGCGTGATAAACCCACCAATAAAATAATAATACCTGTAAGGTACTTTTATTTTATATTATACACATACCAAATTGTTTTTTTGCGGTCGAAAACTATCGTGTTTTTATCTTTAAACATTTCTGTTTTGGAGATTGAAGAAAAGTAAGCGGACTCTAATGGAAATAAATATTTCCTTTTAACACGCGATTCCTGAAATTTGTTGCCGCTCTCTTATTGTTTAGTGTCTTAATTTGTACCGCACCACTTCTATAATTTTACAGTGTAAACAGATTCACCCCTGTTTTGCATGACATAATAGCGTTTCCTTAAAAATTAAATGCCACATCGCCTCGTGCCGTCTCTTATTTTAAAAGCTCTTACATAAAGAATAAAAGGACTCAATTTGTCCGTTATATTACTTTAAGAGGAATGTTGTATAATTGAGAAATCTCTATAAAGACAAAAATAAATAAAGACAAACTGTGTATCGAATCAAACAAAATTATGAAAAATATATATAAATGTCAATCATACCCTAAATATTTGATATATAAATAGTACCGTCTTAATAAAACAGTAAAATTAATAGATGCGTATCAACTACAATTAATTTAAGAGGTATCTTCTACAAATATTGAGTATAAACAAAAAAAAAACGACAAAGTGTGTATAGTATTAAATCTAAATATGAAACAATGCCGATCATACTCTAACACATTACGAGAACTTTAGCAATAAGAGTCATTTTAATAAAACAGATAAAATAATAGATATATGTTTACCATAAAATTATGTGTGTTGTATGGACGCTTACCTAATAAGTTTATTATGGTCTTCTGGTTAATGTGATAACAAACAGAACCAGCAAATTGCCCCTAAAAGGACCTTGGCTTATTAAAATTTCAGCTGCAACTAGATTGGGTTTTTAAATTAAAGGAAATTCCTATAAACAACATAAAACCTCCTCTAAGGTTTCTATTTAAGTATTCTTAAAGCACATAGAGCATTTTTATGGTTTCAGACATATATAAACCTAGTATCCTAGTGAACTAGGAAAATATCAGGTATTAGAGATAAAAGTAACACCTGATAATTTGTACGATAGTTTCGTTTAGAAAGGTATTTAACTGACTTTATTAATGTACGTTTAACCCCAAAAAAAGCATTTATTTTAACACAGGTACACTTGTGCTGGGCATTTTACATAAACAGTGAGAAGCATTAAGTATGTAAATGTGTTTTTATTTTATTAATATTAATTTTTGTATTTTAATTACTGAATCTAGTCACAAATATGTAAAAAGGGACTTGGGATAAAAAGCCTTTTAAAATAAATACTTTTTTAACGTTATTTACAAAAATAAAATGCAATATTTTTCGTTACAATTTATTCGTCGACAAAATCATGATTTGACCATGCTAGAATGCAATAATTACGATTGAGAGCGGACAATTTAGCTAAATTTCAACTCATTCATACCTTGTGCGAGCTTTACGAAGAGCGAAATCACATCGAAAACGTTTTTTAATAAAGCTTTTGCAGCGAATGCAAACTGCCGCGGAATGCACGAAAATGCTTGAAAATACAAACCTTTAAACACACACAGAAACAGAAAGGGGTTGTTACAAAGCACACTTCATAAAACTTTTAAGCACTTCTAATCGTGTTTTTCAACGTGCCCGTAACCCATAAAAACTTTCGGTTCGTTTTCTTTTTTTTTTCTCGCGCGGTAATGCACAATCAGCATTGACGCCTAAATTACACTTTAAAATATAAAGAACTTAATAACTTACCAAATGGATATTTAATAACTATTGATAAAACCCAAACAATTCACAAGTGTCTAACAAACAGAAAGTTAAAATAAAACACCGACCGAAAGCACGTGTTTCCGCGCCGAGAGCGCAGAACGATTTACAGGATAGTCGTTCGCGTCCTGTGGGCTTCGTTCAACTGTCGGCTTGCGTTGGACGAAGGACCACGGCAATATTCCTGACAGGATAGGAGTGGGGAGCGCATTCACAAGACGGTGTCCTGCTGGTCACTCGGCCGCTGGATCACCTGTGCCGCCGGCTTGGCCATTTTCCTTAAATCAAACCCATTTAAATACGCTTTCATATGCAGTTTTTTTTTTCGGTTTTTTCGCTTCTATCCGATAGGCCCGGTTTAAATATTTATAGTGGCCGATACATCAGCTCCTTTAAATGTGTATCTTAAACAAACATAAAAAAAAACATATCCAACCCAGCAGGTGTATTTCGGCCTGGGGTTTTACGAAATATTACTAAAATTGTTTAATACATTTTAAGATATTTCGATGTAAAGTAAAGCGCAAATATTCAAAATGAATCTTACAAGATACAGAAGTACATTCACAAAAATAAATAAAGTTTTATAAGTAACGTTTATACTATTTTAGTTGTTTGAACCAGACTTTTGTGATCGTGATTGTGGAAATTTGGGTAAGCTACACACCATCGCCATAATAGACCTACTAGAATGCTGTCTAAACAATTCCTACTTCCAAGGAAAGGATAGATTCTACAGCCGATTGAACGGACTACCGATGGGATCATCCCTTCAGTAATCGCTAACAGTTATATGAAATGGTTTGAAAATGAGGCAATGGAAAAGCAAAAATAAAGCCGATACTATGGCTGTGTATGGTAGATGACGCATTTATTATTTGGAATGAAAGCGATGACAAACTCCAAGCTTTTCTACATTTTCTAGACCTTTGTACACAAAAACAGCGATACCATCGAAACATCGGTATACCGGAAGCAAACCCCCACAGGTCAACATCTTAATTATGCCTTAAATTATTCAAATAGCACCAAACATGGAATCGTAAAAACACTTGTCGCCAGAGCACTCACTCTCTGCAACTCCCAGAAAGCTCTTTCACAAGAACTTAACATCATCAAAAAGGACCTTAACACAAATGGCTATCCCAAGAGTAGGACAACAATACAACATTCGAACAGTATTTAGCTCCAAAGATTTCTTAAGAAGCCACCTGACGAAGACAAAGCCTACAAGTCAAAAGGACATAGAGAATTGTGTATGAAGAATACCTAGCAAGTGCTGACAATCCTATGGTAAAACCCTACGACACCTTGAAACAAGGATCAAGAAACATTGAAACCACACACTGAAGGAAGAAACAAACAGATCCGTTGAAGCAGATCACGTTTGGACCCACGGCCATCATTTGCAACTCAGAGGCAATAATTATACTCAAGGAAGAACATTAGCGAAAGAAGAAATCAAAGATTCAAAAATTCTACCACGATCTGAACCAACTTATCTTATGCCCTTCTTGCTTCCACAGTTGTTTCACTTCTAAGATTGAAAACTTCTTTTAATGCATGAGTACACTAGAGCACTGCTAATCATCTTCTCTAATTACTCTTGCTCTTTAAACTTTCTCCAATAGTGTTGAGGCATAGAAATATTTGACATTTATACGTTTTCACCTTGCTCCGTTCAAAAAACTATGTCAAACATTATTATTACATTAATATTGAGTGTACGCTTGTTTTATGAAAAATTGTACATTTGTTATTTGTTATCGAGAAAATATCCAACAAATTCGCGGTTTTATATTCAGAAAGACTTTTAATATTATTTAATTGGAAAACGGATATCGGAAAAATATCCAATAGGAGGGCAAAATAATTCAATATCAGTTTTATGTCTTTTATAATTCGTTAATAGTTTAGAGGGCCTTTATGTTTGGGATTTGATGTTAATTGCTGTGAGAATTTCGCATACTATTTTTAACCGTTACAGATTTCTCTAAATAACTTCGCACGTTTATTTAGTAGGTTTTATTCACAGCATATATTTTATAATTTGTAGTATATTCTGCCAACATGATGCGATACTAATGAACAAAAAGAAAGATAAGAGATATAGCGATCTTGTATTGTTGCATTATGACCTTTATGCTTTTTAGAAAAACATTATCCAGAATTCCTCATTTCTTCGACAGATTTTCTTGCATGAAAACTAGCCACAGTAACTAGAAATTCCTACTTTATGCATTTCTATGCTAAATCCTACGTCACTGGCATTTAATTGACTCTACATTACGACTTAATGAAGTATGCATTCGGTTTAACACTGACCGATTTCTCTGTATGAGCCGAAGTGGGATGGACTGATGTGGAAACCAGCCAAGGAATTTCCAACGTTTGACTGGAATTCTGTTTTCCCCTTCGAGGTCTGCGTTATGCCAAATTCCGAATTGTACACTGATGAGAGTGATTCGAAACCGACTTGATTTTATATTAGAAATTTCCTATTGGGTCAATTTGATGTATTCGAAAAGAATTTTTATTAGTTTTAAAAATCCAAATGCATAGTATTGCATTGGGATTTAAGGGTAACGAGAAAATATAGTTGCTAGTTATACAGGATGATGCAAATCGATAATAACAATTCAAAGTCTTAAAAACTGATTATTGCAATATATATCAACGATGTATCCAATAAGATTTCTAGCAATGTCCTTCTCTTCGCTGATGACCTTAAATTATTTAAAGTGACCCACAATTTCAACGAATGCTTTTCGCTACAAAACAATTTAAATTAGTTACAGGACTGGTGTATTAATAATAGTTTACCTATCAATGTTAACAACTGCTTTACAATGACTATTACTATGACTACAAATTAAGCGAATGCTATTCGGTTTAGATATTCCATTAACAATAACGCTATAAATAGTAGTAATGCATTTAAGGATCTTGGAATAAAGTTTGATCCTAAACTCCTTCGCCTCTCATATAAACCTTACCTGTAGCAGCGCCATGAAAATGTTGGGGTATATAGTACGCAATTCAAATGAATTTCTGAAGATGCTCAAAATCCTTTATTTTAGTTTTGTTTATTCTAAGCTTGAATATGGAGCACTTATATAATATCCCAATATTCGATAAATACATAAATCAGCTAGAAAGAGTTCAAAGAAAGTTTCTAAAATATCTTGTGTACAAAAAGGATGGAGTGTTCCCACCCAGAGATGTTGAGCAAGGCGTTCTCTATCAAAATTGCAATTATCATCACTGAGTGATCGCAGGAATTATTTGCTGCTACAATTTTTATTTAAAATATGTCGGTCCTATACTGATTGCCCTTCATTATTGTCTGAAATTAACTTTCATGTTCCATTCCGCCAAATGAGAAATCCATTTACCCATTCCCTCCACAAATTTTTTACTTAAAACACCACTCTTGCAGTCAATGCAGCTTTTTAATAACACATGCCATGACGTTGATATGTACGGCCTATCTGCAGCCCAGTTTAAAACAATTGTAAAAACCAAATATCTGCATACGCATAGCTAATTGAAATTGTCTTGGTAGTGTTTTATATTGATTTATATTTTTTAGTTATTTATATCTAATATTATTAAGTCACATTGTCTTATAATTGGAATTCATTTTCTGTTACACAATAAAGATTATTATTATTATTATTATGATTTTCTGCATTCCACTCCCTCTACGGGGAACATTCACTCATCCCAGATATCACCGATATCAAAAGGATTGAGCTCTGTGCGGACCCTTTCCGTGTTATCGGGGTCGTGGGGTTCTTCTTTAGTTACCCATATAGGTACTTGTTGACTGTTCGGCTTCTTGGAAGTAGCACTACTTTCTGGATATCCTTGTAGAGATCTTAAGATACGTCTAGCATTCTAAGGTTTTCCAAAAGCTTGTTTGGGATTATTCCTGTTGTTGAAACAATAATCGGCATGATTTCGATGCTGTCCATATTTCACTGTCTTCTTATTTGCTCCTGGAGGTCCCGCTATTTTCTCAACATGCTTCACTAGAAGGTTGTTGTTATTTGGTATAGATAAATCTATGAAAGTCGTTTTCCTGGCTTCTTGTCTACCACAGCAAGGTCCGGTTTGTTGTGGGCCAAAGTCTGATCAGTAAGAATAGTCCGATCCCAGTACATCTTGTAGTGATCTATGTTGTATATCTATAATATGGGATCTTCTCGTTTTGGACAAGCTGTAGTTTCACAACTAACTCCTGGTATAGGATCTTGACTACTGCGTCATGCCTCTCGTTGTATTCTGTTGCAGAAACATACGACTGGCATCCTCCCGTGATGTGTTGGATCGTTTCTGCCGTTTGACATCCATATCTGCAGTGGTCTGCCTGTACTGACTCGTCTCTAATTATGTATTTCAGGTAGTTTCTAGTTGATGATCTTGGATTGCCAGTAGAAATCCCCCCGTTTCAGGGAACATCCGTCCGGAGATGAGCCAGTAGTTCGACGCAAGACTGTCGACGTGATCCGGGGCTGCTTCGTTCAGGTGTCGTCCATGCAGAGGCTTTCTTTCTATATCTGCACCTTTTCTTCATTGGTCTTGTGGTGTTGTGGGACATTCTGATCTCTCAATTTTAGAGGAGTAGAGTGGTCTGCTTCGTAAATAGCATGGTGTAGGTCTGAAGTTTGGGCTCTATTGCGGAAGTTTGTTATTTGTGTATCCATTATTTTTCCAATGTCGGCCAGTCCTCTTCCGCTTTGATGTCGTGGTGCTTTATCCCCAAGTATCTGTAGTTCTCGCCTTCCTCCATTGCCTGGATCTCCTGGCCATTTCGCATAACGAACGGGCTTTGCTGTCTCTTTATCATAGTGAGAGAACGACATTTACCCAGGCCAAACTGCATTCCGATATCACTGGAGAATTCCGTCACTATTTTAAGCAACTGGTCCAGTTGGTTTTCGGTAGCGGCCATTAGTTTAAGATCATCCATATATAGAAGATGGTTAACTCCACTTGCTTCTCGGTTCCAGTTTTTGAGAGTGAATCCATATCTTGTGGAGTTTAATTGGTTGGACAGAGGGTTCATAACTAGAGAGAACCAAAGAGGACTCAAGGAATCATCCTGGAATATTCCTCGTTTTATTGGAACTGTATCGGTGGAAATATTGGTGGTCCCCTCATTAAGATGGATCGTGCCCTTCCATATCCCCATTGCGTGCTGTAGAAATTTTATCAAGTAAGGATCGATTTTGTAGATCTTTAATATGCAAAGGAGCCACTCATGCGGCATGGAGTCAAAGGTCTTCTTGTAATCAAGAAAGGCAGTATATATGTTTTCTTTGCTTTCAATAAGCTTTATTGCTGACGACTGAATCAATTATTAATTGGTCCTTACATCTCATGGCTGCTTTGGAGCACCCTTTCTGTTGTGGGACTTTAATGTTGTATCCTTCACAGTGGGAAGAAATTCTTTTGGTAATACAAGAATCAGTTTGCATAATGTAGAGAGGCAGGTGATTGGTCGATACTTTGATGGATCGTGTATATTTTTGCGATCTTTTGACAGAAGATACGTTGTTCCTTTAGTGAGAAATGATGGCAGCTTTCGGGGGTCTTTCGGAGTTTCAATAATTAATGCAGTCAGTTCCTCATGCGCTGCGTTTTATTATTATTATTTTTATTATTATTATTATTATTATTATTATGATTATTATTATGATGATTATTATTTTGTTAACGACCTATCTTGTAAAGAAGGAAAAAAAGAACAATAAAATAAATAAACAAAATGTGTTTAAAATCTCTATTTGATTACGTAGTTAATAGTAATTAAAGATAAATAAATGACATGAAAAATATTAACATACAACAAAGATACAATATTCAAAAAAGCTGAAAAATGAATAAGACAAAATCGGTGGCGAGCTTTTCCAATCAAGCCATTTTTAGAGTGGTATTGATTCTTTAAGGTAAATTACAGTGATAACATCGCAGCACTAGCCGAAAAGTTCCGCGTCAACCATAAACACATTATTCAGTAATGGCATTGAACCAACGTAATTAAAAGGAATTCATTTTGGGTCGAAGCTGAATACACAAATTAAGCAATGTTCATCGAAATTAAGCTATTCAAGGAACGATTAAGCAAATTGAAGTTTAGTTAAAAAGGATACCAAATCCACGGAAACTATTAATAGCAGCAGAGAAACAGACAACGAAGCGGGAGAAATTACTGCGGGAGTTTGACATTTAAGAGTATCGTTTAAAATACAAAATGTTGTTCAATAATTATTACTATTGAAAATACTAGTTTCCAATGTCAAGTATTATAATGAAAATATTATTAGCACCTTTTTGAGATCACGCATCTCACCATATATTAAGTGCTGCATTTCAGTATGAGTTTGTGTAAAAGTAATATAATAAATATTACACTCTAAAAGCAATAATAAAACCAATCGTACAAGTGACCTTTCTCAGTAAAGTTTACATTATATCGTTGATCCTTACTGCAGTAAATCAACTACCCGACTAAACCCCATTGTGTCGGTCCCAACATCTTCAAACCGCAATAAATGCAATCCCTAGAACTAACCGGAACTGAAATAGTTTGCAGCACTGAAGCCAACATAATCGACCTTTTGTAACAAACCCGGCCGTTTATGTTCGGCTCACTTCGCCGTTTTCTATTTCAAGGAAAAAATGCGCAGTCAACCTCTTCCAAATTTTGTGGCGCTGTCAGTACTCGGCGGACGCATAGAATAGGAATGGGCGGACGGCCTTATCGTGCCTACATTTCATTGCGCCTACCGTTCATTGCGTCTACTAATAGTATACTCGATTGTATACTTCAGACAGTGGTGTAGCCAGCATTTTGGGGCATGACCACTATTATTTTTAATAAAAACACCATCGAGATAATTTTAGCAAAATCTATATTTAAATCAATGCGATTCAAAAGAAAAACGAAAAAAGATTAGACTCTAAATGAAAAACAAAAATCTGAACAAGAAACACTGCCCCTAGACTATATTAAATTTGTTTTGCAATGCCGATTGTCGATGTCAATAGTCAATATTCAGATTAAACGGCAACCGCGCCGGATCAAACGACGCAGCACTTTTCCACGGCTGCATTGAGTTTCAAGCACAACGGCGCCCTGATTTGATTTATAGTTTACCTATTTTAAACAAGTAGGATGTATAATATACGAAAATGTTGCACAACATATTAATGTTACAGATTACAGAGTGTGTTATAAAATTTAGCTCTTTGTCGTCACCAAAAATCAAATCATATACTCTGCAACTAAATTCAATGAGATGTGTCTTAGACATATTCAAACAAGGGCGATTTGCATCGCAACACTGCTTGATTCTTTGAAGATCCGATAAAATGACTCGCTATAGGTGCTCAGAGTCCCCAATGCGCCATAATACGGTAGAGTAGGTTATTACCATTGATTTAATGTGGGGTACGTGCTTTTATAAAAAATTAGGATTAGATTATTGCAATGTCCCTAAAAATATTAAAAAATTATAAAAACCACTTTTTTTCACTCTGCATATCAGATACATATTGTTTCTATATACTACTTTAATATAGCAACATGTTAATATAAAATATCTGCTTATTAATTCCAAAACCAATAGATTTACAAGCGTAAAAATCCTTAAGTTAGAAAGCGCAATGGTGAATTTCCAGCCGATGTCTCTGTCACATATTGATTTTTTGGCGGTTTTATTTCTCATCGAGTTGTTTGTTTACATGGCACACACACCAGTTGGTTAGTTTGAGAAATGTTTAATAACTGAACTTCCATAAAATACCGTCCAGCAGAAACCGATGCTCACTTCCGAGCAAACAATAAAAATGATAATAAAAATATTTATGGTTGAGTGCAGCTAAAATTTGAAGTAAATGGCTATCACAATTTTAAAGCAATGATATTAAAATGACTCATTACGAAGTTGTTACCACGTAAAAATTATGTTTTTGACCAAATAGGCCCATGTTTTATGTTAAAGTTAACCATTAATTAGCTACAAAAAATTGTAAAATTATGCTAGGTTAGTTCTAGTTAAAAAAAAAAACCTGAATAGAAATTGAATAAAAAATTGTTCGAAATTTCACTAATGCTGACTATACCAGCCTCAGTCTCAGATAAGAAAGCACTCTACAGGGATCTCGTAAATAATCTGACACACAGAGATGATTAAATTCGATCCTTTTGGATTTAACGTGTGGTGCGGTATTTTGGGAACACGAATTATTTAACCCATAATTTCTGAAGGAACACTAAATTCGGAAAGTTACGGACGCTTTTTAAGAAACAACATCGAAGATATTTTTGACGACCTTGCTCTAACAGTAACCAATATGTGGTTTTATTAAGGTGGGGCTCCTCCTCATTATTCCAGAAACAATATGAAATATTTGAGAGAACAATTTAATTGCCTTTCGTAGATTCACGCCTCCGCGATCCCCAGATAGTACACCGATGGATTTTTTTTTTACCTTAACCCTGCTGTAGAGGATAAAAAATGACAATGAAAAAATAGAATCGGGAAACAAAAGGAACGATATCGCGAAAATTCGTTTTTTCAGTTCAGTTTCGCGCAACTTTTCTCTAATTTTATTATCTCTGTTTGTCCGATGGATTACGAGATCCCTGTAAAGTGCATACTTATCTGGGACACCCTGTGTAGGGTATGGTCACTAGTTAAGGGTGCGTAAATGAAGGTTAGAAGTAAAGAGAATATGTTCCCTTTACCGCACTACAGGAAAATAAAGTATCAAGATTTCTTTTGTGACAAAAAGGACCCAATTATTTTTTTTAACATGCACGATAATCTTCAAATCAATTTTTGTTAGAGACAACTTAAATTTTGCTAGTTAAACATAAAAAATAAATAAATCAATGAAAACAAAAACTTTAGTATATTTCTACCCCGTCCGTTATATTATATTATTATAAGATTATTATTATGTTATTATCCCGAGCGGGTCGAGAAATGTTCATCTTTAAGTGATCTTTATAATATACTTTACCCTGTGTTTTTAACCCACATGCTAAGTGGAAGTTTTTCTTTCAAAACAAAACAAATCGGTAATGTTAAACTTTTCCCCACAAAATGTTTGTACGGTTTCGCCAAAATCCGAGCTTATTTCTCCCAGCCTTGGTATTTCGCGAAAATGCAATTTCCCTGTCCTTATATTAACATAAACCAAGGAGCACCGGTTAAGACCTGCACAAGCATTATTTGTGTAGCAAAATCTTGCGGCATCATTGCTGGCTTACTCTTGCGCCATTTTATTTAATTTATTACCCAAGTAAAAATATACATCATGCATCCCTAGGACAAGGAAACTCTAGTAAAAATGTTGGTAGTATTTAATGCAATAGAAAGTTATCGCATTAGAAAGCATTTTTCCCACACTAACAATACAAAAAAAATTCTTGTTCAAAAACTTACCCACAAAATCCTGAGCATAGGTTTTTACTTCCAAGTTGTGAAACTTCTCATCTAAAAAAAAAATATTATGTATATTTTATGTATAATCCCATCAATTGCAAACTTTATTAACAAAAACTTCTTTTGTGGTTGCGTTAAAATTTTTGAAATTAAGTGGCGGTTTCCTGAAGTACTTCTAAAATTTAGATATCTACTAGCGTGCTAAAAGTTTTCGGAGGAAAACTTTAAATAAAATTCTGTGAAATGTTTATACAATATGTTTGATATTCCCATATGGGGATGAGAGATTAATAAAACTTACTGATTTAAGCTGGCTTGAAAACGAATTCCATTAAAATTTTTACTTATTCTCAGAGACTAAAATACCGAGATATCAAAAATTACCTTGGCCAAAGGTGGTCATAAAAATTTGACATAACTTTGTCAATTATGAAGGTATTGGTTTGTTTCTTGTTTTTTAAAATATCACCAACGTGAGTTTTCCCGACAGAAAATCCCTCTCCCAAGTGCCTAACACTTAACCAATGTTTTACATCCTTTAAACTCAAAAACTTCATTTTATTTTTCGCCATTTGATCGTATCAAAACTATAATGATATTGTTTAATACATCGTCGAAATTAGACACAGTTTAATTATTATGTAATGTAGGGTGTGTAAATAATTGTTTAAACAACCGTGCGAGCAGAAACTATTATCATCAAAGCTTTGCATCTAACGCCCTACTGTTTAGAGGTAGAGCTAATACCTGTTGGATGTCAGCAAATACCAGCATTATTAATCAATGAGTTATTCCGTCATTTTTAACAGTCGTTACGAGTAATTTAATTCATCGCTAATTTTCTCACATTCCACATTGAATACACATTTTGTTAGTGTATTTTGCATTATTCATTCATTCTTACAGATGGTGTTCTAGCTTGTCAAAAAGCTAATCGATGTGGATAATCTTTAGGATTTAAAGTTTGTACGCATTGTAAATGGTAGGGGTAGAGAATTTGTTCATGTAAGACACGCTGTACCGTCGACTTGGAGGATCACATAAGATGTGCAACTGCGTGAACACTTGTGGATTGATTTTCCTCCACACAGTGTAGAAATACTTCTTCAAATTAAACCGTAAGAGTTGTTCTTGTACGACCACTACCCCCAGGATGTTTTAGGTTCCCACTTTCTCTAAGGCGACGATGCATGGAAGCAAAGGTTGTATGATGAGGTTGGAGGCGTTCCGGATATCTGTTTTCATACAAGCGTGCAGCTTCTCTTTCATTACAATTTACGTTTCTGAGCAGCGTCAAGGGCTGTCCCTTAAAGGCAACCAGCCACCTCCAAGAGGACCATGATAAGTGCCTTTATTTTTATCTGCAAATATATCGTCAACTTTGATTATTTTGATTGAACACAGCCAAGTTTTTTTGTGCATAAAATTAAGTAATCTTCCTTTTTTTAATCAGTACCTTAGGATATTTTGCCTAGACTATTTGTAATACAATATATCAGTATAAATACTTTAACATTCAAAGTGTTAAGTGATTTACCCTATTTAACTTAAGATTCATACTTAAAAAGCGATATGTAAAGGAGTTGATATCCTCTACCACCCTTTAAAGTTTGGCGGTATGTTTTTGAGACACCTTGTTTATTATGTGGTCCAAGCTAACCTAAACTTGATTTATTTGAAAAGGCTAATGCCTTTTTGGTTTTCCACTTCATGACTACTTTTAACCAAGATTAAAAAACAAGTCCAGAAGTAGTGACACGTAATAAGCGAAGATTACGGGAGACGAAACGGGTTAGATACACTAAACTACAAATAAATACAGGGTCACCGTCAAATTTATTTTTTTGAAACACATTTTTTTTTTAAAAAGATAATGTACAGGGTACATCATTTTTTCATTTTTATAATCTACAATCAATTCTAGACATTTTTCATTAATCATGCCCTATACTTATCTTCAGCCGTTTACGAAATATTTACACTTTAATGCTGGTATGCACCATTGGTTTGTTTCTCCACACACTGAACTTAAGTCACAATCTTTTGACTATGACAATTTCTTATTTAAATTTGAGACGTCAAAAAATGACAGTGAATGTTAATCAAATTTGAATCTTGCTCTGCTAATATTTCATCATAATGCGCCTCGCCGAACATGAGCGCATTGAAATTTTAATTATGTTGGGTTGTGGAGATAAAAGTAGAAGTCATAGGGAAGTCCGTGATATGTTTAATGAAACATACCTAAATCGCCCGCCTATTGGCCAATCAACAGTGTCTAGGATAGCAAGTAAGTGGAGAACTTCCCGTGCTATTAAAGATTGTGTTAAAAGTGGTCGTCCTGGTATATCCGAGGAGAAAAAAATAAACATATTATTATCACTACAAGAAGATTCTCATAGCTCAAGCACACAACTTGGACGGGACTACGATATTCACCAAACCACGGTATCTAAATTTTTACAAAAAGAGAAGTTTCATCCATACAAACCAGTATTTGTACAAGAGTTATTCGACGATGATCCTGATAGGCAAGACCAATTTTGTGAAATAATGATTGAGCTAACAGATAATAACGCAAGATTTGTCTAAATAATTTGTTTTTTAGATGAAGCTACTTGTTCAAATGATCAGGTTAATAGACAAAACTACAGATACTGGGCACAGGAAAATCCTCACTGGTTCATAGAAAATTACACCGAGTATAATGAAAAGGTTAATGTTTGGGCGGGCGTTGTTAAAAATAGGATAATCGGACCATTTTTCTTTGATGAGAGTCTCACTGGAGAAAGATATCTAAATTTCCTTTAAAATGATCTGGTTCCAGCTCTTGCCACTCTGTTTCCAGATGATAATGATCCTGATTTACCAAGTTTAACCTTATGGTTTCAACAGGATGGTGCTCCCCCGCATTATGCTGTTCATGTAAGGGAGTACTTAAATACAATTTTTCCGGGGCGGTGGATAGGTAGACGAGGGTCAATAGAGTGGCCACCCAGATCGCCTGATCTTAATCCACTGGACTTTTTTTTATGGGGCTACGTCAAAAATTTAGTTTATAAATCTACACCCATCTCGGTAGATACACTGAAGGAGTCTATTCGACGAGTAATAAGAGAAATATCTCCACAAGTAGTACTAAATGTACAACAGGAATTTCTAGATTAATTGATCTACTGTAGAACAGTTGGTGGAGGACATTTTTAATATCTTATAAAATAGTTTCTTTTCATTCTTTGTTGTTTGCTTATTTTGTTTTGAAATTGTTAAAAAATGTAATTAATATATCGTAAACGGCTGAAGATGAGTAAAGGGCATGATTAACGAAAAATGTCTAGAATTGATTGTAGAATAAAAACATGTAAAAATATACAATATGTTTTATTAAAAAAATTAAAGTTGACGTAGCACTTTTATGATCTACCCTGTACAATATCTTTTTTTAAAAAAAATGCATTTTAAAAAAATTAATTTTACGGGTTCGAGATATTTTTGGTTAAGTGGGCGGTTTTCCATATAAAAGGCTGATCCGTTTCTTTATCATGTATATTATATATTATATTAAATTTACCATTTCTTATAGTCCTAATCTATTAATTTTTTAATATTTTTTTGTAGGTTAAAGCCGCAGAATTAAAATCGTAGGTTACGACCCTTCCCACTTACAATCCGTTATATGCATTCGTGCAGCTTGATTGTGCTCAAATGCATGAAAACGGTTTCCCCAAAGGCAAATACATTTTCCGGGTATATGTGCCCATTTATTTCAATTATTTGTCTCCAAATAAAGATCTTGTCCCACGTCGTCCTATTTAATTCAAAAGAGCTATTTATCAGTAGAAGAACTTTAATAGTACATATTATTATCCTTTTTAATGAAAATTTTAATTAGGTAAGGTAAATGTATCCACAAATTTATAACATTTAGAAATTGAACGTCTGCGTCAATTTTATTCCGTTATTATTTTAAAAAGTTTTATAAATTCATCAAAATATTTATTGCAATACAAAAAGCTGTCAATTGAAGTAAGCTCTTCCCAAAACTTCATTTGAATTAAAATTACCAGTCTAACATAAAAACGCTCGCTTTAATCTCTTTGAAACATTATTCAAGAATAAATACCCTACTGCGTTATTTTCGTGTTGCAAATTAAAAAAAAAGAATGTCCAAGAAACGAGGTGAAAATTAACTCAACCTTATTTCTAATTATCTCAAAATATTCACCCCGGAAATAATAAAAACGTTTACGCCTAATAAAAATTAAAAGATTATTTACTAATTGACTTCAACAGAATAGGAAAGGTTTAGCCTTCACTTCCATATTTACAAATCAATTAATAAAAACTAATAATGCTTTATACCTTAATCTGATAATCCAGGATCTTATTAAAACAATAACTTGTATACATAAGAGTAAAAGAGAGACAAAAGATTATATAAAATTCTTAGCATATTTCTGAATGTTCACTTCAGAGCTATAATACTGGGTGGCCCATTTGTGTAACAAAGTAATATAATATATTTTTTTTTATTTACTATTTTTTACGGTCGTCGGCGTATTAGAGGACATCTTGAACCGGTCATCGACCGTACGGTTTTTAATCGTGCGGTCTACCGACTGGGGAGTGTGAAACGGCACCTTCATCCTACGAGATATCCGATCTCATCCGGCCTGTCCGGCGTGAATAGGATGGTTTTGATGTTGATTCATTTTACACTCTTCCCTAAGACAAGAGCACGCGGTGTTTCCCAAGCGGTCACCCATCCAAGTACTAACCGCGCTCGACACCGCTTAACTTCGGTGATCTGACGGGAACCGGTGCTTTAAGTGTCGCTAGTCTATAATATAGACTCTACAATATAACATATCAATATAGTATATTAAAGTACAAGTTTTATAAAGCTCATTTTAGTGCACGCGTCCATGTTAGAAAACGAGCCACTTGTGGGCGAGTTTTATAACGGACAAGTGCACTAATAGCTTTATAAAACGTGTGCTTTATACTGTTTTTTCTATTTTGGCATTTTTTTCAATAAATAAATTCATATTTAAAAAGAAAATAAAATATACACATTTTCAAAAATTTTAGGCCTAAATTTTATGTTGGTAATACAATCAAATTATTTATCATGGTAGCCTTGAAATCAACAAGTAATTTTATTTCCGTGTCAGCCATTTTGTCACGAAGTAGTCTAATTTTTCTAACATACCTACATAATTTTAAGTTTAGTTTAACTCCCCCAAAGTTAAGGCAAGTTGCGGTAAATTTTATAGTTATTTTATAATATAGTAAATTCGTAAGATTATTTGATATTCTAAATCTCCATTTCATAGAATTAATGCAAACAAACATACACGACAGCAAAATAAAACATTTGTGAACATCATTACCAACCTTAGAAAAATAAAAAAAACTGTTTCATAAAAAGTTCATTACGATACTGAAAACGACATCGAAACAGCTTTTTTAAGAAACCAAATTAGAAAAAAAAAATTACAAAATTTGTAAGGTATAAGCAAATTAATTAATCAGACACAATTTTTTGAAATCATGTTTCCTTCAACAACTTTTTGAAATAAGGTATCAGATATTGGTATCAAATTAAAGGGAATTAAAATACCTTTTCAAAAAAAATGTGAAACATAGGGTGTTTCATTTAAAGAAAAAAACGAGAACTTGGTTTTAAATTCATTAAGTTTTGACCAAAATGTTGAACCCTCTGTAGTACTTATAACAATTTTAATAACGGGGAAAGGGGAAAAAAAGTCAAAAAGTCTTTCTCCACTAATTTAATAGTGAGCTATTAAAGGCTCAATTTTAAAATTAAATTGTCTCTACATGTTTCAAAGGTAGTAACCTTCATCTTCAGGAGACCAAAGTAGTGCTGCAGTTATTATTAGCAGTAGAGAGAAAACTGTTGGTGGAAAATATAAATTTTAATAACATTTAGGTGATTTTACATAACTTTTCTTTCCTAAATTTTAGTAAAAGAATTTGTAGAGATAGTTAAAATTCAACTTTCAATTTTTATGTAAAATCGTTTTTAGCCGAAAATCTATTGAACATTTCATATCTTAACAACGTCGCATTTAATGATCAAAATTTTTTAAAGTGGAATAGAGGACTACTAAAGGCTTCAATATAATAAAAAAAATATATGGTGTTCCATTTAACAAAAGATATGTTTGGGCCACCCTGGATTTTTGAGCGAACCTGTTTATTTAAAATTATTTTTAAAAGGTGCGCGGCGGTAACCTGTACAACTTTCGTATAAAATTCAAGAAGTAGTCCATTTTCTGTGGCGAGATTATGAAAGAAAACAAGGTCTGTCTATACCACCAAAATATTTTGGTGGTATAGACAGACCTTGTTTTCTTTCGTATAAAAGTTTTTTTCCTTAAGTCGACCGTTAACGATATCGTCCATCGGCACACTAAATGAACACCCTGTATATTCAAAAATTATGTTGAAGTATACAGGATGGTCCAGAAAAATAGGGCATTAAACAGATATCTTTTTTTATATTTTTTGAGAGTCCCTATACAAAGGAAAAAAGAGCATACTGAAAAACCTGTAATTAAATATATCAGAATGCAAATTCCACCTAAAAAACAGCGATATTAAAACAACATCCGAAATAAAAACCTCAGAAATAAACATTTTAAAAAAGAAAACTTCTGATAGATAACACCTTAAAGTCCTAACAATCGTTGAGTAAAACTTCAGCAAAACTGAACAAAATCAGAATTCTGTGACGTCAGAACCAGGCAACATTGCCAAACGTATTTAATTTTCATTAGAATTTATTTTTGACTGATCGAGACTAAGCTTCTTAACTCCCACTTTCTTAATGAGTATTAAATATAATATAGTATTTAAAATAAAATAACGTATAAAAATTCTGCTTGATTTGGATTTATGCTTCGAAAGTATACGATATACATCTGCATGATACGCGAAGCAGACTTGTGTATCTAAAGCCACATCTTAATTACGAGATAAGTCGAAGGGGCCCTCTGTATGCTGGAGTGAGGATCTTTAACCACTTACCAGGTTACATAACGGAAAACCTCCAATTCTGCAGCTTTCGCAGATCACTTAAGAATCTGCTGATGACACACGTTTTCTATAGTCTGCAGGAATTTTATGAATTTAACTTTCTGCTGTAGTTTGCTCATAATTACTGCGGTGTTTTGTATATATTATATATTTTTTTTGTTTGGGACTATATCGCTTGGCAATGGTTCATAATATGTAATGTTTAATGTAATATAGACACATTCCATAGTTTAAATTATAATAACTTATTTAAGGATGAATTATTGTTCTAATCTGAACATTTTTAATATTATTTGCAATATTGTAATATTTAAATACCTGCTTATGTAAAATGTAAAATGTATTAATTTTAATGATGAGGTACTATAATAAATTGTTTTCTTCTTTTCTCCACAGCCTATCTAGGCTTTTCACATTGTATTTACTTGTGAGTTGAGAAATAAATTTTTGAGTTTGAGTTTGAGTTTATAATAGACCTAATAAGTAAGTACAGTAAAATCTCTCAATAGCAACCACCATCGGGGAATCAAATGTTGGTCGGTTAACAGGGGTATTGTAGACTTGTCAAAACTGTTAACAGTATTAAAAAAGTTTTCTTAAAGTCTCTCAAACTTGCGCAGGCTTCAGATAGACTTGATATTTCCGACACTGGAGAAAGTTCAGGTTCATCCTCCTCTGTCTCAGAGTTGGGAGTAGTTTCATCCGTTTGTTGGATCTCTTCAATACACTCGATGATAGTCAATTCTGCACTTTCTGTTGGCCAATCGTTATCAATAGAGGCAAATTATTTGAAGTAAGAAACGTAAAACATGACCAACTCCCGTCGGCTGACCCCAGGAGATAATTCATTAGACATGACAACATCGCAAAACTCCAAGCTAGTGCGCATGACACGATTTTCGGATTTTATTCGGTTTTAATCATGGTTTTAATGATGTTCATTCTATCAATGTTTGTCTTGCCGCTGTTCCATTTTGATGCTGTTTGTTGTTTGGTTAGGGCAAATATCTTTTTTGATAGAGTTAATTTTATCTAAGTTATTTTCACTTTTATTTAATTAGGTTAAAGTTTATTTTCTAACTTTTATTGTTAGATGTTGTTCTTTTTGACAAAAATTAATTTTAAAACAGTCATACTTTGATGGAACATAATTCTGTAAACGTTATTTGGCATATGAGGAGCGTCGAGTCAAACTGACTTATGTCCACAAATACAATTTTTTCAGGAACTAATTAAACTATACTACGAATTTACGTCTTTTATTAAGATCGCAATAGTGATAGCATTTGAAAGAGAATTGATATAGTAATTGACTCACAGTAAAAGGAAAATCGTTTTGGTGCAGGTTGAGAGGAAATCAAGAAAAATCTTTTAGACATAATATTTATTGATCCAAAGGCATTGGACCTAATACAATCTGAAACATAAACTAGGGCAAAATGAAACTGATTTTCAAAAAATAAACATAATGTGGTAAAAACATAACAAAATTAAACATGCATCAGCTCTCGCTCTTCTTCCATGAAGTCGCACATAAGCTTGCCTTCATCTGGGGTTTCAGAAGCAGCTTAATCCGCACCTTGTATATTCAAGTAGAATTGGAACTTTCGATCATTTCTCCATTCTTCACTGAATCGCTTATTCAATAAATTTGCCACATCTGATTTCTTTGCTTCTGAAACTTTACTTTGTAGCGGAATAATAGGAGGGGTTACCACGCAATTCATTTTCTTTTCTCTTTTCAGCAATGGAACGTAAGTCTTGGAGGGATCATCACATTCATAAGTATTCTCCATTTTAAATGCCACGCCATTAGTAGCTTTTTTCAAAATAACTCTTTTCATGTCACTTATGCCAACAGTTTTTTTGAAAAAATTACAAAGACTCTTATAATCCCGTAGTTGCCAGCCAGATCCTAATACGCACACTTCACCAACTTCTGAATAAATTTTTTGGTAGTCTTCTGGTAAAAAGTATCTCTTTAAATCTCCTCATTGGCTTTTCAACCCGACCAAATAGTTGGTCTGGGGTAGTATAGCTGAATACACTTTAAGTGAGGCGAAGCTTTATTATAGAGCCATAGAGCCAAAGCATGTACTACGTGGGCATTCTTATTTTGACCCTCGCAGCCATCGGAGAATAATCTAATAGTGGTTTCATCACTTAATAGATAATTTTCTAAAAAGTCGCACAAAGCTGAGGAAACTTCTACGGCTCCTCTAGCAGCTTGATTTTCAGACCACTGGTAAAATGCAGGGTTTTCACACTTGATATTCGCAAGGTACTTCCTCTTGTTTGACACTTTTCGCTATTTTATTCATTCGACCTTGAGCAATACGAAATACTGTTCCAAAAAACTTTGAACAAACTCTCACATCTCTCCCATTTGATCGTAAATAATAAGAAACAGTCTTGGAAGTGGCTTTTCGCAAACGTGCTGGACCTGTACATCTCCGTCTCTTAGGCTCTGAGGCTTTCATTAGAAGTACCAATCGTCGAACTTTGCTAGAAACAGCGAAAAATATTTTTCTAGCCTTAATCAACGTATTCTTCTCAAGGGATCTACACTTAAAATGACCGTCGTGTATGCACGGTATTGCAAAATTTAACATGTTCAGATCACTATCGCTATACCTGAAAAATAAGTGAAATAATTAGATATCTACCTGCATATTTCAGACAAATAACGCACCTCTGTTGCGTTTCCCGCCGCCTTTTGGTGTTACGGGACTTTTCCCTCTTTCGGGAACCACAAGAATGTTCTCCGACAAGTTATCCTATTTCGTCCATCAGGAAAACTTATTATAACCTCAAAGACGTCCTCTTCGACTTGGCGAGTAAACAGCACTACCGATTAAAAATACGTCAACCTTGAAACTGGTGACGATTATTTGCAGCGTGAACAAAGTACAGTTCGAACCAGAACTCATGATGGACACAATACAGTTTAAACCACAACTTCATATTTATGATTTATTTGGCATGGGACGTAAATATGTTTGATCCGTAAAACGGAAATCGAAAGACGGCTAACTTTGGAACGGAATGCTGTATCAAACTTATTTTTGTTCAATGGTGGACAAAATACAATTTGATTCGACGCTCCTCACATTATGTTCAATTCTCTGTGTGTAGTTTCTAATATGGTATGTCCCTTCATTTTTGGATTTAAAATAAAATTACAATTATTTTTTAATATGTGCAGTCCAAACTTAATAGTTTCTGAGATATCGACTTTTGAAAAAAGACATTTTTCAACTTTTACAGCTTCCAGGTTTCTAACAGTATTTTACTTTTTTTTATAGACTAATTTATGCACTTATTAAAAATAATTATTATTAATATAGGTATGTACAAATTTCTATGCACTAATTTACATGTCATGAGCATGCAAGCTCATCATTCCCGAATAATTTATTTGGACAAAGGGTAGGCAATTCCCCAAGGAATTATGAAATACTATGCTACAAAGTTTTGTCCTATTTCAGCATTTATATAGCAAACTTGTTGTAGCTAAAATCGAGGTAAAGCTTACAATTACGCATACGGAGTAAGGCCCAAGATTAGTCCTTTACGAATTCTGCCAGGTTCACTCTTAAAGCAATTTGCATTATTTTGTTGCTTCAGATCGAGATTTAAGCGTTTCCAGTAAATTCCGGATTTGAAATCAACTCTACCGGATTTCGGGTTGGCCTATAAATATCACAAATTAAAAGGCACAGCAGCAAGGGGTTATTTCGGAACATAAAATTAAAATACCACGTTTTTTGGATTAGAATTTATTTTATTAAAAAGGGAGGATACAATGACTAATGGATCTATGTAAAATGGGGAGCAGCTCTTTTTTGGAAAGTGTTGGGATTTAAAAAGTTATGTTATATGGATGTGTGTTAATATTTTGAATGCCTAAAATCAAAACAAATGTTAAAAATGTGTGTGTGTAAATACAGTGTGTGTGTAGAAAGTCTGGAAACGGCTTAATAACATCACAATCTATTGGCCGATTTAAACCGAATTTGGTACACTTGTGTAAGAGGATCTGACGCACCGAATGACAATATTGGCGTTGTTGCCAGCTTTTTAGTTTGTCTGGAATTTGAACGAATTTTATATTTTTAAATGTAACACCCTGCATATTTTTTCATTTGTTGCTAATATCAGTAGTTTTTGAAATAACGAGTACAATTTAGAAAAAATATATTTCTTATATTAAATGTTCAAACTGTTTCCCTGTACAACTTGACAGTATGCTAATTGAAAATAAAATTAGTTAATTGTGTTGTAAATCATTTCTGGTGTTATTAATTCAAATTCGTCCAAAATTCGACGCTGCAAATCAGCCAAATCTTGAGGTTTTGTGGTATAAACTCTGTTCTTCAAGTGTCTCCATAAAAAGTAGTCGTTAGGCGACAAATCAGGGAACCTAGGCGGCCACTCGATTTTATCCCCTCTACCGATCTACCTATTCGAAAAAGTGTAGTTCAAAAAATCGCGCACGTTTCGACCAAAATGGGGAGGAGCTCCGTCCTGTTGAAAGAATGTACTTGCATAATTTGGACCCATCACATTTCGTATAGTAGGCACTATTTGCGTTTCAAAGAGCTCAAGGTAAAGTTGTGATGTCAAATTTCCATCAATAAAAAATGGACCGATCTTGTGGTTACCCAGAAGCCCAGCCCACACATTCAATTCTCCAGGGCGTTGTGTATGACCTTCTCTCATCCAGTGGGGATTTTCATTTGCCCAAAACCTACAGTTGTGTCTATTGACTTTACCATTTAACAGAAATGTTGCTTCATCCGAAAATACTATTAACTTGAAAAACTGGTTATTGTAGTCAAACCTTGACATCATATTATCACAAAATTCAATTCTTCGCTCATAATCATCTTCTGATAACTCTTGAACTACATGTATGATAGGGTGATATTAAGTTTTATTAAAACATTATGGACAGATTTGAAGCAGACGTCACTTATTTGAGAAATTTTTCTTAATGAAGGAACAGTTCAACAACATGTTGTAAAATTTCTGAACTTTTCTGTTCATCTACTACTGCTGGTCGTCCTGATTGTCGTCTATCTCTAGAATTTCCAGTTTCTTCGAACCGTCGGACAGTTGCTTTTGAAATTGGATTTCGGTTTGGAAATGCGTCATTCAATATATTTTTAACCTCTTCGTAAGACCTGACCTTATCGAGATATCCTCTTATCATAAGAATTGTAATTCTTTCACTTTCAGTTAAAAACATTTTTGCATGTAAAAATTACAGCTTTTATGACTTTACATCAAAACTGAACGGGTGTTTTATTTATTAATAAATAAAACACAATTTGTTGATATTTTCAAAACACGTCGTTATTTCGAAAACTACTGATATTAGGAACAAGGTATGTTATGCCAAAAGTGTAACAAATTTAATGTAAAAACTATGAATGAAAAAATATACAGGGTGTTATATTTAAAACAACAACGCCAATATCGTCATTCGGTGCGTCAGATCCTCTTACACAACTGTACCAAATTTGGTTTAAATCGTCCTATAAATTGTGATGTTATTAAGCCGTTTCCAGGCTTTATCCACACACTGTATATCATTATTATAGTAAAGTTTTCTTCCTGACCATTTGATTAAAATTTTCTTGGGTTTCCAGGTCATTTATAAATAAAAGTCTGCTTTAGGCAGGGCCGTGACTAGGTATAGGCTGAGTAGGCCCATGCTTATGGGCGCAAGCCACAAGGGGCGCAAAAATCATAAATTAGATTATTCTAAATAATGATAAATATAAGAACTTCTATAAGAATAGATCCATTTGGCAACAATGGCAACCATAACAATGCTATATGGGTAAACCCCCTTCCTAGAATCCTAAAGATCGTCGCCAGGTGCATACATGTTACATACATTAGAGTTAATAAGTCATTACGGCCCTATACTTAAGCAGCATATAGACTCCGGAAAAAAAAAATACTTTTCGCTAAAGATCCAAAACGAACTTATTACAATAGCTGGTAATGCTGTTAAAAATGAAATTGTCACAAGCATAAAACATGCAAAATATTATTTTGGATACAACTCCTGATGTATCGAAATCAGAACAATTGTCATTAGTAATAAGATATGTAGAGAAAAATGCGATAACATGTTTAATTGAGGAACGATTTTTGATGTTGAATGAGGTAAAAGGAAAAACTGGTTATGCATTGGCCAATATCCTTTGAATAGTATTAAAGGAATTAGATCTTAATATTCAAAATATTAGGGGACAGGCCTATGATAATGGCATATCAAGACATACAAGGTAGGATATTGCAAGAAAATCCTACTGCAAGATTTGTCCCATGCTCTGCACATAGTTTAAATTTAGTGGCATTACACAGTGCTTCACTTACCGAAATAATAACCTTTTTTGGAATTATTCAAAATTTATTTAATTTAGTATTGGGTTTCGTGACTTAAGTAATTTCAGTTGTTGTTTGGTTGGATTCAGGTCAAATGAAAAAAAAACGTAGGAATGAATTGATTGTATTTGCCAACGTTTCGGCCTAAAATTAGGCCATCCTCAGGGCACTAAAATATAGGATTTACATACATTAGAGGGGAACTAATATATAGTAAAGGTGTAACAATTTTTTCCTTTGTAACATGCAAACACATTAAAGGGTTATTGGAAGAAATCAAAGCAGATAGAGATGGTTATTTTGTCAAATTTTGTCAAAATTGCAATATTTCAACTGAATACGGGGAAGTTTGAAAAAGAAAAATTAAAAAAAAAAGAGCGGTGAGCTTGTAATGATTTTTATTTAGACCCAAAAACAAAACAAAAACAACTATTATTTCAAGTCATCGATTCAATAATAATGCAGTTAAATAACAGATATAAAGGCTTACATGAGATTTGCAGTGATTTCAGTTTTCTTAATGGAGCAATTCTTTCCAAAATGAGTCTTTCTGATACTGAAAAATTCATTAAAGATTTGTGCGCTAAATATCCAAACGACTTCAATTGTAACGAATTTATTCAAAAAGCAGAAAGTTTTAAATTTCAAGCGCAAGAACTTTTTGATTTCCAGTGTCAATCTGCATTGGAAATGTACCAAAACCTTCATGAGTTTGAGCTACCGGCAGAGTATCCCAATTCTGCCACAGCATTACAAATTTTTCTTACAATTCCAGTCACCAGTGCTTCTTGTGAAAGATCTTTTTCAAAATTGACACTTATTATTTAATATCGACCATGTCTCAAGAAAGTACGGCCATATTATCCATAGAAAGGCTTGTTGCAAAATCTATTTCTTTTGATAAATATATATCAGATTTCGCAACATGAAAAGCCAGAAAATATTGTTTGTAAAATTATCTTCCTAATCAAATTTTAAGTAGAGCGTAGAGTCTATTTGTAAGTATTTTATGTATTTATGTATGTATGTTTTATGTATACCTACACACTTCCAATATTTCCATTTTTTTTTTTTTTTTTAGTTGTACAATACATAATATATAATATTTTTCTTATTATTAAGTAAGCTTAATAATTACCTCATAAAAAAAATTTTAAACCAAAGAATATTAATAAACTTATAACTTATTTAATAAAAAGTAAAAAAGTTATACATATAAATTTTGTGTGTTCTTTAAAAAAATGTTAAAGTATCCTCCCTCCGTACTGCAGCGCATTTCTCTAGGGGACGCAAAAAAGAAACCTTGCCTATAGTAGAATATCACCTAGTTACGGCCCTGGCTTTAGGTTAACGTTTTGGATTATTTTAAATGTAAACCATCATCAGGACTATAGAATACATTATTAAATTTATGAGAAAGTAAACGCCCTTTTTACTTAAATTCCTATATAGCTATATTTGAAACTTTAAAGAATTATTTATAAAATTGGACTAGTTTCGCTATCACTGTAGTTTTATCAAGAATGAATTATATAAAAGTGAAGGTGTATAAAATGTTCGAATTCTGGTTTTCCCAATAATTATCTATATAATTAGGGTTGGTACTAAAACAGATTTAACAAAGGCGATTTATTCCATCTGTGTTCACAGATCAATTACAACTCCTATGAATAAAATTAACTCTCAAAAAAATAAAGCATAATTAAACAAATAGCTCTAGACAACGGATATACTTTTCATATAATAGATACAATTTCAAATAAAAAACGTTACAAAAAAGTCATTAATATGACTTTTCCCTTCACCAAAGAAAATGCAAACAACTTTAAAGTAATTACTTATATCGGCCAAGCAAGTGAAGGCATCGCTACATTTCTTAAAACACTCAATATTGACATCACTTTTAAAATTAATAATTTGACAGTCACAAATAACCAAGCCAAAGTAGACAAAGACACGAAATCGGAAATTTATGAAGTAACATTTTTTTAAAAGAATAAAGGAACATTCTTCAAACTATATTAATGAAAAAAATAACTTCAACTATTCCAAGCAATTATTAGAATGCAATCATAAATTTAACAATAATTACCAAATTTTCCACACTGAAAATAAAGGCCCTAAATTAGATTTATTGGAATCCCTGAAAATAAATAAACTTAAAAATACCGACCGCTTATTGAATTGTAAAACAAACTTGAATAAATCTCCTTTGTTAAATCTATTTTAGTACAGTGTCACTAAGAAGCAGACAGAACAGATTCGGTCTTTCATATCATCTGAAGTTGTAGGTGTAGTTGCCATCACCTTGTCCTTTATAAAGCCGAACTCAAGGGGGGTCAAATCTGGGGATCGAGCAGGCCAGTTGACCAGACTATCTCGACTAATCCCCCTGTTTTAAAATATTTCATTTAAATAGTTACGGACCTGTACTGCATAATGGAGTGGAGCCCCGTCCTACTGAAACAACATGTCAAGATATATGTGTTGGTTTAATAATAATTGGGGTAATTGGCTTCTTCATGAACCTGTTACTTTTTTGTATTTGCCTTGTGACACAACTGCAAAAGGTTACGCGGTTTTCAAAGTCTTGCCCATACAGTTCTCGGTGAAGCGTAATGTGGCTTTGATGAATTTTGTGCAAGTGCAATGTGGTTATAACTAATATTTGAATCATTCCAGCACCTTTAGCATGCCGCCTGGAATCTGCATGAGTGATGCATGATGATAATATCCCTATTACCTCCCAAAATATTATAAAAATATTTAAAACCGTTCTCGAGATATTGATAACACTTTAAAAGAAACTCACCCTGTATAACAGAAGTGATTATAAAAATTGTTCCCTAATAATAATGTACTTTATAGTTCAGGTTAGTTCAGGTTAGTTGTAATGATGATGGTTTTAATTTAAAATAAACCGAAACGTCAACCAAAAACCAAACTTTTACTTATAAATGACCTGGAACCCAATAAAATGTAATAATTATGGAGAATAATGTTGTTTAAAAGACTGCTCAGAATAACAAAAGACACTATCAAATAACGAGTAATATAAACTTTTTACGTGTCAGCAAAACTCTGCTAATAAAGTAATTAAAAAACAAAATCAAGGCATTTCAGATAGCGACGGATCATAAATTTGTCAGAGCTGTTCCTGTTTTAAAATCCAGATAATAGTTACCGCATCAAACATTTCTCTCCCCTTTTTGTCATACTTCAATAATCCCATTTATTTCACTCATTGAGTGTGGATAATTAAGTTTTAAGGGCCAGGTCTACATAATGACTTTCAATAAACCAGCTAAAGTGAGGGAGTTACACGAGTCATTCTCCAATTATTTACAACGAAGCCACATTAACCCTTTGAGATTTTAATAATTTTTTTACACTTTTTGCGTCTGTGTATCAAATTTATATAAATTGGTTAATTAATGAACTACATATACAGGGTGTTACTTATTGAAGCCGTAATAGTTAATAGAACATCAATTATTTTTTATAACTTGCCGACAACGTCGCGGCATTGAGGCAATCAATTTTTGAACAGTATTTTCGGGAAGGTTTGACCAACTTCATTGATTTTATTTACCAATTATTGTTTATTTGGAAATAATTGTGTACGAATTCCACGTTCAACTTCTTTCCATAGATTTTCAATGGGGTTAAGTTCTGGGGATTATGCCGGCCACTGCAAAACCCGAACGTTATTTTGAAACCACTCTTGAACAATTCGTGAATAGTGTTTTAGATCGTTATCCTGTTGGAGAATAAAACGCAACGGCATTTCCAACTCTGCATAAGGCAACATTACATTTTGCATTATATCTTTTTAGACAAATCAATCAAGGTGTCATTAATGAAGTTTAGAGGACCCACCCCATTCCATGAGAAACAACCCCATAGAAAACACTGCCTTTGCCATGTTTAACTGTGGGTGTAACGTATTTGGGATTAAACTTTGTGTTGATTGGCCGTCTTACACGTTTCATTTCATCAGAATTGAAAATTCTATATTGCGTTTCATCGCTAAATAAAACTTCTATCCACTCGTCAATTTGAATGTCGACGTGCAATTTTAAGCCTAGCCACTCTATTTCTTGCCGAAATAAGGGGCTTTATAGCCGGGCGTCTACTAAATAACTTTGCGTCTACCAACCTTCTTTGAACTGTCCGTGTACTAACCATAAATTCGGGAATTTCAGCAATAATTCTAGGTGCAGACATCCATAGGATCGTTTTGAGAAATTCTTTAAATGCGTCTGTCTGTCCAAATTGTTGTTTCTCTCGGCCCTCCCGATTTCGGTAGATTCTCTATATGTCCCCTTTGAATGTAACTTAAAATTATTTTAGATACGCTGTATCTTGGTAAAACCAACCGTCTTGAAATTGTGGCTTGTATTGTACCTTCCAAGTGTGCATTCACTACTCTCTGCTTTAATTCTTTCGAAATTTGAACACCTCTTGGCATGATTAGTCCAGCACAGAAATATTAATTAAACATAAAATAAACTCTGCAAAAATATTTTAACCTTTACTTTCACTAAAACCTCTCTTTTTTAGGAAAATATTAAAATGTTGCTTTACTTTTGACGCATTATAATACTGTATTTGAGAGTTTACGTCAATATCAAATTATTTGTTTTGATTCTTGAAAAAAGCTGTTGCCGCCGATAACAGCCGCCTACTTTGATATTTAAGACACGATGTATTTAAATACGATATCAATAATTTAATATTATAAAATAGAGATTTCTTTCATTTTTCGAAAGTGTTGCTCTACTTTTGTCCGATAGTGTATATCCTGACTGGTCTTTGTGAATTTTTTTTTACTTTGAAAGGATCTAATGAAGAATTACATTTTCTTTATTAAAGTTTTTTGTATCTCTACACAATGGTCCAATATTTCGAGTTTTCGATCATTTAACACATTTTCATTAAATTCATGAGAAAATGAAAATTGGATATTTTTTCCAAAAAAATGTAAAAAAAATATTTTTCGTATTTGGGCTTTAAACTTTCCAAGCAAACATAAAATAAAACCTTAACACCTTTTTCAAATAACTTTTTCGGATATCTGGTCATCTGATACACTTTTCAAGACAAAATATATTTTTGTTAATTTTCCCGATAAACCAGTGACCACCTGACAAAATAATGGCAAAATGAATTATCAAGTTACCCATTATGCAGAGATAATCGGTATTAAAAGCTTTTTTAATATTCCAACAATAAAACTTTTTCCCATTTGTGGCCAACTTTATGCCGGTAACATAAACGACGAGGAACTGCAGAAAGCAGCTGAAAGAGTGAAGACAATCCGAAATTTCCTCAAAATCGAACAGAATTAAGAAGAATATGCAATACAACACCATAAACTGAACTCCACCAACTTCGACATCGAAAAGTTGAAGAATATAAGGATTAAATATAAAATTAAATAAAAATATAGGTACAAAAATCCGTCCATTTTGGAAATAATCACCCATACACCATAAAGCGAAGCAATATCCGACGCCATGAACTGTACAGGCTTCCACCACTTATTAAAGGTAGTTATTTTGGGGGGGTATATAATTACAAAGCCCACCCTCGATCAGTAAGAACCAGAAGCGTAACTGGAAACCTGGGGCTCCGTGCACCTTTCCTTGTGGGGTCACTTTCCCTTAGCATTTATACTTATGAATGTGATTTAGGCATAAATAGAAAAAAACAGTAATAATTATGGATCAGATATTTTGCTATGTTTGGTATTGAGACAAAATATTTTATAAAATGTATTGTTAAATATCAAAAATATCTATATTATATGCATGCAAAGAGCACGTGAACAGCAATACATCGGGCTGCTACCGCAAGAAGATTGCCACTTGACCAATAGAATTTCACTATGCTATACATCACAGTTAAATATCACGCTGCGATCATTGTTTACATCGTTGGAATCTGTCAATTAATTTTAGTAAAAGTTTACTGAATTATTGTTAAAGTCTGACGTTTGGTCACCATCTTGAAGCGAATCACTGAAATATTAACCTGAAGATGGCTTGTGGACTGAAACAAGCCACAGAAGAAGAGTTATACCCACTACAAATGACAAACAAGAATTTCAGTATGACCACTGACACAAAATTTTGCCAATATATTCCACGCGCAGTGGCGTATATAGGGGGGGGCCCAGGGGGCCTGGGCCCCCCCCCCGAAATACGAAGAGAAATGTAATATATTATGCTTAAGCAAGCACTATATTCAAAATTAAAAAAATACTATTGTTGTTGTTTAAGTGTTAAATATATTTTTGTTCAGCTATAACCAAAAAGTTTTAACAAATTAACATTGTAATATAGTAGTAATTATAGTTTCTAAATTTTTTTAATTTAGGCCCCCCCCCCCGAAACAAATTTCTATATACGCCACTGTCCACGCGCCATTTTTAAAGCAATGAAAATTAGTACATAATATAAAATGTACCAAAATTGCAGCTCTTAGATCGCTGGTGAAAAGGTTCGAAAGGTTAGTTTAGGTCAGTGAAGAAGGGCGGAATGTAGGTGGACGGCTTCAGACGCACACTGTTTGAGAAGCCAAAGTGTATTAAATTCAAATATCTGAAAACGTATTTAAACAAAAATAAAAAAAATTAATCATATGACCGAATTTGCTCCTCTGCTATAACATGCAATAAATTTTAACCCCCACCACCATCGCTTCCAACCCCTAAAAATAGGTGCAAACTTTGGCACAATTTAATAAAAGAACGTATGACTTGAAAAAAATTACTAAAGTAAGATATTCAATCAAAAATATATATTAACCAAGGCACCAGTGAGACCACAACCAGCTATTTATTGCACCCCTAGAGAAATTAAAGGGTTGCCAAAGGTTAAAGGCTACTCCGACAGGAAAGACCTGCTATTAAGCACACATCGAAAGGCCTAATGCTACTTTCAGCAGAGAACTTCTATCTTGGTTGGTCTTCTCCGCCGACTGGGAATCATAGAAAATTCAAAACAATATTTAAAGCGGTTTCAAGCATATTAAGGAAAACCAAATTTTCTTTTAAATCTTCAACCCCCTAAATCTCACCAAATAAACGCAGACAGCATAGATCTATCCAATATTTATCCACTGGACTTCCATATCTCGACATACCGGACAATACAAAAACCACCTTATGGATATCCATACACAGTTAAAAATTTTGCCGGTGTGAAACGATGTTCCTAAACGGTGTACGAAATTTAAACCAAATGGTGTTAAATTTAACACCGCATCAGTTGGTTAAAAGTAAAAACGTAATTTACCACCATGCGGTGTAAATATTTTAAGTTCACACTGAAAAGAAATTTGATTTCACCCCCTTATACGAGTTAAATAGAATAATTATATGGAGAGAAAATGAAGTTGTCACATTGCTGGTTTTTTCCTTGATACTTTTTAATACAAGGAAATTGGTGGATTATTAATTATTTATTTCGCGCTACTGTACCATTAAAATGTTTGATTTTATAGTTATGTTGCATAACAATAATAAAAGAAAATGTTTCCAGTAAATTTAGTGTTTTAAAAACTAATCACAAAGAATTGTCAACTACTCTTTGGTGTTGTTTCAATTAAAATATATTATTGGCAACGTCGCAATCTTCTCTCCTGTCTCTGAGTGGATTGAGTAGAGCAGCACGAGCGGGAAGAATGTGCGGTGCGCCTTGCCCATCTACGTCGTTCTGTTTTAACGTGTTTAATTCCATTCCATGCGGACTTGTTTAAGTGTTCTGTGTTCTGTCCATTGTTTGAGAAAAAATGAGTGTTTTTATTAAAGTTGAATATAACAACATACAAAAATATATTTCATTAAACAGGGAGGAAGCAACCTATCATGAATTTATTACTCAAGGTGAGTTGATATGATTTTATTTATACAGGTACCTACTACCTAGGTACAGTTAATAATTTTTTGGTTTATGTTTTATTATTACTAGGTATAGATATATAGGTACCTAAAGCACCTATATTTTTTTTCTTTTTTAAAATAACTACCGCCTAAACCACAGGGCATATTTTTCTTGCGGAATATATGGGGAATTTTAAACTATTTTTCTGGTGTTAATTATACTCCATTTGAAGTGTAAAAAAAAAGTAGCCTTTTCTGTTATCATTTTTGTGGCGTTGTTCAGTTAGTTTTAGAAGGTTTTTACCTACACACATTAGACATTAGGTACTAAATGTGTACAATGTTTTAAAGAACTTAAGTAATATAATTAGGTACTTATTTGATTATATTGGCCAACTTTTCAGTTTTTTTTTCATTTGTAGCACTAAAAAAATTCTTGCAAGAACCACCAGATAGTATTGAGTTTTTTAAAGTTTCTGACAATGCAGGCTGCCTGATTGAACCTGAAGATTTCAAAACTTTTATACAAGAGGTTGAAAAGGGATTTTTATTCAGATTGCTGGATTTGCGATCAGACTATAATAGAGAACCTGCAATAACTGGATGTTTAAAAGGTAATTACATATATTTTTGTATTATCATCTTTCGAACAACTATGGTTTTAGCTCGGGTTTTAGTTAGGTTAGTTCCCGTAAGTTTCCCTTAAATGTTATTAAAAATAATGTAATAAATTTTACTAAGGCCAATTCAAAATGGTACCTACCTAGGTACTTGTTTGTCATTAAAAGCCTTGTTTAAGTTTTGTATATAAATTGTATATCGTTGCAAAATATAGTACAGCATTATGATGCTCATCAATAAAATTTGATTGATTAAATATTTTTTTAGAGCGAAATGTACAAAGATCTTAAAAGTCACCAATGTTGTCTTTTTGCATCAAGCCCACAACATGGTATATTATATTGACTATATTGGATACCAAAACACAGTTACGATTTTTTAAACAAGTTTTTGTGCTATTTTGTACCTATTTTTGTTATAAAATATTTTTGTAATAAAATAAAGTAAGTCTTGTTTAACAGTTTTTTTTTTACAAATCTCAGATTAGTACCACTGGGGTGGGATACTTATTAGAAATAAAGTTTGAGATTCAGAAAAAAATGGAATTTTCAAGCATTTTACACTTTCTTCTTAATAATTTAATGGAAAAACTAGTAGGTACCTAGGTACTTAGTTATAAAGTACCGATCAAGATTTTTTATTTCATTTTCGTAAAATATTTTTCAAAAATAAAATAGATACCATTTTCATGATAAGATTTAAATCGCTTTTGGTGTAGAATGACTTTTTTATGGAGTAAAGTTGAGTCTCTGGTAAATTTAATTTAACACTATATGGTGTGAAACATGGTTTTTTATGGTGTAAATTTGACCCACTATCAAGTTTTTAATAACACTATATAGTGTTAAACATCATATAATTTGGTGTAGAATGACTCTTTTATTGAGTAAAATTGAGTCCCTGGTAAGTTAAATTTAACACTGTATATGGTGTGAAACATGGTTTTTTATGGTGTAAATTTCACCCCTTATTAAACATTTATAATAACACTATATAGTGTTAAACATAACAAAATTTGGTGTAGAATTGTTTTTTTATGGAGTAAAGTTGATTCCCTGTTAACACCAAATAGTTGTTAAAACGAATGCATCATGGTGTAAAAGTTACTACATTTTGATTAAATTAGTAGTCTATTTTAATCCCATCTAGGTGTAAGTTTTACTTTTCTGTAGGTGTACGAGTTTAACACCATTTAACACCGTTTTGGTTTGTATCGATATAGACCACTTTTGGTGTTCATTTGGTGTTAAAATAGTCACGAAATTTTAAACAGTGTAGGATTACACAATTGACACCCTCATGGATGTCCATTTGTACTCTGTAAACAACAAATTATGGACATTAATGCGCTTCTCTTGGAACGAGCTACTTTTAAATATCACCATTGAAAAAAAATATTTATCAAAGCGTTTCTAAATTGGAAATGTACAATGCATTCGCTACAGATCAAAGGAATTTAGACATACTTCGATGGATAATGAACTTATATGAAAAAAAAAGTGATTAGAAACTGGTCTGAACTAAAGAGTTTGATTTGTAAAGTAGTAAGTAAAAAGTTTGTTCAGATAGGTGCTGATTGAATAAATTGATAAACTTATTTATGGACAACTTGCAGTGGTACTTATATTGAGCAAATTCGGGCTCACTTGAAGATCTACTGGCAAATCCAACACTTTCATTACTTTGGTCATCCAAATGTAATTGCGGGGAGCGGAAAAACATGAACGGCGCTCCATTCCTGTTATAAGGGAAAGAGTTAACATAACATCGTCTGGCACACCTATAATAGCGTTGTTCAATTTTAGACATATAGTTGATGCAAAACAAAAACCGATGCACGTCGTCAATCAGCTGATAATTGTAAATTCGTAAGAAAACACGAGGAAATTAAATTTGGGCAAAAAGCAGGGGCGGCTCGTCAATAAGTGCGCCCGTGCGCGCGCACTGCCTAAGAAAGCCAAGCACCAAGCAAAAATAAAATTTATATAAAAAAAATATCAAGAAAACTTGTATATAAGAATGGCGAATGCGAAAGACTTCAAGCGCGACTGCAGCGTGCACTTACATCTACTGATTGAAATGGTCTGCCGTGTGTATTCGTTCGGCGCTCTCGTTAAATGGATTTTCCCTGTGTGGATTGATCGGGAATATTCGGTTAATCGCCCGATGAAAGGGCGTCGCCGTGCGCTATCTGAATACACACTTCAATAATTTAATATGATTGTTTTAGAGTTTTTTTACGCGATTAGAGAAGTTTGAAGTTTATTGACGGTGTTGTGGGTGTTTTTTTGTTGTTGTAATTTAATAATGGCTAGTAGTTCGGATTGTTTCACACGAAGTGTTATAGTTATGGACCAAAATTCTGTTGAGAACATTCTAAATAACTTTTCGACAATCGATTTCCAAGGGAAAATTGAAATAAAAATCCCATTTAAAAACCGCGTTTTTTTTTAAATATTCTTCTGGGATAAAAAGCACAAAGAAAATCGATACAAAGGTAAAAAGGGGCGTGGCACTGCGAAAATTTTTCGCCTGCGACGCACACCCTAAAATGAATGTCACGAGCCGCCACTGGCAAAAAGTATTAAAACTTTATGCGATATTAAATTTACTACAAACTTAAAGTATTCTTCTTTGATACGAACCCACTTATAGCAAATATTTTGTTTATTTAAGCTTGCAAAAATTAATATAATTTGAATTCTATTGACGGATAGTTAGTTGGCAACACAATTGTAAACGGTGCGGTGGCACCAGCTCGTTCGTTGGCTTCGTTTGACGTTTCATGCAAAACTAACCTTCGCCGTTCGTGGTTCCGTGTGGCTGTGCGTCTATTTTTTAACAAGAACTCCAGATATTTTCATAAATAGCATTAAAAAACTGTTCTATTAAGAGAAACAAAAGTGCACATACATATATCTGTCGATTACGTTGTTTACTATTTGTGAAAAATAGCGAAGCATTTAAATAGTCGGTGCAAAAAGCTAATAGCTTGTCTAAGAAGCTATTTTCAGGAAGAACTTAACAACAATGGCCTATTGTTACCCTTGACAGCAGTACAGAAAAGCAAATTTAAAGAGTATGTTAAGGTCTAGATATTTTATTTCTACTTTACTAATTTTTAGCATGTAACAGCTGCCCTGAATTTGAATATCTCCACTGTAAGCGCAATTTCAACAACAGTTAAGGAAAATAAATTATTGGAATCACCTTAAAACAAACGTTCTAATTCAAAGAGAGTTGTAAATGTGTGAAGATTGGATATAAGTTCTATCCGTGACACTATTTATGGAATGTACGAAACAAGTAAGTTGTATTATTTAAAAATTATAGTATTTTACATCAGTTATTCATAAGCTCTAACTTTTTTTAGAACATCATGTAACTTTGATAACTTTAAGTTAGGAGTTAAAAGACAGACAACTGTTTCATGGTTGTCTTAACTCTTTAAGAAGCCTCTCCAAGAAAATAGGCTTCAGATGGTAAAAAGGTGAGGGCCCGGGCCCCTCCTGAAATTTAGCCGGCCCCACCTGTAATGTCAAAAGTCGCATGAAAAAAGCCTACAGCGTACTGCAATAATTACGAATAGCAGCACCCATTCGACTAATTTACTAAATCACACAAGATTCTAGCGGTATCTATTTTAAGTATTGAAAAAGAACGCATTAAAAATATTAATCTTGACAAAATTGTTGATATTTTTGCTAAGAATCATAATAACAGAAGAATCCTACTGCTTCAGGTTTCGGTAAAATATTTATTTATTTATTTAATAATTCACGGACTGTAGCCCATTTCTACAAAAATATTTTTAAGTAACAAGACTTAAAACTAAGTAAAGTTAAAATTACAAGAGTAATAATTTAAAATAGCTAAAATATAACATATAAACATATTAGGTACATCTCAACATAAAGTTTTTTTTTAAAAAACAAAAATATTATATAATAATTGATAATAATAATTGCAAAAATCAAACCATATCACAGAGGAGTAGTAATATTCAGTCTCAGATGTCTTTGAAATTCCGAATATTTTTTTTATTTGGAAATGTCTTGTATATACGTTGATGTTTTTTTGTAATGTTTTAATATAATTTAATTTAAATGTTTATTATTACCTTAACCTATATCTACCTACTTCTCTGCTTCTTATTACCTTAATCAATGAATCTCAATATTACCCTCCATACCTTTTTTGGTATAAATTGATTTAAATAGGGTACCAAAGCAAAGCAATGAAGTAAAAACAAGTGCCCCCCCCTAAATTTTTCTGGCCCAGTCTGGCCCCCTCTAACACAAAACCCTGGCGTCGCCACTGGGCGAGAGCTTATGGAACTTTCCTATGTAGCTTCCAAACGAGTGGTATTTTTGAAAGAACACATTAAAGAAAAAGAAGCATTCTTGTACCAATTCGTTTTCTTGGATGAAACATACATTTTTCAGAATGATACCAAGTGCTAGATCTACTAAAGGTAATGGTGAAAGATACTATGCAGTAAACAAATATATAAACTATGGGAAATTTTTGTATACTTATCTTGTTGTTATGAAAAAAAAAACTGAGTAATGCTCTCACTTAGATATTTTGATAACAAGCTGGCAACACTGTCGATAACTGACTCACTCGAGGATATGACGTACATCGGTTTTTGTTTTGCAAAGAGTATAGGTACCTAATCGTATACTTAGCTTGTTATATTTTCTCCAAGTTCTGTATGGTGTGGCTTGCGCACGTACTTAAATAAGACATACCATAAATAACAAAGACCCCAACAAATATCGACAGTAGAAAGGTAAAAGGTCGTAAGCGACAAAAACAGAATTTTACAGGGGATCTATTTAAAGGTAAGATTTTCGGAAAAAAATTCATATCTTTTTTTTGGATGACTAAAATTTTATTAAAAAAAAAGGAATGGGTTGCATAATTTATCGACATTAAGGGGTGAATGTTAACTTTTATTCATTTCTATCAGATTTTAAAATAAGTGTCGCTTTAGCCATTGTGCATTGTTAATTAGGCAGTTAGCTGTAGGGTATATGGCCTTAAATCCATATAATTAAATTTCAGTACCAAGTAAATAGCCTATTGAGTGAAACTGTGTTAAAAAATATGCACTAAAATGTGCTAGGTGAAGGTAGGTCTATGAACCATTTTCTGGTTAAACTGCTAACGTACACTCTGCAAGGTTTGTAAAAACAACCTTCTGCTGGATGCCATTGATTATACTGAAACAATATAGCTTTTTGTAATATATATTTAGCACCCCTTATTACCTTGAAAACGGCATACTATTACCCACCACTTAGTTCCTCTTACTTAATTCTTTAACATATTATAAAATGAAAAATTGGCTTTTGCGACCCCCTATTACCCTAAAAATGAGATACAACGCAATATATTTTTTTTAATGTCATTTAACCCCCCTCATACCTCCGCGCATTTAATTTTGTGACCCATTTTAAATAAAAAGAAATCAGCTTTCTCGACCGCAGTTTCCATAAAATTGACATACTACAAGACAATCAATAAAAACATTATTTTACACTCCTTCTATACACACACCTTTTAATTTTTTGTATACCTATTTTACACAAAAAAATCTATTTTCCTACCCCAATTACTCTAAAAATGACAAACTGCTCCATATTTTTGATAAAAACCTTTTTGTCGTATTCTACCCTCTCTCGCCCTCACACTAATATTTTAATAATATTAATTCTCTGGTGGCAACCATCAAATTCTTGCAAACGCTAATTTTAGAGGTAAATTTCTTCGAAACTATACAAAATAATTTTTAAATACTTTAACTATTTTTAAGGGCAAATCTTTGTGTTTTTAGCAAAGTGAAAATTCCATTTTTGGGAGCAAACAAATGTTATTTTTGTGTAATATTATTGATTATAAGATTGGCGTTAGCGAAATTCTCATGGTTGCACAATAGGGTGGAGCGAAAAATCAAAGTTTGGAAAATCGTTTTGGAATAGTGCGCAAAAGTTGCCAGTTGGTATTACAAAACTAATGTTCATTTTCGGTTTTTCAAATTTTTTTCATCTTCTGCCCTCTACCGGGATTTGAAAAAAATAAAAAAATAAAAAAATAAAAAAATAAAAATACATACTTACTTATGATTTTTATAGTTCAAATGTTAGGTAGTAAGTACCTTTAGTTATTATAAATACATTTTAATTAGCTACTGTTTGTAGTCTTTTTTTGACTCAAATTTTGGCATAAGTTTCCGCGAATCTATTTTTGCCTTAATAAAAGTGTCTCTCTTTTGTAACCCAACAACTGATAAAGATGCTTCGGTGACAAGTTTCACACATCTCTCTACTGATTGGGTGTGACAGGGAAATGCAGCGATGTCGATGATTTTTTCGGTAGAACCGGAAATAATATTTTTCAAATCATCCACTTCCAAAGTTTGAAGCAATGACAAGTTATTTTATTTTCTTGCCAATCAATCAGATCAACATAGTCATCTGCGTCGAAATTAATGTGTGGAATAATAAAAGGTCGGATATTGGTTGAAGTATTGCTTTTAGTTTTTGCATTTAGAATGCGACGAAGTGCAAGCTCTCTTATATAGGGGCGAGCGTCATGCAGCATACATATCAGAAGATTTTCCGGATGAACAAAATAGGCATTTCGTTGAATTACAGGGTCTATAACACTTTTCAAATCTTGCTCCAGGTACCGGCTACGTTTTATTGTTTGCAGAACATGTTTTGCACCATTTACGCACGATGAGTTGCATTTAATTTGAAACCACAAAGGAGCATAAACCTTGACAATAAATTTGGCCAGTTCCTTTAATTCTGAGGTTGGATTTTCGGTACTAACATAAAGACGTAAGATGCGATTGGTCAAAGTGAGCCATCGAGAATGACTTAACTTTCCTGGGCTTCGGTTCAATAAATCCACGGAGCACTCCCCTGTAGAAACTGCAATACAAATTTCGAACAAATATTTCTGATCGGCACTTAAGTCAAGGAAATCTACTTCTGGTAACTCACAGCCAATAATGTTATAGTTTACAACTGGCATATTTTCGCACTGCTGTATTTGATTTCCTATAGTTCCAGCAAAAGCTCTTGGACCCGTAGTTTGACCGTCAAGCTTCTGGAAAAGATGCCTTAAAGGTAATTCATTTGCGTGAAGCTGGCAGACAAATCTTTGTAAAGGGCGTCCTAATTTTAATTCTAGTTGAGAAATTGCACCATTTTTTCTTCCCGTATTCACCACAGTTCCGTCACATCCGACTGTCACTAGTTCTTCGAGATTATATTCATTACTTTCCAGGAAGTTGACAATACTTTGACAAATGCTTTGAGCCGATCCGGAAAGGGGTACTGTATGCCCTAAAAATATAGAGCCAGGTTCTTGAATTAAAGAAATATGTTCTTCGAGTTTGGTTCTTCTGTGGGACTTGCCTTCAATATTTTCGATAACGAAGGTTTTATCTTTCCGTCCGTCAAAGTATATGGCCTTCAAAGTTTCTAGAGTTTCTGAGTTTTGCGTAAAACCTTTTCTTGATTGCTCTCTTGCTCTTCTCAGCTTACTTCGGTCTATTACGTTTTTTGTATTAGCTGTGGTAACAATTCCAAGGTCTTGTAGAACTGCCGTTGCCACTGCTGCTGCCGATCTATCCGATAGTCCGTAGCGGTCACAAACTTTGGCCAAGGTAGGGAGTTTGATATAATTTTTTGTACACTGCATTTCTGTACTGATACTGTCAATACTGTCATAGGAAGTGGAAGGTAAGTCATGATCTATTTTGATACCAGTTTCTGGCTTCCGCTTTATTGATGAATGGATGTCGCTTTCATGTTGAACGGATTGTTGTAGTTCTTTCCTTTCCATATCTTTTTTCAATCTGCTAGCCTTATTTATCAGCTTAGAGGTTTCCTTTACATCAATATTTCCAATAATCATTTTTCTAGGCCCCCTCTGATCTAGTAAAAAACTCCATTCATTTTTAGGTATTTTTTTTTCTTTATCGCAAGAACATTGTTCAAAAATTTCGCATTTGCAAGCGCTGACATCAAACAGACCAGTGTTCTCGATTTGAAATTCCTGCACACGTATTTTATAACTATCGTTTTTCTTTACCTCCGGATACCTCAAAAGTTTTAAATATTTGTCGTGTAGGATTTTTATTAATTGTAAAACACGTTTTCTTGTTACGGTAGAAATTGACGCTTTTTGCCACAAACTTAAAATTTTATCAGACAGTACATTAGATATCTCAAATACCGTTGGTTCCTTCCCTGAGTTTGGAGGTTTTAAATTATACCTTGACCATAAATAACACTTTAAAACATCAGCTTTCGAAGGAAGTAAGTTACCTTTAAAATCTGCAGGAGCACCAATTAACGGACACTCAATATCTTGTCTAGTATAACGTATCTTTTTAGAACTCATATTTATTGCACGGTCGCCAAAAACCACAAAACTGTTAAATTGTCACTTAAAAAACGACTTAACGCTATATAAAACACGACTAATTGCAAACTAATATAATATAACAGTGAGATGATGCGTCAAACGAAAGTACGCAGCGTGCCGAACACTGCCGAAATTCGGCGATTTCACGAGGCGCAGCATGTGCGCTGGTGAAGTCAGGACCGTAATAGAGCTCTTTTTTTTCGGTAGAGGGCAGAATGTGTGATCTGATCAAAAAGTTGTAATGAAACATTTTTATCAACATTACCAAAGGTAAGTTTTGGTAGGTATTCCAAATCTATTTTTCCAAAAAAAAATTCACTTTTTTTTTTTCGTTTTTCAAAGACCGGTAGAGGGCAGAAGATATGATCTAATTAAAAAGTTGCAATAAAACATTTTTCTCAACATTACCAAAGATAACTTTTGGTGGGTATTCCAAATCTATTTAAAAAAAAAAAAATTATATTTTTTTTTTCGTTTTTTAAAGGCCGGTAGAGGGCAGAAGATGTGATCTGATCAAAAAGTTGTAAAAATACTTTTTTATTAACATTACCAAAGGTAACTTATGGTAGGTATTCCAAATCGATTTTCCAAAATTTTTAAAATTTTGCGATTATCGCTCCACCCTATTGCACAAACTGCGTATTATTATAGTAATATTATGTACTATAAAATTAAATAAATGCTTACATAATATTCCACAAAACACACACTCGAAGATAATAATATTATAAGTTAACTCTGAATTTATTTAGGTTAAGTTCTGAGGGTGTCAAGAACGCGTGTCTATTACTGTCTATACTTGCAATGATTTTGTGAGACTGAATGTTTAGATCCGGTTAATGCGACATGCTGACAAAGAAATAATTAAATGTGAAGACTAAACCACCTTAGTTTTTTGGTTTGAGGACGACAAAACGATTAAACTACAGTGTTAATTTGAAATTATTTAAATTGATTAACCGTTCATCATAAATTATTGCATATTTTGGGCAGGCAAAATAACTAAAACGTTTAAAGCGAGCCGCACACGGGAAGGTTAATTGACTAAAATACCATACTTGAGCAATTTTTATTTAGGTATAAAGACTAAAGCGACAACACCTACTTTATTATATAAAGCTAAAATATTTAATGGGAGTTTGACTGGATAATGGATAGACTTATGTTTCGTTCATGCAAAAATGGTAAAATTTGTGTCGCTTAAGCAAGAGTTTCAAAAAATGGACCGTGAAATATGGATGACTAAAACGCCATAAAAGTGCTAATTTTTAATTGATACTTAGATGGATAGATAGAGAAAAAAGAAAGCAGTTTAGCCATATATATAACTCATTTTCAGCCGAGATGGCGCTTACGACCTTTTACCTTTCCACTGTCGATATACCCCTGGAAAATTAAAATAAAAAACGGGAAAAATACAAGATGACCAGACTCTGACAAGTCACAAGACATCATGAAATGACAATCCTAAATGACAAATGACAGAACGATATTAATAAAATTATAAATATGATATTTTCGATTGCACACTCCTTATGTTTTCTTATAATATTGCTGAACTAAAATTAACGGTAGTCAAAAAAGCAAGTGTGTAACTATATCAGTTCAAATTTGTTTTACATTTTGACATCACAAATAAATGACGCTCAAAAGTCCAGTTGAATAGTTTAATCTCTCACGTTCGTACTGTGCAACGATCATAACGAGAGAGAGAGCAACATAGTCGCTAGGCGATTAAATCAACCAAAGACGCAATCAGTTCCACCAATATTTTTCGATAAATAAAGTTAATAATAATAAAGTATAAAGGAAAAAGAATATACTTAATGCAAAATTAAAACCGATGCACGTCATACCCTTTAAGTGACGTCAGATATCGACAGTGTTGCCAGCTTGTAACCAAAATATCCGAGTGAGGGAATTACAGTTTTTCTTTCATAAAAACAAGATGAATATACAAAAATTTCCCATAGTTTATATATTTGTTTACTGCATAATACCTTTTACCATCAACTTTAGTAGATCTAACACTTCTTGTATTTTCATCTTACCAAGATCAAAATGGTACAAGAACGCGTCTTTTTTTTTATAACTTCTTTCAAGAATACCAGTCATTTGAAGGCTACATGGGAAAGTTCCATAAGCCCTCGCCTCGGTTCATCTTTTTACCATCTGAAGCCTATTTTTTTGAAGAGGCTTCTTAATAAAATAATAATACAAATATGGATCTTCACTCATCCTCCAAATCACTTGAATCACTCGCTTCATTTACTTCAATAATAATGGGTTGAATGTTCAGTCTATCTAATACATGTTCTCTTTCATACCATTTTAATATCTCGCTCTCAGCCAGGTCATCAACTAAATATTTTGTTGGTGGCTTATGCCTGAAAACAAGTTAGGTTTAATATTTAAGAATATGTTAAAAAAAAAGGGCAAACAAATAGTCTTGTACCAACCTATTAACGATTTGTAAAAGTTCTTAACACATTCTTTAAATTTGCTTCTCTAACTGCTATCAAGGGTAACAATGGGCCATTGTTGTTAAGTTCTTCTTGAAAATAGCTTATTAGAGAGGCTATAAGCTTTTTGCACTGGCTATTTAAATGCTTTGGCATTTTTCACAAATAGTAAACAACGTAATCGATAGAGATATGTATGTGCACTTTTGGTGTTCTTAAAAAAACAGTTTTTGAATGCTATTTATGAAAAGATCTGGAGTTTTTGTTAAAAAATAGACGGCACAGCAATACGTCAAACAAAGCCAACGAACGAGCTGGCGCCACCGCACCTTTTACAGTTGTGTTGCCAACTATCGGCCAATAAAATTAAAATTATATTAATTTTTACAAGCTTAAATAAACAAAATATTTGCTATAAGTGGGATCGTATCAAAGAAGAATTCTTTAAGTTTGTAGTAAATATAGTATCGCATAAAGTTTTAATACTTTTTGCCCAAATTTAATTTCCTCGTATTTTCTTTCTTACATACTTGACGTGTATATTATGTTGTAATCTTTTTGGTTTTAAAGCCTTAACGATATTTAAGCATTTTTGCAAAGTTTATCTCATCTTCTATCAGGGGAAATTGTAAGGACAGACAACAGACGTACCACGTAACGGTATCCATAAGTTTAAATAGAGTACATATCCATTGGATATCCTTACAAGATCACCAGAACACTAGCAACATATTTTGGAATGATTCTTGACGTCCAATGGATATCTTGTACTGTCTGGAAAACAGTTGAGGACCTATGTTTACATCAACTTCTTGTCTTAAAATTTAGCAAAGTATGACACCCTTTAATTTGATTGCATACCCAATTAACACCCTGTATTCATAGGATGTTCATTTTTAAAACTATTCGTAAGCCGACCCTGGATTTTTATTGACCATTATCCGTCTTATACAAAGAACACTGAATCAATAAAAAAACGAAGGAAAAAAAGGAAAAATCCCAAAAATTACAAAATTTTAATTGATTTTTAAATGAGTATGACAAAAATTTGCATAGATTGATTGATGATTTTTTTTTGGATCTCACAAATGGATGGTAAAAGATTACTGAAACAAGAAGTGACAAAAACTATTTACTCCAAGTAATTTTGTAGTGAAATAAAACGACAAGACAAAGCCATTAACAAGACGATATAAAAAAATGGTCCGAAGTAAAATATATGGCCTGCGTAATTTGTAAAGTGTTGTTTGCAGAATAGAAAAAAGACGAAGGTATTCTCGAACAAACTGTCATTTATTAAGCCAGTCAAACGACTGTTAAAAATTCGATATACGCCATTTCTGTTCCGGTCAAGCTTGGGCATTTAGAGCACGCATTCTTGAAGGATAGCACGACAGACGAGTATAATTGCGTCCGGACGTGATCAGCGTTAATCAGAAGTGGGATGAGACCGGCCAACTATGGTGCACAGCCACAGAGCACTATTTAAATCTGGAGCAGCACATAAATTAGGTAAGTTTCTAATTCCCCATTTGATTAACGTATTTAAGGTATTATTTAAGTTATTTTTTTACACACTTTTAAATCTTATTTTGGTTTTAAATGGAAGCACTCGACAACAGACCAAGTCCATTAAATAACTGTCATAGAAAAGGCATTGGAAGAAAAGCTGATCTGTTTTCTGGATGTATCAAAAGATTGCGATTAAGTTTGGCATGAAGGGCTTATCCACAAGCTAATCAATATGCTGCCCAAATAATACGTACTCCTTTCGGGTATTCAAAATTAAACAAGCAGATGAATAATCTAACCTAAAAGTGATAAAAGCAGGTGTGAAATCATCCTAAATCCCCCCGATGGTTCTCGTTTCGTCAATTCTCGATTTTTTTTTTAGATCATGTAGATTCACACCCTTAATTATTCGCACATCATTAAGGAACACCCTGTAGTCATTGTATATAAAAATTGTTTAAGGCATGGGTTGTTTAAAAGGTTTTTAAAAGCCCTGTTGCATATTAAGAGACAACTCGTTTAAATTAATACTGAGAATTGTCTAATGTAAAAATTAAGCATTAGTCAACTACCTGAACTAACCTACTTTGCAGTTGACGAAACCAGAACATAAAAGGTGCAGTGGTAGGTACGAATGTCCGTATGTGACAAAACTAGAATTATTTGGGGTAAATCAGGTAAATTATCCCTAAGTGACGAATCCTGAATTGACGAGACCAGAAAACACCGATCCCACAAATAGAAAATGTATCTATGGCAACCATTGCTGATGGCATTGCTCTATTACCAGTAGGCAAGCTATTACCGAGACGTACAGATGGACCACAAAATGGGAAATTAAAGTTAATAAACATAAACATATTCATATCAGTTTTACCAGTAAATAAGATGTAAAGAACATATCAAGAAGAAAGTGAGCTTGGGCTCAAATCTACATAGTTATATTGGCTTTTAGGACTCTGAATTGTCAATACAAAAGAAAGTTATGATAAGTTCTTGAACTGTCAAATTTTTTTAAAAATTTACTGTGTGTAACTCATAAAAGCGTTCTTCTGGGACCAATAGCGATCATAATGTGGGTCAAGATTCCATTATCGTCATCACTCTATAAATAAAATTCGGAAAATCTTGCTAAAAACTCCAACCATCGTGCGGGATCTCCTGGCTCCAATCTATGGAGTCATTTGGTTTTGTATGGATGAAACTTGTTCTTGTGTAGAATCGCTCATAAACCATTAGGTATTCTCTTTGGTTTTCGCTAATGACGTTTTAAGATTATCATCAACTTGATGTTAAACTTGGGCTGTATTTTCATTATTTCTACCAATTTCCTCCTTTCAAATCTCCTTTCCGTTATACAAAATAGTCATATTACCTTCAGATCCTGCACAGATCTGCAAGAGATTTATCATCAGGATTTCTTCTCTGAGGATAACGATGCCCATAGACTCTTTGTGTGCCCTTAGCAGTTGACCTGCATTCACCATAAATCAGTAGAATATCTACTTTTTCTTGGTTAGTGTATTGAACCATTTCCATAGAATATTATCTAATCGTTTAAACGACAACCTATTCGTTTAAACGACAACCTATTAAAAATAATGGAAATTAGGTTTTACAGTTGTTTAAAACCTTGTTTTACTTAAAAACGAGTAAAGTAATCGAAAGGTTCGGGCCCTTTAGGTCATCCCACTTAGCTGATATATAATGCCAGATCTTGCGTGGTTTAGGAGGCAATTCGGCATTAATTGGTAGTTTGTTCAGTTCCGAAATAAGGTTGTGGTCAGACGTTTCTTACCGTGGCTTCACGGTGACAGTGTACAAGTCGGAGTTTGAAGTTTAGAAAAGATTCAATAAACTAGCAATATCACCATCCCGGTCTGGAAACCGAGTTGGTTCACCCACGAGTTGGGTGAGGCCAGAGCTGATGGCAAAGGCAATAGTGATACCACACCACAAAAAAAACGCTAGAAAGTCATTGGGTAAAATATTGGATTACGTTTTTAGGAACTTATAAGACAAATCAATAGTTGATCTAATAGACCAGTTTCAATGCATCAAAACGTTTCAAGCGATATTTAAGAAAAAATATTATTTAAAATTTAACAGATAAATCCATACAGCTTCGCTCCTGCTAAATTTAAGTTTGTGTTACCTTCTTCCAATTAGTTCTCGGGATAATCTTTTAAAGTTAGAATCGTCGCATTGCATCGTAACCTGGTGCATGCTATTCGTTCTTACGGAAAAGTTTTAAAACAATTTACATAACGATAACTTTTATAGAGAACCGAAATTTATCATTTATAATGTAAGTCGCGATCGTTGTGGTTAAGTTTGATTATTTTAAGTTTTGTACAGGCACGGACAACAACAAGTAAACACATAGTTCACACTGTTTTTTATAATACCAGTCACAAGCGCTGAAGGGAACACCCCTTTACATCTGTGACAAAAGCAGGACTCTAGGTTAACCACCATCTACAGTCTTGTGAAGAAATAGTTCAATTTAATAATATTAACTTTAGCTATATTGTGAATAATAAATATGCAAATGCATTCTAATTGGACTTGAACATTATTTGTATTTAATTGCACCAAAATCAATGAAAAAATATATAGTGTTTATAAACAGCTAGCAAGTCTACTTTAATTGTACCAAAACCTATGGAGTATACCATATTTTTTTAAAACGTATAATTTACATAAATTCATGCAGAGTGGAACAAGATTTTCCCATCTTCTTTTTAGATACCCGGTATATTTATATGCACCCTTGTCAGAAGCCAAGCATAAAGACAAAACCAACCCTGAGTGGTTTATTATAATAAGTAAATGATAAGATTTCCTAGGTTTAATGTTTTAATTTATCACAGTCCTACATTTACCCTAACATAAACCTTGGCGTTGATAGACACAAAATAAATGTACCAAAAGACTAATATTTTAATAATTTAATTTAATAATTATTATTGCTACTAAATTGATGACAAACTATTACAACAGAATCTTTACATTCCTTTCGTTTAACGGTAAACATTAAGTTTTTAAATTAAAATAGTAATTTGTAAATAACTCGAGACAAATAAAGATATCGAATTACGGTTTTCGCCATAATGTAGCCATATTTATGCTCTTTCAGCTGAATAATAAAAAAATGTATTATGCCATTTAGTTTTGTTAAGAAAATTTAAAAAACTGAACCTTCTTTAAACAGCGCCACCTAGAAGACGCAGTATACACTAGTGACCACGACCAAACTCGGTTTTTTAAGGGTGTGTTAAAAGTGTCTTCTAACGAGCCTAAGCTGAGGAAAAAATAAAAACGATTTATTTTGCTCATTTTCGTTTTAGGTAATACAGCAAACACCAGCAAATTATTATTTGGCATTGACACAACGAAAAGTAGCCCCAGTGACAACATTTTCATTGAAGGCGCTTTAATTATAGCTAAATATGAGGTATTGCAATAAGGAAAGAGTAACTATGAATTAGTGATATTATACAGGAAACAGTTTAAGGGCAGTGTCTCAAATGTTTTCAGTTCAGTTCCCTAATAAGCCTATCCCTTCTATTTCATTCATTGAACTTATCATTAGTAAATTTGAGTCCAAAAGCATTGTAATAAATAACTGCTAAAGAAAAGGATAATAGAGATCTTGATATTACTGCACGTGGAGGAAAATAAAATGATAAGCACGAGAATACTTGGGCAAGCCGTAGAAAAACATCAAACCACAGTGTTGCGCACTTTAAAAAAATATAAATATTTTCCTTACAAGTATGAAAAACATCAAGAGCTACGGCAAGGTGAGGAAGAACGGAGAATGGTATTCTGCTTTGAGATAATGGAAAGAGCAAAAAATAATAATAGGGATTTTTTGACAAATATTTGTTTTACGGATGAATGTACAGGGTGTCCCACATAAGATCCTCTATCCCCTTATCTCGAAAAATATTCGATTTTTGAAAAAAAGTTAAATACAAAGTGTTATTGTTTTTAAGGGAACTTTTATATTATTTACCTTTCACGTGTACAGGGTGCTCAGTTTTCCATGGTCAGGAATCAACTCTTAAATATTAAATGGGGCACCCTGTATATTATTTTGGATATGGATTCCTCATAAAAAATAAGGGTGACTTTCAATAAGATATTATATAGCTAACTTTCGTGGTTTATTATTTAATAGCCGTTTTATTTATTTTTTTGCTAAAAACGGATTTATTTAAGGTAGTAGGAAAAAATATAAGTATATCATATTTGGTGAATCTGCCATTTTTATATTAAAGACAATACCACAATATATAATTCTGCTTGTTTACTTTGGCTAAAAATTATACAGGGTGATGTCAGAAATTTATCCGATCGGGATATATTAAATCACCTATAAGTCGATAATTTGAAATGGAACACCCTGTATATCATTGCCGATTTCGATTGTTCACAAAAAATTAAGGTAACTTTGTATAAAATTGCCTTTACCCATCTCTAGCCGTTTAGAAAATATTCGCTCTTAAACATTTTTTATGCATTAAAAAATACCTTTCGTTTAAATTTAATGAGGAAACACGTTACACATTTTTTTTGACGGGCTGACTGTAGTATATTTTCAACAATATACTGTAGTTTATAATTTTAACTAACATATCTGTATTTTCTGAGAAAATAATTCTAAAATAAAAATAAAATACCTATGCTATGCTCGATATAACAATAATATTTAATCTTTTATTTCAACGACTTACGATATATTGACAAATAAAGAAATGCTATAACATTTAAAAATGCGATAAGTTTTGTGAACTATTAAGTAAGTAGCAAGAAGTTAAGTTAATAGTGAACATTTAATTACAGAATAATTAATATGTGAAAGCAAACAAAACAAATACATATTGTAACGAAAGAACCAATAAACTATACCTAATACAAAACGGAAAATTAAAGTAAATGTGCTATATGGCCTCCATTCTGGGCAATACAAGTTGTGTAGATGACTTCCAGTTTTCTTAGGGCGTCTCTTACTGCAGCACTTTCATTGATATTTTGAATTTCTTCCCTTATTCGATTCCTGAGATCGTCAACATCTTGAGGTTTATTTTTATAGACTTTATCCTTTAATGTTCCCCACAGGAAATAGTCCAGGGGAGTCAAATCTGGACTCCGCGGAGGCTAACGAATATTTCCATTTTGCCCAACGACCTCTGCATAGATTTTATTTAAATAATTTCTTACTTGAATGGTGCTCCATCCATTTGGTAAATAAGTAAATAATATTATTTATGTTACCAGTGACCTCTAGTAAGGGTCTGATATTGTTAGTCATAGTAGCTCCAGGTACCCCGCACCATTTAAATGGTTATCCAGAAATAGAGGACCTATTATTTGATTCCTGTAAATCGCACACCAGCAATCCGCGACTACGGCGACCTTGATGTTGTATAGTTTTAAAGTTGTTTCTGTTTTCTTGAGACCAATAGTGAGTATTCTTTCTATTAAATATCACTGAGGTAGTAAATATTACTTCGTCCGTCCAACAAATTTTGTTAAAAAAATTAAGGTCACGAAAATGACGATCCATCATTAAGTTACAATATTCCAAGCGTAGAATATGATCGTTAGGTTCTAAGTGTTGTAATTTAGCGAACTTAAAAGCCCTGTATTTATTTATTTCCAGCGTCCTATGGATATCAGTTCTAGCAATATTTAGGTCTTTTTCTGCATCTCTGATGGAGTTTTCTGTCAATTCTTCGAAATACAAACATATGTTTAATTGCGTTTCATCATCTAAGATATTTTTAGGCTTATTTCTTCTTCCATATTTTAAAACACCATGATGTTCGAGATCTCGTTCAATTCGCCCAAATATGGATCTTTCCGGTATTCTTCTTTCCGGGTACTTTTGACGATATGCTCTAATAGTTAGTGCAACGCTTTTGTTATTTTTGAGATAACACTGATATAAATTTAACCTTTCTTCGGCACTATAAGACATTATAAGCTAAAGATAAACTTAACGCACAACAAACCAAAATTCTAATTTGACAATTATTCTTGTTTTCCAGGTTTGTAGGTTTCCAAAACACTTTATATTTTTATTTCCATGGCAGTTTTGATTTTGCAGCGTTAGTTGGTTTTGATTACATGCAATATTTGAATTAGTTTTACGATTCCTAGTGAATTATTTTCTCAGAAAATACAGATATGTTAGTTAAAATTATAAACTACAGTATATTGTTGAAAATCTACTACAGTATATTGTTGAACATCTACTACAGTCAGCCCGTTAAAAAAAAAATTGTAACGTGTTTCCTCATTAAATTTAAACGAAAGGTATTTTTTAATGCATAAAAAATGTTTAAGAGCGAATATTTTCTAAACGGCTAGAGATGGGTAAAGGCAATTTTATACAAAGTTGCCTTAATTTTTTGTGAACAATCGAAATCGGCAATGATATACAGGGTGTTCCATTTCAAATTATCGACTTATAAGTGATTTAATATATCCCGATCGGATAAATTTCTGACATCACCCTGTATAATTTTTAGCCAAAGTAAACAAGCAGAATTATATATTGTGGTATTGTCTTTAATATAAAAGTGGCAGATTCACCAAATATGATATGCTTATATTTTTTCCTACTACCTTAAATAAATCCGTTTTTAGCAAAAAAATAAATAAAACGGCTATTAAATAATAAACCACGAGAGTTAGCTATATAATATCTTAATGAAAGTCACCCTTATTTTTTATGAGGAATCCATATCCAAAATAATATACAGGGTGTCCCATTTAATTTTTAAGAGTTGATTCCTGACCATGAAAAACTGAGCACCCTGTATACGTGAAAGGTATATAATATAAAAGTTCCCTTAAAAACAATAACACTTTGTATTTAACTTTTTTTCAAAAATCGAATATCTTTCGAGATAAGGGGATAGAGGATCTTATGTGGGACACCCTGTACATTCACCCTCAACAAAGAACCAAATATTCAAAATTGCCGGTATTGGAGCCAAGAAAATGAACATTGTCTTGTTCATACTCGGACGCAATATCTACAAAAAATAAATGTTTGGGGGGAACTGTAAGACATCACATTATTGGGCCATTTTTATGGAAGGCAACCTTACAGCAGTAAACTATTTGGACTTACTACAAAATCGAATTGAACCCGCACTAGAAGAAGTTGCACGCGAACATCAGGAGATCTGGTATCAAATGGATGGTTGTCTTGCCCATGATTCTCTCATGGTTAGGGAATACTTGCAAGATATTTTTAACGGAAGTATTATTGGCCCACGGCATCTAATCCTTTGGTCACCCAGGTCTCCTGACTTAAAAAATTTTATTTATAAAGATGTCAAATCAAATCAAAATTTATTGAAACTTGAGGCACATGAGATTATTATATCGGCCTCTTCAAAAAATTACAATACAATTTTTCTCTAAAATGTACAGGGGAGCCAATATTTAGCCACCTCAAAATTTACATGGGATTTCTTATGTTCAACTAAGCCACGCATCACCCGGTATATCAAAAGCCCACTCCGTACCTACAATCTTTCAAGACATTTTATTTACATAAAAGTGTGTTTCCATTACCATTTTTAAAATAGCACTTTTCAAATACCTCGTAGATTTATATGCACCCCTGCCAAACGATTAGCATTAAGACAAACCAATCCTGATTGGTTTGTTTTGATAAGTAGATTATAAGGATTCTCAGTATCAGTCTTTGAAACAGCGTTATATAGTTTGGCACCTTTGCAGGAACCGATATCTAATTAAGGATTATCCATCCAGGGTTGATGTTATCGAAAACGTGCACTATGGTGGATTTCTAAGTTAATTTAATGGGAAGCGGCTTTAGCTACTGCAACCACGCCTTAGGTCGGATATTGATTAAGTGAAAGTTCACTACTATAAAAAAAAAACTTATTTTTTCTTATCCAACTATAGCTGGTTTTACGAGGGCGTAAAATAATTTCGATAAAATAAATTGAAAAATAAAGTTCAGCCACCAAAGTGGTGGTTGAGGGTTACTTTTTGTAGGGGTGCGAAATGGCAGAAAAACTTTAAGTAATAGCTTTAAAAAAAACTGATGCTTATTTTTTGTGCATTCTCTGGTTTCTTGTCTCTGGGCCACTTCTGAAATGTAGTACTTTTCTTGTAGCGTGGTTTAATTTACAATCTAAGACAACTTTGTTTGTAACAAACTTTTCGTTTGGTATGTTGACAAAATAATCAATTCCTAAGAGTAGTTGCCAATAAAATTGTTTTATTTATTTACTTGAGCTGTTAAAAAAAGGGTTACAATAACTATTTTTAGCGTTCTGGTCTTGTTTAATTTTATATTTCATATCCATTGCTTTTTTTCACTATATGCCTTCAGGGCAGGGCCGACGAGAGGGGGGGGGGGCAGACGGGACAAATTCCCGGGGCCCGGGGCCTGGAGGGGCCCGGGTGTGAATCGCAAATTGATCCGCATTAGAAATATACCTACTAGGTACAAGCACGGTAAAAAATATATTTAAATATATATTTTAAATTTAAATGAAAGGCAAAAAAAGTGGCATGCGGCACTATCTACTTGAAAAGCAAGCACCATCATCAAAATACTGCGTGGCACCCAAAAATTTTTCGCCTGCGGCGCTATTTCCTTGGCGCCTACGGCGCGTTATTTTAGCGCCTTCGGCGCATACCTAGCAACACTGGAGGCTGTCCAGTCCCAGGGCCCGTGTCGGCTCTCGGCGGCCCTGCTTCAGGGTATTGAAATATTGTTTTCTTTAGAACATTAGGTTATTGAAATAAAAATTTTAAAAAAATCTACTTGTCAATACTGAAGTTAAAAGTTTGTATTAATTAGATAGCCTTCTATCTACAACACTGATTTTTTTTCAAAAAAAAAATTAGTTATCGAAAAAAAATTAGATATGTGTAGCGGTGCAAATACATCACTCTTTAAGGGATAAAAAGGCGGCGACACTACATATCTAAATTAAAAGGCGGCATTATTGTGAAAACCCCTTCTCTATTTATGATAATATTAGTAATATTATGTAAAATCATATTTTTGTTTGGAGGGGGTCATGAACCCTATGACCCCCCCTCTGGATACGCGCATGGTTCGGTATATTATTTTAATTTCATTAGATAACATTACTACTAATAAAATAAAAATGGAGTTATGTGATTGCTTGAAATATCATAATTTTGGACAGCCGCACTACGGATTTTGATTTTTTCCTTTTTGAATTAAGAATAAAATGCATATTATGGCCAACAAAACAGTTTAATTTCGGATACACTTTCCGTAAACCATGCATATTTTTAATACAAACCTGTTACTCCCCTTGCCTCCAATGTTAATTAAATTCAAAAATTTAGGGGTCGTGGGACACGACCATTGTTTTTATTTAATTTGTTCATCGAATGATACAGACGAAAATCCACATTTTAAACTTAAAATATATTGAATAAGATCACTTTTTACTTGAGTTTCAAGGATTGGATGGCAGTTGCGCGCAGAAGAATAAATGGGCTAATTTTTTTAAATTTCACCATTAATGTGGTGAGGAACAGTGACAACATTTTCAGTGAATTTGTTCAGCAACTACACGATGCGCATAGCCAGGATGGTGCAACAGCACATAAGACACGAGACACTATGACTTTTCTCGGCGAGTTATTTGATGATCGATTTATAAGTTTGCATTCACAAGTTAAGTTTTCTCATAGGTTGCCCTTTTGATATGATTGGACTGTTTTCTGTTCCTTTACTGGAAGAATAGAATTTTCATTATTTAGCTGCAGAAATGTGTGCTAACCAAATCGGCAAAATTGCACTTTTTTTATTCGCATAGGCCAGCAGTCGGCAACAGGCGAACCGCGGTCCGTATCCGGACCGCGGATGGTCTAAACTTGGACCGCCAAATATTATTAAATAACTTATCTACCGATGCAATTTGTTCGCTCGTCGCTTTTTCCAGCGACAAATTAGGTAATGTGGTACTATTTTAAATTTCCCGGCACTTAATAGTACGGGAGCCCGTCGACATTTACTTGAGGGGTTAAGCTAGGTTTTGAAACTTGGTGGAGAGGTAGATATTGATGCTGGGATCTCATCCCCACCGTCGGACCGCCGGTCCAGTCCTGTGAAAAGATGCTGGAGGCTGTAACCGTTATCCCCTATACATTCCCTATATTCCCTATAAATTCCCCTATGCTATCGCGTTGAGGGTATCTGGGTTCGATTCCCGGCTAATACTTTGCTTCTTTTTTTTTTTTTTTCTTGCGTACTCTCGGTTTTCAAAGTATTTTTTATCAGTACTAATGTGAGGGAGAGGGAAAAATTTTTTTTTAACTATTTTCATGGTAACCGAGAGTACGCAAGAAAAAAAAAAAAAAAAAGAAGCAAAGTATTATCCGGGAATCGAACCCAGATACCCTCAACACGATAGCATAGGGGAATTTATAGGGAATGTATAGGGGATAACGGTTACAGCCTCCAGCATCTTTTCACAGGACTGGACCGGCGGTCCGACGGTGGGGATGAGATCCCAGCATCAATATCTACCTCTCCACCAAGTTTCAAAACCTAGCTTAACCCCTCAAGTAAATGTCGACGGGCTCCCGTACTATAATGATTTGTGCTGTGTATCGCCAGATATTAGAGTGCGTTGGAGTGCAGGGAGGCGGGCAAGAAGGAGCGGATTGGGCGGCCGCGCGCCGCCCGCCGCCCGGCATGTTTAGTTTTGATACGTGCGTCTGCAGTCTGCAGTCATAGGTATTGCGTTGCAATCTTGTGCGGAGCATTTGTTCATTTGTGTTATATGTATATAATTTATCGTCTGCTAAAACGTTTCGTAGATATCTACCTACATCAATATGGATCCTAAAAAGCGAAAAGTTGACAATGAAAATAGGAAGTTTCTGACTGAGTGGATTGAACAATATTATTGTTTTACGCTGCCTGATAGGCCTAAGGCGGTTCCGGTCTGCCTCATATGCAAAAAAACTGTCGCTATTGTTAAAAGTGTCAATTTAAAGCGACACTACGAAACAATACATCAGCAGTTCCACAAAAACTTGGCTCTTGGCAGTGAAGCTCGTAAAGAAAAACTCCAGGCATATCTCACTTCATACAAAAAAAGCACGGCCTTTCTAGTTCGCTGCATGAGCGAGCGAGAAAAATCCGCAGAAGCAGCTTTGCGTATGTGCTGGACGATTAATAAACACCAGAAGCCATTTTCAGACTCTGAGATAGTAAAAGAATACATGTTGGAAGTGGCCACGGCACTTTTTGAAGAGAAAAAGGATGTTGTCGCCGCAATTCAGGGTATTCCATTGTCGGCAAAAAGTAATACAAGAATACCCGAAATCTTAGCTGCTGGCAACAAAAGCAGTTTGTTCGAACTTCTGCAGAAGGCACCTTGCTACGCCATAGCACTTAATGAATCATGTGACATTGTTGATGATGAACACATGTCTATTTTCGTGAGATTTTTTGACGTTGAAAGTAAAGTATTCAGGGAAAAATTGCTAGCAATATTGCCGTTTAAAGGGGAGAAGATTTATTGATATGCAAAATGATTGATAAAAATGACTTGCAGAAAGAAATTTCCTTGCAAATGTATAAAACTGCATTCACTGAAGGATTTTGGGGTAAACATGTTTCAGAAAAGTATGCAAATTGCAAAAAACTGGCCATCAACCTGGCTACTATGTTTTGCTTCACATATGTATGTGAATCATCTTTTTCGAAAACGAATTTTTTGAAGAACAAATATCGTTCGAGATTACCGGACGCCCACCTTGAAGATACTCTTCGCATTGTTTGTTCCCCACGTGATCCAAACTATAAAAAACTGGCACACATAATGTGTTTTATATAAAATTTATATAATTAGAGTCAAAATAAATATTTAAATCTATTAAATATTATGACCGCGATAAAATGTTTACCATTATCCGGACCCCACTTGAAATTACTTGCCGACCCCTGGCATAGGCCCTTGCGATTCGGATATGGCAATGAAATACTAAATATCCACTAAAATATTGTCGGCGTATAAATAACGAATATTGTAATATTAAAGTATAATACATTTTTGAATGATACCAAAAATAAAACTTAATAAAAACAGAGTTTTTAAAATTTTATCCATGCTTGGAAAATGCTAGGTCAATAAACCCTTGCACTCCATAATAAAGAGAAAAAGAACAAGACTGGCACTTGTTGTTTCAACAAGCTCATCGTTCATCAATACCTTAGACAATATAATTTCATAAGAGCAAACTAGAGAGATACGAGGTAAAATTTATGTTGTAAGTAATCCAGTAACCTCGTTTCTAAGGAAAACTAAAACACAGCGTGGGCAAAGTAAATTATGACACCCTGGAGTTCGCAAATATCGCCAAGGTTGAGCTGGAAATTTAGCAATTTCTGAGAACTAACGTGCGTAATTTGTTTTGTGGGTAATTAACCCGATTGAATAATTATATGTTTGTTGTGTTATCTTAGCTATAGCATATGCATTAAGGAAGATTCCGCTTGTTTTTTTTTAGGACATTTTTTTACGTTAGTAAAACTCAAGGCTATTTTTCTTTGTAAAAGCATGCCAATTTTGCCACTGTAAGCAAAAAATCTAAATAAAGATAATTACTTATTACTTTTTAATTATAAATACATATATGCAATTTCAGTAATTGCTTAAATTTCAAAAGCTTTTACTAACAGCATTAACAGCGCTATTTAAGCAAGTTTATAAAATTTTATCAAACGATTCTCTTACGCTTATGCTTATTTTACAATTTAATTTGCTTTTACTAGTTACGCCTTAGGTTAAAATAATCTAAAATTTAATTACTGGCATTGTTAAAATACAAAACTTAAAGGCAATACAATTTTATTCCTCGCGATAAAGGCCAATAGCAGAAGAATCAGTTTGACCTCTATATCACAAAGTAACAGTAATGAGTATTTACTATTTTTAATTGTTGTTAATCCATTTATTAATTTTTATGTTATTTTATTTCTCGACCAAATTTGAGCTAATACCAATTTTATTTAATGGAGTTTTGGGATTTCCATAAATTTTGAATTGCCTATTGTATTAGCATTATTCATTTTACTTTTTTTTTAATCTGGATAGCCATATGTCTTGGCATAGTCACGTTGCGGCCATTGCTAAGACTCGCAGAAGCTTCGAATACCTTTCCGAACTAAGAACCTCTATACACCCCAACGATATCTACACGTCATCAATCAGCTGATAATTCTGAATCCGTAAGAAAACATGAGGAAATTCAATTCGGGCAAAAAATACTAAAAATTCATGATTGATACGAACCCCCACTTACAGCAAATGTTTTGTTTATCTAAGCTTGTAAAAATTAATATAATTTGAATTTGATTGGCCGACAGTTGACAGATTGTTCGTTGGCCTGTTTTGACGTTTTGTTTACGTTCCGTGAAAAGCTAACCTTTATTGTTCTGTGGTTTCGTGTTGTTGTGAGTCTATTTTTTAACAAAAACCAGATCTTATCATAAATAGCATTAAAAAACTGTTAAGAACAACAAAAGTGCACATACATATCTCTGTCGATTACGTTGTTTACTATTTCTGAAAAATGCCGAAGCATTTAAATAGCCGGTACAAAGTGCGAATAGCTTCTATAATAAGCTATTTTCAGGAAGAACTTAACAACAATGGTCCATTGTTACACTTGACAGCAGTTAGAAAAGTTACTTTAAAGGGTATGTTAAGGTCTACATATTTTATTTACACCTTACTAAATGTTAGCGTGTACCAGCTGCCCTTAATTTAAATATCTCCACTATAAGTGCGGTTGCAACAACAGTTAAGCAAAATAAATTATTAGAATCACCTAAAAAGAAACGTTCTCATGCAAAGAGAATTGTAAATGTGTCAAGATTGGATATAAGTTCTATCCGTGACACTATTAATTTATGGAATGTATAAAACAAGTAAGTTGTATTGTTCAAAAACTATAATATTTTACATAAAGAAAGACCACTGTTTGATGGTTGTCTTAACTCTTTAAGAAGCCTCTTAAAGGAAACAGGCTTCTGATGGGTAAAAGATGAACCGAGGCAAGAGGTTATAAAACTTTTCCATTTATTATCAATCAACGCATATACACAGGGTGTAAAAAGTCCCGGACCGGTCAATTATTTAGAAAATGGCGCACAATATGAAGAATATATTCGGTATAAAAGTTGTAGGCCTTAAAAAATCTATAAAACTAGGACACCTGTAATTATACAGGGTGCCTCAAATAGTCACGGTAAACAAAACTTTGGTTTATTTAATAGGAATGACCCGTTTTTAATCACTTTTTCTGATTCCTCTAAACATTCTAAACAACAATTTTGAAAGATGCCATATGGTTAAATCCATTAGTTTAAGAAATAATTTGAGTTAAAGGACATAAATACAACAGGTAAGATATTACCTACATTTTGCATTTTTACAAACTGGTACCAGAATGTTTTGCGTTAAAACTGTAAAAAAACATAAAAATTGTACTAAATATACCCACGCAAGTTTTGTCAAAAACTTAATACCAATTAAATTAAAAAAAGAAACAGTAAAATTAATAACAAATTTACAAGAACAAAAATTAATTTAAGTAAGTCGTTATTTAATTAAATGTTCCCCTCCCACAGTTTGATAATGGGCTAGATTATAATCAAATTTGTCGATGACGTTTTGTAACATTTCTTGGTTAAGAGATTCACATTCTTTAATAATTCTTCTTCTCAATTCGTTCAGATCTGCAGGTTTTGTCACATACACTTTATTTTTTAGTTGTCCCGAGAGAAAATAATCAATGGGCGTTAAGTCTGGCTACTTAGCGGGCCATTCTATGGGGCCCCTTCGCCCTATCCAGCGGTTAGGAAAAGTATTATTTAAGTAAACTCTTACAGCTCGCCCAAAATGAGCAGGAGCTCCGTCTTGCTGAAACCACGTATGTCGTAAGAGTGGTCCTACTGTATTGGTTATTGCTGGCAAAATTTGATTTTGCAGCATGTAGAGATAATATTCTACATTTAAATTCACCTTTATAAAGAAAGGTTTACACATTTACTTCCTGGGGGTGTTGAGTGTGTGTTTCTCTCATCCACTGTGGATTTTGATCAGCTCAGTAACGACAATTATGTGGATTGACATTCCCGTTTAACATAAATGTTGGCTTAACCGAAAAAACTATTTGCTTAAAAAAATTATTATTTTCTTCCTGTTTTTGCATCATTACTTCGCAAAATTCCATTCTACGTTCGAAATCGTCTTCTGATAATTCCTGGACTAAAGTTATTTTAAAGGGGTAAAAATTACTATTTTTTAAAATAATTTCAACTGATTTAAAACATACATCAACTTGAGTAGCAGCTTTTCTCAACGACAAATGTGGATCCTGAACAAAATGAAGTAATGTCTCTAATTTTTTTTTATCACTAGTTGCCGATTTTGGTCTTCCGGAACGAACTTTATCTCCGCAACACCCGGTTTCCTCGAATCTTTGAACTGTTCTCACAGCTGTAGATTTTGATATAGGCTGTCGGTTTAGAAAAGTTATATTAAAAAATTGCTTTGTTTCGGTAAATGATCTTTGTCGGTCTCCAAAACCTCTGATCATTAGTAAAGTTATACGTTCCCTTTCGTTGAGAGACATTTTCAGAAATTAATATGACAGTGATGCAAAACATTCTAGTACCAGCTTGTAAAAATGCAAAATGTAGGTAATATCTTACCTGTTGTATTTATGTCCTTTAACTCAAATTATTTCCTAAACTAATGGGTTTAGCCATATGACATGTTTCATAATTGTTGTTTAGAATGTTTAGAGGAATCAGAAAACGTGATTTAAAACGGGTCATTCCATTTAAATAAACCAAAGTTTTGTTTGCCATAACTGATTGAGGCACCCTGTATAATTAGAGGTGTCCTAGTTTTATAGATTTTTTTAAGGCCTACAACTTTTATACTATATTGTGCGCCATTTTCTAAATAATTGACCGGTCCGGGACTTTTACACACTGTGTATAAATAAAGTAACGATAAAGTTACATGACTATTTCAATTTATTTAGGCATATATTGTCATCCTAGAATATTAAAAAAATAAATAAATACATTTGTCTTTTTGTAAATTTATTTTGTTTTTATGAAAAGAAAAAAACAGTATAATTCCTTCACTTGGTTATTTTGGTTGCAAGCTGGCAACTCTGCCGATAACTGACGCCACTTAAAGGACATGACGTGCAACGCAAATTATTCTGCAAAGAGTATGTAATAACTAATAATCAACAATAAATAATTTTTTTTTTAATTCTAACTATATTTACGCTATTTTAAAACTTGAAAGAAAGCTTTTGGTAAAATGAAAGAAAAACAAAGTCTAATATTTTTTCGAACAATGAAAGAAATACTTAAATCGCATTTCATTTCGAATAAATTAGTCAGAACGTCTTTTCTTTTGTAGGACCAAAGTGTAGTTAGAAAACAAGAGCGACCCGGCTAATTTTCGCCCGTTTGTAAAGAGTTGGCAGATGCAAAGTTGTATAAGGGTACGGCAAGAGAAAAGAAATACATATTCCGGTATTGTGTAAAGAAGAATGCGAATTTTAATGAAATAAAAGGAAAAAGTGTGAAACGCGCTCGGAAATGTAAACAACTTTGCGGATTTCAAATGAAATGTAAAATATACTCATAACAGAGCAAAAGGGTGCGAAATGGCAGTGCCGCGTTGTATGATCAATCCTGGAAACCGCTTGTGAAAGGAGAATATAGAAGCATCTTAAAAAATACGCACGTGATGGAAAACCATATCTTATGTCATGGATAGGAAATAAAATGTAAAATTTAAATTAAGTTACAGGTTTTTTAAATCTCTTAGATATTTTGAATGAATAAAAATACCTGAACTAAGTTGAGTTGTTATTTGCTAAATTAGTTATTACTATTTAAAAAACGAAATAATACTAAATACATAATTATTTTAGTAATAAGAAGTCGGCAAATAATTTTGTTACCTACACTTTCTGCTCTATATGTATACATCGCAGTTGATAATATATGTTAAACGTTGTAAATTCTAATAATAAGAGAAATACTGATTTAAGTGCGGTCCTCAGAGCCTCAGAGTCTCATTGTCTTAGTATAAATCCTACAAAGTCTTATCTAATTTTCTAATTAAAACATGTCACTTTTGCCCAATGGAATACCCTATTTATTTTCCTGCTATCTTATAGCTCGTCAAAAACTCATCAACTTTTGTAAAGAATGCCCTGTCCTTATCTCCAATAGTTTTTGAAATATTTTGATTGCCAGTTTGAATGCAATAGATAATGCTATATTATACTTTCCGTCGCGGTAGAAGTAAAAACTATTTTAAAACTTTCCGATTACATCCTTATTAGGATAAATACGAGTAGTAGTAACAGCAAATATAGCACACTTTACAGGGCGAGTTTCTTAAAGTGTTACATATCTCGAGAACGGGTTAAACTATTTTCATCAAATTTTGAGTGAGGTAATAGGGATATAGGGGGACATATTTAACCACATTTTTTTATATTTTACCCTTTCTCAATTTTGAGGGATGGGGGGCAAGTTTGGAATTTTATATAAGATGATGTATTCTTGTTGCTAAAATTCGAATCCACGTGAAGAACTTGTGTATGTTGTATGTATGATTAACCAAAATTTGATTAAACTTAAAACCATAAATAAATTAATTAAATATCATATGATATATAGTTTTGAAAAGTCCTCGATGTTCATAAATTTCTATTTGTCGTTTTGATCCGTGTTTTCAAGGTATTTCTAATTTACATTATTTTAAAACATGTGTATTAGATTTGTTCTTGTAATTATAGGTCTGATGTTGCTGGTGTTGGGCAAAACACGTATAACCAATTTTAAATAATTAAAAATAAAAAGGTTTTTTAACTGAGACTGCGACTTTGTGTCACTGCCTCTTGTTAATATTTAATTAGGTCATTATTTATTTTTTCACTTACATCTTACATCCATTTAACGATATTTAGTTCTATAGAACTTTTTTTTGTTCTGGAACATTTTAAATTCTTTAGGGAATATTCATAGGAGTATTTGCGAGATTCCAAACTTGTGTGTACTATCGTTGTAACAAACAAAAAAAAATATATCTAATTACGTTTTGCAAATTTGTTTTAATTGAAATCAAGTCTTCTGTAAACATAAAAACGTGCGTGCTATATTCTAAACTAAATAATATTAAATTCACGTCTACGAAAACCGTTAATCGGTAGCTTTGCAATAGGTTTGCGGCTTCTTGTTACACTTTAACGTAACCAGATGCTTCACGTGGCTAAAACAATAATAGCACGTGTTTTAATCTGACATGTGTGTCAGGCAATGTGATTTTCTAATGTTAAAGTGAGTGATATTTTTGGGACGCGTGCCTGGTAACAGAGGTTACTATTCTTTTAAACGTACGCAATAATGGTACCGTGAATTTCGCAGTTAAATAGACTACATTCTTTGTGTTTGGTTAAGACGTGCCGAAGTTGCACCTCAGTGTTTTGCAGTTCGCGTAAATACGTAAAATATTCCGTTCTATACAAAGCATGTATTTCTTCAAATAACTCTCGTGATATTCAGACGGGAATAAGGCTGTAATTAATTCTCCATGGTAAAAACCAATGAAATCTTAACGTATGTCGGTGCAAGGCTTCAGGGTTGTAAGATGTTTCAATTAGATACACATGTTGTTTATTTATATTTTTAAACATCTCTGTTATTATGATTTTTGAAATATATTTATTTATTAAAATTTATCTTCTTTATTTTATGGGCCCTACAACAATGGATGCCATTTTTGATAACCTCCAATAGAGAATCACTGATATACTCCATTCTACAATAATTCGTTGATTTCTCGACCGCAATAAAATTTAAATGTTGGAGCGATTCAACAATCAAATGTCAAACTAAATCTCCCTCAAACAAAGGACAAAGAATTACGATATTACATGCAGGTTCAAAAAATGGATTTATTCCGAACGCTCTATTATTATCTGCGAAGAAAATTGCCAATTCATCTTTGGATTACCATCAAGACACGGATGCTACATTGTTTGAAGATTGGTTTCAGAATCGTCTGCTTCCGAATCTGCCCAAGAATAGTGTTATTGTGAAGGACAACGCTAGTTACCACAGTCGCCAACTAAGTAAAGTGCCGAATTCAAATAATACAAAAGTGGAAATTCAAAACTATATGATGGAAAATAATATATATTTCGAGGAAACTTATACAAAAAAGGACCTTTTAAATGTTTTAAAAACATTCAATATTGAAAAAGAATATATCTCTGACAATTTCGCAAGTGCTAATGGTCACACAGTTTTACGCCTCCCTCCGTATTACTGTATCTTTAACCCAATAGAACATATATGGAGCCAGTTAAGGACGATGATTAGAAGAGAAAACACATCCCCTACACTAAGTAGTTCTGTTATAGAATTAATTAAAAAATGTGTAAATAATATCCCAGTAGAAAGTTAGAAAAATTCTGTGAGATACGTGATCCAAGTCGAAGATTCCTATAACATAATTAATAGTAACGTAAGGCCCTTAATAATTAGTTTAGGCATAGATGAAGACGATAGCGATAGTAAAACAGAGCTAAATATAGAGTAGGTTAAGGTAAATATTGTATTATTATAATATTGTAGATTGGTATTTTTGTATAAATATCAATAGCTATTTAATTACATAATTAAAATAAAGATATTTACCTACTCTTTTATATTTATTGTTTTGTTAAAAATAGCTAACCTAAACTATTAAATTAGTAGGTAATCAGGACCTGTACTTTTTCAAAAGGCACTTATTTATGGCTGGGTTTAAATTTTATTGCGGTCGGGAAATCAACGAATTATTGTGGAATGGAGTATACCAGCCTGTCTTACGCAAATGTGATGAAGGTCGCTCTCGTTCTAGTTCTTGTACGACTTTTTTATGAATTTAGCTGTATAAAATACAACTACATTTTAAAAGTAGTATAAGGTCTTAACTTTGGGGTTTAACAATATTATATATTAACTAGTGAATATTTTGTAAACTTTAAGGAAACGAGCTTTTATATAAAACTTTGTTTAATCAAGATAAGTAAATTTAACGTTGAAAAGTGTTTATATTTTCTGTTAAGGAATGGATACACTCACATATCAATTTTATGTTGCAAATCGATCGGTGGAGGTATTAAATAGAAATCTTAAAATGTGGCGATAGCTTTCAAAGGGATGAGTAAATATTTGAGTGGAGAGAGTAAATCGGCTCGCTGAAATCATCAAAATTTAACATCCATTTGATTTCGTAAGCATATCTGGCCATATTCTAGTAGAAACGTAATAAATACATTTATCACCCGACCAGGAAGGATAATAATTTGGAAAGGAAATGTCTACTAATCAAAATTTTATTAGGACGTCTGACTGGTGTAATAATATGGCAAGTTACGTTCCTAGCGTATAGAAGAGCTTAATATAATGCAATTTTGCAGTTGGGTCTTTTGTAATAAAATTTTATATTCATTTATATGTAGTTGTGGCATACTTTGCATGAACCTTTAAAGTCTTAAAAAATAAGTTTGCGTATTTTAAACGGATAGGGTGCTCTGATGAAGCTGTCCTTCATTAAAAAATAAACTGGCTTACTCTCTAAAGTCTTATTGGTAATGCTATGACACTAAAATTACCGCACTTGAGTTACTTACTCTATATGAGCTGAGAAAGCATCTTACGTATTTTATTTGTGGCTAGACGTTAATTCCTGCAACCACGTTTAAACATGATATTTAAGAAATTAACCCGTCTACGCCCGACTGTTGGTCCTCAAAGGAGCATTAAGGCAGCCAGGTCCTGTTAGGATAACTAAATATATTATGGATTAAATTGCAATAATAGCTTATACTGCGTCCTAAATAAACACGTTGTGAGTTGCCCTAAAAGCAGTTGCTTTGTTCTTGCACAATGGTTATTGTACGCAGAGATTTCAATTAAGGGTGCATCACTTTGTTTTCCTTTTTCTTTAAATAAGTGTGCTCGTAAAAGCGCCAAGAACCTTATTGAAAACGCATATGCATGACCTGCTAGGTTGATGCACATATATCCGCACTGAGTCACTTCCGTGTGTCGAACACGTCTCCAACACTAGTATATTTAAAGAATTTGTCACAAATGTAAAATGACCAACTCACATCTTTATAAACATTTTAATGTCAATCCAATAAGTAATAATCAAACAAATGATCTAAATTTACACGCAAGCATAAACTAGCTATGAACTAAAGCGCATGTACGACACATGGTCCGGGCATGGTTTGAACTCTGTGCGTATATAAAGTTGATGCAGAACAAAAACCGATGCACGTCATCAATCAGCTGATAACTGTAAACGGTGCGGTGGCGCCAGCTCGTTCGTTGACTTGGTTTGACGTTTCATGCAAAACTAACCATAATTGTTCTGTGGTTTTATTTTGAACGTCTATTTTGAAACAAAAACTTCAGACATTTTCATAAATAGCATTAAAGAACTGTTCTATTAAGAGAAACAAAAGTGCACATACATATCTCTGTCGATTACGTTGTTTACTATTTGTGAAAAATGCCGAAGCATTTAAATAGTTGGTGCAAAGAACTACCCTAAATTTGAATATCTCCACTGTAAGTGCAATTTCAACAACAGTTAAGGAAAATGAATTATTAGAATCACCTTAAAACAAACGTTCTAATTCAAAGAGAGTTGTAAATGTGTGAAGATTGGATATAAGTTCTATCCGTGACACTATTTATGGAATGTACGAAACAAGTAAGTTGTATTATTGAAAAATTATAATATTTTACATCGGTTATTTATAAGCTGTAACTCTTTTTAGAACATCATGTAACTTTGACAACTTTAGGTTAAAAATTAAAAAACAAAGAACTGTTTGATGGTTGTCTTAACTCTTTAAGAAGCCTCCTCAAGAAAATAGGCTTCGGATGGTAAAAAGATGAACTAAAGCGAGGGCTTATGGAATATAGGAAATCTTTCCCATGTAGCTTTCAAACGACTTGTATTTTTGAAAGAATATAGAAGCATTCTTGTACCATTTCGTTTTCTTTCTGAGACATGGATTTTTCAGAATGGTGCCATTGGTGGATCTTGGCAAGATAAAAATAAAAGAAGTGTTAGATCTACTAAAGTTGATGGTAAAAGGTATTACGCAGTAAACAAATAAATAAATTATGGAAAATTCTTGTATATTTATCTTGTTTTTATGAAAAAAAAACTGTGTAATTCCCTCACTCGGATATTTTGGTTACAAGCTGGCAACACTGTCGATAACTGACGTCACTCGAAGGGTATGACGCGCATCGGTTTTTGTTTTGCATTAAGTATATGTATTTGAACCTATATAATTACACGATGTTAATTCAAGACCGAGGCACGGATGACACTCGGTCCGGACTTGGTGCGGGTTTGTTTATTTAACCTTTTATTTATTATACCGTCGTATTTGGGCATTATCATCAAATTTAGGCATGAAGACTCACTCTAATGACTGTATCATCATTTAATAAATGAATACACCATAATTTGCTACACGCCATTTTAAAACCAACCAACACTGGCGTTAAACAATTGTACTTGCCAAATCATGAAAATAATTTTACAGTTTAAGCGTAAATTCTGTTTAATTAAACAACAATTTTCTCGTCATTTCAATTTACTTTACTTTCCAACGTTCGACAATTTGACGGAAAATTTAATATTTTAATAAGTTAAAAGCGATGATTTTAAAAGCAGTATTACCACTAATTATTATATGCACAGGGTGTTTATTAAACATACGCCAAAAATTGAAGACTATTTTTTCCTTTGATGATTTTTGAAAAACCGCTTTGCTGGGTACCCTACATACAGGATACAGGGCGAGTAGGATTTTCGACAAAAACAATTTTGATATTTTTCAAATTATTAATGTAGTCAAAATAAAAATATGACGTACTAGACTGGGCTTACCGAGTATACATTTTTTTAAAAATGCGTTGTTTTCTTTTAACGAAATCAGCTTAAATGTTTAATTAAACACCCTTCACTTGCCTGTGGTTTAATTTTGGAAACCAGTTGCTTTAATTGGACTAGCGGCTTCCTATATTGGACCACCTACTTTTTATAAGTTAAATAGGTAATAGAGAAAATAAAAGTAAATAAATAAAATAAGACAAACTTTTATTTGGTTCAAAAACTAAATATAAAACAAATAAAATAAGAAAAAGTTGTATTTGTAAATGAATTTTTCTCTTGATTCTATGTTGGCGCATGTTTCGTGGATCCATTCTCGGGATTTAAGTCATTGAATCATATCTTCAATAACACATTCATTACATACTCTTCTTTTTATCTGGCGTCTGTTTAGTTTAAAGTTCATCTCTACATGAACTAGATGTGATTACTTGAGCTTTTTGAATGCCTCTGGATTGCTTAACCTTACTTTGATCGACTACTGGATTTTTTAATATTTTTTCTGTAAGAATTATGTTAGCTTCTTTTGAAGTCGATGCCACATTTTGTTCCACAGCAATTAGTAAGTTAATCGGATTTCTCCTTCGTACTGAATTAGAGGCTCATCGTCACTATCAGAATTGGCTTGAGTTCTAAGGGTTTCCTCGGGATCCGTGCTTTTTATTGTAGTAACTACATCTGCCGGTATAGCTATGAAGAAAGCACAAATAAAAAAAGTGCAATATTGCCGATTTGACTAGCACACATTTCAATAAGGAACATCTAAATAGTTATTTATATTACACTAAGTGGTGGTACTTTCATCTACGGATAGCGCTATTTATCGAATAATGTCTATGAAAACAATTGTCGACACAATTGAAACTATGGAAATTATTCTGTGAATAATGATATTCGGACGTGAAAGTACCGGGCCTAAGTATACAATTATTCTCTGGATCTCTCTTACTTTCAGGTCAGGCTTTGCCTTTAACTTCTATTAGTCACCATTCTGGCAGTATTTTTGGATTTTAAACGTGCTTTTGAGACTATTGATAGAAATAAATTATTAAATAAATTATATCAGTATGGTTTAAGGGGTACTGTATACAGGGTAGGCCAACAAGGGGCGTCGGTCAATAGTTGCTAAACCGTTGAACTTATGGGAAAATTTTCTTAATAAAACTTATAACGTTTCGCCTCGGCTATAACCTTAAATTATTTTTAAGAATACAGGGTGTCTCAAAAAAGAGTAATACCAAAAACTATATTTTTGTTAAAAGGAATACCCTACATCTTAGAATATTTTTGAATTTTACATGAAATAGCCATTATTTTTTAATAAGTGCATTATAAGTCTAAACCTAATAATTTCCGAGATATCGACTTTTGAGAAAGGACATTTTTTGAAATTTGACAGCTTCTAGACTTCTAACGGTACGTCTTTGAGTAAAGCGGCCTTCATGCCCCTATCTTACTTTTTTATTATCTTCCCAAAAACATCAACTTCCGGTTACCGGAAGTACTGTATTTCCGGCCCTTAAGTTACATCCGGTTTAACCGGAAGTTGACACTTTTAGCAAGAGAATAAGAAACCAAGATAGGGACATATAAGCCGTTTTACTTTAAGTTCAAAACTGTCATTTTTTAAAAGTCGATATCTCGGAAATTATTAGGTTTAGACTTATAATGCACTTATTAAAAAATAATGGCTATTTCATGTAAAATTCAAAAATATTTTAAGATGTAGGGTATTCCATTTAACAAAAATATAGTTTTTGGTATTACTCTTTTTTGAGACACCCTGTATACTTGAAAATAATTTTAGGTTATAGCAGAGGCGAAACGTTTTAAGTTTTATTAAGAAAATTTTGTCATAAGTTCAACAGTTTAGTGACCGACGCGCCCTTGTTGGCCCACCCTGTATAAATGGTTTAAAAATTATTTAAATTTTCGACAACAAATAACTAAAATAAATTAAACATTTTCAAAAAGGGAATTTAATAATATCGGTGTACCACAAGGAAGTATTTTAGGTCCTTAATTATTTATTTTATATATAAATGATATGATAAATATTTTGTCAAATATTAATATTCAAATGTTTGCTGATGATACTTTAATATACGTAAAAGGTAAAAATATTTTAAGTTGCATAGATAGTATAAATTCTGAATTAAAATTGGTATCAAACTGGCTAAAAGTCAATAAATTAAAATTAAATATTTCTAAAATGAAATTTATGGCAATAGGAAATAATATAAATTATGAAAATATAAATATTTTTATAGATGACCAAAAATTAGAAATAGTTCAGTCTTTTAAATATTTAGGGATAATAATGGATTCTAAATTAAAATTTGATGCTCATTTTGAAAACACTATATCTAAAATTGGAAAAAAAATAATTATTTCAAAAGAGTAAAGTAAAAATTTAAGTTTATTTTCAATAAAAACAATATATAACACAATAATTTTACCTCATTATTTGTATTGCTCTACAATTTTATATAGGTACTGCAAATGAAGGAATTTTAAGTAGACTTCAAATTTTACAAAATAAGGCGATGAGAATAATATTAAATGTTGATAAATACACAAAGATAAATTATATGTTAAATAAACTTAAATGGTTGAATATAAAAAATTTAATATTTTTCCTAGTTTGTATTTCTATTTATAAAATTTAAAATAATTTATTACCATCTCATTTAAAAGACTTTATAACGCAAAACTTTTCAAATCATAACTATCAAACCAGAAACAATCAAAATTTTTGTTTAGGGAAAGTGGCAAAAAATTTGACATATAAATCAATCTTTTTTAAAGGACTTCACGAATATAATAATTTAGATTCTTTAATTAAGAAACAAAATTTAAAAAATCCTTAAAAATATCATTACTTAGAAAACAAAATATCTGATCAAATTTATTTAAAAATATTTTTGGTGCATAAAATTGTAATTTTAAATGTTTTAATTATTGTAAAAAAACTAGAATTTATAATATTGTAGCAGTATTGCTAAAATAAATCTTGTTACTACTACTACTACTACCTTTGTTGGTCAAACTTCAAATATGAAAATGAATTTGAGCGAAGCCCTGGATCATTTAAAGGGGGCTATGAGCGCCTTTTTAGACTTATTCTTTTCTCAGCTTGATTTGTCGAGGATATATAATTATTATTAGACTATGTAAGAGTGTTAAACATATATTGCATAATTATTAAAATTTTTATCAAATCAATCTATCATTTATTGAAGAAATAATCATGATGTCTGTCGAGGAATATCTAAATAAATTATAATTTAATTTAATTATCCAAATCTGGCAACAGGTCAACGCGACGAAGTCACGGCAGTGGACCATACAAAGTAATTTAATTGATACAGGTTCTACCTATCCAAAAAATATTGGGAGTGCTGTGCATCTGAGAAGCGTCTGGTTTCTAGACGTGTGCTGATTGTTCGTCATTCATTAGCATAGCATTTGTAATTCTTCTCATGTTTATAAATTGAGTGACATCTCAAGCGAGCTATTGCGTTTAGTTTAATTTATTTTTATATAATTCCGTATTTTAATTTAATAAAGCCTAAAATTATAATAAAAGAAATCCTATTCAGAACAGTTGTATGCACGTCTATAATACGCGGCCTTAAAACTCCATATTTATGGCTTTTATTTCCCCTTTCTCTTCACACGTCGTAGTGCTAGCCTCGTACGGCGGACCGTACTGTATCGCCATGAATATCATTACCAGAAATCAGTGAGATTTGCAAAGAGCATTCGAATAGCCCAGGGTTGAACCAAGGACTTCTGGGTAAGCTCTCATCCAACCTAGTTACAAAAGTTGCCAAAATTATTTTAATATTAGCTGATGACGTACTGGGTTAATTCCCTAGTGGTTACATTAATTTTTACTGCGTGGCCAAAACGGTTGCTCACTGGTTTATTAATTTTGTGCTACCTTTGATTAAAACATTTGTTTACTTAAACACTTTTGTTTTTATTCCTAAATGCAGGTTAGTCGATACTTAACGTTCATATACTAACTTTTACACTTTTTTCCTAACTATCACTTGAAAGTACATCACAAAAACGCCCAATTTCGTACCTCAGATGACGCGGAATCGCCAGCTGCTTAGTTCCACTTAAAAATGCCTCAATATCGTGGAGCGTCCGTAAGAGAACTTGCTTCACGGAGCCATCTTGGAGTAAACTGTCTCAATTGCCCAAAAATGCCTTCAAATCGTAACCGTACGTAAGGGCACCTGCTTCATGGAGCCATCGTGGAAGACTACTGGCTTCACCCTTGCGCCGTGCTTCTTTTCTCACTCAACCGGCGCGCGATGCGACTCAACCTATTTTTCTCTCAATAGGAAGCTCGCGTCCCAATGACGTGTTAAAAGTACCGTCGCTGAGCACTTTTTAGCAAAGATTCAAATCGCACACACTTTACCAACCTATTCTCTTTAACGTATTGATACGCATTTTCTCAACATTAGCGTAAAAAAGTGAGATGCAATTTATATTTAATTCATAAAAAGAAACGATTTACAGCCTTAACCCAAAAGTACACTTCAGTAAGACTTTTATTGAGTACTGTACATCAATCTATCAATGTTTATAAAAATTTTGTAAGTTTTCAGGATATGCAATTATAGCTGTCATATTCAAATATCGATATAATGATATATGCGGCGGAATATCTGCGCTATTAAGGATAAAATATAGCTGTCGAACTTTTTTGAGTCATAAACGATTTTGAGAGAATTTAGAACATTTAGTCAAACTGAATTTGTGTAGAATACATCGCCATTATTTAACAGCCAAAATATTTTAAACATTATAAACAATTATTATAAACTTAGCTACGGTATTGTTATAGAGGTAATTCTCCCGAGAGAAACCCAGAAACCAATAAAATCTTGCAAGACGGCATGGACAGACAATTTTTAAAATTTTCTTGTGGTTTTGGGCATAATTCTAACTGCTTTAATGCTAATCAAGAATAACCCCTGCCGCCACGAATTTGCGCCTAGGATCGACCTTGTTAGCAAGAAATTAACGGCAAGAAAAGTCATATCATTAGAAACTTTTGCCCATCACTGAAACATTGTTTGGCTTTAAGAAACATGAAATAACGCCAGCTATTTAAAAAATATGTATACAGTGGGTCTAGTTCATGTTGGATTAGGTTAGGTTGTGATAGTTCTTCTTCTGATAAGGACAAGCTATGGAAAGTATCACTTTGAGTACATCGGGATCCGTTATAGTGTTTAATAGTGGACCTTATCATTCGAAAATTTTAACTAAAACAACAACTGATACTTAACGTCAGCTTGAATCCTAAATATTTTTTCATGGCAACTAGATTTCAATGAAAACGAATCTTATTATGTAAGGGTTTGAACTTTAATTCATGAACCAATGGGTTTAAGAGTTTTTGAAAAATTTGGGACGGCAAAATATTGTTAAATGTATGAAGTAAACCCTCATTTGTTTTACGTAAAGTTATTTCGCTTATCCATAGAATAATGTACGGTGTTCACCAGAAAAATGAGATTATTTTTGACGTTATTTTATTAAATGTCCAGTTTTCGCGTATTTAAACAAATTTAAGTCAGTTATGTGTCTAATTGCCCACGAGCTGTTAAAAAACTGAATTTATAGGTTGCATAGCTTCTATCGATTCGTTATATATGTATATATAAATAAAAAAGTAAAAACGTTTTTTTTTCGTGCTTCCGAGCTGAGATTTGGTATTTATGTATAACCTTTAAGTGCAAACAACATTTTCTAATAAAAATTTTTTCTACAGTGAAAAACAATGGCACTTTATTCTTGAGTGAATTTAATGTTTTCAACTCTCCCTCGTATACGACGCAATATTTTCTAGTTTTGTTTATGCTCTTTTTTGTTTGAGAACATGCAGAACATTTCCACCGTCAAAAAAATTTGGTTTTGAAATAAAAAAAAAATCCCCTTTGGTGCGTACTTTCTGCCGGTCACTGTATATTTAAAAAGTCAACACCTAATATATATTTTTTATAATTAATCAAACCCTAGTCCTTCCAATGCGACGCCTCTGACGGGCGAAAACCATTAATTTTAAATTGGATCATAAAATGCAAATAAGCATCCGACCTTCTTCCAGGGTGAGTTAAACTGGACCTTAAAGATTTTCTGGAATATAAGTGTTTTTCAATGGAGCGAAAAATGTATTTTTCTCCCCGGTATAGACTTTCACCTAGCTTTGCATAAATTTACACACAGGGTACAGCGGAAGTCAAAATAATACTAGTACTTCATATAATCATTTTTTCTTACTAACAGAAGATTTACATTCTTAATTATGTATAACTTTTAAGCAATCCTGTATATTTTATTGAAATTTATACAGCCCATATAGACTAAGAAACTCATACTACAATCATCCTTGTACATAGCCAGGGAAGCCATGAATGTATTTGGCACCGCATAGTCAAAACTTTGATAGGGCCATTTTTGAAAGACTAAAAACTACTTTTTTAAAATACGTTGGGCATTTCTCTTTAAAAAGAGTACTCTTCATTTGTTTAAAAAAAAAATTTTCGAGATAATCAAATTCTTATACAATCTAATATCAGCAGTAATTTGTTACAGAATTTTTTTACAAATTTAAATGATTTATTGGAAAATGTGCCCTTGCAAGCTATAACCCAAATCTAATTTATGTACGATGATACGCCACCACATTTTCGCAACGTAGTGCGTCGTTATTTGTCTGATAATTTTGGTAATCGTTAGATAGGTCACGGCGGACCTATTCTATGGCCACCCAGGTCTCTAGACCTAAATCCTTTGGATTTCCTTTTTGGGGTCATCTGAAAGAACTTGTTTACTCAACTCCAGTCAATACCAGAGAAGGACTACTTCAAAGGATAATCCATTTTTGTGAACAAATACGAAACGATCCTGCAATGTTTTCCAAATTCAGCGACAAATTCTTAGGATAAGAAAGAGTTTTCTATAAATTTGTGTAATATTGTATTTTGCATATAATAAGGGTTACTTGCTGTTAGGCAATAGGAAACACAGTATAGGCGATATCACCCCTCAACCCCTGATTTTTGGCCAATCTGGTTTGATTCAAAAATCGTTTACTACCATTTCAGACAATTAAAAATTTTAATTATGATAATTAATTTTATCCATGTCACCTTCCTAAAGCTTATTCAATCTTGTTTTTTTTTTACATGTCGATTTATTATTTCTGTAAACCGTTCGTAATGAATCTAAATCCCAACTAATGCCAACTTCAACCACATCACGCCAAAATATCCTCTTTTGACATCATTTTGACACAATAATACCAAGAACATTCACGTGTTTCAAAATATTAACAGACTTTGGATATTTATAATTAAGATATCTTAGATTTTGTGTTTGTTATAGTTTCTTTGTTAGAACGGTATTGTGAAAATTTCTAATCTAATATTATACTAAGCAGGGGTAGGCATTGAGTTATTAAATTTGTCGAAGGAAGTAAAGTCTTAATAAGGCCAGCGAGTTATGAGGTTTAACAGAACAATAGACAAATAAGTGCTTTAAAAGGGAGGCTCAATAAAGGAAGATCGATAGAAAATGGCTGTCTCTTGCGGCAGGTAGAACAGGGGTAGAGTTTATCTAATAAATGCTGAGAACATTTGCCAAGCATTAATGTACAAAGGGGAGAGATAATTGCTAAAGTTTTTTTTTTATTGTAATCTCAAGGAGAACATCGTGATTGAACATTAGGGGTGGTTACAGTGACAGCAAATAACGAAATTAGTATTATTATTATTACTCTACGGTGAATGCTTGTTTGTATTCCTTGTAACAGTTGTAACCTTTCCTTTTCTGTTTTTTTTTTAGGTTGTTGCTTTAAGTCGTGCGGACCTAACACTGAACATACTTGAGAAATCCAGGTCGAAACAGAAAAAACGAACAAACGTTTGCTATTGTCAAATCGAATGATGTGTTTAAAATGCTGTTTACACCCTCGATTTGCGGTGGAAGGACCTTAGCGATCGACCCATGTAAAAGCGCTGTTAGAAACCTTTCTAATCTAACCTAGCAAAAAATACGAATCGCATGCCGTAATATTCAGAAGATTCCGTCCTGCCAACCATAGGATATTATTATTCGAGATTTATAACATTACAATGCACATTTCCTAAAAGCTGACTAATGTAGTTCAACATTTTAAAATAAATCTGCGATCCTTATGTTATATTCTAAGTTATCTAACCACAAACTTAAGGTAAATGGTTAGTATTCTAGTCAGACTATTCATTAAATAGTGTTTTAACCTAGCTATTTTACTAAAACTAAAACCGTCCAAACGTAAATTCGTTTTAAGTAAAATATTGCAGGTAGATTCCTAAACGAATGGGTAACTATATCGATATTACTGAAATCTGGATGAAACGTTCTCAGATCATGCTTAGTTATTAAAAGTTATACATATCAGGCAGTCTAATGTAAAGAGCACATTGACATTAACGTGTGTATAAGAATGGGGAAGCGGCTATAAAGGTATGTCCACACCAAGGAAACACAGAGGAACATTTGGTTGTTAGTTACCGTGACCTGTTTATAGAAACGGAAATAATCACAACATTACCGAAAACATTTTGTCCACATCAAGAAAACTTTTTTCTAATAGGCAGATACTCTTTCTTTTCTGTATAGTACCTACTTAGATACTATTTCTTTTCTTGATAGTACCTACTACTAAGTTTTTTTCTATTTTGCTTTTAACTTCATCGACGTCAACACCTATAGCATTACTTATCTCCACCCACAAATGGTGTTTTTGGTAACGATCTTTATACTTTGTATCCCGTGGATTCCATATACCCTCGGGATTTCTGTATAGTTCAATTAAACTTATTAAATTATCTGTTGCCCATTTTAACAGCGCAACAGTTTTGAAAACATGTAATAACGTGTCGACGCCCACCTTCACATTCATAAAAATATCGTTAGTGTTTACCAATGAACATCTTAACTTCTGTTTTCGCCACCTAAAAGTGCGCATTCACCTAAGCAACATAAAGCAACTTTTTTGTTTCTATAGGTCCCAGTTCCAAAATGTAGAAACAAGCAGCAAAATAGATAAATATTTCCTTTCCATCAGGACAACAAGAAATTCAAAAATATCGTTCAAAGAAGAAAATATTGCGCTAGCAGCGGCAGCTTTCATTGTTTTAAATACAAAAAAGAAAGAATAAATGAAAGCTTACATGTTGGATGCGTTCTAGTCTTCAAGAGAGGAATCAATATGGCGGATCCCAACTTCTAGACGCCCTAAGGAGGTAATCTAATGACAGAGCAGATCACCGATGGATTAGTAATTATTATTATAACTATCATATTATGTTTATATGCAAAGAAAGAAGACATCTGCAGCCGGATCTGTTCAGTTCCAAGCTACAAGAAACAGCGACAGCCCGTCTCTACCGAATAAACAATAGGTCGCAGCTTAAACTAGTGGAAACTTGTTGCCAATTTTTCTTTGATGTTTGCCGCTTCAACGGAAACACACAGCAACTTTTAAATTTTGTTAAGACAACAATGGACAACATAGTGGAATTTACTGCAACATTTTTATAAAATCGCAACGGAAAGAAAAAGTTAATCTATGTTGCTTTGATGGATACGCACCTTTAAACAATAAGGAACCTGAAGAACTTTCAGAGACATTCAGGAACAAAAACTAACCACGAACAAGCAACATTAACACAATGTTCATATGTGTGCCTATATGTTGCAGTGAAAAATGATTCACCCAGTAATTTTGCGTCTGAGCCACTTTTCCCTCTGTGCCTTCTCAATGCTCTTCATAAGTGCAAGTTTGCAAATTTGATATAATCTGTCACCTTTGTCGACATTTCTTTGACGTTTGCTTCAGATATTCTTCCTTTCCTACGGTACTTGAAGTACTTAATACATGGGCTGGCCACTTTATCCTTGTTATTGACAGTTCCTTTGAATTGAACTAATTCGCTCATAAACTGCGTTGCAGGAAAATGTCTACCCTAAATATAACATGTGTATACTGTATACCTAGTACATAAAAACAATAACAAAACAAATACGTAAATCCTTATTTTACACAGTAAAATTCGTAAAGCATGATAGAATCGATTGAAACAAAACACATGCCTACTTACATCGTGTAAAAGTAAGCAGAATAGGTTTGTTTTGTTTTATTCTGAGACGCAGTGAGCTGATTTAATCCAGCGGGATATCCAGTGATGTCAGGACAATTAGAACTTGTGGTGGCCAAGTAGAAATTCTCTGCCGGACTGGTTTGCCAAGCGATATAATGGTAATGCAGGTACATATAGTGGAAAACGACGTTGAATTGGATGATATCATGGGAATTTCATGTTTATCTTTTTACGCAAAATTATGTGTTGAGCTCTAAACTATTCACTCCAGTTTTAACTACAGAGGGTCCTAGAAAGCTTACGAGATATAATTAAAGAAGATACTTTTAATTAGGCATGCGGGCTGAAGTTAGCTTATGATATGCAGCAGTGGCGTGTGGAAATTCATATGTGAAAGCGCCAGAGAAGACTAGGCCGAAAAAAGCTTCAAAGAATTCGCTGCAGGCAAGCAGTTTATGTAGGTCTGTTTAATATTCAATAGACGATACAAAATCATAAATTTTCCAGACGCAAGCGAGCCTAAAGCCCCCAATGGACGGCCTGTGGTGCGTCAGGCCTGGCCTGTGACTTGACGCTCCACACGCCGTATAACGGATCTGGCGTAACGAATTTCGCGCCGCCTGTCTGATCTCGTTGATAGGAGGTAAATCGCACACACTTCAAAGGAAACGGACCAAGTGCGAAGCGGCGCGGCTCGAGCTACCATTCACACGGCGCGAGTAAAAGCGAAAGCATCTGCTTCTAGCAGTGATGCTATCAGCATTAATATTTAAAAATATCGTGGTCTAATGATTTAATTTCTGAATTTTTTACTATATACGAACAAGAACCAGCAATTTGGGATCCCAAACATGAGAGGCATAAAAATAGAAATGCGGTACATGATTCCTGGATGCAAATTCAGCAAAAGGTAAGTATTCAAGAAACAAAACAGACGCTCTTGTCTACGCGTGGCGCGAGACTTGTCCCTCCACATACCTAGTAATCGCAATAGTTGAGACGCGTATCAGCCTGACACTCGACACTCCACAAACGCGTCAAGTCAGAGGCTGTCTAATAGGGGCTTTACAACGGCGAGGCCTGACAAAGCTGCGAGAATGAAGGCTCTGCAATCGATCGCATCTCGCGCAGGCGCGTTCGCGGTTATTATGAGGCGAGACGAGGCGACAGCCGAAACCGCCGACTCAACACGACCAGTTCCAAAGGCCTAAATATAATATACGGCGCTTCGCTTTGACCTGCCGGATATGATTTAGAAGTTGGAAGTAAATAGCTATTATGAATGATATGACGAAGTCTTGGTCTTGTTGTAGTTGATGTCCAGACCATATAGGGCACTAGTATCTTTAAGTCTCGTTAGTAGATCAAGTATTTCAGTGACGCAGCAATCAAGGTCGTATCGTCAGAAAATCTTAAGTTAGACACTCTCCTTCCACCAATATTTACTCTGCCTTGCCAGTCCTCCAGTAGCTGTCTCACAATGAATTCACAGTAGATAGAGAAGAGGCGAGAGAATACACCCATGTCTCACACCTTTGCATGTGACACATTCATCAGACAGGCAGTTGTTAACTCTTAGCTACATGTGCATATAATCGTCGTGTGAGGTATACGAGATGCTCTGGAATGCCCATCAGCAACAGTATATTCTAAAGTTCTTTCAATTTTACATTGTCAAATGCTTTGGTGTAATCGGAAAGCACAAATATGTTGGAATGTAGTACTCCCTAGACTTCTTGATGATCTGTCTAACGTTGAGGATTTGCTCTCTAGTGCCTCTTCCCCTCATGAATCCGGCTTGCTCAGGCGAAATTTACCACAGTGTTCCAAACGTGCTTGAAGATATACAACAAGACTTTACTGATATGACAAATCAAAGCTAGCATATGTAGGCTATGAAAATATCAAGTTAATTTTTACTTACAAGTTCGGAAAATACTTAGCTTAAGGGACAAGTTGATGGCGCACTAAAATTACACAAAACAGCAAAATGCATTGTCACAGTAAAAGTAATCAACAAATTAAAAACAACAGGTGTTCCCGTCTTCAAAAAAAAGTAACACAACAATCATTCGACAGTGCCTGCCGTCATCAGCGCAATTATCCTGCATGTACTGAAATGATGCTTGATAACACTATACCTACTATTTTGAAAACACCATTTAATCTACTCGTGTATTAATATTGATAATTAGGTAAAGTACTTCCCAACATATTTCGTTTGGCTTAATAACTGCAATAAAACCCCTCATAAACTCGGCTTTCGCTTTCGTAGAGACCTATTAACCCACATTTATTTTTAATGCCAGTTTATAATAACAATAGATAGGTACATTACTTGATTTGTTATCAAAATTAATAAACTGTCTAATTAAGTAAAAATAAAGGTCTGCCTTTACCACCAAATAACTTTATTTGCCCCTCTAGGGTAGAAAACAAGGGTTATAGAAAATACATGAAATGATGAAGAATTAGAATAAATTTCTTAAAGTTGTTGTACCAGTTTCGACTTTAGGGAAAGTCATCTTCAGCAACTAATCATTTAAGAAATTTTGCAACGCCATTCGGCTCGAATAGCACGCATTCATTTTAATGATACAGTTAATTCACCTAATGATTTCTTCACCTGGTAACAGGAAGAAAATCAAAACTAAGAATTGCCTTCATTAATACAATGTTTTTGTTTATTTAACTAAAAGAAAATTTTATTTTATTTTATAATATAACATGTGAATAATGACCACTTGATGTATTCCCAAAAAAAAAATTTTTTACCAGAAAGGACATAATTTTGTTTTGACAATTCTAAGGAGAAGCAATTTCATTTAATTTAATTTACATAAAATCTAATCCACCACAACAATATACATGTCCCCTCACTAAGTAAGTCTCATTTTAAATTAATAATTAATTTCTTCTTTTACAACATGTTCTAATTTCAACATTCTTGAATCACTGTATTATGGTTAGGGTCTTTTATCCCACTTGCGTTTAATCATCTCCTTCCGTTGAGATACTTCGTCCTTATAATAAGCTGCTGTCTATTCCAATGGTTGCATAAACTGCATTTCATTGTATTTTATTGTTGAATCACCCATTGTTCTCCCGACTGTTTTAACTACTTTTCATTACAAAATTTCTTAAATGATTAGTTGCTGAAGATGACTTTCCCTAAAGTCGAAACTAGTACAACAACTTTAAGAAATTTATTCTAATTCTTCATCATTTCATGTATTTTCTATAACCCTTGTTTTCTACCCTAGAGGGGCAAATAAAGTTATTTGGTGGTAAAGACAGACCTTTATTTTTATTTACAATCTCGCCACAGAACATGGACTACTTCTTAAATGTCTAATTAAGGTTTTCTAGAAACAACTTAATTATTGGGATATTTCTCGACACTTTTTAGTTACAGGTACCTGCTTATATAGCTTATATTTTTGGTTACATAATATTCGAAATAGATTAGTACCTATCTATTTTACTTTGAAACAGCGTGCAACAAGTTAATATTAAAAGTATGTGGATACCTTGGGAATCTTCAGCTAATGCGATATCTAGCTACCCTAAACATTCTAGGAAGAATTTATCTTCTGACGCCAAAGTGATCGTAAAAAATGTATGTGAATTCTTATTAAAGAGCGGCCACCCTAAAGTAATTGCCATTAAAAATACCAGTGAAATGACGAAAGTTCCATTATCGACGGTACGAGATATTATGCTAAAAGGACATTTTAAAAGAAAAGTTCGCAAAGATGCCGGAAAAATGAAGTGCGTAGATGATTGTGACGAAGATGTTATTCGCAGGAAAATAAACCAAATGTATCGAGAAAATGTTGTGCTGACGTTAGATTCTTTAAAAACACGGTTAACAACATAACAACTGACGATACAACGATATCATTTGCAAGAGATGGGATTTAAGTATAAGACAATAAACAAGAGACAAATTACTATGAAGTACGAAAGATTAAGAAAAATGAGATTTCTGTACCTTAGAAAAATAAAAAAGTTTAGATCCGAAACACGTTTAATAATTTATATGGATGAAACGTAGTTTGACACTCATGAGACTGTCAAAAGGGGATGGGTTGATTTAACTGAAAAATGCCAAAATAAAGCCCCTTCAAATAAAGGAAAACGAATAACAATAATTCATGCAGGTTGGGAGAATGGATGGATCCCTAATTGTTTATTACTGTCGGCAAAAAATATAAAGGATTCAAGTCTGAACTACCACGAAGATACCAAGGCCGCTCTTTTTGAAAGCTGGTTTGAAGACAGTTTGCTTTCAAATGTACCAGAACACAGTGTTTGTGATGGACAATGCCGGCAACTGGAAAAAGTACCGAAAGCATCGAGCACAAAATCCGCAATAAAGGAGTTCATGTTAAAAAAATGACTTGTACTTCGAAGAAACGTATAGTAAAAAACAGCTGTTAGAAGTGTTAAAGGCATTTAGTGTTAAAAAAGAATATGTGTGTGATAAAATGGCGGAAGAAATGGGTTACACTGTGTTGCGACTGCCACCCTATTATTGCATTTTCAACCCTATTGAACATATTATGTGGCATCAAATTAAATCGAAAATGAGAACTGAAGAAAATAGCACAACTACTCTGAGTAGCAGTGTAATAGAGCTAATAAAGAAAGTTTTCGGTGAAATTCCAGATGAAAGTTGGAAAAATTCGGTTAACCATGTCTTAAAAATTGAAGACTCTTATATAACTACACAACAAAACGAAATACATCCTCTTATTAGATTAAAACGTTTTATAATTACAATTAAACCTAAATATATTTTTTTGAGTAAGGTATATTAATTCTTATTATTACTTTTACCTAAATGCGTGCGAAAATTTGCCCTTTTCCGCACGCAAACTTTTCACGCTTGTTTTGGTCAATCAAAATATGTTCGGATGGACTTTATACTAATTGATTGACACCCAACCCGCACTAAACCATTCGGTTTTATTGTACCCCTTAACAAACGAACGAACTATACATGTAAAGTTTATAGGTACCATGTTCTTTAAAACTTTATTTGATACCATACTCTTAACAATCGTATTGTATCTTGTAGAAGCCAACTGTTACAAGCCATAAAATACCCTAGCATGGTAATGCGGCGATGTAAGCAAAACGAAACGATATTTGCGGTTTATAAAGCTCTACGATTAATTAGCTGGGTCAAAATTTCATCTTTACAAAAGAGAATCGCTTCAAAAGTAGTTTAAAAGTAATTATTTAGAAAGTACATTGTGGTATCGACCAGTCACAAAGTGCAATGAGAGATTACAGTCTTTAAAGTATGCATTTCCTAGGACATAAATATAACTTAGGGTTGATAGTTTTAGTGATAATACCTAAAAACTTTAAAACCTTGCGTATTTAATATTCCTCAAATGCAGAGTGGTCGTAAATAATGTTTCACTACTTATATATTTTTCGACTCTTGCATCTTGAACAGCCAAATATCTACTTCGTAACTAGTAATATTGATGTTTCAGCTAAATTTAATTCAATTTCCCCGCTAGCATTTGGGAAATAAGAAACAAGTAAATTCTATTATCTATGTCTCTCTTATTATAAAATTTTCGTGTAAGTAGTTGGTGCTTATCGGGTTTGCATTTATGCATTTATTTGCATTTTTTAAGTATTGATTCCAGAATAGCAAAATATTAAATTACACATATTTATGCCAATACTGCCTTAACAACAATAAACCCTTGCAAAATAGTTTTATTATAGTCTATCTTTAAATGATGCGAAGCAATAAATCAATCAAAGCCGTCTTCTCCATCAGCGTGTAAGATTTTTCGGCATGTATAGATTTAAATAGGTCTGACTTTTTAAATTTGTGCAGAATTAGTACAAGTATCGACATTAAATTCAAGTTTTATGTTCAAATATACATTTAAATATTAAATGCTTTACGTTTATGTACAGGGTTTTCAGAGATATTTTCGGTCATATCTACAAGGTTCCCTATAAGAGATACAAAAAAACTTTAAATGTAGAAGTGGGGTTTTATCTGAACCGCCATAAAATTAAAAAAAAAATAGACAAGTGATGTTCTGAAAGCTAAGAAAAATTTAAAAATTGTTTTTTTTTTAATAAAATATATATAATAATTTTTATCGTATAGTGCCGCTTACAATAACGAACCGAATATAATTTAATGACGGTTTATGCAAATATAGACAAACTATATATTTTTTGAATCAGGAGAGAAAGATTTTTCAGAAAAATAGAAAATATACAGAGTGTTTCATTTAAAAAAAAAACAATTTTTAAATTTTTCTTAGCTTTTAGCACGTCACTTGCCTATTTTTTTTTTTAATTTTCTGGCGGTTCAGATGAAACCCCACAACTTCTACATTTAAAATTTTTTTGCATCTCTTATAGGGAACCCTGTAGATAGGACCGAAAATATCTCTGAAAACCCTGTACAGCCGTACCATTTACCTGGAATTTTGGAAAGAAATTTTATCAAAACTAATTAAAGTCTAGGTACTTATTCCGTCTCTGCTCTAATAATCTTATTCCTTTTTTTTGTACCTAGTCCTCGTGTATGTATACATACCAACCTTGGGTGTTTGTTTCTCAGTGAAACTAGTCAAAATGTGAAGTGTCAGTGTTTCTGTAATTAAATATGGAGAATTTTCATCAATTGCCTAAATGCCCTAGAGTCGGTTGATGTACAGTAAATGAAAAAAAAAAATTCTTAACTGTTCCGATTCTATTAAAAGTAATAAAATGCGGATTTGAGTGTTAACAATGCAGTGCAATTTACAGCAGATATGCTTAACGTTGGGAAAACAACAATATATGAACTTTTAAAAGAAGGAAAAAGTGTTGGCGTCAAACCTCCAAAAACTTCTCCAGGACGACCAAAACTTGAGCTGGATGACGTTTTAATGCAAAGAATAAGGCGAAAAGTTCATAGCTTCTTTTTAAAAAAATAAATTCCCACGTTGGACAAGATTTTCTCCTAAATCCGAGAAGACCAGGACTACCCATTTATGTGTAGAAAAAAGCTTTGGAAATTATTTAGGAAAATTGGTTTTCGGTGGAAAAAACGTAATAGGCAATCGATTTTAATAGACAGAAGCGATATCGTCTGTTGGAAAAGAAATTACTTAAGAAGCATCCGAAAAGCCAGAGAAGAAAACAAAAAAATACTTTACCTAGACGAGACATGGCTAAATGAAGGCCACACTGTGACTAAATTTCGGCAGGATGAAAATATTAAAAGTTCAAGGCAACTGGTGGAAAAGGACATCGACCTATCATAACCCATATTGGAAGTTCTGAAGGCTTCGTTAAATGTGGTCTACTGATCTTCCAATCTAAAAATACGGGAGTATATGATGAAGATATGAATGCCGACGTCTTTGAAGAGTGGAGCAAATGTTGGATCTTATACCAAAAGATGCAATAATTGTAATGAATAATGCAAGTTATTACTCTAGGCTGACAAAAAAATCACCGACAAGTGCGTGGCGTAAAAGTGAAATAACTAACTGGCTAAGTTTAAGACAAATAGAATTTCCATTAGATTCCTTAAAAAAAGAACCATTGGTACTAGCCAATTTACATAAAAATGCATTCAAAAAATATGTAGTCGATGAAATGGCAAAGTTACGAAGAATATCTGTGCTCAGACTTCCTCCTTACCACTGCGAATTAAACCCGATCGAACTTATATGGGCTCAAATAAAGACTAATGTCGCCAGAAAAACACGACTTATAAAATGGTGATTTAAAAAGACTCTTTAATGAAGCTATGGGTAAAATCAGTGCGGAAAAGTGGAAAAAAAGTGTATCGATTAAGTGATAGAAGAAGAAGCTAAAATGTGGCACGTAGATATAATAATCGAAGAAATGGTTGAACCGCTTATTATAAACGATGTTAATAAAAGTTCATCTTCCGAATCGGACTATATGATTAAGCCATAATGACAAAGTACCTATTATTCGAGTTTTCAAAATGCTTTGTTTGTAAGATTCTATATTATATTATCTTGTTTTCGTAATTATATTATGTGAAATAGTACCACACATTGTTATTTACTAGTTAATACGATTTTTTAAATGTTATAAATACCTACGAATATAATATAATACAATTTTAGGAGAATAGGCATGTTTAAGATTTTTTATTTAACCCTTAACTGATATCGTCATTTTAGTAGTCATAACTGGTATCGTCGGGTCACTTCTGACCCGACATTTTTTTTTAGGTATGTAAAAAAAAGGACTAAATCAAATTGAAGTTCTCATATATTTATTATTATACCGTTATGTAAGAGCATTTATTAAACAAAGAGCTGGCTGCAAAAGTTTAACATAGAAATGTATCGTGCAATAATAATAATATACTAATTACCAACGCCTATGGTTTACGGTTGTTTTATGGCTTCAACCCTCGATATGAGCTATCAACTGCAACGAAACGGACTTTAAAACTAAAAATGTAAATTATTCAAAATTTTTTTTTTGTTAATTAACAAAGAAAGTGCTGTTCTTTCAAATAGTTAAAGACTTATTGATATAAAACCAAAAACAAAAAAATGTACAAGGACCTTTTAACTAACCTGAACTAACCCGGACACTAGAACCGCCGACTTAGAGTGCTATTAATCGACTGCCACTCAACAGGCTAACGCATCTGCGTGTTTTAGGAGAAGTCCCGAGAGCTGTGATTATTTCGCGCTCATTTGGAAAAAATACGATGGGAAATTTATCAGCTCGGGTCCAAAGTGACCCGACGATACCAGTTAAGGGTTAAAAACTTCCCTAATACACGCTCCTGGCTAAGGCATTTTCCCAATAACAATGGTAAATCCTCAAATATAACAATAGCTTGCGATAAATTCAGGGTGGACCTACCTAAGGAATGATCATTATTTGGATCCTTTAATGTAAACACAATAGATTTTAAGGGATGGTGTTTAAATTGTTCTTGATACCCTGGTATGCGTTTTGCATATTTAATGTAATGTAAATAATACGGCGAAGTAAAAATGCCACCTAAAACCTGATGCCGGTCCTTAAGGAATGTTATATATTTTTAATAAAGACTTGAAATATTCGATTCACTTCATAATTTTTAGGCATTTGATTCAGTATTCTACTAATATCTGTTTATTCCTGCCTTTTGCATGACTTGTTACTCTAATAATATTTTAATATTCCCCAGCATTATGTAAAGGAAAATCAATACCTTAACCATTTTGTCAAGAACAATTGCTTTACTTTACCTTTCTTCTTCTCGTTCGCTTGAACTGCATTACCTAACCAACCAATCTGTTTATCAAAAGGACATTTTTCCTCCAAACTGTAAATATTTTTGTGACCAAAAACGGATAGACATGCAGATTGCAGACAAACAGTGGACCAGTCATATTAGAATCAATGCCATACCTGAAACAAAAATTTTTGTCAGCAAATCAATGACAAAAAATATTATTTCAATAACTACTACCCAATCAACAAAACAAAATGATTCGATTAGGCAACGCCTAAAATGTCGGTTAATAAAATGATAAATATACCAATAAATAAAACAATCTGGTTGCCTTCGTTTTTAAACTTGCTGCTTAATGAAAGTAATTTCTCATGCTGGACACAGAAGAAATATTATAATTAACTGCAAAAAAACGACGTATTTAATGCCTTTATACAACATATTTAAGTCTTATCAATATGGTTTCCAGCTACCAAATACTTCTTTTTTACGTGACACAAAACAAGTTTCGCAAAAATTAATCCTGTCCCGAGATTATCTCGGGCATGGGTGTTCTCGGTATTAAATTATACCATCATTTGCACAGCGTGTTAAAATGGTAAAAAAATGTGAAAATTATCGAGTGGTAATGCTTTTGACCTAAACCAAAGACAAGGGTCTAAAAGCTTTTTTGCATAAATATTTTCAATGTTTGCAGTTTAATTTTATTTGCTTTGAAAGCCTATTTATTACTACTTCTACTTCTATAAATATTTGGATTCTCGTTGAAGCAACTTTAATTTTTAATGCTCTAAACTTAAAAAATAATATACAGCTTCTAAGTTCTTGAAAATAAACTCTACTGGCGTATGCTGTCAATTCCTAGCTACACCCAACAAACTAACGTAGGCTGACATGTTGAAATAAACTTCTTGCAGCTCAAGGCGTTGTTTCTAAAAGCTGCTCTTTATAAAGCTGTCTTAAAATTAACTATCTGATACAGTTGCGTTCTTATCAAGGAACGTCTTAATTTTTAAGGATTTTCTCGCGGTAAGCTGTCTTATTCAAATCAGTCCGACCAGCAAATAAATACGAGCAGGGGGGTCTATTCTACAATTCCACAGAGTGTCGTGACAACATGGTAATATTTAATACACAACTTCCTAAATAAACCTGCCTAGAAACCACTTCGAACTTGGGCAAGCCACACAAAAATAAAAACCATAAAATTTACCATTACAAGTATCTAAACACTCTTAAGCCATTAATTCTTATCTAATTGTTAAAAGGATCGTCCAGATCAGTGAACTTGATAAGAAATAATGACCGGACATCCAACATATAAAAAATGACAAAAAATTATGGCGGGTCGAGTTTGGAATCTTCTTCTGTTTTTTGAAGCCGTTGAAAAACTTTGCACGCGTAAAATATGAATTTTTAAAAGGAGGGTAATACTTGATCTACACTATAACCAGTGAATTGCAAATTGGGAGGGGGGGGGGGGATGTTCAATTCTTTAGCACGGTTATTTTTTAGATTTTTAGAAAATTTAACATTACCAGGCAATTCTGTGCAACAAGCGTACAATCCTTCTTGGTAAAAACCAAAATTAAAAATTCAACACAAGCCCAAGAACCTTTTAAAATAACAATATAAACAATTTCAATCATAAGATCAATATTAACAATTTAAACATTAATTATAATACAGGCTGTTGAAAATAAAAAAAAAAAAAGTTTTGCCTTCATATTTTTGGAACCGTTTTAAATATCATTTTTAATTTTAGTGGGTACTAACTAGACATAAAAACACATTGTTTTCATAAAAAAGATTTGCTCTACTTCTACCAATAGCGCCTGCGCTAATATGTATTTTGATATTTTTAACGGAAAAAAAGATACGCTACTGTTTTTCTTCAAAATAAATATTATTTTCAAAATACTTTTAACGGAAATATTATTGGTCCACGGCATCTAATTATTTGGCCAGCCAGGTCTCCTGATCTTATGCCAAACGACTTCTTTCTATGGGGTCACTTAAAAAATGTGAAGATGTAAAATTTGAAAATATAGACCAGTTAAAACACTGTATTTCGTTAGAAATGAATTTAATGATCGGTTAGGATATTGTTTAGCTATTAAAGGAGGGTTGTTTGAACATTTAATTAATTAATATTTTTGTGAAAATCTGTAGTCTTAGGTATGTTATGTTAAATTAGAGGTTTACTAAGAAAAATATAATGATGTCTTTTATTTTGGATGTGTGATAGCCGGATTGGTGAAACGGAAATGTATTTTTAATGCGAAATAATCTTTGTCCGTTATGTCCAGCTTTACGTCAATTTTTGACAATACCGTCATAGAAGTTATTTGCTGGTGTTTGCTGTATTACCCAAACTATGAAAATTTCGTAATTTCTTCATCACATTTAATTGAATAAGTATTGAATTGAATGAAAAAATACAACTTTGAAATGGATCTTGGTTTTTGGGTCATCCGCTATATTTCAAAATAATTTTAAATTGTGTCCATAAACATCCTGCATTTACCCAAATAAAAAAAATTTTAAATTCAGCCGTTTTTCATTAAATTCGTTCCGCCACCCTGTAGATGTTTTTTGTTAGCTTAGGTTATGATTTTAAATCAAATATTTACAATGTCATACATTTGCAAGGTTCTAGTCTTAGTCCTATTTTTACACTAACCTAAAGTAAAGCCATACATAGATTAAAAATCAAGAAGAAGAAGAAGTTTAACAACTGATGTACGTACAATTACGTTAATTCAGATTGGGATCTAGAAACACACCGTCTGCAATGGAAAGGTCTTTCAAATAATCATTTATGATGGCAATCACATTAATCTGCACTAAGGCCCTATAGATTAAAAATGAAGAAGACTAATTACACCTATAGAGTGTATCTCAGTTTAGGTAAGTTGACGATGAGTCCATATATTTAAGCTGCAATATTAGTCCAAAGTAGTGCTAGGAATTAAACTTGAGTAATTTGACTATTCGAATATTTAAATACTCAAATACCGAATATTTTTCTTTAAAACTATTCAAGTGTTCGATTATTCGAGTATTCAAATATTTAAATATTCGATTAATTGCATGTTTAAATGTTTCAATATTCGAGTATTCAATTATCAAATATTTTTACTTTGAAATTAATTAATGTTACGTGCACCAGCCTTTCAAAAATTGTATTATATAATATAACATATACATATATTATATACATACGGGTGAGTCGGGAGGAATGGGCCTAACTCTAAGGGTATAATTTATGCATCAAAATAATAAGAAAAAACTCAAATGTTGTTATCCAATATTCATTTGTTTTCAAGTTATAAGGCAAAACCAAATATTGCATTAATTTGGCTTTCCTGCAATAAATGTTATTATTGTTTGCTTTTGATTGTTGTGCTGTCACTATCCTATTAGTGTCAGTATAAAATGTTACATTGATTCACCGTTAACTTTCGGATTTCTATCATTTTAATTTTATAAAATGCCACACATTTATTCACATCTCGAATACGCCTATATGATTTTTATTTATAGTTTGTGTAATGGGAATGCTACACCGGCTGCTGAAGAATATCGTGAACGATTTCCAAATGAAAAAACACCGAACAGAAAGGCCTTTATCAGAGTTTTCAACAAACTCTGCGAGACCGGAACGCTTCCAAGTGCTAATGTAACATCCGAACGAGTCATTCAACAGGATTTAGAAGAAATAGAAAATGTTCTAGCTTTAGTAGAAGAAGATGCGACGACAAGCTCACGAAGAATTGGAATTCAGTTGGGGATTTCCCAAAAAAGAGTGATCAGTACGCTTCACGAGCAAGGCCTATACCCGTACCATGTACAGCGTGTACAGAATCTTCAACCTGGAGACTACGCCAAGCGTATGCAATTTTGTGAGTGGATAATTAATAATCGTCATCTTTTACCGCACATACTTTTTACTGACGAAGCTACATTCACCCGTAACGGCATCAATAATAATCGAAACTCCCATGTATGGTCGGACAAAAATACTCACGCAATAGTCGAAAGTAATTTTCAACACAGGTTTTCAGTAAACGTGTGGTGCGGCATGATCGATAATAATTTAATTGGCCTTTTTCTTTTGGAAAATCGCCTTACAGGGGATCACTACTTAAATTTTTTACGAAGTGAATTGCAAGGACTACTGGAGGAGATTCCTTTAAACATCAGAATTGAAATGTACTATCAACACGACGGAGCGCCTGCCAATTTCGATCAAATTTAAACCAAAGATTTCCAAGGGTTTGGATTGGTCGCGGTGGTCCTATTAGTTGGCCTCCTAGATCGCCAGACCTCACGCCGTTGAATTACAATTTATGGGGTTGGTTAAAAACTGAGGTTTACAAAGTAAAAGTAGATACTATAGGGATGCATTAATTAGACGCATTAGAAATGCTGTACTCAATATTAAAGAAAGGCACGAATCAATTAGAAGATTCACACGCGCCCTTCGTAAACGAAGCAGGAAATGTTTGGAAGTCAATGGCGGTATTTTTGAAAATGTACTAAACCAATGATTTATTTAAAACAATGTTAGTGTTGGATATTTTGGTTTAACAATATTATTATTTTATTTAACGCTGTAACTATGAAACAAATGAATATTGGATAACAACATTTGAGTTTTTTCTTATTATTTTGATGCATAGATTACACCCTTAAAGTTAGGCCTATTCCTTCCGACTCACCCTGTATAGTGCATATACTTAAAAGTTTTTATTTTTCTAAATACGTGGAAGCTAAAGCTGAAATTTAAATTAAAGATATTAAAAGTCAAATAATAAAATTATTTAATGTTTGAATATCACTACCAGTATTCAAATATTTCAATATTTGAATATTAGGAATAAAATATTTGAATATGAGAAATCAAATATTTGAATATTCGATACCGAATATTTGAATACGCATAGATGATATTTGAATATTGAATAATTTGAATATTTGAATAATAAATAAAGTGAGTATTCGGATACTTAAATTTAAAAAATTCCAAGCACCAGTCCAAAGCGACATTTTTACTTTAGATTGGGGAATAGAGCCCCTAGTCCACCATCAAGATATCGAAGGCGTTGCCAATATCACAAAGGATTTAAATATTTCGAAGATTATAATATACACATCCCGATTCGGTACGTCGTGTATACGTTTACGTATTGATCTTTTTATAATTGACAAGAAGATGGTATAAGGTTTGATCCCGGGCATGGAATTGGAACAGGTGCAGTTGACATAAACGAAATGCTGAAAGTAATCTCTGGGCAAGAGTAGGCAGCTTTTGAGCATAATACATGTCCGATTCCACTTAAATGCGGCCCTTGATTTCCGGCCTGGCTTTTTATATAGCCCGTGACATGACTGTGACATCTATGACACGTTATTAATACATCAATAACGTACATTTTACACGTAATTAATTGCCCGGTTGAAGCTTTTATTATATTAAATGCCGAACGATACTAACATGAAATTGATTATGTGCTATTATCATTACCCTGCCCTAGATTAATAATGTCTGTTTACACAGTGTTTAAAAATTGTTGTTTTATTGCAATAATCACTTATTATTCGAAGAAATTAAGGCAATAGAACCCCATTTTAAATCCGAAATGGATACAATTGTAATTTTTAAATACATAGGTACAATAAAATAATTTAACATCCTTTTTTTCAAATTTAACTGTGCTAATTAGAATTTTCTTGCCATTGCCCGTTACTGTTGCGACCGGAAAAAGTTCGGTTTCCAAACTCAAGTTAATATAAAGCCAAAGGAGTACCCAGCGACTCTCCTTTTCGGTTCTAACTTTTGAACAGACATGTACACGGAAAAAAATGAAAAATCTAAAATGTCAATAATAATGTATTACTAATTATGCCGATGACACTAACTTTTTAATAACTTCCTTGAACTTACCTCACAAAGATCAAACAAATGATTAAGCAAGCAAATGATTGGTTTACAAAAAATTAACTGATTCTAAACACTTCAAAAACGAATGTTATAATTTTTAAAACTAAAAGGCCACATTAGAACTACCAGAAAGTATTCCCCTTAACCCAGGAGAAATTAAATTAGCACAAACCACTAAATTTTTGGGAATGGTCCTGGACAATTCTTTGTCATGGAACCGCCATGTCCAATATGTACTTTGTAAGTTAAATAAAGCATATTATACACTGCGCATTTTGGCAAAATATTTGGACAAGCAAACATCTACAATGGTATCTTATCCTAATTTTGAGTCCCATATCAGGTATAGGATTATTCTGAATGGGAACTGCGGAGAGGTAGAAAGATTATTCACATGTCAAAAGAAGGCAATGAGAACTATTTTTGGTTACAATTTTGGAGAGACCTGAAAAGGTAAATTTAAAGAACACGGGCTTCTCACATTCTCAGCAGTTTACATACAGGCGTGCATCTTGTTCTTTTTTAAAAATAAATCACTGTTTAGAAAGAGCGAACCACAAAGCATATATCTAACTAGAACCCTAAATTATACTTTTCCCAAACATAGACTTACTATGTATGAAAGTGGTGCCTATTATAATTGTATTAAATTTTACAGCCTCCCTCTGGATATCAAAAAATGTAATAATATTACGAAAACTAAAAAAAAGGTATTTTTTTAAAGGACAATGCAACAAACCTTACACCATCGAAGAATATTTCAATTAGATTGCAAGTAGGTTCGATTAGATTACATTTAGAAAATGTTAATTTGCCTTTTTTTGTTTTTTGGCACTATTCCGTTTTACGTTGTTCAATGTAGTTGTTGTGCCAAAATTTTAACAGGTATCATTTTATAGTGCTGAAAATCGATTTCTTAAATACTCTGGTCATTTCACTTTAAAAAAAGATAGGTACTTTACATTTGTTTCGATAAAATAGGCCGTTTTCGAAGTTAATAAAAACTATATTGGATCATCTATGAGTCAGGAACGATTATCGGCCTTAGCAACTCTGTCTGTGTTAAAAAAAAATGCGACACAAAGGCCCGGAAAATGCAATTTTAACTTTTGTAACAATTCGACATATTAGTGCTTGAAAACTTTACCACAGTTATCGTTAGTTTTTTGCGAATTATTTATTTTTATTTTAATATAACATTTTATTAAAGAAGGTAAAACAGTGACATACACCTTGGCGGCAGCCCTGATCACACCGTTCCAATTAGTAAACATCTCGTCGTCAGGTAAATACTAAATAAGTTAAGATACTACAAGAGGATTTATACTATTTAGTCCTAGTCAGTACAAGGACCATTAGTATAAATACTGGCTTAGTTAGTATTCACACACCACACACCATAGCTGTAGACGTTGAAGAACGTTGTGGTGAACACATCTTTTTATGGAAGTTACATATCTAGTTACAACTAACAGGGCATTGCATTAGTCTCTTTTCAGAAAATTTATATTCAGGTTAATATCCAATAACAGGCTTAAGAAATTTATCACTAAATGTAAAATATGTCTTACCAAATATCAAATAAAAACCGTGTATCTTCCAAAAATGTATTTTTAAAATGCCATAAAATATATTAAAATCTGAGACGCCACCAAGAATGTCCGCATATCATGTAATTAAAATATTTTCTAAATTAATGCTGAGCCGGTGACAAATAAAAACATGTTTAAAATGCATTTTAAAAAATTAGCATACTAATATGGATACAGAAAACGACGTAGGAGTGAAATTTCCATTTAAAAATCTGGCCGAATAAAAAATCGAAGTAATAAAATCAAAAAACATTATTTCTTGTATAGTAAGACAATGAAAACTAAGATTATTATTATTAGTCTAATATTTGGTGTTATGTCAGAGCCGGCACTCCCAAAAGTAAAGAGGCGTTAAAATTTTAAATCTACATATTAAATATTTGGTCCACATGTCAAAAGGAAATAGTGCACATAGTTTTGAACAGTTACTTTGAATAATAATAACGGAAAATATTTTTAATTTCCTCTCTTTATTTGAAGTAAATTGAGTCTGATAGTACGTAGGTAGAAATGGATAGATTTGATAAATTAGGGTACCAACCAGAGAACTAATACTTTATGTCAGTAAACAAAATTATCCATTTGTTTCAATCAGAGACCCACGCAATTATAACTGTAAGTAATGCTTTTTATATGGCGCCAGTATTATTTATATCGTTATGTCTTCTAGCATTTTTGTGTTAATATTATGTTCAAGATTAGAACTGGTGTATGGTAGCTTGACTGAAATGTTTACTTGAGCCCGCGTTCATCCTCTCCTTCCCCGTGTCGTTCCAATTATGTCTGTTCATAGCTTATGCTATCCACTGCATCCTTTCAAACTTCTGAATATCGTGGCGCGATCCAAAATTTCTTTTATGAGCTCTTGGTATCCACTCTATAGTTCGTTTATTTATCATGCTATAAGTCCCCTCCATTATCATTTCAACTGGGCTACTCGTTCGACAATATCGTGTCACGCTTATTTTCTATGTTGTACATTCATTGGTTTTTCGGTCCGTTAGCCTTACCCCCAGAAGTTCCCTTTCGCGTGACCTTTACGTCCGCTCGATCTTCTGTGCATTTTTTTTTGTAAGATTCCAGGTTTTACTTCCATATGTAAGAACAGTTAGTTGGCATGCATTAGTCGTAGACTCTCGATTTTAGTTGCACTTATTGTTAAGAATATTGGTTAATTTTCCAAATACAATGCAGCCTAGTTTGATTCTTTGATGTGATCGTATGGCTTTATATTCAGAGTGTCTAGTGTCCCCTTACCGGAGATAAAGTGCCCCAAAGGGGTACCCGGCGACTTTAATATTTTATAGAGGCCATAAAGACTCATACAACCATACGATAGTAGATGTTTTACATTGCCAGGGAAGTAGGGAATGGAGTTGTCACCATACTCGTTGCGCCAAAATTTTTGTAATGCTAAAAGTACCTATCTTTTGCTAATTTATGTTTGGAATTTCTTTGCCGCATCGTAGTGGAGAAGGGCCTCCAAGAAAAGCAAGGAACCCTAAGTTAAAGGAGGAAATTCTGGATGAGATTGCTAAAAATTCCTCTAATAGCGTAGGAAAAATCCTTATCACGTCCAAAGGGTACACGTCATGTCTCCCGCTGATTTTCCTGCAGGAGCCAACTACGAAAATTGGTTTTTGCAGCGCTTTAGGCAAAATCATAGTTTTACTAGTATTGCTTTGTTCACGGACGAAGCCGGATTCACCCGAGTTTGCCATAATTTGCATATCTGGCTTGAAGAAAATCTCCATGCAACAGTATAGACAGAGCACCAACAAAGGTTCATGGTTAACGTGAGGGCGGTGATTATTGGGAATCATCTCATTGGATCGTTCTTTGCCATATACTTACTGAACACCCTGTATATATCTAACCACAAATTCTAGAGGTGTATTTAAACGGTGGCTTAAAACATCAATAAAAATCTTCATAACTAACATTTTTCAAGAATTTTAGCGTCAACACTAATATTTTAATTAATCTTGTTTTATCAATTACCATATTTACCTATGTTTAACCGTAATTGAATAAAAATCAGAACTTGTTGAGAAAAGCTGCTAGTACAAGATATTTGCATTAGTTATTCCCGGCTGACATTCCGTTTTTAACAACCGATTATTTAAATTGTTGGAAGGATTACAATAATTTTTAGCTTTAGCGTTATCAGTTATTAGATCTGCATACAAGGTGATATAATTCATTTTTTCCCCGGCCAAATAGTCTTGGAACTGGGTGTCTTCTACATAAATTGAGATAAATCTAAAAACAAAGTAGTAGCCTCAAAATTTTATAAAGAACGTTTTCTTATTGTCAACATTACCTACTAGCAAATAATATTATGTTCTGCAAAAGCTAAAAATGTGTTTGGCATTATTGTTAAATAAATCAATATGTATGCATGCTAATTAATACTTGAGGCATCATTCAAATTCAAATGTACCGGAATTTTTTTTAAGTGTAACCCGATTGGCGATTTTCCTGCTGACTATAATAGAAAACAAATTTAAAATTTCTCAATGACTTTCCGCAAGAATATCAAATTTAATGTCAAAAAATATATAGGTTCACAAACTAGACGCCTTCTTGGATTTTTTTATATGGCAGCCCTCATTCATAACCACATGAGTGAATTGCATTTCGCGATTTGATTTCAAAAACATATAGTTTACCTTATTAATTAATTTTCCCCCCACCCATCTAAGGAAAAGTGGTTTTTGCAGTGAGAAAAATACTGGGTGATTCGGATCGAGAATGAGTTTGTGATCAAGTGTACACCGTTAAAAACAGTAAATCTTACAGTTTCTTGTAGGATATCAAAACGGAAAAGTGCATTTATCACCTAAACGAAGAAGAATATCAAAAAATTCTTTGTCTTACACATTAAACTCTCTATAGTACATTTAACTGTGCTATCAAGAAAAAGGCAGTGGTGTACCTATTTTTTGTTCTGCTTAAAAATTGTAGCATCCAGTATCTCAAAAATAAAAATTTCTTAAAATCGTCCAAGAATTACGACCCCTAAGTATAAGCATGCATCTATAAAACGCCCATTATACAATGACAATATTAATGGTTTTCTAGATCGTTTTAGAAGTCTTATTTCAATGACATGAAGACAAGTGTTCTTTAAGTGAAATGATCTTGCTAAGAACTTTAAGTAGACTAGTAATCTGCATAATACGATAATTTTGAAATATTAAATACTCATCGCTGTTGATTTTCCTTTAGTTTAATGTCCACTTGTTATTAATAAAACAAATTAACAGCAAATGCTTTCAGTATAAGTCCGTTATATCTAGAAAAGTAGATTAACGAACTAGTTAGGCGTACAGGGTGATCAATTGCTTGGTAAAACCTAAAATCGATTTACATTGACCATGTATTCATATCTTATTTGCAAATATACATGATTTTCTTCTTAGATAAAATGTTTCACAACACATTCCGGCGAAAAGATTATTGTAGATTTCATTAGCAAACTCGAGTAAAACTGGCAAAGCTAATGATACTGGGTTACTTGAAATGAACTTCTTTAGACTAGTGTTAACATTCGAAAATTTCAAGTAATATAGGGAGGCAATTAGTGAAACATCTAGCTTCAAGCTAAATATTTGCTGCAGACCACTTTCCTGCTTTGCCATTCTGACATTTTCCATGTTGATATTTGGCCTCTTATATAGCTCCTTAAATATTTGGAACAATAATATAACTAAATATGAACATTTTATTAAATTGTAAAAATCTGCTTACCAAAAGGATTTTATATTGTACAGGTTTTCCGTAGCACCCCTACAGCTTTGATTTTAGGAGATAAAAAAAATTAAATTATGAAAGCTGAACAATTCTTAATGACCTGTCAAAATTAGTCATCGGATAAAACAAATGAACATCGTAAATATGTTTAAAAATACAAAGTTGGATGTTTTCAAAGAGAACGCCCTGTATATATATTTATTTCTCTATTCCCCACTTTTTTCTGATTCCAAATATAGATATTTATTTAGTTATATGTTTACTTTTGTCGTTTACTCAATATTTCACTTCAAAATATTGCACGTTAGAAAATCTAGATGCAGTGAGACAAAATGTGTGAACATAAAAAGGTTCATTACGAAAGTTACAATTGATATAAATATTATTAATACTAATAACTAATAATAATCATTTATAAATCTTAATTATGGTGTTTATCTACTACCATTGGCATAGCATATGTAACCACAGATCGGATGTTATGTGGGGGTGCCCCGTGTTGCTGCCAAATGAGTTCTTGTTGTATTATTAGTTGGTAAATCCGAAAAAATATCAAAGTTAGGAAAAAGTCAGTGGCGCACATTCTTTTGTCAATAATATTCTCTAAGATGCTCCCCGGGATGCCACTGGACTTAATAAATTTAATCTATTTAGAGCTAATTAAGCCCCTTATCATTATGAATAACGGCATCAAATTTCAATAAAATCGGGAAAAGGATATTTAAGAAAATGATAAAAAACGTTTTTGTTTTTTAAATTTTAACACCCTGTATACCAAAAAACAGGGTAACTCCGGACACATGTTCATATGAACTTTTTCTTGTACGTACCGTACTTCTGCATCACCCTGTATATATCATTTGAATACACCCAACTCTGTATTTTAAAACATATTTGCGCTGTTCATTTGTTTTATCCGATGACAAATCTTGACAGATCATGAAGAATTATTCAACTGTCATAATTTGAAGTTTTTTCTATCTCTTAAATTAAAAGCTCTAGGGGTGCTCTAAAAGATTCGAATAAACCCTGTACATTTATCAATTTACAAAATCTGTCCTACTCTGTGTATCAAATTATAACGTTTTCAACATACCTTCAAAAGGTATAAACTTATCTGATATCGTAATCTTATTCAGGTATTCTGCCAGAATCACAAACTGACACCCAGCTAAACTGTAACTAAAATGTTGTTCCATTATAAATTTAAATCGAAGTGATTTATCATTAATCATAACACATTAGTTTAAATTTTAAATCAACACAGCCAACGGCACAGACACTATACTTTTGATAAACTAATATACGCATAATGGCCCCACGAATCTTAAAACTGTCATCGAATAACTATATTAAAATAATTTTACATGAAATTTTACTTAATTTGAATATGTTTTATTATGTTATATTTACAAAGTATCTCACTTTGTTTCACTTACGGCAATCAAAAACGTTTTGTAGGTGTTTATGTATATTTTAAATAAATCAATAACATTGTATGTACAATGTGTCAATATCCATAATGTTATTTACTAGAACACGTAACTATAAGTTTCTTTGCTAGGACTTAAGTAAGCTAGACTAATACTTCCTAACTTAGATCAGTATGTACTATAATATAGGCTTTATCAGTACCTTAAGACGGGGTGAATAGCCAATCTAAATTTTATTGTGTAAGATGAAAAAAATAAGTATATTATTTGTTTAAGTTGTTTGGGTCATCGAATAAGTACGTAATTTTGACAAAATTAGCTGACAACATTGTACCGCTCTAGTCGTGTCAAATTTGGTGGTAAACCTCAAATTTGAAGTCTGCAGTCTTTGTTTACCAAACGGCAAATGAAAGCATCTGATAGTGGTGGATACTGGTATATTTTGTGAAAAAGGTTAGTAAACTTTAATATCGATTTGGACATATATATGACTGTTTTGTGAAAAATTAGGCATAGGCGTTTTTTTTTCAGATCCAGAATTTTGTTGTGATAAATAGCTACACCTGCGATAATAAGGATTTATATACCAAATCCTCGTGGAAAACGACATAAGAAACAGAGCAAGTTGGTTTTACAGCAGGCAGTGGATGCTGTAGCCCGAGAAGGAGAAGTTAATAATATTAATAATAGACCGAATATTGACCTGTACCCAATGGGGATACCCCCCTTGATATGTACTATTAGAGAATTCGTGTTAAAGATTATCTTGGTAGACAGGGAAAAACTATAAAAAAGTTCAGAAATTGTTTACGGGCATCGAATTTGCTAAATCATTTCTTAGGCGACATACAGATGTTTTGACGCCCAGAATCTGTCAAAACATAAAAAGGGTAGGAGCTGCCGTCAACCATGATCAAGTAAACAACTATTTCGACAATTTGACAGTATCACTTGTAGGTGTTTCACCAGGCAATATTATCAACTTCGACGAGGCTAATTTATCGAATGACCCAGGCAGATAGACTGTTATAACCAAGGGAGGTTGTAAATATCCGAAGCGCGTCATGAACTCGTCGAAGTTTTCTACTTCCATCATGTTTGCTGGATGTAGAGAAGGAGAATTGCTCCCTTGATATATAGTGTACAAAGCCTTAAATTTATACAACTCCTGGATAGAGGGTGGGCCGAAAAGGACTTTATAGCAGAAATTTGTCAGGATGGCTCGACAGCAATAAAATTGATCTGATGACTGGGTTAATAAATTTACCATTCCTTTTTTAAAACGGCAGGACTGTAAAAAATATTTATAGGGGATAACGTGTGGAGCCTTCTATCTGTTGATTTCATTAAGATATGTAAATAACACAACATTGACTACTAACAACTAAATTATTAAAAGAAAAAACAGACCATAATTATCAACAAGCTTAAATTTAAATTACCAAAATTGATTTATGGTAGACCATTTGTATAAAATGGCGTTAGAAAAGGTTCGGGCGTATATGACTAATACATCTTAAACAAAGGGATTTGTTGACGGTGGGCGTTTTCAAGTATAAACGATGAGATGTTACGTTGTTTGCATAATATAATATTCAGCAGGTCATTTTAATAAACAAACACAATGTTTATTTGGCAAGTGATGACGAGGCTTCCGCTGTTGGAAGCTGACTATATTTCAATAAACCAGCCAAGTTACTCGTAAGTGTTCGTATTACAAAATGATTGTAGTAACAAATTAGACGAAATTACTAGAACTGAACAATAGGGGTGAAATCACGCCCTGTCAAGCACGGCAGCTCATGGGGGGTAGGCAGTTAATTGAGTCCAATAAAGAAATATAACGCCTGGAAAAATATCGAACACTGATTGTACTTAGTGGCAATATTTTTGTTTTATTTTTTTTTGATAATTTCAGCATAAAAACTTCGTTAAAAATTTCACACTTCTACTTTAATACCAATAAGATGCCTTTATCTTGACTCGTTACTATGGCAACCAGAGAAGTTTACGGAAATATTTCGAGGCGAGGCGATATCTAAGCGGACATTTTTTGACTAGTAATTGACATTTACTGTGACATAACCGTTTGAACAAAAATAACAAATCAACATATCGCACCTTTATTCATAAAGTGACACAACTTGAAATCTTTATACTTTCAGTTTTAATCATAAAACGACCCAAAATGATGCCATCCATTGATCTGACATCGACCTACGTCAAAATAGCAATTATGCAGTTGCAGATTTTTACTTGCGCCAAAATGGCATAGATCCTTTTCTTGATTACAGAAATATGTGATCCTAGTCTGTGGATGAAGCAAGTTTTTTTCATTTAATCTGGAGGCAAGCAATTCCGATGACTCCTTTGGGAGATTTAAATCTCTTATAAGGTCATTTAACTCTTGCTAATTAAAGCATTGAGGACGAACTGAAATTCCTTCAAAATCACTGTCGCTTTCTTCAGATTTTTTTACGCTGTAGTTTGTCAGATGTTGATGATTTCACATCATCCTCAAGAAAAAAGGGAAGGCTGGGAAAGTTGGAATAGGTCTTCGGCATATATAAATTCTAATTAATTTTTTAATTCCAATAATTCTAATTAATTTTTTAATTAAATTCTAAAAATAGTTGGGTGGATAGCTCGATTGCTAAGAGATGTCGCCACGTTTAACATCTCGCATATGTATTTATTCATTATGTGTTGAAAACACTGTAAGGTCCCTTTCCTTTTCGTCAGACTCTACAGCCTTGCCGATGAGCCGTAATACGGCGAAACGCGTCCAAGGATTGGGTCTGACGGAAAGAAAAGGGAAAAACATCTTTCTTTTATATATAAATTCACCTCAAGCTGCTGAAGATTTTAATTTTAAGGAAAGAGGTTACATCGCTCCACTAAAAATATCACTACCTAGTAAAAAAAGAACCAATTGTGGCTACAAATTATTCGAAAAACATTGAGAATACAAACGTTTTTGAGGAATTACATAGGCAAAAAATTGAATTTGAAAACACTATTACAGCACAATCAGTAAGCATCAGTTGGAGCATTATTTGCATGTAACACAGCAGTTTGTGAATAAAATTTTTCGGTCTTAACTAAAATTAATCGGACCCCAATGAATTTCAATGGTTCATTGAAGGTTGGCAAATTTAGGGATTTGGCTTTCGAAAAAAAGAAAACACAGAACTTAAATATGATTTTAACAAAAAATTGAAAATATATGTGTGTATTTTAATTTTTAGCCGCTCCTCCCTAAAAATATCTGTGCCCCCTCCCCCTCTTAAAATACAACCCTGGCCACAGGCCTGTGAGTCCAGCGCGTTGGACCTATTACCGTAAGTTTAAATACAGTTACTGGATTCAATAACTATATCAATGCAAATCTGCCATTTGAAGATGACCTCAAAGAAATCACTTTTACCAAAAGGCTTTCAAGAACAGGGATGAGTTTTGGGTAACAACAAACCTTATATTATTTCTGGGTAGGGATTAACGGGAAAATTCCGCGCACGGGGTAATTCTGCGCATCGTTATTTTTGCACCGTAGTTTTAAAATTTGAGGTTAGTTCGACACGCTGATGCCTTTCGATATTATTTTCAGTAAAGCTACTGACTATTTTGCTTTATATGTATAAATAATTTCACAAGTAAGAACAATTAATTATTGTACTTCGTCATTAACTGACAGTGATAAGTTGGGTTAAGTGACTCGCATCGGGGGAATAACGCGCAGCTCTTGCGGGATAATTTCGCGCTGCGCGGCATTATCACATCTAAAAGTTTTCGCTGATATTTAGCGTTTGAGTTTCGTTTTAGAATTGAAAACGTTTGTATTCTCAATGTTTTTCAAATAATTTTTAGCCACAATTGGTCCTTCTTTACTAGCGAGTGATATTTTCAGTGGAGCGAGGTAACAACTTCCCTCAAAATTGAAATATTCAGCAGCTCGAAGTGAATTTATATATACCAAAGAAGTGCCTATTCCAACTTTTAACAGCCTTCCCATTCTTCTTGAGAATGATGTGAAATCATCAACATCTAAAAAACTACAGCATAAAAAAATCTGAAAAAAGCGTCAGTGATTTTGAAGGAATTTCAGTTAGTCCTCAATGCTTCAATTAACAAGAGTTAAAGTACCTTATAAGAGATTCAAATCTCCCAAAGGAGGCATCGGAATTGCTTGTCTCCAGATTAAATAAAAAAAAAAAACTTACTTCATCCACACACTAAGATCACATAATACTGTAATTAAGAAAAGGATCTACTGCCATTTTGACGCAATGTGTCTCTTTTTATTATTCAAAATATTCCGTACTTACGCTCCAAAAACCAAAGAGTCTAAATGGACGAAGAACGAGAAATACCAGAATCCACTCTACGTTAGAAACTAAAGGTCAATATCAATAACAAGGAAAAACTAAAAAGGTACCCAGTTCTTAATGATGAACAAGATGCCGCCATAGCCAACCATGTTATTAAATTGACGAATATGTTTTTTGGAATCACACCAGCAGAACAGCAGCGTTTAGCATAACAGTTTACTAAAACCAATAAAATAAAACATCATTCAATAAATCTGAGGTTGAGCGATTTTTTTAACAATCTGCGCACAGTTATGGAAAAGTATAAGTTTTCTGAGAGTATAATGTGGATGAAACGCCATTAAAAATTCAATTAGAAATGAAACAAGAAAAAAGGAACAAAAATCTCCTAATATCCTAATAGTCAATCCAGATAATAATCCATGGTTTGCAAACCAGGAGGATAATATGTTCACATGTTAGGGACAATTTTTCTTAAATTATTAGTTACAACAGCCAATATGGAGATTTTAGGATTTTTTAAATTAAAATTAATCAATAATGCTTAGTTTACACTATTTATCAAACAAATTGCACTAACCTGGACCGACACAAACATTATCTGGAATTGTTTTCTAGAAATGTAAAGCGACTCTTGTTTGTGATAAAACTAAAACAAAACAAACGTTTAAAATCCAATTCCGTTTCTTGGAACTTTTATAACGTAGCGTGGGAACAGCCTTTTAAAAGTGTCATATAAATGAATTTAAAATTTAAACCACAATAAATTAAAATAACTTACTGTAGCCAAATACAACGAATGCATTTAATATGTTTGGGGTATATTTCGACATCAGGTCATATGTATATACCAATTGATATTTTATAATATCACATTTTATTATCTGGTCATATAATTATCCAGTACAGAAAATATGCGCTTATAAAATTTTACCCAATTATAATTGAATCGATAAATATTGCAATATATATTAAATGCAGCACAAAACGGTCAAAATATATAGTCGAAACAATTAACATACCATCCATTAGTCCTGCTGCATATGGTCTCTTGTTAGAATTAACATGCTTTTAAATGTGTTAAAAAAGAAAGCATAAGTCTATTGAGTCTGTTGTTTAATTGGACCAAGAACTATTTAGCATTTGCATTCATAAGAACAAATTATATGCTTATTTGGGTTTCATTGCAATTACTTTTGTATACGATTTTAAAATCAAAATTAATTTTCTAATTAATAAATGTCGTTATAATTTTATTAATGTTGAGATTATTCTAAATGGTTCTTATGACATGAACACACATAGTCTAGGTACCCATAAGTAGGCCACATTTGACATCAAAAAATTTAACTTGTACAAGATTTTTTGGTTCAAATTGTTGTACTGAATGACAAGGTACAGGAATAACATTTATTATTAAAGTGTGAATGCACCAGAAAAAGAATAAAAACAGATTTACGTTCGAGTAATATTATAAAGACGTATTCGGATTCGACCAAGAGCATTGTAGAGAAACAGTAAAGTCACTGTTCGTTTAATGCTACAACAATACGTTTAATGTCCAAACATAGCTGGTTTCCTTTGTAGGATTTACTGCATCACCATAAGCCCCTGTACTATATTATGTAAGCAAAAGGTAGAAAATCGCATTATACCCATGTAAGATAGGCTAAACTTAAGAACGATAAAATCAATAAAGTGCTACCTTTTTCAGATAAAATCTGATCTTTCATGTTTATTACGTTAACATGTAGCCGTTAGGGCACTCAGGACATAATTTTACAAATTAATCGGCGCATAATATGAAACTTTATTTAACGTTTTATTTATAGTTATTCCTATATGCGTTTTCTGGCATTTTGTATTATCCTAATCTATATGTATAATCACAGCATTCTTCTGTTTTATAGAAATCACTAAATCCGTTTTATTTAAACCGATTACTAAACCAATTTATAACCAGAATATAAATTGTATTATAATACAGAGCTTTCATTTCAAAACCAACCACCCACAATATCTCTTGATTTTGAGGGAAATAAGATTTGAGAAAAAAACACGTAAATTTTAATGTCGAGGGTGAAGTTTAATTACACATTTTATAGAATTTTACTATTGACCTTCACACCTCCAGCCAACCTTACTTTGAAATGTCAAATTGCATTACCTTACGAGTGATACATCGTTGCAAAGGGCATTAAATTGTCTATCCAACGGTGTCGAAAAATGTAAAATCAGGTGATCGGTTTGCCAGTTAGGTGGAAAAAACGTATAGTAATGCGACTAATTTATTTAGTTTAAACAAATTATTTTATTAAGTGTTCAAAATGTGCAACGTTATTGCCAACACAATAATAAAGTGGCCCTAAAGGAAAAAATTAAGAGAAGTCGAGTCGAGAGATCTTGCTGGCCTCTCGTACACCTCGTCTGCTAATACATTTATTTGTCAGGGAACCTTTGGTTAAGCCACTCTCTAATTACTAAAGCGTAGTGGGGAGGAACTCCATCTTGCTGAAAATGCTAATTTCATTTCCTTCATTAACCTCCAGGGTACCATTTTTATCCACTTGATTTTCTAAAGATTATGCAATAAGAGTATCTATCACAGTTTACAGAAGATTCAAACACAATTGGCCAGTTAAATTTTCTTCTAGAAATATTAACCCAATCATTTTGTGTCTAAATGACTGTTCATTAATTCAATACTAAAATTTGAAAGCCATATTTTAAATTTAAATAAAAAAATAGAATCGTATCTCAATATTTAAAATTTGCTATAGCGCTCAACGTCTATTTGGCTCTAATAGAGTCCCACTTAAGGTACACCATATGTTTTTGGGGTTCATGCTTTAACTACAATTTTAATAAGGTATTTAAATAACAAAAAAGAGCTGTTCGGTTTCTATGTCAAGCTAAAGCCGCAAACACACTGAGCTCACGTCACGTCACTTTACGTAAGCTCACGTGCTATTACGTTACAGACAAAAAGTGTGAAGCGCTGTTTTACATAGTATATTAATACATCAGAACCAAACTGAAGTCATCTCATGCGTATTACGTTACATCACCAACGGCACGCGTGCTAGCATGTGCTTATTTTCTGCAAATCCACACTTTTCGTCTCACGTGAGCACTCGTTTAGGCGGTTTTGTAGAGAGCTGGTGTGTTGTTGGTGAATTTATGTTTAAAAATGGAGGAGGTTTTGATAGAAAAAGTAAGAGAACATGCTGTTTTATATAATCACGAATTGCCTGAATATCGTGGTCAACATTTTCGCCAAGCCGCTTGGGAGGAAATTGGAAAGGAGTTAGAAATACCACGTAAGCACATTATTTTCTTGATTTTCGCTGTTGTTTCACTAAGTGACCCATGCTTTCCTCGTTTTTTTACTTTCCTCCTTGAGAACGATAAAGGCAGCCACAGTTTCTATTTCCTCTTCCCAGTCCGAAGAACTGATTGAGCTGGCGCTTTCTATAATTTAAAATTTACGCAAAATAAACAAACAGCACAAACACAGTGAAACCAAAGAAAGACTGCCCGAATTCATATATCAATTTGTATACCACATCATAAAACGTGATGGTAGTGTGTTTCTAGTATGCTCTCACGGTTAAATAATGACAACATGATATCACGTGACCTCACATGACGTGAGCTCAGTGTGTTTGCGGCTTAAGCCTCGAGACTCATGAGCCACTTTTTATGAAACCCAATATACTAGCGGTTGCCTATTTAATAATCTTTGAAACGGTTCGTCTGGTAAGAAAGAAGGCTAAAATTAGAACAACTCTAACATGCCCTTTACGTAACACTCACACTATAGCCTTACCAATTCCTGACTCAACTTAAATAAAAACACTCTATTTGCTACAATGGCAGAAAACTTTTTCATTCGCTACCACTGAATATTAGGCAAATTCAATAAAACGGAAAATTTAAAAGACAAGTAAGAGAGTTTTTCGTTGTTAGGGTGTATTACACTGTTCTGGGTTGGTGTCTCATCTTGGTCAGGTTACTGTCTTTTATTTATTCCCATAAGTGTGATCCTAAAATAAGTGTCTGTTTATATAATATATCAGTAAAGTTCTTTTCACAAAAAATGGTTCTGATCTAATGAGTGCAATAAAATGGGTGCCAAGTGTCGTTGTTAATACCGGTAAATTCCAGTTCTATTGCAATATCATTTTACGAAATATTATGTTATACTTATAAAACAGCATTATGTGGCGTCCGTGGAAAGACATTGACAGAGCTTTTTCAAATATTCCGGTGAACGTGCTGCTGCGAGTGAAACTAGTAATTTGACTAAGATACCCCTGACTACAGTGAAAAGAGTCGTGTTAAATCCCATCAAATCAAGAAAGTAGCGTAAAGATGCCGTTTCCAATAAATGTTTGGACGAAGCCGACAAGGACTTGATAAGGCGGAAAGTTATGGGCAGATTAGACATGGTTTGACACACAGGACATACCATGAAGATACAACGGCAGAACTTATGGTTCAAAAATTGTGTTTTACCAAACCTTCCTCAGAATAGCATGATAGTAATGGACAATGCGAGCTATCACAGTCCCCAATTATGTAAGACTCCAGGTTCAAATAATACGAAATTGGACATTCAAAATTTCATGGCGGCGAACGATATATATTTTGAAGAATGTTATAAAAAAAGTAATCTTTTAAAAGTTGCAAAGGCATTCTGTATTAAAAAGTATATGTTTGTGACAGAGAAGAAATGGGACATATTGTGCTAATACCTTGTTATTGTATTGTACCAATTAAAATCAATTGTTCGGTCACACCGTGTACCTGAACCTGAAATACCCGTCAAATAAATAGCTCGTAACTAAACCTTTAAAACATAATGTTTTTGTGGCTTGTTTCCTTTAATACTACAGTTTGATCTCATTCCTGGGCCTTACGAAGACAATCGTTAATATTACTAAATGTTACAATGATATTTTGCACTTTAGTGAATTTAATACTTTCAAAAAGGAAAGACAATTACGCCAAATTCATTTTTATTGTTTCAACACATCCTTTCCACATAAGTCTCAAACCGATTACCCTATCTTCATTTTCTTAGCACGGCTGAATAGGCAATTTAATGCCCTTTGCAACGATGTATCACTCGATAGGTAGTGCAATTTGACATTTTAACGTGAGGTTGGCTGGAGGTGTGGAAGTCAACAGTAAAATTCTATCAAATATGTAATTATGTTTCCCCCCCGATATTAAAACTAAAATCAAAAAATATTAAGGGTGGTTCGTTTAGAAATGAAAGCCTTGTACATATTTAAATCTAAAGATAAGGAACAAAATCTCTGTTTCTGCATACTTCCCTGTTGAAGACATTTAATTTAGCAGCTTATTTAGTACAAAGAAAACTAATTAAGTGCATAGTTTAACTTGAAACAGATGAACATATTATACTAACCCTCTGCTAAGCAAACTAGCCACTGAGGGTCGTTAAAACATTTTAATGTATTTTGGGCAATTCTAAGTGTTTGAATAATTTAATTGAAACAGCGAATAGATGAAAATTTTAAAGGAACGTGCATTGTTAGCTTGGTTTTCTACATTGATCGGACAGGAAATGATTATTGTTTTCAAAAGATCTTGATAATATAAAACAGCTAAAATTACAATATAAATTTCACACAATCTCTGCTACTTTAATCTAATATTTTATGTCTTATGTAAATTCTACCGTGAGCTTAGAAAATCTCTAATCTGTCTGTCTCTCCGATAAAGAAAATTGGATATTTTGTGCACCTCGCAACCTTTGTCTCTCAAAGTTTTTATAATTAAACAATTACGTTTCCTAGGATGTAATAAAACCTATTACTTCTATATTTTCTGTCTTTAATAGTTCAACTTTTGTTAGTGAAGTCTTCTATCATGAATCGCTATACAAACGCCGAGATGACTGACATGTATTTCATTTACAGCCTTGCTGATGGAAATTCATTACAAGCCAGGCACATTGAAACGAAGTGGGGGACCAGGAATGCCAATGACAGTAAGAATGTTAGAAGTGGAAGAAAATGTGATGGACAAGATAGAGGAAGATCCAGGTACGTCTACTTGAAAAATTGCAAATACGTTGAATGTAAGTAATGGGACTGTTTGAAAAATCCTTAGTGACTATTTGTTGTACCCATACCACATACAAAGCGTTCAAGCACTTCTTCCTGCTGATTTTCCTCCACGGATTGCATTCTGTCAATGGCTCTTGCACACAATGGTTCAAATCCCTCAACTGATTCTTTCTACAGATTAATCAAATTTCTCAAGAAATGCAATAAGGGATATTCACAAGAACCATGTGTAGGCTGAAGAAAATCCAAATGAGGTACTTGAAGATCGTTTACAACGTCAGTTATCGTTGAACGTTTGGGTTGGAATTGTGGGTGACCGGCTAATTGGACCGGTATTTCTACCAGGAGGGCTTACTGGCAGGATGTACCATGTACACAACTAACCAGCGCATTTTAATGTGGTTGCTTGTGACTTTTTAACAGTAATATACAGAGATCGCTGGATTGGTCGAGGTAAACCTCACTTATAGCCCGCCCGATCCCGGACCCCCCTAGACTATTTCCTATGGAGCCATCTCAGGTCATTAGTTTGCACTACTTCAGTGGAGAATGTGGCAGATTTAAGAAATCGGATAATTGCTGAGTGTAACTTAATAAGAAACGACCCTGGCATTTTTGAAAATGTTCGGCAGTCAATGAGGAGAAGATTGGGTTCTTGCATCCTAGCTAGAGGTAGTCATTTTCAACAGTTCTTGTAGATTAAGAAATTTTACATGTAATTTTTTAATAAACACTCTGTATAGTAGCTTAGAAAAAGAAACAATAATTATTGGTGTGCAAATTAGAACAAGATTAATCGAATTAACGAAGAAATCAAAGGAAATAAAAACAATTATTATGGAGCTAATAATAAATCTCGAACAGGTGAAACCAAAGGAGATAACAAAAAATTCAATAGAAAGATGCTAACGAGAAATACAAAATAATGTAAAACAAGAAAAATACCTATAGAAGAGAAATCACAAAAAGTAAAGCCAAAGGAGAAAAGTATAAACCGTGTTCAAAAATTTAGAGTTAAAATAACGGAAGAGCGACAAGAAGAATACCGCAGAAAGGATAGAGAATGATATAGAAGGTTGAAAGAAGCTGGAGTCATAAAAAGTACAGAGAAACTTGGCAAAAGAGAAAAACGGAAACAAAAAGAAAAGTGGAAGAAGGCAAGTTCAACCTACAGAAGTAATAAAAAGGTTAGGATAGCAACAGAAAAGTTCATACAAAATAACTTACCTCCCAGTGACAATGAGAAGTTTGAGGAAGATCAAGTTGTTGGTATTAGGATGCAAATATTTTCAATGCACCTTTATTGGGAAAATTCCGAAAATAAATGATCTTTACTAACTGTCCATGGGTGTTACGCCCCCCTAGCGGCGGCCGAGGGAACTTAAAAATCATTTCCAGCGATTCTTGATTGACGATTCTAACATTAAAAGAAAATCCTAAAGCGATGCAACAAACGGCTTTCGAGATATAGCCGGCCTCCTTTCTTATTGAATCACCCGGTACACTTATTTTCCGGACACCCTGTATATTACAAGTAACCGACAGTGAGTAAAAATATAGTATAATAATTCTTGATTCTTAAGTGGGGGCATTAATTTATACCAAATTCTCCCATATCGAGTTCTACATATAAATCTTCCACGTCGCTATAAATTAATTCCTATTTGTTGAAAATTTATGGAAAATAAGTCCCACAGAAAATGCCGCAATATATATTAAAATTTAGTGTCCTCAGTTTCATTATGTTTTTTGGTTAATTTAGGCCCTTGTAGAAAAATGAATTGGGTATTAAGGTGCTTTTATGTATTGGTTGGGAACAAGGGCGGAGACAGATTATGCATGCGGAGATAATAATAAATTGTGTTATAATACGTAAACAGTGTGGTAGGTTAACTCTCTGAGTTGTTAATATTATTGTAATACATTTTATGGGTGGTCTCATTTATTATAACATATACACATAAGACAGCGCCTCATCGCCTAAGCCACAGAAAGTAAAATATTGTGTCGTATTTTTCTCTTTATGTAAGCATTTAAAATATTATCTTAGGTACTTTTAGTACTTAGTTATAATTCTTGCAATTTATTTCGTCTTGACAACGTGGCAAAGCAGTAATAAAAATCGAGCAGATTGCAAGTGCAAGCCGTTTGTCCCTAATTTATCGGCGATGTCGCCCTAGGCACGCTGGAATCGTTAGGCAAACAGGATAGAGATATGACTTTCCCATAATATGTCTCTTCTGTCTTTGCAAGGTAATAGTTTCACTTAAGCTTTACTACAGCGCCGGGTTGCTTACTTGCTTTTTGGATTTTGAAGAGTGAACATTTTGCAGAAGAATCTACCGATGTCATATAAAATGTATAAAGGTTCAATGTTCAGCTTGAAATCAAATACTAGATATAACAGTAGTATGGCAATATTGATATTGATTAATCACTCGATATCATCGAGCAAGAATTGTTTGTTTACGTGATTTACCGACGTCCGCGTTTTCAACCCCATTTCCTGGCTTGTCCCACTGTCAAAAGTAACTAAGAACACTATTTTAGTACTGTGCTTAAGAAATATTTATTTTACACTGCAAACTTGTTGTCCCAAATATAAATGTAAATTATGAAGCCTAGCAAACCCCGATTTTAACCAAAAATCAGATTTTGACAAACACCCGATTTTGCATAAACCGGATATTGTTAAAGACGTCACAATACCCTGATAATAAAAAAACATTACAGATTTAAACACAGAAAAAAACCATTAATTAATCTTCCAGGTAAAAAAAGAATGGTACATTTTTTAAATTTTCGATATTCTTATCAAGATTTTTATTAGTTAACTATTTAAAATATACAGTTACAGCCATTAAATCTTGGGCAGTAAATCTGTCAGATTTTTGGCTAATTTTTGGTAAATTGCTCTTTTACCTTAATTTACCTTTAATCATTGGGAGTTATCAAGAGGTAGCAGAACTTTTTTTATTATTTCAAAAAAAGAACAAACTATAAAAATATAACAAATTCAAATCTATTGGTACCTAATTACAATACATCATAATAATTAAATTTTAATATTTTGGCGCGGCCCGCTCTTTGTCCAAAGCAGAGTTGATCCTTCTAGGCATTGAAGTTACCAAAGCCCTTACGAAGTCCAGATTAAACTCATTCCACGCTTCTGCAATTCTATTTTTTAGTTCGCCCAAGTTTTGTGGCCTAAAACTATTCTTACCACTAATTTTTTCGACTAAAACACTCCAATCATTTTCCATTATATTTAAATCTGGAGTATGTGAGGGCCATGGTAAAATGGTAATTTGTTCCTCTTTCATCCATTCCCTTGCTTGTCGGTCCGTGTAAATGGGTCAGTTATCTCGCTGATAAATGGAATCCCTTTCCGGAAATCGTTCTAACACAGAAGGTAACATGTTATTTTGTAAAATATTCATGAATACTATTGAATACCTCTGTATTAAATCGTCCTTCAATGAAGTGACACACACCAACTCCCTGAGCACTCATCCATCCCCAGACGTTTACAAAAAATCGACCACTATTTCGATCCTTTTGGGTAAATTTTTCTTCGAATCGTTCGGATCAATATATAATAATATAATAAATATTACTTTTTCTCAGAAAACTGGAGGTTCAAGGTAATACTGTAACGCAAAACCGACCCGTTGTTCTTTATTCTTGTCAGTTAAAAATGCCTTTTTAGCTGCTGGATGGCAGCGCAGCTCAGATGTGTGTCTAGCTCTTCGTCAAACTGTTCTTACAGTTCCCGGGAAATTTATCTCCATTTATCTCTTACAATGGATTTAAAAGGTTATCCCCTTTAATATGTTTACTAAATTATTATCCTGTTCTTGGATTGTTTGCGACGACCACTTCCAGGTCTTCTTTCCAAAGAGTGCATTTCTTGCCACTTTGTTTTAATAAAATGAACCGTGCCTTTCTGAAATATTCCTTTCAGACCAACCTTCCTGCTCAATATAATGAATTATTAAAACTTTCTGCTAGGTCGTTAAGTTCGGCATTTTTCGAAAATTAAAACAGTGACATTTATTATTGCTTTTCCTATGATGACATTTTAAATAGGTAATTTGTTCAACAGGTATCACAAATATGTTTTATTATAGTAAAATGAGGTGTAGTTACCAAGCTAAAAAAGTTCTGCCCAAGATTGAATGGATGTAACTGTACCACTACATACTAATTTTCGATAACGAAATTATTCCTAACGTAAATATTATGGAATTAACCAAGAAAATTATTTAATTAACAAACTTTTCGCATAAAAAAAAAATATATTTAATTTTCATATTAATTCATTAATTAGGTATATAAAAATATATTTTTTAACTTTAATAATAAAAATGTATACAGTGTGTATCAGCCAAATGGAATAAATTCGATAATAAATACATGGGCGCGTGTCCGAAAAAACGCTCGGACACGTCGATTGGTATTTCTAGTTGCGCATTTTTTCCAATAAACCCTTTTTATACAGGGTGTGTCATGTAACAGTGGCCAATACTAACTTTCTTATTTTAAATGCAACACCCTGCATGTTATTCAATTTTTGTATTCTTCAGAAAATTTTAGGCATATTCTATGTACAATATTATATACCTATCTTCAACTGTTTCGGAAATATTAAGTGTTTTCAGATTTATTGCAAAAATTAACAACACACTAAAAAACTAATAAGTATACTGTTTATTTCTTGATAATGTAAAAAACAAAAAAAAAAAACATTAATGTGGGAGATGTTGAAAATGCTCGCCGCGAACGTCTTGGCAACATCCTAATCTTAAATAGAAATTTCTTCTAGCGTTACTGAACATCTTAGGCGTGAGTGGCGTGACCGATCTAATCGCAAGCGTTAGTCGTCTTCTTAAGTCAGCTAAGTTGAGGGGTTTAGTTTTGTATACAATATTTTTGACATAACCCCATAAGAAGAAGTCTAGTGGCGTCAGATCAGGGGATCGTACTGGCCATTCCATCGATCCACGCCTCCCTATCCATCGATTTGGAAATTCTCGGTTGAGGTACTGCCGGATATTGATTTGGTAATGGGGCGGTGCTCCATCTTGCTGAAACCATATCATATTCGCTGAAAGTTGTGGGTTTGCTGGATCAGAATATAAGTTTGTCAAAGTTGGCAAGACATTATTTACGAGCAGTGCTAAATAATTATCGCCATTTAAATTGCCATTAATGAAAAAGGGACCTATGATATGATCTCCAACAATTCCTGCCCAAACATTAACCTTTTCAGGATATTGCGTATGTTCTTCTCTTATCCAGTGAGGATTTTCCCTAGACCAATAGTGGCATTTCTGACGATTAGCATGACCGTGAAGTGTAAAGATGCACTCATCAGAAAACAAAACATGTTCTAAGTGGATCACATTGTTATCTAACATTGTCATCATTTATTCACAAAAATACGTTCTCTATCAAAATCGTCTTCCATGAGTTCATGAGTAGGTATCATTTTATAGGGATACATTTTATTTTCTTGTAATGTTCGAATAATCGATGAATGGCGAACATTGGGGCTGTTTTTCGACGTATGTTCATGAAATAAGCGAGCAACTTCCATTTGTGTCCGTGTTTTATCTTCATAAACAATCATCTGTAGAATTGTTATTTTGTGCATTTCTGTTAAATAAAACATTTTTCTGATATGCAGTTAACGAAATTCAAACGACTATAACACTGAGAACTACAGTCATGCAGACAGACAACAATTTGCTAAGGTCAGGCGTTTTAAACAAAAGTAAACAAAACTATTTATACCTTTTTTTTATTTCATATCAGTAAAAACATTTTAACATCAATTTTCAACATCTCCTACATTAATGTTTTTTTTTGTTTTTTACACTATCGAGAAATAAACAGTATTACTTATTAGTTTTTTAGTGTGATGTTAATTTTTGCAATAAATCTGAAAACACTTAATATTTCCGAAACAATTGAAGATAGGTATAGGATATTGTACATGAAATATGTCTAAAATATTCTGAAGAATCCAAAAATTGAATAATATACAGGGTGTTGCATTTAAAATAAGAAAGTTAGTATTGGCCACTGTTACATGACACACCCTGCATAAAAAGGTTTTATTGAGAAAAATGCGCAACTAGAAATACCAATCGACGTGTCCGAGCGTTTTTTCGGACACGCGCCCATGTATTTATTATCAAATTTATTTATTAAAAATCTGAGCATGGCTTCAAGAAATTCAGGTAGGTAAATAGACTATAATTATGTTGTTGTCATACAGCTTAAAAATAGGCAATGTTTTATCACATATATCCTTTCTACCATTTTTGATATAAATGGTAACCGCCCCACTGGTATTAAATTTAGAATAAATTAATTAACAATTTAATGACCAATAAAATTTGTCACCTCCCGCAATTCCAGTAAACCTGCGCCCATGCTAGTAGCGCTCGAGGAGCGCCACATAGATCACAGGGTCGTTCTTTATAGTGATTGGAGATTTGTAGAACGTCGTAAATAACCCGCTATGCCTCACCTTACGGTCTACACTCTATTACCCCCGCAGTCCTGCAGCCCCCAATATAAACCCCAGAGCAAGGTTTCACGTAATATATTGCCGAACGGTTGCTGCTGAATGCATTTTCATTTACTTTTGCTTTCTTTTAGTCACCCCTTACATACAACATAAAATCGCCGCACCTATTTTTATTCATGGCATTTTATCATTTATAGAAACAGTGCCAATAAAATGTACGAACTGAAATAGGTAGGTACACTGAAAGAAATACGAGCTTGAACCCCTGGAATAAAAGTCTATAAATCTGAACCTATATATTGGATCATACTATATTATATTATTACTGGTATATCGCGCGGCCTTGCTTGCCGTCATACACATACAGTTGATGCAAAACAATTTCCAATGCACGTCATCAATCAGTTGATAATTGTAAATCCGTAAGGAAACATGAGAAAATTAAATTTGGGCAATAAATATTAAAATTTATGCTATATTGAATGTACTACAAACTTAAAGTATTCTTCCTTGATACGAACCCACTTATAACAAATATATTGTTTATTTAAGCTTGTAAAAATTAATATAATTTGAATTTTATTAACCAACAGTTGGCAACAGAACAGTGGTGGCGCCAGCTCGTTCGTTGGCCTGTTTTGACGTTTCTTGCAAACCTAACCTTAATTGTTCTGTGGTTTCGTGTTGTGAGTCTATTTTTTTAAGAAAAACTTCAGATATTTTCATAAATAGCATTAGCAAATAGTAAATTTTATTTCTACTTTACTAATTTTTAGCGTGTAGCAGCTGGCCTAAATTTGAATATCTCCACTGTAAGCGCAATTTCAACAACAGTTAAGGAAAATAAATTATTAGAATCACCTTAAAACAAACGTTCTAGTTCAAAAAGAGTTCTAAATGTGTGAAGATTGGATATAAGTTTCATCAGTGACACTAATGGAATGTCCGAAACAAATAAGATGTACTTATTATTTAAAAATTATAATATTTTACATTAAAAGACAGAGAACTGTTTGATGGTTGCCTTAACTCTTTAAGAAGCCTCTTTAAGAAAATAGGCTTCGGATGATAAAAAGATGAACTGAGGCGAGGGCTAATGGAACTTTCCCATGTAGCTTTCAAAGGACTGGTATTTTTGAAAGAATATATTAAAGAAAAAGAAGCATTTTTGTACCAATTCGTTTTCTTGGACGAAACATGGATTTTTTAGAATGGTACCATTGGTCGATCTTGGCAAGATGAAAATAAAAGAAGTGTTGGATCTACTAAAGTTGATGGTAAAAGGTATTCTGCAGTAAACAAATATATAAACTATGGGAAGTTTTTGCATATTTATCTTATTTTTATGAAGAAAACTGTGTAATTCCCTCACTCGGATATTTTGGTTACAAGCTGGCAACACTGTCAATAACTGACGTCACTCGGAGGGTATGACGTGCATCGTTTTTTTTGTTTTGCAAAGAGTATATTATTATTATGCTTCTGAGTGAGTTTACAAAATAAAAGTAATTATCAAATTTAATATTTATAACTTCAGCGGTTTCGGCTCGGCAATGATTAATAAGTCATTCAGTCAGGGCTACAGGTGTCCTAGTTTTATAGATTTTTTAAAGGCCTCCAACTTTTATACCGAAAGTTTTCTAAATTGTGCACCATTTTCTAAATAATTGACCGGTCCGGGACTTTTTACACACTGTGTATATACGTCAATAATATGACAAAACTGTATGCTTGATATCTCTAAGAAAGGTTCATATAACATTTAAGCATCTAAGTTGTAAATTATAGTAAAAGCGGTAGCTAGTCCAAATTCATACGTATTAAACCCAATGCGCTAGTGCTAGTGATTATACAATTGCTACTAAATTCCTGAAATCCGAACTGGATAGACAACTTAACTCATAATTAAATTTTCCGAGCTGTAGAGTATGCTTTAACTTGATGTAAGATAGGTAAATGTTATATATAGTTATACCAGCTAAACATTTTATGACTTCTGACAACATTTGTCATTATTTAGTTACTTTTGGTTATATAAGACTCTGTCACTCAGGGACGTGTCGTGGTTTGACGGATGTAGAAAGCCTGAAGATCCATAAGGGTCAGTCCATATCAAATCAACCAAAGATTTTTCTCTTACTCTCTCCGATTTTAATCATCTTTGGCACATTAAAATTTGTTCGACTCGTTGGAGAAGTTAAAAATCCAAAAATTTTTGGATAAGAAGTTTTTGTTTTATTTGTTTTTGAAAATCGAAAAATTGACCAATTTGGGCTTAGTTACATTACATATAAAAATACAATAATAACAATTTCTCGAAAAGTACCTAAAGTAAAAAATAATAGCTTGTTTTAAAGGTATTTTAAGAACCTTTTATATGATGTGCCACACATGACCTATTTTTTTTTTTCAAAAAAAGTCTTGAAAATGTTGAAACTATTTTTTTAAATGTCAAAATCACCCTTTTTAATTTATTTCGAAAAATTGTATCTATTCTTTTTGTGTATGTTCAAGGTTTCAAGATGGACACTTGATGTGTTCATGGAAAAAAAATATACTAACACACAAAATAGTGAATACTTAAACTACCTATTTTTTTACCATATTTTTGCAAGAAATAAGTTACATAAAAATATTACATTAGTAATTCAAGACATCCACAAGAATAATATATTTTTTTGAAAAAAATCAAAAAATGGGTTTTTGAGATTTTTGGAAAAAAAAGTCGACATTGTGACACTTCATTAAAAAGGCCCTACCTTAAAACAAGCTATTACTCAGAGTTTTATTTTAAGTAGTTTTCGAGATACTGCTATTTTTATATGTATCTATCTGCAAAACCCAAATTGATCAATTTTTGAATTTCCAAAAATTAATTAAACAAAAACTACCAATCAAAAAAAATAGATATATTGAATTTTTCACTTTTTCGATGAGTAGAACAATAGTACTAAAAATCATAAAAATCGAAGATGTTGAGGAAAAAAGTACCCTTTTTTTGGTTGGCTTAACATGGACTGACCCATAACACTTTTGATATTTTCTTTACTGCGGCAGTTAATTTCAACTAAACAAATAAATTTGTTTAATGGTAAAAACTAAAGTCTGTCTAAACCACAAATATCTTTAATTTTCTTTTATTTTATAAAAAGGGGAGGTTAAGGGTAAGGATCTTTACATTACAGTAAATGATCGAAAAGTGTTTCGCCCTTACTAAAGGTCATGTTCAGGAATCGTAAGAAGTTTGAGTTCAAGAAACAAGCAAACACACAGGTGAACAATCTGAATGATAGCTGAAGTTTATACATGGTAATAAGAGAATATCCAAAGTGGTGGGTGACATTAGAACTTTTTCATTGTTTGACATACATTGTATAAAGAGTCCAATGAAAGATGTTTTAGATATCTGCATTATTTCCGAAAAGTTTCATTTGTCTTATGTTATAAATTGTTTACCTAACTGTGCCTGTCAAATAGGTTTGTGGTTTTAATATATGCATGGAATTAGTTTAAGTTAAAATGTGAATTATTTAGGTATTTAATGGCTGCTTATTATTTTCTTTAGTTAAATAAAATTGGTATACCTACTAAGAGTGAATTTCAACGTTTCAATAAAAACACTATAAAAAAAAACGAATATTTTAAAATTGTCTCTAAATTTGTGTGTTTGTAAAGATTATCCACATGCACATTGAAAAGAAAATTTTGTCGTGAACTTTTTTAAATTTTCGTATTTGTTTATTTGCAAAACTAGTTGCCGTATTCTCGTATTACAATTTTGTGGCAATTCTTTTGCATATTGAGAAAACTTTAAATATTATGTATTTCTGATTGAAATTAAATCAGTTTTGATTGTTTTATGAGTGCACCAGCATGTACGTTTAAATCTAACTTCTGCAAGTAATTAGAAAAAATAATATTATTATTCAGAACGTGTTACTAGAAGCACAAAAGAAATTTAAATTCAAATGTTTGTGTAACATTTAATATTCTTGATGCGTCAGCTGTTTGCTGAGCAGTGGCATTTTTTAATTCGACAGATATTTGTTTTTTACAAGTTTCCTGAATAGTTTGACTATTACTATTACTGTTACTAATCAATCTACTGGTCTTAATTGACTGTCTCATAATGTGGTACACTTTTTTGTGAGGAAATCTTTGTTTTGTGTATTTTTGTCCTCCGTCGTCAACATCTAAAGAGCTAATCGGATAATCCAATTACTATCGATAATTCAAATAACAAAAAACGATTTATTTTCCATTTTTCCCATATGTGAGAGTATAAGGGCGCCGCAGAGGAAAGGAAGAGGGTCGCCTCTCCTGGTCCCCTATACGATACGCCACTGTACAATTTACTAATTTCTTAACACCGAAGAGCATCAAAAAGTTTTAAGAAAGAAACATACCACTAATTACCTCGTATATTAGAACGTACTCCATTTTGTGGATTGGATTTATTTTACATTATTAACACCACTATCTAAGTGGCGTTAATTTACAAACAAAGTATTGAAACGGGCATTATTCAGAAACTAAATCACTAAAACAGTTTACTGAAATACCGGTGTATCTTAAAATACGTCTGCAAGTGAATTACTTTATCTAAAGTAAGGAGATATACGCGTAATTTGTAAATCTGCGGATAATGTTAAAGATATCTAGTTTTCCAATTAAAAAGAAGATCTTACTTTAAGCGATGGCTTAATTAAAATATCTTACAAGAAATAGTGTTATGAACATTTAAACATAGCGAAAGATATCTTTAACATAGCATGTTTTCTGATCTAATTTTTTTTTTATTCCGACGTAATTTTGTCATACTTTTCCGATCTTGTAAAGTTGTATATTTTACTTTAGTATTGCGTTTCAAAATAATATAACTTTATTCTAAGTAAAATTTCAATTAAACTCGAAAGTTTCAACATAATATACACATTTAGAATAAACACAATTTTGCTTACCCTTTTCTTCATTCAGTTTATTTAATGCTGCCGCCTATATCAAAAGCTTTATTGAAAATACAACAAGCATAAAAGCCAGAGCCGTACCCAGGTGAAAAAAGGTTTTTAGGCTTTATAACCTGTACTGGCAAGATGTAACAGCCTGACATGATAGTGCAACTATTGTTGTTGGACTTATAACGCACTTAACAAAAATAATTGCTATTTATATGTAGAATCGAAAAGTATTGGCAGATATAGGGTATTCTATTTAAGAAACGAAAGTTGGTATCAACTCTAGCCAAAGGACTTACCCTGTATACATAAAGATATAATAAAATAAAAGTTTCTTTACAAACAATTAATTTTTATTTTTAACTATTTTTTGTAACTCTTATAGTTTCCGAGGACAGGTACAGGGTCATCTTACGTGGACCACCCTGTACACTTTGTGCAGACTCGTATGTCCCAACTGTTGGCAAACCAATATTTGCTTAGTCTATTCCCGCCTTTAGATGATCAAAAACGAGCTACATAGTGTGAACTTGAATACAAGAAGTCTAACAATGGGTACTCTGAGATTAAATAGTTTTATTTTATTTTATACAGGGTGTCCAAAATTTGGTTCCAAAAATGAAAACTTTCAAACTAGTTTTTCTTAAGATTTTCAAATGAAGCACCCTGTATATTATTTTACTATCTAATGAAGAATTTGAATACAAATATTTTTTTTTATTACAAGGGTATAAAAATTGTGGACCGTTTTTAAGATATTCACCAAAAACCATAAATATGCCCATTTCATTAGTAAAGTATTACAAAAAAGATCTAGGCAGCCATGGAAACACAACCACGTTTATTTAGGAAATATCTTTCTACAGTAATGCATTTACCTTAAAAGATGTTCAAAATGCCTTCCATTTTGTTCAAGGCATCTGTATATTCTTGCTTGAAAGGACCTTTTCACATCTCGAAGCATTGCGGGTGTAACTGTTGCAAACGCGTTGATTATTCTTTGTCGCATGTTCTGCTCAGTTGTTGGACGTTCCGTCTATTACATACCCCCATAGAAACAAGTCGAGATTGGTTAAATCGGGCGACCTTGCAGGCCATCTAACTGTTCCACCCCTTCCAAGCCAGCGATTCTCGTAAGTGTTATCTAAGAAAGCTCTGACCTGTCGCGAACAATGGGCTGCAGCTCCATCTTGTAACCACACATTTTGTGCCTGCATATTTGGTGGTAAATTTAAAAGCAATACAGGTAAATCGTTTGTTAAAAATTCGAAATACATTTGACCGGTAAGATGACCGTTAAAAGAGTAAGAGCCTACCACATGTTCTCCAACAATGCCTCCCCAAATATTTATTGACCAACGATGTTGGTAGTTCATTTGTCCTATGATTCTTGGATTCTCGGTAGCGTAATAGTGAAAATTATGCTTGTTGACGCATCCATTGTTGTGGAATGTAGCCTCATCAGAAAATAAAAAAATTATGGATTATTTTGAAGACGGAATCGAGCCCACGATTTTATTTCTTATTAATGAAGTTTTTTTTTGTATTTCATTCTATTTTATCTTCTTTGCACAGCACTGGATAGAATTTGGATTAACTAGTACCATCCAGTTATGGCTCTCCTTAGTAGAAACTTCCTATTACCTTCAGTTGCCCTTTTTTAAAGAGGGATAAGTTAAAAAACGGCTGGCTTTTCTCTAATTTGCAGATGAGCAATCGGACTAACCCAACCTACCCTTAAACTAAAAATATTTCCGGACATACAGCATAGTCTACAATTTTACTTATGATATTTTGATACATTTTGTTAATTTACTAATTTTGATTAAGTTGTAGGCCGCTTAATTTGAATTACAAAAAAATAGCCTTCGTTAGTAACTAAGGAATTTGCTAATATCAAGATAGCGTGTAACAGGGCAATATATTTCCTTCAATGTTTGTTGGAAAATGTAATGTTCCGAAATCTACTTATCTAATTGCGGCAATATCTCAACAAACATACAACTCTAGCTTCAAATTTCGTTGTTAATTTTATAATATTGCAAAATTTACTGTTTCATTTAATCATACTGTAATTACAAATTTCTTTGAGGGCAATTTTATTTGTAATCTAACGCTGAAAGCAAGAAAACATCTGTTTAATCAGGGAAAGTTAATTATTTTGTTACGTTTTAAATTATCTCAACGAAATTAAAATGTATAGCCTAATTTAGTTCATTGTAATAGAGTTGTTAATTATTTCTGTCAAGTATTTTGTACCTTGATTAAAAGACGACCCCTTTAATATATTTTGGTTATAACTTTATAGTCACTTAATATGTAATATACAGGGTGATTCAGAAGGAAATGTCAATATTTTATGTACGTATTCGGGGAAGTTCCTATAATTATGGGTCATATTCCTGCCCGTTACCGAAATACAGGGGTAAACGATATTAAAATTAAAATTTTTATTAAATTATTTATAACAAGGTTTTATAGTTTTCAAAAATGCCACCATTCTAAACATAAGTCAGCTCTCTGATGAATAGCTTGGGTCGCTCTATGAATGGATGCGGGTGTGTTTCTTATAGTTTTATTATTCGATCGAGTAATGCATCTCTATAGTGTTTACTTTACCTGAATATACTAATGATTTAAACCACTCCTAAAGACAATAATCCAGAGGATTAAGGTCTGTCGATCTAACTGGCCAATTATGCGGACCACCTCGACCAATCCACCGGTTTGAAAAGTTATTATTTAAAAAATTTCGTAACTAACCTAAACTGTAGTGTGTAAGGAGCCCCTGCATGTTGTCAATACATGTTCTGTCGTACATTAAGTGGAACATCTTTTAATAGGTTTTGCATGTGATACTGTAGAAAATTTAAGTATACTTGTTCTGTGAGATTACCGTCCGTCGTTTATGAGTGGACCGATTAATTGACTATTTAACATACCACACCACATATTAATGCTGAATTTATGTTAAATGTTATGTTTTACAGTAGCATGAGGATTTGCATAGGACCATCGGTGTACATTGTGAAGATTATTAATACCATTGCGAGTGAACCGTGCTTCATCAGTGAGCAGAACATACTTATACAGTCTTCGATTTGCATTAATCCAATTGGAGAATTATTTATTTATTTATTTATTTACAAACTCAACAGGTATCGAGATACCCTTTTACAGAGTAGGAAGCCTAGTTTCTATATTTATACCTAGTTACTATTTACAATTTACCTTCCAATGCTTACAATAAGCTATACAAAATCATTTTAAATTCTCTTAGACTTATATGAAATATATCACAATCATTTCTAATTTCATTAAATAATCTACACATTACATTGAGTGGCGCATTCAAAAAATTATTTGTAGAAGCTGATTCTAAATAAAAAAGAACAGGGTTTCTGGTTCTATATGAAGATGTGTAGAGATTAATTTGTGATAGCAAAGCAGAATCATCAATTTCATTGTTTAGGAGTTTATATAAAAATACCAGAGAGGAAATAGTTCTTCGTTCTTCTAAACTTTGGAATTTATATTTTTCCCTTAGTCTAATTTTTGAGATTGTTACATCATATGTCCCCGTTTCCTTATAGAACAAGTATCTCAGAAATTTGTTTTGTACTCTTTCGATAAAGTATTTATGATTTTCATAGTACGGACTCCAAACAATAGCAGCATACTCCAGAATAGGCCTAACATATGTAACATACAGTTTTATAATACAAGTAATGTTTTTAAAGTATCTACAGTTTCGGACAACAAATCCGTACATCCTGCTAGCCCTATTTGCAATGTTTAATATGTGCGTCCTAAATGTAAGCTGATCATCAAACAGAACTCCGAGATCTTTTATTTCTGTAACTCTGTTCAATTCTGCCCCGTTCATGTAGTAGGCAAATTGTACTGGATTCTTTTTCCTGGTAAACGTAAGTGCAAAGCATTTATTAATATTGAATTCTAGTCGATTCTCTATCGACCATTCAAGTAAATGGTCTAGATTTTGTTGAAGAATGAGACAATCTGTGATATTATTGATAGTGGAGTAGAGCTTTAGGTCATCAGCAAACATAAGGACACTGCATCTACTAACTTGCTTAATTAGACTATTAATAAATAAAATAAACAGTAAAGGACCTAAATTGGAACCCTGTGGAACACCAGACTTTGCTATGAAATGATTTGAAGAATATCCCTTCACCACCACCCTCTGTATTCGACATTGCAAATATGATTGAAAAAACATTACCAATCTTGAGTGAAATCCAAACTCATTGTGCAGCTTGTTTAACAGAATTGTGTGTGATACCTTGTCGAATGCCTTTGCAAAGTCAGTATATATTATATCTACTTGTGATTTGTTGTCCAGAGTTTCAGATATACACTGAGTTAAATTAGTTAAGTTTGTGCTGGTAGATCTTTTATTCATGAAACCGTGTTGAAATTGAGAAATATTTCTATATACAGAACCATACACTTTCTTATAAATTATTGATTCAAAGATCTTTGCTGGAACAGATAGAATAGCAATTGGCCTATAATTTTCTATATTAGTCATATCATCTTTTTTAAAAATTGGATAGATTTTAACCTCTATCCACTTATCTGGAAATGTTGACTTTTTTAAAGACAAATTAAATAAAATACTTAAGGTTTAACAAAGAAGCCCACCAAGCCTTTGACAACATATGACGGCACATTATCAGAACCTACCGCTTTATTTACTTTTAATTTTTTGACAGCATCACAGACATCTTCACAGTCTATTCTCTCCAGATTGATAACTTCATAGTTACTATAATGATCTACGAGTTGAAAGATATTGGGATCTTCCTCATAAACCGAGCTAAAATGTGAAGCAAAAGCATTAGCAATTGCCTGACCAGTGTTGAATTCCTTGTCATCTAAATGCATTTTACTGGGAATTGTATTAGAACCTTTCCTACTATTAATGTATTGCCAGAATGACTTTGAGTCGCTTTGCATCCTTAACGCAAAAGCACCATCTTGCAAATGTTGAACTTGTTGTAAGTGATATATAAACAATTAATGTGAAGATCCCTCCAAGCAAACGATTGTGTAACTTGATAAGTATCCGCAATTCGCCTTGTACTTAAGCTTGGATAATTTTCGACGGAGTTAAGTATAGCCTCTTCTAGTGAAACATCAAGTCCCGATTCCCATTCAGATACAATTCTCGCACTTGGAAACATACCAGATTCTCCAGCAGTAGCAAAAACTTGTTGAAAAACGCTGGTACTGATTCAGAAATCGACGCTGCCGCGCTGGTACTCGGCGACTGCAAGATTTGAGCTCCAGTTGCAGAAGCCATAAACGATATCATATCAGTATATATTCACGATGAGAGAATGTCGCAGGCATAATAAAAATAATCTAATGTTTAAATTGTTAAAAAATACAAATGCCGAACACGATTTGACAGTGACAAATCTTATTCTTATTAATACGATATGAGGTTACTATTGCTAAGCAATAGTGCAAAGGCAACAGAACATATTTTTGGAAAACTATAAAACAAATACCTATAAAACCTAGTCTACTTGTTATAAATAAGTTAATAAAAATTTGAATTTAAATATTGTTTAAAATATTGACATATCCTCCTGAATCACCCTGTATAGTATGGTCTACTTGTATGAATAATTTCCCCAAAAATGGCCTTAAATAAATTTTCTATAATCCAGAATTTTAAGTGCACTTTGTTATATTGTAAATATTACTTTTTTGGTATTACTACAGTAAAGTAAACACAGTGTGTATCAGCCAAATGGAATAAATTCGATAATAAATACATGGGGGCGTGTCCGAAAAAACGCTCGGACACGTCGATTGGTATTTCTAGTTGCGCATTTTTTTCAATTAAAACTTTTTATAAAGGGTGTGTCATGTAACAGTGGCCCATACTAACTTTCTTATTTTCAATACAACACCCAGTATATTATTTAATTTTTGGATTTTTCAGAAAATTTTAGACATATTTCATGTACAATATCCTATACCTATATCTTTAACTGTTTCGGAAATATTAAGTGTTTTCAGATGTATGGCAAAAATTAACAACACACTAAAAAACTAATAAGTTATACTGTTTATTTATTGATAATGTAAAAAACAAAAACAAAAAAACATTAACGTAGAAGATGTTGAAAATTGATGTTAAAATGTTTTTACTGATACGAAATAAAAAAAAGGTATAAATAGTTTTGTTTACTTTTGTTTAAAACGGCTGACCTTAGCAAATTGTTGTCTGTCTGCATGACAGTAGTTGTCAGTTTGAATTTCGTTAACTGCATATCAGAAAAATGGTTCATTTAACATAAATACACAAAATAACAATTCTACAGATGATTGGTTATGGAGATAAAACACGGACACAAATGGAAGTTGCTCGCTTATTTCATGAAAAAATTCCAAATTTGCCGCCTATAACTCAAGGAACAATTAGTAAAATAGAAAAGCAGTTTCGCCAGCTTGGACATGTAAAGCAGATAAAAAAAAGTAGCTGCCAACGCAATAAGTGATAATACCAAATTAGATATTATGCTTAAGTTTCAGGAAAACCCACATACTTCTAGTCGAAAAACAGCCCCAATGTTCGATGTTTCCCATTCATCGAATATTCGAACATTACAAGAAAATAAAATGTATTTCTATAAAATTATATCTACTCATGAGCTCATGGAAGACGGTTTTGATAGGAGAACGTATTTTTGTGAACAAATGATTGCAATGTTAGATAACAATGTGATCCAATTAGAACATGTTTTGTTTTGTGATGAGTGCACCTTTACACTTCACGGTAATGTTAATCGTCATAATTGCCGCTATTGGTCTAGGGAAAATCCTCACTGGATGAGAGGAGAACATACGCAATATCCTGAAAAGTTTAATGTTTGGGCAGGAATTGTTGGAGATCATATCATAGGTCCCTTTTTCATTAATGGCAATTTAAATGGCGATAAATATTTAGCACTGCTCCAAAAACTGTCTTGCCAACTTTGACAAACTTATATGTATCCTGATCCAGCAAACTCACAACTTCCAGCGAATATGATATGGTTTCAGCAAGATGGAGCACCGCCCCATTACCAAATCAATGTTCGGCAGTACCTCAACCGAATATTTCCAATTCGGTGTATAGTGAGGCGTGGATCGATGGAATGGCCAGCACGATCCCCTGATCTGACGCTATTAGACTTCTTCTTATGGGGTTATGTCAAAAATATTGTATACAAAACTAAACCCCTCGAGTTAGCTGACTTAAGAAGACGAATAACGCTTGGGATTAGATCGGTCACGCCTGAGATGTTCAGTAACGTTAGAAAAAATTTCTATTTAAGATAAGCCAAGACGTTCGCGGCGAGCATTTTCAACATCTCCTACATTAATGTTTTTTTTTTGTTTTTTACATTATCAAGAAATAAAAATTATTACTTATTAGTTTTTTAGTGTGTTGTTAATTTTTGCAATAATTCTGAAAACACTTAATATTTCCGAAACAGTTGAAGATAGGTATAGGATATTGTACATGAAATATGTCTAAATTTTTCTGAAGAATCCAAAAATTGAGTAATATACAGGGTGTTGTATTTAAAATAAGAAAGTTAGTATTGGCCACTGTTACATGGCACACCCTGTATAAAAAGTTTTTATTGAAAAAAATGCGCAACTAGAAATACCAATCGACGTGTCCGAGCGTTTTTTCGGACACGCCCCCATGTATTTATTATCAAATTTATTCCATTAAGCTGATACACGCATTTTCTGCTGACTTACGTAGTTGTTGTTGGAGAATCGAATTATCGAAGAAAGTAAATACCTTTCCATTTGAATTTTTAAATTTGTCGCCAGCGAAATAAAGTCTGTCCCCCAACCTCCCTCTTGGCGTACTAAAAATTTGAATAAAATATTTCAAGCTATTTTGAATTGTGCCACTTTAAAATCCTCACCCTGTATTTGACATAAAAAGAAGTAGAAATATGAGTACTTAACAATTAATTAAAGTCTAACTTACCAAATATCACAATAAACGTCATAAAATGTCAAATGGGCCCATTCCAAATTTTTATATTTTTTGAAGATTGAATGGTTGGTTGGGTTGTGTATAATGGCTTTAATAATATAATAAAAATTTTTAGAGAATTGTCTTCCAGTATGATGTCGATGTACAGGGTGTCCCATTTTTGGAACTTTTATTGGGTATCTCCGTAATTGTTATTGCTATTAAAAAAGTAATATGGGTGATACGGGGGAAAATCAAAAAATTGACAATATCAAAATTACCCTATATTCTCTTAGTTAAAAGAGATACAGAAAAATGTTTTATACAAAAGTTTCTTAATAATAATGGCTGAATAATCTGCCATTTTCAAAATAAGTATACGGGGTCAGGTAAGAAAGTTATCGGACCTAACCTCATTTTTTTAGATATGTATATTTTAATCTAAGAAGATAGCATTTTAAATTATCTTTTCAAAAATATAACACACGATGGATGATATTGGTTTCCTAGGCAATTTATTCAAACTCTATTACTTTACTTATTCTGGAAAGGGCAGATTATTCAGCCATCATTATTAAGAAACTTTTGTATAAAACATTTTTCTGTATCTCTTTTAACTAAGAAAATATAGGGTAATTTTGAAATTGTCAATTTTTTTATTTTCCCCCGTACCTCTTAAGCGAACGAAAATTTTCAAATTTTGATTTTACCATTTTAAGTTTGACCCGAAAAGAGCACATGACACCCATATTACTTTTTTGATAGCACCAACAATTACGGAGATACCCTATAAAAGTGTCGAAAATGGGACACCCTGTACTTCCACCGTATAGCTTTATGGGAATGTGTATATCAAATCCATAAACAAATCAATTGAAAAATTCAATAATCACTTTAAAAATACTCGTTTTTAAACATGCCATAGATATAATAGGCATTTATGTTTAAAATTAGACATATAAGAAATATTGAAAATAATAGGAGAAAGTTACAATAGAGCCAAAAGGGGTTTCCATCGTAAAGGTCACAAACTAGTTGGTTTCTACGTCTGGGGAAATTATCTCGAGTTTTAATAATCGCGCTATTATTTCCAGGGAATAAAATCTGTAAAGTGCGACCAATTGGTGTTGGAAATAAATGAATTACGGTAATTTACAAATACGCCTACTGTGCTTTTTATGTGCGCTACCCAACTCTAACAAATAAAATCAGTGATGTAAGGCATTAAGTTACCTTTATTAAGGACAACAATAGGTAATATGTCTCAGGAATGAATGGGGTGGTCTAACAAATGGTCCACCTTACACGGGATAACTTGCTGCATTTAAATTCTTTCTTTTTACCACTTTTGTTTACGACCGACCCGACAAGAACAAATTTTCATATTTACGTCTATTTAAATTCCAGTCAAGACTTACATTTAAATGTAAATACATAGATATTATGTGGATTTGTTATTTAGGAATTGTTATAGATTTGATGTATAACCAATATAAAGAAGAGAGTAGGAGAGATCAGGGCCAGTTGATACCTGGACATGAGAAAAAAAAATGATATAACCTTAAACGAACTCAGTCAATAAAAATAGTTAATTGAAAAATTAAGGGTATTTTACCCTTGAACGATATTTGTGTTTTTCTCGTTTACGATCGCCATTTGTTGTCCTCGGAAAATTTTCAGTTACCATTAATTTTTTCATTATAGGTAATTAAAACTGTATAGAGTCAAAGAAACTTAGTTTAAGTCTAGCATATTATAAGAAAATTTAATTTAATTTTTTTCGATTTATGGCGATTTTTAAAGGTATAAAAATGGACAAGTTGCGTCGTGGCCCCATACACTATTATGTACTTACAGTCGTAAACGACAAGAAATATATTTAATTTAATTAAAAAATGTTTACAAAAGTTTTTCGCAGATTTGTTGATAAATACACTTTTAAATTACAAAATCTGTATTTTATTTCCATTTTTGATTACGGCGTGCAAAGGAGCTTCAAACGTCAGGTTCGTCACATTCCCTAATTCTTAAAAAAACGAATTTAAATGCTTACTCAACTTTACCTCTAGGAAGGGCGTTTCAGTTCGCTTGTGTCATCAGTATTTAAAGTTTAACAATAAACCACAAAGTACAATGGTTACTAAAGGTGCGTACATTTATTAGACTTCAGGTACATCACGGTATTTAGTATAATTATCAGGTTCGTCACAGTCAGCTTCATCACAAAATCTCGTGACGCAGCTGATCACCGTGTGACGAGTCCGAAAATTGGGTATACCACATATTGCAACTTATAGGTCAGCAAAAAGACCAAAACACAATCTAAAGCAAAACCCAAAAAAAATCCTTGGTTCCTAACAATGATTTGTGCGGTTGTGTTGGTACAGCAGTGTCCTAACGCGTAAATGCTTATATTCAACGTAATTCAAAAATAATGTGTGAACTAGCTACCCTCAAATCCATTCTTCGACATTGTGGCATCCTTAAAAGAAACAGTTTATTTTTAAAAATCCACATGTTATACCCCAATAGGTACATATAAATTACAAAATTAGGGAGTTGCTGTATAGAACCAATACTTTACTTGAAATAGCAGTTTTTAACGGTGTAACATACTTTTCGTTTTTTATGTAGATAGGTATGCATGCAAGTAAACGCATACTACTATTTACTGTTTAAATGGAAAATATGTAATTATTGTAAACATCAACTTAAATGCGTTCAACCATATTTATCTAGCCTAGAGCCATATTTATCAATAATCATTAAAAAAAAATGAAGAAAATCAATACCAGTAAATTCTATATTTAATATAATTACACGTGGTGTAGCTTTAAACAATAAAATGCCTGTTCTCCAGATAGGCGTTTATTATCAAACATGAAAAATCGGTAAATATATGAATAGACCAGTCTTTCTAATGCAAGTATCAACCCACCCAAGTTTTTCAAATTACTCTCTACGAACTGAGCGTGTATACAGCCGATATTAGCCGATAGTAATAGTATGGTGCAATGTATTATATTAGCCAATAATCACTATGCGATCCTACATTTTTTCTCTTGTAAACTTCAATGGTTAATATTCAATTACACGAGATATAAGGAAAAATTACATGATTGAAAATGGCTTTGGTCCAGTAAAATGCATAAACAGTAATATTTACATATGCATTAATGTAACATTAAGATGTTATTTACTGTTATTTTAAATGTCTTCTGGTTGAGTTTACACTTGAGGTCTTTACTACACGTACGTAGGTTTAGAATGTTAACATACTGCCCTTTAAATTTTAAGTAGCATACATTGAAGAACGGTTGTTGAGAAGTCACGTACACTTAAGCTCAATGTCCGGTAGCGAGATAAAATCAAACAAATAGGTATCAATAAGATATATATTTATACGGTATGGAGCAATACAGTATAGGAATGTGCGTGTACAACTCAAAAAGAGAAGTTGTATTTATTCATATTTTTATGATCGGGAATAAGCACTGCAGGTTGCTCTACTAGCAGTGCGTATACGTGTACAAAGAAAGCGCTTCGGTTAAAGGAATTCTTAAACTGTGTCGTCGAAGATACCAAAGCCGGCGCTACACGTTGCTATGAACGTTGATTCCAACATTGGACCCTCTCTTTCTTTGTCGAAGAACGGTTTGGTACCAATGTTGCTGGGTGCAGTGTAGACAAAACGGATATGATAAAAGAAAAAGTTGCGGAACTACTGCCTTGTTTCTTGTTCCACATTACTATTAGGTTATTATAGGATTCGGTTTTTATCATTTGGATTTTTCATACAGGGAACTTACCTTAGTACAAAGTTGCTTAGTTTGGGCGCTAGACGGCGCTGAAGTGACAATTTTCAAATCGTTTTTCTGGAATAATTCAAAAACTGCTCATACTACTTTGCCGAAATTTGGTACGTTGGCATAGCTTTATGGGGCAAAAAAACCCATGCCACAATTCTGATGAAAATCAGTCCATGGGCGTAGAACCTGAGTTTTTTACTAATTGCTTGTTTCAAATTTCTATGCCAGTGGAACAAGAGGGGTTTGGGCACAAAATTCAAATGAACCAACTCATTTGCTACAAAAAAGGTACTCTTGATGATACTCGATTCCTCTGACGGTTTTCGAGAAATTTGCATTTTATTAATTAATACGTAGTAGTTTTTACCACGTAGTACTTGGGTTTTATATAATTTTTCTCTTTTTGATTTCTACGCCAATGGAAGATAAGAGGTTTAAGTTTAAAATTCAGATTAAACCAACTTATTTACTACAAAAACCTCTTGAAGAGTTTTTTTATCATCTGCTTTTTGTTCGCACGGTATTTCTCAGGTATGTACAACACGACCTTACACCTCACAATCGATTGTTATTGTTAGTTATTATTAGTTTTCAAGTCAGAGTCTACTCCGAAAGGTTTTCTAATCACCACCCGACGTTTGCTGCTGTTGAAAGACGCCTGCGGGAAAACGAACAATTTACTCCTAAAGCCTTTAATAATGAAAGACAGCGTTTTGTAAGGGTTCCTGAAGTCGAGGAAGACATTTTAGAACGTGTTGCAGAAGATCCAGAAATAAGCACCAGGAGGCTAGGTAGGGAAATAGGAGTGTCCAAAGATATTGTTTATGAAGTACTTCAAGAACAGTTGCTATATCCATACCATAAGATGCCAGTTCAAGATCTTTTACCTAATGATCCTGAAATGCGCCTGGTTTTTAGTCGGCTTGCTCATAGGCAGAGAGAAGAGAATCCCAACTTTGCCAACAATATTTTCTTTACCGATGGAGCATGTTTCACAACAAGGGGGATTACAAATTTTCATAATGAACATGTTTATGCGAATGAAAATCCACATGCTATCAAGATCAAACATTTTCAAAATGAGTTTAGAATTAATGTGTGGGCTGGAATAATATTGGTAATCACATTGTTGGTCCTGTCATTATTCCACAAAGACTAACCGGGGAAATTTATTTGCAACATCTACAAAATACGCTGCCAGATTTGCTAAAAGATTTACCTTTACAACTTCGGAGAGATATGTGGTTTATGCACGATGGAGCTCCACCACATTTTGCATTAAATGTTAGAAACTTTTTGAATCAGCAGTACCCAAATAAATGGATTGGTAGAGGTAATGCCCCTGTAAATTGGCAACCACGATCTCTGGACTTAAATCCATTGGATTATTTCTGATGGGGGCATGGGCATCTTAAGACAGTGGTTTACAGGATAACTCCAGATAACGCAGAACAACTATGGCAACGCATTCAAGATGCAATAAATATTCTTAAAGGCAATGAAGACATTCTGCAAAGAGTCTGTTTTAATTTTCTTCGACGTATAAATCTTTGTATTCATGAAAATGGTGGACATTTTGAGCAATTTTTATGATATTTCTATTTATTTCTGTTTATGATTTAGTTATTTTTTTCTTTTTTTGTAAAAACTACTACGTATTAAGTAATAAAATGCAAATTTCTCGAAGACCGTCAGAGGAATCGAGTCTTATCAAGAGAACCTTTTTTGTAGCAAATGAGTTGGTTCATCTGAATTTTGTGCCCAAACCCCTCTTGTTCCATTGGCATAGAAATCTGAAACAAGCAATTAGTAAAAAACCCAGGTTCTACGCGCATGGACTAATATTAATCAGAATTGTGGCATGGATTTCTTGCCCCATTAAGTATGCCAACGTACCAAATTTCGGCAAAATGATATAAGCAGTTTTTGAATTAATCCAGAGAAACGATTTAAAAATTGTCACTTCAGCGCCGTCTAGCGCCCAAACTAAGCAACTTTGTACTAAGGTAAGTTTACTTAAATCGTCTAATTTTGGTCTGAAGAATATGTGGTAGGTTTTTGTAAAGACCTTTTACAGACACCCTGTATAGGCTAATTAATTCATTACTCCATTTAATTGTCACGATATTTTAAATTCTAAAACAGCAAATACTATTTGCCGCCCGAAATAAAGTGTGAACGTCGTTCCGAGGTGTGGAAACCCGCTCAAACTATTCGCCGCACAGCGTCGGAGCGAGGCATCTGATGTCAGTCGATCAAAGGAATTCATGCTCAATGTGGAGGCAGTTTTGAGACGTTTGCAATACGTACCAACTTTTATCATTGTTAAATTAAAATGAAGTAGAGTCAAGAGGTGTGTTTGAGACTAATTAATGAATATAGAAATAGGGAGGTGCTATGAAGTCCTCGTAGTACTACAAAATAAGAAAAAGAAGATGCTAGGGCAGAAAAAAATTTTGACTTAGTACTTCCAGAGATATCCGAAAAAAATAAAACAAAAATTGATAAACTCACTTTACCAAAATCGTAGTATTAAGACCAAGAATGCACCTTCTTCTCAAATATTGTTGGGATGGGATTATAATCTATGTCTTAAACTTGACTGGTTGCTTACTGCTATAGCCTCTTTGCTTGGCTGGGATTTAACAATCACGTGACACTGATTCTCGTTTAAACTAAGCAGATATCTATAGTCAAAATAATAAAATTAGAAAGGCTCAGGTGGGCTGACCATGTTAAGAGACAAGAAGTTAGCCGCTTGATGAAGCTAATATGGGAAAAGTCTCCAGATGGAGGAAGCCCTCTGGGAAGACCTAGAATACGCTGGAGGGACAATGTGACATCTGACTTGAGAACCATGCAGGTCGATCATGCAGACGTCATTATGATGGGTCGGGATAGATGGAGGCAAATCGTGAAGTCAGCCACCCTTAGTTGCAGAGCTACTACTAGAGATATTCAGTTTATGGTCCGAATTTTCAATGAAATTTTTAATTGTGACTTACTCTCAGTATAATATATTGTTGGGCTGTATATTCAATTTTGGTACACTATTTAAAACATAGGGCGCTTCCAGAGCTAGTTTAGGGTCATGTTGTAGCTCACGCGTATCTGTCAAGTTCCTATAATAATATGTATCTGCTTGTTTATTACCGGAAATTCCCGTTTGTGTATTGATTTTAAATTTTTATATTAAAAAGCACATTTGCCATTAAGAATCCCTTTACTTCAGAGATATTTGAACATAATATAAGAAAGGATATAGAAAAGCGACACACTGCCACAGAGCAAGTATACCTTAGATAGTGTAATCAAAAAAATAAAAGAAAAGAAAAAACAACAACAAAAAACTTAAAGTTTGTTTTAACATCCTTAAGTAGTCATAATATACACACTTTAAGATCATATAAACTACAAAACTAGATTACCACATAGGGTCAGTTTTAATCTGTTTCTTTCTTTTGTTCATCTTGTAAGATCCCGTTCACAGCGGTGTATAACTGGGTCCGTGGACCCTCTTGTATTTTATTGATATTTTCGATTCTCTACCTGTCCTAATTTACTTTATCTTTTAAACCTATTCTTGCCGTCATAAATTGCCTGCAACATTGGACTAGGATTAAAATGCGAGAATTATATCTTTAACCAACATCATCTCGAGATTAAAGTATTTGGAGAAAGGGCGGAGGACATAAAGGCACTAAAAGCACATTTTCATCATCAATTTTTTTTGACGAAGGGTTTAAGTATAATAGCATCGCATATTCCGTACAGAATGTTTCGGTGCCCATATTTCCTCCTACAACAGCGTACTTTTTAGTTATAGGATAAACATAAAAGTTATCATTATGGTATGATAATAATGCTTTTGCTTTTAAAAAAGCGATGCAGCAACACTGTTGTACTTTTACTGATATTTTTAATAAACTAAGATATGCGATTTTGCTTTTATGTGATACACTTCCATATGCTCCTCCTTTAAAACGCGTATTTGTCTACAATGTATAGCTAAATTTAAGTGCTTAATAAAATATTGATTTACAAGTTTAGTTTTTACGGCAATAATTACGATATAAATTCAAAAAGTGCAATGAAGAGCTGAAAAAAATACACATATATTGTATTATAAATATATCTTTTGTAAAAATATGAATTATATAAATTATTTAGCTTTTGTTAAACCCGAATATAATATAAAATTAATAACATGTGTCCAAGTTCCAGCTCTGCTGGTCAACATAAAAGATGTATTTTTATAATATCGATAATACTGCTGACGTTTTTACAAAAAGATGATAATATGGCAAAGCTCTCTGTTCGCAGGTTAAGCAACATTGTTAAACTTTTATTGATTTTCGACAAACTAAGAAATACGATTAATCTTTCATGTGTTACACGTCCACATAACACCCTTTAAAAACTTGTCATCTTCGACAATTTATATACAAGATATAATGGTTATTAAAATTTTGATTTATTAATTTAGTTTTTATGCCAATACTTAAAACTGAATACATTTTGCAAGCGGGATATTTTGTATAATAATTTCACGTAAAAAGGAAGTTAAATATCGAGATGCACCAAAATAATATTTAAATAATATTGCTACTCAGTAGCGGCCATTAATAAAAATACAATGAAGCAGGAAACTGAAATATACAACATTCTGGTAGATTTTTTAAATTTCTTTACCATTATGAATCTCTGACTTATTTAATTAAAATAAATCTTAACTAGGTATTACAAATTTTGCTTTTATTTTAGAAGCCCAGCTGGAACAACGTAACGCAGAACAACAAACAGTGACATTTTTAAAGATATCAGAAATCTGTGACAGTGGTGACGAAAAGACTCGTCAAATAAAAGGCACCCAACGTATTGGCGAAATGACGAAATAGCTGAGCTGCGACGTGAATGTACTCGAAAACGCAGGCAGTATTTAAGGGAAGAAGAAATCAGTCAGTTATCGACGATGTTATATGATAGAACAAGTGAAGCAAGAAACGACTGCAAAGTGCAAAAAGCCAACAGCAGGTGTTGGGAAACGTTCTGTTATAAAAGCTAGACTCTGATAATATGGGAAGATCGGTACAAAACAGCAATAAAAATTAGGCTTTCCACCTTATAAATATTTCTTTAGTGAAGGAATCAATGAAGGAAATGGCTGGGTATGTCTTTGCAATCCACTTTCCGTAATTTTCGGCTGTAATAATGGCTCTAGTTTTTCAAATTTTACGTTAGACGAAGTATGGGTGCGCTTATAATAAGCCTAACCTCAACAAGGCTCCTGGATCAAACTACAGCTAAAATAAGCTATAGTAAACAATCAGATTTCGTGTTAACTGTCTATAACAAACTGACAACAAAAGAACATTTCCGACGAAACGAAAAAAGTAAAACATCAGGAGGACCCTAAAAAATGCCCCCGGTATGCACCTTTCGCGGAAGCTTTACTCATGCGCAGTACGTCCGATTTCTACGATTTTTTGAAATTTCCCTAAAATTAACGTTTATCTTGTCCAGAGCTGGTCGTCTCTTTATTCTTTATTTACACAGTGTTTGACGTGTGTTTTGTGAGCGGTATTTTCATTCATTTTTTGTATTTTGTGGAAGATTCGTTCAAAACTGGTTACTAGATTAGATTTTTACAGTTTAGGTTTATTTAGGTTACCTATAATGCAGTACCTTTTAGTATAAGTTCGTAATGAGAGACAAATGCATGGTGTTGTTTTGCAACAATTGGTGGCCAGCGATCAAAATTCAGTTCTTCAGGTAAGTGTACCTGGCTACTTAAAATAATTTTAAAATTGTATCCCCGCATATCATTTACTTCGCTGCTCTAACCTAACTGTTTTTTTTTGTTATCCCTTTTAAACCAAGCTTTCAACAGAATCATGTATTTGATTAGGTAAGTGCTATTTTTTTTTAATGTTTAAGCTGTTGATTATTCTGATAGGTCAACCTACCATAAGGTACAATAATTGACCTAATGGGAAACTCAACAAAGAGTTTCAACTAGGGATAATAATATATTATTTATGTCCAACTTGTTTACTGATATTTCACAAATCAGTGAAACATTTTTAAAATGCTTTTCTCTTTTTGCCGCCCTAACAAAATAATTCACAGTATATCCAATTATGCATCAATATCATGTGTCTCGCCAATATGGCTGCTAGTTTACTGTTGCCATCATATTGTCAACAAAATGGCGGCACCCATAAGGGTAATCAACTTTCACATGACTCGACCACTGCGCGCCATCAAGAGTCTAACCCACTGTACGCTCACGGTCAAGAACAGTTAAACAATAATCAGCACTTTCTGTGTATAAAAACCGGAGCGTACGATGGGTAAGGCACCTTCGTCTTTCCGACTTGGTCACCACCCCTACCCTCAGGAGTGCTTCCTTTAAAAGAACACCCCTCAGGAGTGCTATAGAACGAACGATCTAAGCCCCTCTCCCGAGTACCTACTGTGAACCTACTATCCTAGCTAGCATCCCCTAGTAGGACCCAGTTACGCCTCCCAAAAAGGTCCACCGGAACATGCTAAGCGGACTCTGGGCTACTGGGTAACTTATTATAAAATACTTATTTTAATAAAAGAGTACTTTGTTTTTAGACGAGCGTCTTATTTCCTACTCCAAGGCCCCTCTAGGACCACTAAGACGTGACAATATTTCAACGTAAACAACTTTCTTTTGGTTTTAAGATCCACATACTACATCCAAATACTACTTTTATGACCGCTGTTTGTTTTTTTTTTCAGTGTGCTGAACATTAATATTTTTTTCTGACGAGTACACCTTGACTGTAGTTTCATAATATAAATAAATATATTAGGAGGATAACTGTATGTTTTACTGTTTCACAGTTTTCTTTCCTACAAAGTGACAATGCAAAGCAAATGCACATGTTTCTCAAGGCTACTATAAACATTCAAAACCTCCGCTCTGACTTGCTTTTAATCTGTTTAAAAAAAAAACATTTTTGTGCACCTTTCGTAGTATGTTGTATAGAAAATGATAGAAGGAAACCAGGTGACAAAGGGCACCTGTTACGGCGTTAAGAACAACCGTTATTACTTACGGAACTATGCAGGAAACTAAACTTTAATCCGAAATTTCAATTTCCATATCTACCTACACCCTAAAATTTTCATAATTTTTGCGGTGTATGGCTTCTTTGAAAAAAGTGATGCCCACATCTTCTTATAATTCATATTATACCAAGATTTATTATAATTGCTTAATTTTTATAAATCAATACCTACTCAAACAAATTAAGTTAAATAAGTTCAAAGCCGGACCTGCCGTACACGCGAACTGCGCAAACGCAAAGTTTCCGCAAAGCGCCACATACGGGGGATATTTCTATAACACGCGGTTTTATACATACATGTATGTGTGGTTGGCACCAAACCATCCTAGCAGAATACCGTTTGCGGTTTAGACATCAAAATACCTTTAATAAGCTTATGTATCATGGCATAAGTGCGTCCCAGTGAAATCTAGCACGGGAAAGCTAATTTCTTTCTAAAAGTTCAAAATAGGGCAGCAAACGCATATGACTCTCCTAGGAACAGTATGGTTTGCACGAAGTGCTGCATTTTAATATCAATTTGTGTAAAAGTAATAAATATATAATTTTAAATGCACGAAACTGTAGCTACTCACCCGCCTTAAATATGTTTAAAACTTCGATTTGTAAGGGGTTAGCATACATTCAAAAATTAGAACAGCAATGTAGGCAAAAGCAGATTTTAAAAAGGCACAAAGTTAGCTTTCTAGTTTTAGTTTTCTTGTTTATATATGTTAACATTTTACTTCACGATACATTTGCTACAAAGTATATTTTTAGAATACTAAAACTAGAAAAAGGTTAAGTAGTTATTTAAGTGTTTAAATATTCTTACCAAATGGTTCCATTTGGTATACTAACTGTTGTAATAACCAAAGCACCTTTACCAGACTAACGGCTTGCTGGGGGTAGGAAAATAGATAAGAGCAGGGTAATGTATTCCTACCTCATCAACGTGTTCCAACTTTACTTTTATAACTTCTGTGGATAAATTTATTCATAAATAAATTATAAAAAAAAATCAAAGACTATATTTAAATTTCACGAGGAAATGCAAAAACCTAATTATAAAACGAACTGACACGTTTTAGTGACTTTAGTGATTATTGGTATAAATTACGGCCATACAAATTAACTTTTCAAAGTAATCTCGCTGAGCTAACACAAAATTAAGTTATTATGGAGTTTATTATTAATAATTTACTTGCAAGTACCTAAAAAGAAAAAATATATTATAAAGTATATTTTAATCAAGAAAAGTAAACATAAATTACAGTTAAAGACCCTTGCTGATATGTCTGAAATATTAAAGTCCTAATAAACTTTAGAATATCGTATGTAAATTGACCGTTAATGCTGGTTAATTTTAAGTAAATATCTTGATGATATTCAAATGGGTACTTGGTGAAGTTTTTGTCAATGCCTGATTTGATTACTAATACTAATAATATACAAGAAATCTAATGATTCACAGCAGGATAGATACCAATACCGCAAATATAAAGATTTATATGTTAATTTTAAATTTATATTTTCACCAGTTATTTCACCACCTTATTTTCTGGAAAATACAATTTACACATCAGAGATATTCAGTAAACATCGGATCCCAAGTTGAATAAATTATCAATTATTCAAAGATCGAAGATAACTCTTTAACTTTTCATTTCAGATGGAACGATGGAACTACAAGCATTCTGGATAAACAGGATTTTATCTATGAAACCTTATGAAATTTAATAAAAAATTTTTGGGATTGTAAATAAAAAAAAGTTGACGCTTTAGACATTAAAGTTTTTTGTGAGTAAAAGAATATATTTGATTTTTATATGTTAATTTTTTTTTATTTATTATACAGATTGGATCAAACACGTGCTAAGGGTATCAAGTTTATTATTTTTAAATGAAACACCCTGTTTCTTTTTACATTTTTGAATTATTCAAGTAAGTTTACACATTTTCATAAATCTTGCCATATACCCATGTACAACCAGTTTTAAAATATTAGCAGTTAATGAAATTATTTTTTTTATTTTAATTTCTAATTTCAAAAATTGTATTGTAGCTGTGAAATGCATTTTGTAATTTAAACTTTTACCCATTTAAATGCAACTGTTTGAAAGCGCTTTTATTTATTTTATTTTTACAATAAAACTCTATTTTACACTAACGAATAATTTCAACTGTGCCAATTCTAGATAATAATAAAAATATGAATTTATCCCAGCCATTTCAATGAATTTTTTTCATTAAACTTAGCTATTTACCATCCAATTCGTATTTTACTAGATAATTGAGATTTAAAAACACAACATTTAAAAGCGCTGCGTGAAAAATTAAATCGCTGGTAGTACATTTTAGGTTTATAGTACAGAAGCCTAAGGTAGTTGAGTTTGCAAAATCAGCGAAAAATACTAATAAATAAATTTGAAGAAGTAGTCCATACTTGCAGTGGAGTGTAGGTAATAAATTCGACAGAAGTGTTGTTTTAATTTAATAAATAAATGTTGACCTATACCTATACCTGATCCGATTTTCATTTATTTTCAAGTTATAGCGTAATAACAAATGAACAAAATTTCATTCATCCTTAATAATAGCGTTCTTTTAATAAATGTTAAACAATACCGCCATTGACCTCTAAACATCTTCTGCTTCGTCTACGAATAGCGCCTCCTAATTGCTTCATGTCTTTCTCTTTGATATTGGCTGCAGTATTTCTAATTCGCCGAATTAGTGCATCCTTTATACACTTCATTTTTAAATCAACCTCATGAACAATAATCTAGTGCTATGAGATCTGGAGATCTTGGAGGCCACTTAATAGGACTACCGCGACCAATTCAACGCCCTGGAAATCTTTCTAATCTAATCTATCCTGACCTGACGAACGAAATGTGCAAGAGCTCCATCGTGCTGATAGTGCACTTGGATTCTGATATTTACAGGAGCATCCTCTAGTAGTCCTTCTAATTCTTTTTGTAAAGAATTAAAATAATGGTCACCTGTGAGGCGATTCTCTAAAATGAAAGGGCCAATTAAATACCTATCGAGCATACCACACCAGACGTTCAGCGAAAGCTTATGTTAAAAATTACTTTCGACTGTTGCGTTGCGATTTTCGATTGACCATGCATGAGAGTTAAGGGTATTATTAATACCGTCACGGGTGAATGTTGCTTCATCGGTAAAAAGTATACGCGATACAACACGATGATTATTATTTATACACCGACCAAATTCCATACATTTAGCATAATCTTCCGGCTATAGGTGCTGTACTCTCTGTACATGGTATGGATATAAGCCTTGTGCCTATTACTCTTTTTGGTGAAATGCCCAATCCAGAATATTTTCTACTTCTTCTAAACTTTGGCGAGTAGCTCGTTCAGATGGTATGTTAGCACTGGGAAGTTTACCGGTCTCGCACAATTTGTTGAAATCTCTGATAAATACGCTTTTATTGGGTTGTCTCTGATGTGGAACCCGTTGACGATATTCTGCAACAGCAGCTGTAGCACTTTCATTAGAGAAACCACAAGTAAACACCATGTTTGCATATTCTAACTTTGAATAGGTGTTTGGCATTTTGTAACACACTTGAAAATAAACGTTCAATTACTGTCACAGTATCACTGACACATTGTCAAAACAACAAAGTTATCAAATGTTTTTGAGTCTCGAACATGGGATACTCTGATTATGCGAAAATTTGTATACAAGTGGAACGCTAGATAAAAATTTCTAATTATGCTATAATTTGAAAACAAATGAAAATCGGATACGAACATATGGGTTTTTTTACAATACACTCCTGGAGTTTGGTCTGTTCTCCCCAACCCATCCTGTATATGCAACTAAATACTTACGTATTTTTTACAATACACTCCTGGAGTTTGGTCTGTTCTCCCCAACCCATCCTGTATATGCAACTAAATACTTACGTATTTTTTCAATCAAAAACCGTTCGTCACACGAGAAGGGTCTAAAAACCACTTTTAATAACACGCAATTAAGAAAATATTATTTATTTTGAAAACAACACTGAGCGTATCATTTTTTTTGTTCGGTGTTGCCATTGTTTGTTCCGAAGCATTAGTCAGTAAGAAACGTCGTAAGTGGACACCACGCCCAAAAAATGAAAATCGTCGTAGAAACGTCAATTTCGGTTTCGAGGGTGATAAATCAAATTGTCTAGATTTCAAAGTCGTGTATCTCCATAATTTCTGCAATTATACCTTAAACAATGGAAAATTCGAACAGCTGTCCTTTTATTTTTTCATATATTTTCCCCAGCACACAACACAAAAATATTTTCTTATTTTCATTAACAAGAATTATGGAGCCAATTGACATGTTAAAAATCGAATGCAAAGCACGGCCAGGTCGCAATTATTCAACTGTTAACTGTAAAATGTAGAAAGAAGAAAAACGGTGTCAACACCTGTCATATAATTGTATTGACATTTTTCTTCGAGCGCTCGAATTCCGAGGATTTCGGCCGAATCGACCCTAATTAGTATCGTTTATATAGGGTGAGGATTTTACACTGTTGCAAAATGCTTACAAAATCCGGAAAACGGAGTTCCAAAAAAAAACCAAAAACGATCGGGCCGTTGGTGTTTTGGGTGAAGCAGCTATAAATCCTCATGTTGGTTCAAGGGAACTTGCTCGTGATTCAGGAATGTACCAAAGATCGGTACTGACTATTTTGCACAATTTTCACCTTTAATACATAACTCATCATCAGGAATTGTATAACCAAAGTTTTCAAAATAGGATCTTATTTTGTAACTGTTTAAGACTTGCAATCTACGAAAAAAATGTATTTTGAAGTAGGATGGCCTTTTCTGACTAAGCAACAGTGGTCAGATTAGTTTTTATTATATATGGACGAGGTTCTATCAGATGCTACTTCTTTTTTACCATTACCAGAACCGGTCTGTCGTATGCCTTTTTTCAATCGACTAATTCTTTATTACGGTCTTGTTTTTTCAATCTGAGAATCTTGAAAGCCTTCTCCTCACTAAGGGAGTTTTTATACAAAACACTTTTATAATTTTTCCTGTACCGAATCCATCACACCTATCTACAGTTGGGTCACATTCCATGTGGGTGTGACCCGATAATAAAACTGTGTGATCAGTAAATTTTCACAATTTTGTAGTGCAACTAGACAAGTAGCAGAAATGTAGTTGTTCTTATTTTGTCCCCTGCAGTACACTCGCAATACTGTCACTGACAGATTAATTATTTGAGGTTATGTGTAAGAAGTTAAGTCAGACTAGAGACCAACACAGCTTCTGTGTGAAACGTGATAAGTATACTTATCTCCTTATGCCAAACTCAAGTAGGCATTTTAACTCTATGCATAAATAGTTCAGATGATTTCACTCTCTTTACGCAAAATTATTTACCACTCTTACGACATAACCCCGTTATATACTTCAAATTTCTTTATTGTAATAACTAATATGACTTATCTCCATTTACATGCACACGTAAAGGTATAGGTGTTTAGATTCTTAATATGACAACAACCCTATTTTCTCAAATCTATGACTTATCTCTCTTTTCACCCCCATCAGCGAATTAAAATTACAACACTTTAAGGAATCCTGACAATTTTCCTTATTAAGTGAGCAGCTTTCCTTTAGAGCCTGGTCTATTAGCAGGTTGTCGGAATTTATTTTTAATCAAAAATTTCTGAATTAGGTACTATATTATTGTTGTGCATATAAAGCTTCTTTTATTAATAATAAATATAATGAAACATAAACATCAGCGTGTCTAGCTAAATAATTTGCTAAAAAGATTATTACACTTATTAACTTTTTCATTCAGATGAGCCCAAACATTTGTTTTCACTAACGCAATGCAATGTAATGGTAAAAAAAATAACTGAATTGTAAAGAGTAGTTTAGTTGATATGGTGTATATAATTTTATTTGCATATGGCTTCTGTATATATTAAATTATTGTAATTAATACCAATTGATAGAATTAATCATGCAGTATTTAAATAAAAATTAAGATTAAAATATTAAAGGGAAGGGACATTATTATTATACGACCAAATTGTTTGCGATTTCCTCTAATTTATAAAACTGTCTTATTAACGTATTTATGTCAAAATTACCATTTCATAATCATACAACATAATCCTATCAATTATTTAAGCTTGCATATTTAAACAACAGTTGTTTCGTATGATACACATATAAGCTACCACCATATTCAAACTTAATTAGTTACGTCAATCTGAAAGCGAGTTTTCATTATATCGTGGTAAGATTTGTGACGGTACTGAAAATAAGTGACAAATCAGTAGCAAAAATATAAGCAAAAGCTTAAACATGTAATTCCTAACACAAATAAATGACTCATTAACTTTACAACATCGTTCCAGTCGTTCCCTTACCTTGTTATCCGATCATATGCAACCTACATTTTTGTGAAATCAAAAGTAACTAGATAAGATAATAAGTGTTGTTAGTTCGTTAAAGGTATATCTGAACCCTAAATGCAAGAATATAATTGTGTTTACATAGTTATCAATAACTTTAAAATCATATAGCGTAAAGGTCAACTAGGAAACTCCTCATTACTGAAGAATTTCAGTGATGATATAAGATAAATAGCTAATGCTGATTACACATTAGCTGCATGGTCATTTCTAATAAATGTAAATACCTTATTATGTTATTAACTTGACTTAAAACAGCACATACAGAGTAGGACTGGTGATGCTTTACTCTGCCGACCCCGTATAAATAAATTTCTGTTTTTGTTATTCATAGCGTCTCTTATTTTAATTTGTTTAAAATCAGTATTAAGTTAAACATACAGGTTGTTCATAAATGTGACGTAAATATTTAAGAGAGTGATAATACTCGTCAAAATAGAAAAAAAAACATACTCATAAACATGCGGTTAAAAGGCTTCATTTTTGATATACAGGGTGCAAAACTTTTTTTAAGTTTTTTTCGTCTCTCTCCCATATTTGCCGAGATAATTATTTTAAATTTGGTTCAGTTATTAGTTTTTGAAACCCCTACAATAGAATGTCTAAACTGTCGGAACTGCTGAAAATTACCTCTTCTTGCTAATATGCAGGAATTAACTCTATATCTCATAGACTGGCGACCTCTCTCCAATATCCCAGGAGTATTGTGGATTATTTCACATGAAGCTATAATTCTGTGCCTCAAATATTCCTCTTCCTGAGTCTGATACACCAACGTTTATAAATGTCCCCAGAAAAAATAATCTAGATAATTTAAATCGGGAGACCTAGGGGGCCATGGCTGAGGTCCACCTCGATCCATCCAACGGTTGTAGTATTGATATCAAAGCCTTAGCACCAAACTGAAATATGGCGGTGTATCATCATGCATAAACCATAATTGGTTTCTTAGTTCAAGTGATACCTCTTCTAACAGTACCGGGAGTTTCTCTTCTAAAAATTGACGATAATATTGTCCGCAAAAAAAATAGCCTCATCAAATAGTCTCCAATAATGTCAGCCCCACACATTTACTGTAAATTGATACTGAAAATGGTTAACGACTGTTATGAAAATATCTGATGGCTTTTTTCGAAAAACTTGCTTCATTACTGAATAAAATTTTATTTCCGAACAATGGATTTCGGGTCAACATTTGAATGAACCACTGGCCAGAATTTAATCGGGGTGGAAAATCGCGTGGGAGTAGAGCTTGGACTGTCTGGAAATGGTAAGGATACATAAAATCATCCATCAATATTCTCCAAACTAGCACAGATGGAGTTATTAAAGTTGCCGCATTTTTTCTTGTACTTGTACCTGGTTCATTTTCCACAGTGAGTGGATTTCTTGAAAGTTCCATTTTCGCACAGTCGATATGGGGTTATCCAACCAAGACTAGACAAGGCGATTTTTTGACTTTTCCTGTACTTTTATAAAAAAACTGAAATAGCCATCTTAAGTCATTTTCTCCCGCGAATTCGAATATCTTCAGCAAAAAACAATTGAACATCAAACAAAAGTACTAGGGGTCACTTTGATATATTTTTAAATGGGATGCCGTATTTTTAATGAGCTTATCCGATTTCTCATATAAATTTTGATCTAAAATGTTGGATTTTTAATTCAAAAACGCCTTTTTTCTTCAGTTTTAAATTCGGAAAATGTTCGTCTACCGTAAGATTAATACCTGATAGATGGATACCCGTTTCACCTGTTCACCCTTTAACCTGCTTTAAAGCGTCCGTCAGTTAGACAAAATAATCAAGTTTCAAATTTCTATATATTTTTCACGAATTAATTACAAATAATGAAATATTCTTTAGAAGAACGGCTAAATGTAATAAAATTATATTACAAAAGTGGAGAGAATGCTCGACAAACACAAAAAACATTTTTTGAGAGTTTCCAGAGACACATTTCAGTGGATACAATTCTCAGAATTAAGACCCTATTTGAAGAAAGTAAGACATTGAAAGATAAGCCAAGAAAGATGAAAAGACGGAATATAAGGGATCGAGCTATTGTTCAATATTTTACTATAAATCCGAAGAGTTCTATTCCGCAAGCGGTACGAGAAGTAAGGTATGGTCCAGGGCTTCGGAGAGTAAGCTATGGAACAGTTCACAGAACTTTAAAAAAATGTGGTCTAAAACCATATTGGATCCTTCCCGTTCAATACTTAACACAGCTTCAAAAAGAACTGGAATTTCGATTTGTTGCTTCAATGCTGATGAGAGAGCAAGACGAAGATTATAATTAATTTATATAATAAAATTCTATGGAGTGACGAAGCGTCATTTACAACATCGGGGGTATACAATCGGAAAAATACAAGATACTGGGCAGCAGTTAACCCTCATAGATATGAAATGATAAAGTTTCAAGGTTGGAGCTCACTTAATGTTTGTTGTGGGATGTTAGAAAATCGAATTATTGGACCACTATTTTATCGTGGCTCTTTAACAGGCCAAAGATACCTCCATTTTCTTCATAACGATATCAAGGATTTCTTGGAAAGGTTGCCATTGCAAGCCTACAACAATATCATTTGGCAGCAGGATGGTGCTCCGCCTCATGCAGTTCGAGAAGTGGTAACATACCTAAACGAGCGTTACAATCAGTGGATTGGCCGTAACGGAACAATTCATTGGTCACCAAATAGCCCCGATATCACGCCAATGGATACATTTTTATGGGGTAATTTAATGTAGTTTATCAACGACCCAACAGAAGTCTGGAGGACATTCAGCAAAAAATTATAAATGAAATTAATAGACTTAACAGGACCAAAATATTGTAAGAGATTCTTTGGAGAGATTGAAAAGGGGGCATCGGTCATGTTTTGAAAATAATGGAGGACACATAGAACAATTATATTATTGAGATTAAAGTTATTCACTTTAGTTTATAGTTTTTTCTAATATGTCATACTTTTTTTATACGTAAGCAATAATAGATTTGCAAAAACTACTAAATTTGTAATTAATTCGTGAAAAATATATAGAAATTTGAAACTTGATTATTTTGTCTAACTGACGGACGCTTTAAAGCAGGTTAAAGGGTGAACAGGTGAAACGGGTATCCATCTATCAGGTATTAATCTTACGGTAGACGAACATTTTCCGAATTTAAAACTGAAGAAAAAAGGCGTTTTAAATTAAAAATTCAACATTTTAGATCAAAATTTATATGAGAAATCGGATAAGCTCATTAAAAATACGGCATCCCATTTAAAAAAATATCAAAGTGACCCCTAGTACTTTTGTTTGATGTTCAATTGTTTTTTGCTGAAGATATTCGAATTCGCGGGAGAAAATGACTTAAGATGGCTATTTCAGTTTTTTTATAAAAGTACAGGAAAAGTCAAAAAATCGCCTTGTCCAGTCTTGGTTGGATAACCCTGTACCTGTGCAAAATTTCGATATAGAAAATGCTGCCCATAGAGTCGTTTAGCTTCAACGGAATTACCATTGGCAAGACCATAAATTCGCGATGGTATATGTCAGTGTTCATTGATATTGATGACCAGAAGTTCAGTCCAGAAGGATACGTTTTGGAAGCGGATGTGCATTATCCACAGGATTTACAAGATGCACATTCTCACCTTCCATTTCTTGTTGAAAATACAATACCAAAAAAAGAGATCAACGAAATTGTTAAAGTTATTACCCAATTTAAATGACAAAAAGAAATATATTTTACATTAGGAGGTATTAAAGTAGGCGATCTCTAGTGGGTTAATGGTATGTTGCATATATTGATTTCAATACAGATTTGCAAACCAAGAATATGCCGATATTCTTGGTTTGTGAACTCAACCATCATTAAATAGCTTTAACTAACATTTTAGACATTTTATTTTAGAGATTCCAATAAATAATAATTGTACCATATTTAAAATAATTATCTCATATAATATCTACGTGACATTCAATAACACCCTGTATTTAGGGATAATATTATTTAAACAATTAAATACACTGTTTAAATAGCTAATAAATGGAATCTCATTCAGGAGGTTTAGGGCTTGTCGAGTATAAAAAAATTCTATACCATTTTACATAAAAAATAAAACTTTGTAAAATATACACTTACTTTTAAATTTGGGATTTTACGACCTTAGACTTCTTTCGGCCGAGGTGTGAGAAGTTATTTAATAAAAAGGACACACCTTCGCCAATAAAAATCAGTTGTAAGAGTCGTAATGGCGGTTAAGGGTTGATTTTTGGTTTAATGGACAATAAAAATCCGTGTTTACAGCCTACAATAAAAAAAGCGGGTTTATTGTTATTTAAATTAGCAATTAGCATACCAAAGCTTTTTTTTAAATTACCGTGAAAATCTATTGTCATTGTGCGTAGGTACTGATACTGATAAGTGACCTAACAATAAAAATAAAATCTTTGTTAAGCTTTTGTGGTGTTTAAATGTTTATCGTATTGGCAATTTCACCAGTAGGTACAGCTAATTTTAAAATTGAACTTTCCGAGCACATACATATATCACTGCAACTACCTCAACCTACTTCCTTCCTTCATTTATCTGTTTATCAAGCTGGTTGATTAGCTCTACAATGCAAATTTGTTTACTGGATTATTGTTGGTATACACATTACATGTGAAAATTATTACAAATCGACTAAATACATGTGTGAAGGCAATAAATATAAACCTATACAATTTCTAAACACAGTCTTAGTAATTACTCTCGGCTGTATGAGGGTAGAATGCACCCTAAAATAAAAATGTTGGTTTATAGGTACGAGTCAATATTTCTGCTGTCGATATAGCAAGAGCTGATTTTGAACTATTGGAAATAAAAACAAAACTATAACAAATCTAAAACATTTGTTAGGTCTGACTACGACACAAAAAACCAAAACGGTCGCCAGTCGCCAAAAACTCCAATCTTTAAAAAGTCGCGGTTCCTTAATTTAAGTGATCCCTGCTCTAAACAAACCTTATAATTTAAGTCGATGAACCTGGACAAAGTTTTTTACAGAACCATATAATAATTGAACTTTGATGCGGATCTGTCATAGTCCCGTAATTGAATAAATTAGAATCTCTCTCTCCCACCCAATATACGAGCCCTGTCTCAGTGAAGTTGGCCCAACGCCCCAAAACATGATATTTGTGAATTTATTTGAGGGCAAATCAAAATTTTACTTCAAATATAACACTTTTGGTTTCTTTAAATGTTAATAGAAAGATAACAAAACCGACGCGGCTATTTTTAAAGCGTTTTTATTTAAAAATTGTCTTTTTTTGCAAAATGATTTGTGTATATAGCAAAATACATGATGGAGACAACTAAAGTTGAATCAAAGAATATCTAGATATTTTTTGGTTGAATGAATGGTCTGTTTATTCGCTTCGATAAGATAAAGGTAGGATTTTGACGTTTAAATCGACTTTCAATGCATTGGTGTTGTTGTTAACAATTAAAAATGGCTCGTGGTAAAGCTGTTTCTGACGAAATAAGAAAAGTGATCATTCACTTGCATTTAAAAGGCCAAAATGCTTTCCAAATCGCTGACAGTGTTAACAAATCGAGGTATACAGTTCGAAATATTATTAAATTGTACAAAACAACAAACATAAACCCAGAACTGGAAGTCGCTCGCGTTATTCCAATACCAACTTAAGAGCCTTAAAACGGATTAACAAGGAAAATCGGCGTGCTAATTATAACGAGTTGAAAATATTATGGAATCAGGCAACCACAAAAAAGTTTTCAAGAGCAACTTGTCACAGAGCTGCCCAAAAACTGGGATTTAAAACTTACAAGGTAAGCTTAAATTACTTTTTTATTATGCGTTTCTAATTCAGTAAATCTAGGCAAAAGAGAAGCCCTTACTGACAAAGATTCAGAAGAAAAACAGACTAGCGTGGGCCAAAGAACACAAATTATGGTCTCAATGGAACTCCATTATTTGGAGTGATGAAGCCAGATTTGAAGTATGCGTTGGTGATAGCAAGAGTCGTGTCATAAGAAATAAGGAAGAAGTATTTCAGAATGACTGTCTTAAAAAAAAAGTTAAGTTTCCGGCGTTTGTTATGATTTGGGGATCCATGTCAGCAAGTGGAGTGGGAAACTTACACTTTGGGGAAGGTATTATGAATGGTGATAAGTACATCAATGTGCTTCAATATAACTTAACACCCCAAATTGAACAAATGCGTTTAAACAATATTGAATGTATCTTCCAACAAGATGGTGCCGCTTGCCATACGGCTAAAAGAGTAAAAGATTGGATGCTGGAAAACAATATTCCAGTTTTAAAATGGACGTCGAGTAGTCCAGATCTATCGCCGATTGAAACCTTGTGGAAGGAAAAGCTCCGATCGAATCCCGCAAGAACCCATGTCTCCAGTTATACCTAGGCCAGTAAGTCTTTTTACTTTTGTCAGTTTTGTGCATAAGGTGACCTTCTCCACCCCGAGCCACCAGACAATAAGCGACCCTCGGTCTGGTAATCGCCATGTAGAGCCAACGCAAAATTCGGGGGTTTATACCTCAACTGACGCTCTCCATGTCAGCTTCTAGTCATAAGTAACTACTAAATATTTAACTATCGGCGTCAGTGTAAGGGATTTTCTGAACAGTTGTGGCGCCCCTACCTCATCTATTTTTCTTCTCTTTGTGAAGAGAATCATCAAAATACGTAGTAAGTGATATTCTTTCTAGGCGCCTTGAATATCTTCTTCTCCGTCTTCTGTTGCGGTGAACTTGGTCTCTCCATTGATTTCTTTTTGCATTTCATGGATTTAAATCAACATCAAATTTGCAAATTGTTTATGTTAATATACCTAGCACATGTTATGTAAAAAAGAGTAAATTCTATCACAAGGGCTAACTTATATTTGCATAAAACACATGTAATATAATAGAAGTTCCAAAAATATAAAAAAATTGGGTCTGACGTGACATGGAGCGGGGGTTTAAGCGTTAGTGATAATGTGTAACATGCTGGGTGGGGGGTTGAAAATCTTTAAAAAAACGCGTAACGTGATTTATGGACGGCCGCTTAGATTAGCAATAAAACTCAACAAAACTAAATTATTATAAGGAGTTTATAAAATGGTCTATAACGGCTATGGGAAAATTTACCACCACCAACAAGAACAGTATATCAAAGCTTGTAAGGAGAAAAATCGGCCCTAAAAGTCTAAGGCCAAGAAAATATACGATGAACCAGCAATCTAAGAAATAAAAACATAATACACCCAGCTTGTAAAATAGAGAGCTTGTGTAAACATCAAAATGTCCCTTTCCCCCAAAATAAGCGATTTATTAACAGACTTTGACTACGTGCAAACCTATTTAAAATAAATATGACGTTTACTTTATTCAAGTAATTGTTATTAACTTCCACCAGTGGCGTATTTAGGGGGGGTCCGGGGGGTCTGGACCCCCCCCCGTGGACTCAGTAGTAAAGAAAACTGAAATTCACATTCATTTATTTGCAATAAATAACATGAAACATTATTTCAAATTTTCCAGATGTTTGGGGATTTCCACAGTCTTTTAGTTTAATAATTGTTGAATTTTATTTTTTGTTCCGTGTTTTCTAATTCAGGTGAGTAAAATAGTATACCGTTATACATACCTTAAAAAACTAATATTTCAAATGCAAATATTGGCGTTTATATTTAAAAATTGCTTTATTTCTACGTTTTTTTTTTAGCCGGGCTATCAAGACGTAAAATTTGTAAGTTTAGACAGTCCAAAAAAGGGCGTGGCACCTAAAAAAATTTTTGCCTGCGGCGCATTTTTATGAGAGAGTTAAGTGGACCCCCCCCGTTTCACAATCCTAAATACGCCACTGACTTCCACATATCATTTTTAGATTGAAAGCTGCCCAGATATACTTCATATTCAAAACGCTAATTGACTGAACGAACAAAATATTTATTTAAGAAAAAAACAAGTTCATTATATATTCAATATAAATAATAACAAAAGTTCCCATAGGCTTGTTGGATTATATATTGCCTATTTTAGTGAACCGTACATATTCATTCCTCTTTCTAAATATTATCTCGTACAAGTAGGAATAATTCTTGATATTCTGCACGTCTAAATCTCTTTACACTCGAAATAAATAACAAGTTTGTGCCGGTAATATAAATTAATCCGACAATATTATAGCGGTTTTGGATACTTAAAGCGTAATATAAAATTAAACCATATGGTCTACTTAACCCTCTAACGCAAAAAGGTATTAAATGACTGCTTAGTAACGTGTAAATTCAAGTATCGCTTAATTTCGAATTTATACTAGTAGGTAGCCATTAAATTTCGGCGTCGCGTCATGAAAATGAATTAAAAAAAAAAGACTATTGATTATTTGCTTTATAATGGTTGCATATGGTTTTTGATATGCATCAATAGGACCTTTAATGTAGGCGGCAGGTTTAAATTCCTAATACGTCGGCATATGTTATATACAGTGGCGTAGCATATGGTTCTGCTGCCCACGGCGGATGCCTAAATTGCCCCCCCCCCCCTATATTCGGTAAAAATGGCTAAAAACGCTTATAATGTGTTTCCTATTGCCTCACAGCAAGTAACCCTCATTATAAATACAAAATACAAATGTTGCGTACCCAAACGTTGGCACTGCGCTAACAATTGGCATCTTATTGTTAATTTATGTTATTTCTTAGAATATAAATTATTGACTTAACATTTGGAATTTTTTTTTGAAATCTGGCAATATGCCCCTTTCATTTAATTTCCACCAGCACAATAACAGTTCAGTAATAATAGAACTATCAAGTGGTTGGTCTTGGAAGGTTCTGAAAACGGTAAGTATGCAGTCATTTTTTTAAGAGTCACTCAAATTTAGGTGCTTGTTATTTTAGGCAAAAAAGTTGTATTTTAGATTTTAAGTTAAAAACTTGCTTCCTTTCAACTGTAACTTAGTAAAATATGTGTTTTAATACTAGTTCTTAGCTAATATTGCTACAATTATCGCAGTGCCAACATTAGGATACATATTGTACTGGTATTCCTAATTCTGGCATCAGGTGCCAATATTAGGGACAAGGTGAAATTTCTTGCTATTATTTAAATTTGGGTGTAACAGAATGTCTCTAAAAATTTAAAGAACACCTAATTAGTAAAAAAAAATCAAAATTTAACGACCAATAAGCCTAAAATGGCATTCTTAAGAATATTGCATCTGGTCAGATTTCCTTTTAAGTTAAAAGGCATTTTTTTTTCAAAAACTAGCTTTATTTCAAAATAATTTGTTTGTTAGTTGTAGAAATTTTAATTTATAATATTGTTAATATTTTAGTAGTGCCAATATTAGGAATATTTATTGAAGGATTTCTCAATATTGGCATGACGTGATAATATTAAAAATTATTATTAATACTTGCCTATCTGTTTATTATTACCTGATTTTATTCAAATTAAAAATACAATAATTGTTAGTACTTTTATAAATGTCCAAACCCCCAATAAAAACTTAAACATGGAAGACATAGGATTCAGTGCTTCTGACCAAAAATTAAATACTGAAAAACAAAATGAAATAAATACTAAAAATTTAGATTCCTCAAATATTCAACAAACTGAAAAGAAAAAATTTGGAGAAGCCTCGGGAGAAGCTAAACATTATAGAAACGAATATGTAAATGTCGCTGAAATAGAAAGTTCAAGTGTTTTAATACCCATAATTAAAGATTATTTGAAAACACCCAACACTCCGTAAAGGAAAGAAATAAGACGGACTGAGAGAATATCTTTTGTCGTGACCTCTTGTGCTTATAAAAAAAATTTGGAAACGAAGGAAGATATTAAAAAATAAATAGAAAAGAAGAAAAAAGAAAACAAGCAAAGAAGGTTAAATAAATCCCAAGAAAAAGAAAAAGTCAAAAACAATAAAAAAAATATCAAGAATAAACCAGGAAAAAATAAATTACCAGAAGCAAAAACATCCTTACTAACTAAAAAAGCTAAAACTTTAAAAAGTCACAATGACATAAATCAATCATTTAAAGAATTACCTCTTTTTAAAACTGATGATAAGGATAGAGATATAATACGATTTATAAAGCTAATGACAGAAACAACTACAAATAATGTATTTGCTAATGAAAATAAAAATTCATTAAAAAAAAAGAGCAAAACCATTAAAATAAGCGAACCAATAGAAAAATAACAGTTAGCAATTATTCAAGAAATCATGATAAAAAGAGTCTTCACACGAAAATCACTACTTTTCGTTTTTGGTGCCAACAATAGGATACTGCACTGCCAATCATAGGGAAAAGTAGAATTTGACATTTAAATCAATTTAGCTTTAAAAATCTTTATAATTTATTTAAAATATATATCGATTTTAAAATTATACCCAACAAGGTTTACTATAAAAATGCACAAGTTGATTTTATTTCTTTTAAATAACAAATAAACTAGTATAAAGTGAAAACTTTCCTTAAAGTGCCAATTATTGGGTAGTTTACCCTACATCTTTTATTTTAAATGTAGTGTTATTTATTGCTACATAGCATTTTGTTTGGGCCCATATCAACTCAGTTGGATTTAATTCACAATGGTAGGGCAGCAGCCGAAGTAAAACAGAGCTTTGAATATTCTTATCCTTTTGCTTTGAATGTCCTTCGTTGTATCAGGTTTCGTCTAAATTACCCCACTTACTTCTTAGGTTGGTAAATTCAAATCTTCCCGTATAACATTAAAAATGTTATTCAATATTGGGATCTCCTGTTTTAGGAGAGGCCACTGTTCCCGATTATCTTTCCCTATAAGATGCCTGTAGACTGTAGAGTCTCTAACTCCCATTATATTGGCAGGTTTCGAAGCGTACTAGAGGGTGTTTGTCTTTGCTTTTACGTCAAGCACGCCCTTACAAAACACTGGAGAATAATTATTCGCCATTTGCTTTTTAAGTAAAAATACATTGACTACGCCAATGATCATAAAACGTTTAATATTTCTCAAGATTCTTCAGAGGTCCATGATGCAAGTGGAGCCTTGTTGAAATATTTACATCTCGGTTTCTAAGAAATTATTTAAGAGAGGTTAATTATTATTATTTCTGGAGGCCCGAAAATCAAACTGTTGACTGTTGTTTCGGTAGCACTTTAAAAATGCGGTCTTACTTCTGACTACGACATATTTTTATGTTTATGGCACCCAAGAACACAAATATGCTTGTGACATCGGGAAAATGCTACTGGTGCGCCAGCAGCGTGGCAGAAATGTGATATAGGTATTTAAGATTATCTCACTTGTTTGGTTTGGAATTTTATTAAGGCATGTAAGATCACGTTAATTACTATAATTTGTTATTTTACCTTTTATTTTAAATTTAAAAGCCTATATAAAATATTAAAGTTTCCAAGTAAAAAAGGGATTCTTAGCACCTAATACCTAGAATATATAATTAAATACATGAAACAAGAAAACAGGGTTGGCTTGTAATAATACCTTTAACTTAAATTATTGATATACGGGGTATCCCACTTAGGTACGATATTATGGAAGCCACAACTTCGGGAAAAAAGTTTATTGACTAAATCGACCAAAAGAAATTGCTGAGTTACTATGATATATCTAAAAAGTCAAGTTTTATCAGATAATCGCTATGTTAAGGTTGATACTGTTTTAATGACGGAAATAAAAATATCGTTAATTTTTGCGGAAAGTTGTTTGTAACACTTTTTTTGTATCTTCAAAAATATGGATCGGGGAAGCTCGTGGAAAAAATTGTTTTTAAATTGTTGTATCTTCCATATGATTTACCAAAATTTAATCAGCTTAGACACTTTTACACCTATTCAAAAAGCGATTTTGGTCGTTGTCGCTAGTAGATACCGCGTCTTGTAGGTGGTACTGTTTAAATAAGATTTAGTTTTTTCAATTTCTCTTAATAAAATTGTATGGCAATACACATTTTTTTTAAAGAACATAAAAATTGCTACATTTTAGCAAAAACCGTGATTCGATGATATCTTTATTTGTTTTCAAGTTATTTACAAATAACTATTTTAATTTAAAAAACTAATGTTTACCTTGTCGTTTACCGCTTAACGAGAGGAATGTAAAAATTCGCTTTTCATAATTTTTCATCGATTTAAAATCAACAATAATTAATAAATGAAATTATTGAAATTTGTATCCTTTGAGTCCATTTATTTTGTGTCTTATTTTCCTCTAGAATCCAAAAAAGAATAACTTGCAGGCAATGCTAGGCAAAAAGAGAAATGTAAAGATTATTTACCAACTAAACTGTAATAGCGTAAAGTTACTTTTATACTTTAAATTCGAGAGGCCAATAACAATAAAGCAAATACGATTTTAAAGCTACGGATGAAACGAAAAAAATGAAAAGAACAAGAAGTATTTATAAATGTTACAGTATTTTCAATACAACGATTTAATCAGCGTTGCGTGCTTAAACTGCTGCTGCAATTTTAGCTCTTGAAACGCTGGCCATAGCGTTGATTCATGTCTTCAGTAGTAGTATACGACGAGTTTGAAAGACAATGTCTTTTAGTCTTCCTTATCCATCCAGCAGTTCGGATATCTTTAATTCAACAAAACACGAACTATCTGAGAAAAGTGTGCAGGATACTCATCATGCTAAAACCACATGTCCCTTCTTGTTACAAATGGAAAATTTTCTAATAGAGGCCGCAATTGGTTCCTTAAGAAGTTCAAATAAACATTGGCATTAAAAAGTTCATTAAAAAATTACTTTACGAATAGCATTAAATTATTTTGTTTTTGTTTAAGGCGTACGATTAAAAATGTGATTAGTTTTCTAGAATTTTAAGAACAAAAGTACATTACGCAATTACAGTTTAGTTATTAAATAATCTTTGCATTTTTGACAAAGGACAAAACGTTTTAATAATTTGATTTAATTATTATTGTTGATGTTGAATTAATGAAAAATGATGAAAATATGTGTGTATGTGTGTATTAAGTCAATGGCTCTGGTTTCCTTTCGTTTAACGGTAAACATTAATTTTTTAAATTAAAATAGTAATTTGTAAATAACTGGGAAACAAATAAAGATATCGAATCACGGTTCTCGTCAAAATGTAGCTAGTTTTATGTTATATAAGCTGAGTTATAAAAGAACGTATAATGTCGTTTAAGTTTATTAAGAAAATGGGGAAAATCTAAATCTTGTTTAAACAGCGCCACTTAGAAGACGCGGTATGCACTAGCGACCACGACCAAAGTCGGCTTTTTAATAAGTGTAAAAGTGTCTATTGAACGAGCCTAAGCTGATTAAATTTGAGTAAAGCATATGAAAGATACAACAATTTAAAAAAAAAATTATTTCCGTCATTAAAACAGTATCTTAGCATAGCGATTATCTGATAAAATGTGACTTTTCAGATACATCCTTGTAACTGTGCCCCTGGCGGTCATTTTGGAAACTTAAAAATATTTTCCAGCAATTTCTCTTAGTCGATTAGTCCATAAAAATTTTTCCCGTAGCCGTAAGGTTTATGCATGGATACCATAATATCGTACCTTGCCGACGTTAGTGGAACACCCTGTGTAATTGATAAATAATTTTGAATTAAATATTAAAATATTTTTTCTCCTTTTAGTATGTACCTATATGTTTCCACTATTAATGATAAATTGCTTAAAACCAGCCACAGTGCATAGGCTGTATAGTAATATTTGTTATTTAATTATCTTGTATTTTGATTTTAGTTTTTAATAAAATTTTAGTTGCATTTTAACAAATAGTTACCTCTTATTTAGTTTAAAACTGCTCTTTTAATAAAAATCAAACAATGTTCCTATTCCTAAGACTATATAAGTAAAGCCTTCGGAGGCTTCCACACATTTGTAGCATGCTGTATAATCTAAAACCTGGTACTAAAGTGCTCAAAGAACCAACCAAGAGACCACACACTGTATACACCTTAATTGAAATGAATTTATTTGCAATTAAGTTTCCTTTGTAGCTATTTATTAACACATATTTTAACAATTTTATAGCTATGTCAATTTAAAACTGTGAATATTTTACAAGATATTTTAGAGAGATGCCCGTTTACGGGAGTTTATTATCCAACGAGTTAATTATCGGGAATGTGTTAAACTAATCTTAAAGTAATTTCCTGTAAGATTTTCCTATTTAAAACAATTTGTTAAAGGTTAGTCCTTTAAAATATACGAGCGCAGAGTGAAAGTTTATCAGAGGAGAACAATAACCTCAGAAGGAATTCAAAACGCAGCGTCTTTGCTAGTTTATCCATATTCAATTTTGTAAATGTCCCCGTCTGCCAATCCTATATCATGATTGGTAAGATTCACAGGTTCAAAATGCTGCTCTTTAAAATTAGCTTTTTAGGATCCAGGGTATTCTCCCAAATTCAGACCAAGTTTTAAAAATGTTCTCGTCTATGTGCCCCTTTTTAATTTTCTTCAGAGCTTCTTTTATCTCGTATTGTCCAATAACTGGCATTATATCTGACCCGACATTTATAATTTTCTTCCAAGGTATTCTCTTATAGAAAATATTTATTGAGTGGGTCACATTCATTTCACGACTTTGTTTTATTTAATAACTTTTTGTCAGCATCATGATTTACTATATCTTGTCTTATGTCACTTTTCACATTCCATAAACCACAAAAGAATGTTCAGAGCGCCAACAGATCCATGGAAATACAACGGCAAGTGTAAGACTGCACAAGAATACAAGCGAGCTCAGAAAAACGAGGGATGTCTCTCAGGGCAATACAATATCCCCCAAACTCTTCACTGCCCTCCTGGAGTAAATGTTTAAAATGGTAAGCTTTGAGAATATGAGCATAGATATTAATGAGGAAGACCTAAACCATCTGCGATTTGCGTTTGACATATAGCAATACGTTAAGGCGGTTGGGATAAGGCGTAAGAGATGCTAGCTAGGCTGGCAATTACCTTGCTTAGAGTTGGACTTAAAATAAATACATCCAAAACAGAGTTTATGACCAACGTAGTCCCAACCCTAAACTGGAAAACAGTGACATTCTCCAAGTTTCATCCTCTAAGTCAGGGATGCACAGACTCGGAACAGGGGCTGCTCGGGAAAAATATAATCCAAGGACGAGCCACTACAAACAACACTTATTAACACAAAATTTTTTATATTTAAATAGTATGAAATATAATGATAAAAATAAAAGAGTCTTCAAAAATGTTTGTTGTAATTATGTAATCGTAGGGTAATCTAATCATTACAATGTAATATTTCATGTTTTATTATTTTGATGCATGACATTGCATTGAACTAACAAGTTTTTTTATATTTGGCTCCACATTACTTGTCGCCACACGTAAAATTGCTTCCAAATTTTCATTTGCCAGACGGTTTCGGTTTTTCGTTTTGTTTAGTTTCATCACTGAAAACGTTTGTTTACAAATATACGTCGATCTAAATAAGCTTGTCTATTAATTCCAGCTGCATTTTCGGGTAAAATGTTAAAAGGATTGCTGAAAATGTCCAATAGAGGTTTAACTTTTTTGAAGTCTACAAAACGATTTAGAAAAGCTTGTATCAAAATATCAATTTTTTCAACATGAGCGAAATTGACGTCAGTTCTATTGACTTTCTCCATAATTTTTTTGTAGTTCAGAAAACGACTGTAATTGGCTGAATTGATTTGTGTCCTGAAAAGACTCAATTTGCATTGAAAGGACAATACATGAGAGTATAACTGCGAAATTAATTGATCTTTGCCTTGGAGTCGCGTATTTAAGACATTCAAGTGATTTGTGATGTCTACAAGAAACGCTAAGTCACTCAGCCAATCAGGGTTGTCGAGTTCGGGGACGTCGTTTTTCTTTTCCGCCAGAAATAATTGGATTTCTTCAATCAAGTTAAGAAACCGCTGTAGTGTCAACCCACGACTTAGCCAACTTACTTCAGTGTAAAACAGGAGATCACCATATTTGCTTTCAATATCCTCGAGAAATTGTTTGAATTGTCGGTGATTGAGACCTCGTGATTTTATAAAGTTTACAGTAGGTACTACAACTTTCATCACATTCTCAAATCCCAATAATTTTGAACAGGGGGCCTCTTGATGTATAATGCAATGAAACTGCATTAATTCCTTGGTATTTATGTTTTTAGTTTGTAAATATTTTTTTAATATAGTTACTATCCCAGATGTACTTCCAACCATTAAAGGTGCTCCGTCAGTCGTAATTCCAGATATTTTCGTTAAATCCAAATCCATTATAGAACATTTTTCCAGAAGAGCTTTGAGCATGTCACTCCCCTTGGTTTGACTTGTCAAAGAACTCATACCAATCAGTTCTTCACTCACTTCAAGATTTTGCGTTACACCTCGTAAAAAATATTAAGAGTTGAGCAGTGGAACTTATATCTGTAGATTCGTCGAGTGCTATAGAAAAATTCTCAAAACTTCTCGATTTCGTAGCTAATTGCTCCCCTATATTAGCTGCTAATGCGGTAATTATTCTTTGAACAGTCATCCGATTTAACTAAATTTATTCAAACTTCTTTACATTTTCCGGACAAATTTTTTTTGCGGCGATATCTAAACATTGCTTAACAAACTCACCATCTTTATAAGGCCGACAAGTTTTCGCTATTATTCGAGATATTTCAAAGCTATCTTCAGTAGCTGTTTCAGCATCTTGAATTGGTTTTGTAAACATAGCTTGCTGGCCTATTAGTTCAGGTTAGTTTATCTATTAGTTCCCGTTGTAAAGTGAAAATTCTTTGCGTTTGATTTTCGCCTGTTAATTTGGTAAAAGTAGGATGCTGGGTTTCATAGTGCCTTTTTACATTATATTTCTTCGGAATAGAAACACTACTCTTGGATATTAAACAGACAATTTTGTTATGCGATGAAATAAAAAGAATTTTTCGGTCCAAATATCTTGAAACTGTCGATTTTCATCTTCAATCTTACGACTACGTTTCTTACTGGGGCCTGGTTTATCCATATCAAATTGGTATTATATTGTTACGTAGGTAGAAGCCAAGTTCGAACGACGAAATATTTACTCGTCACAGATTACAGTTCTCAATCAGTATAACGTTCGCTTGTCCGTAGTTAAAACTTAACTGCCCCGGTAGCTGGCGATGCGTCGTATTTATACGAGTTACCAAACATCGAAAACCTTCCACTTTGTTCGGGGATACTACCGACGTGTTTCGCGAATCTTAAAGTAATCTAGTTGATGCGACGGATTTCTAGTCTCGTAACAATATGCTTAGACCGGAGCGCGGCGAGTAGAATAATTTTAAAATTCGTTGACAGGCCGCATAAATATCGCTTTTAAAATTCGTTGGCGGGCCGCATAAATATCGACAGCGGGCCGCGGTATGTGCATCCCTACTCTAAGTACTTGGGTTATGAGATTAAGATCAGTAGACATAATCAGACTGGCAAGACCGAGCAAAGAATCGGACTGACGTGTTCCGCTAAAGTCTGCTTTTGGAGAAGTTGCACATGTCTTTAAATCAGATATCCCTACATGCCCCAAATGTAAGGTGCCTTGCTCGTCCTAGCATATGGTTTAGAAACTATAACCCTTACTAAGAAATCGATCATCAAGATCAGAATCACTCAACCAGCCATGTAGCGTTCTTTGCTAGAGATCACGCTGAAGGATAGAACACCAAATGTACAGATACGGCGAAAAACCAAGGTCGCAGATGCAGTACAAGGGATAGCCCGCGCGCCGCAAGAATGACAAATGAGCGATGAACAAGGAGGCTTATGGAGTGGCGACCTAGACTTATATTGCCTCTTGTTGTTTTGATCGTTTTTGCTGCTTCCAACAGTTGTTTGTTTATTCTACGATTGATGTTGTCTAAATTCCTCATCAGTTCGAGTACACCTAAATAATGATATTATTGTTTACTTTTACCATTTTATAATATACTCTTATTATAAAATGCTTTTACCCACGCAAATGTACTTCCTATACCTAGATTAGACCCCGTCGGACCTGTATATAAAAAGAGCATCAACTCCATTTATAATGTATATTTTAAATACTTGAGTCAATAAACCTACAATGAATTAAGTACATACATACTACAGGCATGACAATTGAATATTTTCAGAAGCAGATTATTAAATTAAATAGAGTGAAAGTACCCACGTCAAGTCTAATGAGCTCTTTATTTCTCAGTGTCAAAAGGGCTCCAGTATTCAATCCTCTTAAAAATTAAGCTCCCAAAGAATGTCATTCATTTTCCATTACCCATATGCAGCAACCTACACTTGAAAACTAAATATTTATTTAAAATGAATTCAAACAAATCATTCACGGGGTGCATAAATGTCTCGACAATTGTATGTAATAAAGATATGTAAAAACGTGACGATTTTGTTTTTGTAGTACTGCTAGGTACAGCCAACGCAATATACGGCATTAAACATGGTACCTTATGTTAAGAAAAGTTGTCACAGCTGTCTGGGAGTGGTTTTGTGTATATTCTTTGAACCGAGCGCACCTAAAAAACGTTTTATATTGTAAATCTTTCATTTCCAATATTAAGAATGTAGATAAAAGTACATGGAAATGGTTCTTATTTACTCCGAGTCGTAAAGATTACCGAATAATGAATATACGTGGGCCCAGTACCAACCGATGCCTCAGCTCGATGAAAAAGAATATCTTTTAAGTATACCAGACCTATGTAAAACTCTCGAGGTCGTAATAGCTGTAACTGTAAGTACTAAACTACGTTATAGTTCCATAATTAAAAAGGGCCTTAGTAACTTGACATTGCGGTAAACTTTATGCGATATTGAATTTACTACAAACTTAAAGTATTCTTTTTTGATACGAACCCACCCATAGCAAATATTTTGTTTATTTAAGCTTGTAAAAATCAATATAATTTGAATTTTATTGGCCGACAGTTGGCAACAGAACTGTCGGCCAATAAAACTGTGGCTCCAGCTCGTTCGTTTAACATTTCAAGCAAAACTAACCTTAATTGTTCATGGTCCCGTGTTGTTGTCCGTCTATTTTTTAACAAAAACTCCCAGATCTTTTCATTAATAGCAATTTCTTATTTTTGGTCATATCACACAAATCACCCAATCATATCAACATTTTACTGATAGCAACACTCCGGGTAGTTTTTAATTACTATGACACCAAGATTTCAATCATTATGGCATCAAGACTGTGACAGGTTCATATTCCAAATAAATTTCAAAATGTCACGTTTTGGTAATGCGAATTTTTAACCTATTAAAAAAAAAGTCAATCTAACGTTACGTTAAATTTTAATGATTTTAATTTAATTAATTAAATTTAATAATAACCTTTACCAGTTGTACTTTTAATAAATAAATAATTGTTTTGTTGCGAGATATTTTATTTTTTTACCAAAAAATTTGCTGACCGAATATCCCTGGGACTTTGATCAATGCCTCATAATTTTATATCAATCGAAAGCGCGTTGATTTGAGGCAACGTGCTTTCGATTGACATAAAATTATCCCATACATTATTAATGCCCTTGGGATATTATAGCTGAAAATGTTCCCTTGACTGTGAGAAGAAACATGTGGGTGTAGCTTGATGGGTGCGCCGCTCAATATTTACCTGTGGTGCGCAATTTTCTTGACGAACATTTTCCCGACTGGTGAATTGGCAGAGGAAGTATATTACCCTGGCCAGCCAGGTCCCCCGATTTAAGATGCTTGGATTACTATTTATGAGGCAGAGTTAAAAATATTGTTTACATAAGTCCGACCAACTAATAGAAAAGATATGATTATTCCAATTAAAAATACTTTGAATAGTTTACCTCGGGCTGAAGTAGAAGCAGCGGTAATTTCTACAAGAGGGCGACTAAATGATTGTATTTTAAACGATTGAAATCGATTTGAGCAATTAAAATAATTTGTTTTTAGTTGTTTTTTATTGATTTACCTAATGAATTGTTTGCTTTGTATGCTACATTGAAATCTAAGTTATTTAAAAAGTGCCTATTTTATCACTGGCTTCTCCGATGCATGAGATTAATTTATAATTTCTTGGTTTATCTTCAATATTTGTTATACATATTATGTTAGCCATATAGCCATTAATTGTTGCTATTTATTTTATAATATTTAATTCAGTTTCAATTTTGTTTTAACGGTAGAGTTATTAACCTATGTATCATACTATGAGATGCGGCTAATTTATATTGTAAGGGATGGCATGAACTTTGATGTATTGTTGTATCTGTGCGAGATGGTTTATGAAAAACTGAAAAAATGTGTTTATTGTTTTTGTTTATTACTATAACATCAGCAATCATCTCGCGAACTTTGTCAAAAAACTTTTAAGCCACCGTGTATCCATGTGTATAAGAAAACAATAATAATTAATATCAAAAGCAAGTCAAAGCACCAGCGCAAGGAGTCTAAATGTAAATGTGAATTTGCCATATCATATCTGTGCACAAAATTATGATAGAAATGCATCACGTACCAACATAAAACGATAAATTGTAAACACATTGAAATTTCTTATATGGATTTGCTGTAAACGGCCATATAAAGTCCATAAAAATGATATTGCCGCAGTGACAATAGTTTCAGAACTTTTATGCTAAAAATAAATTTAAAACTACTGCCATTTTCCAAATTATTTCTTTACTGCGCAACAGATTATATTTATTGTCAATAAAAAATCCTTTACGGCATGTTTTTACACTTGCTGTAGACTGAACTAACGAGACGATTGTCCTCAGTGCCAATAAAGACATTTTAGGATTCTGAGTGTAGCTATACCGGTAGATATTCCGTAATTATTAATCTTGTTTTACGACAGTTGAAAAATGTACGTTTATTTTATTAACATTTTTCTTTAAATCGCTCGGACACGTGCGCTATTATTTTTTATTGCGCATTTTATGAACTGAAATAAGCATATACAGGGTGAGCCAAAGAGTGCTTATTATGGCCAACTTTTTTGTTTAAATGGAAGCCCCGTATTTTTTGTCATATTTTTAAAGAATGCCTAAAGATGTATGTTGGTGCCGAGTTTAACTTTTTCATCTTTAACCGTTATGTATGCAGAACGAGTAAAAGTTTGGTAGAATTCAAAAATATCAAGCGACAAATATGTCACGATGAAGTATACGGAACGACTCGATTATCATCAATCCATCAAAATTATAATCTCGAATATTTCAAAAACGGCTGAACTAAATGTTGACATGTTATATATTTTTAAAATCAGAGGAAAAAGATCTTTCGTCCCAATGGAAAAAATATAGGGTGTTTAAAAAAAGAGCTTGCAATTGTTTTCAACTTTGGGATGCGCGTATGTTTTTTTTTGACAAGTTAAAAAGATAACACGGGAGAAATTATGCAACTTTTGTACTTAAAGTTTTTTTCTGTCACTTATATTAACCCTTGTAGGTGCGTACTCAAATATAAAAAATAACCCTGTACTTATTTACAATTAATATTTTTCGAAATATTTTTAAATTAATCTTAAGATACGCAACATGGGTAATCTACTTATTTTTACCATGAACGAAAATAGAAAATAAAAGAAATTAGCTTAATAAAACACATTTATAAAATATATTTTTTAACCATAATTAACAGAAGAGAAGAAAGTTAAATCTAACTGTTCCCAAAAAATGTTTAAATACATTTTAATCATAGATAAGGTGGTTAAAATTAATAGATGAGAGCAGTGTTTTTTTATTCATACTATATACCCAGACCTCAAAAGAAAACTAATAAGAATCTAAGATGTATGCTTTTTACATTCTATCAACTTGATTAAAATTATGAAAGTTCGGTTTAAGCTCAGAAACATCGCAACCACCAATTTTTTTTTTAAATTATAGATTAATAATAAGTTTTTATGTTAAAGAAAATAATGTGCAATTTAAGCGAAATTCTTTTGTATTGACAGGGCAAGAATTTAGATTATAACTTATGATAAAATATATTTTGGGTGTTTTTTTTTGTGCATGAAGAAAAACAAGCCATTAGAACTTTCGAGAATTATGGAATTTCACTTCACGTAACGTGATAGTATTAATTTTTGAGTTATGATGCATCCCTTCAGCAGTCTTTTTGTACTGTTAACATAAACTATTGCACATAAATACATAAACTAAAAGCAAACTCTGCATTTCATTATCATGTTTACCCTAGTTTTATTTTGTAGCTTCGTTTAGCGTTTCAACTTCATTATGTTTTAGCTTCCGACGTATATATAAATGGTAAGCATGAAAGAAAATCCCGAACCCCTTTTAAATAAATTATTCCTCAAACTATTATACCCGATATAATTTCTGAAATACAATTATTTTAAAAATAATGCATTTTTAAGGGTTTATATACAGGAAAATGATTTTAAATGAGCATATAAGCGGCTGACCTATTATTTTAAGCATTCATTATTCATTCTTTGGGTCTAGTTACGTTTTAATCGCTTACAGAGTGTAAATATTTAGATTTGCAAATGCAAGAACCTTTAAACTGCATATTTCTTTCATGCATTGTATTTTTCGAATCATATCAAAAATTAAGTTTACTCATACATATTTTATTGTCTGTTGTGGAGTATTCTGGCATAAAAGTGGAAAAAATACTTATAAGTGTGATAGTAATTTCACTTTGTTCCTTATATCTAGGCCAAGAAGAATGAAACTAAAATGAATTAACGTCAAAAATACAAAAGTTTATTAGCTACGGTCTCCTTTTATACTCAACATAATCATTAAGTTGAAAAATAAATAAGTATAAGACTGCTCGTTTGTAACTTGGAATAAATTCAGTGAGTCCAGTATGGTCGCTTTTGGAAAAAAGCTCGGACAAGGGTATTAATATTTTAAGGTGTTGTCTTCTTTATTTAAAAAATATTGATACAGTTTGTCCTAAATTAGAGATATGAGAGTCATTGAGAATATTTTCAAATAGCAACGCTAGTTTAAAGTGTTCTCGAGGCCAGGGCTACCAAGCACTGATTAGAGAAATAAGTTTATGTAAAATATATTATGGGAATTCAATAAACAATAAAAAAATTAAAAAAAAAAAAGTTTTTATTTCCTATTTTTAAACAGCATATTAACTTCCCAACAAACATTTTAAGTTAAATTTACCTTTATTCGACCTCTAAACGGGTCAAATATTTTGCATGACTAATTATATACAGGGATAATTTACCTTCATTGGTTTTCCTATTGCCCAATGTGGGGAAAGAAACTAAAGTAATTTGAATGTCGAAAATAGGTTGATAGGGTTTTTCTGTCCAATAAGTTAAAACAATGTGAAATAAATATAAACCTATTTTACGTCTAAATATGGAAAGTGAGACCAACCTTTTGACCTAAATATAACCTAAATAGGAGCAATAAGACACTAGACAAAAATACAGGGAAAACATATTATATCTGGCATTAGAAAGAAAAGAGAACAACTTATGCCAACACTTCCAACAGGACAAAATAAATTATAAAATGGAGTTCGACTTAAGTAGATATTTGGAATGGCCGGTTATTATAACTTCAACAATAAAGTGATATAATTAAGTTTTATCATTTTTCTGGACCGAAATTTGGATGCGAAAGAAATGTGTTTGTGAATTATGGTGATGATACTCCGAAAAACAAAACGCGCCCTTAAAATATGCGATTTTCTATGTATTATTATTTATTACGATAATTTTAAATATTATATTTTTACCATTAACCTAAAAACAGAGTGTCTTCATTATAAACATTATATGTACCTAAAGTTTTAAAAAAACTTTCGTTGACGAAAAATATCCTAGTCTAATGGATTTTTCACTCACCTTATGTAATTCTTAAAATTATAATTAGGTATTGTTTTTTATAGTTGTCGATAAACAGGAAAACTAATAATTATTAAATATGGCCGTTTTTATATTTTTAACCTAAAGTTATTTTTCCCTTTATTATTAACTGTACAAGCAATGTTAGCCTTTAAGGTTAATCAGAAAGTTATGAGGTAGCTTAATTTTTAACCACAAAAGGTCTATAACTTTGGGAACAATTTATATGGAAAAATTATCCAAAATATTACTTGTTTCTAAAACTACATGGTCAGTAAACTATTTGGACTTTTTTTAGGCAATAATTAGGTAATGTTTACCTAGCGTAATAGCCAAAAAATTTCTAAATTATGAATACATATATTAAGTAACAATTAAGTAAATTATGACTTATTCATATTCCTTATTAGGATTAAATATTTTAATATCTCAAAGAGGTGATTTATTTGTAATTTTTAACTAGGTAAATTAAACTAAAAGTAAATTTCCCTATAACAAATTATGTAAGTTGTAGATATCCAAACCTTGACTTAGATTTTAGAGTTCGAATCTTTGTGACTTTTAAGAAAACATTTAAGGCAAAAATTAGCAAATATTTGCCAATTTAGGATTATTTTCCTTCCGTTCTGGTCTACATTACCTAAAATGTTTGTTGGGTTGCACATAACTGCCATAATTTCCAAATTTATCCCGAGTACTGTAAAGAGCTTTTAAATTAAATTATTATTTAAATTAGCTTTATAAATTAAACTAAGGAAAAAGTTAAAACAAAATTTGTTTAACCAATATTGTAACAGAGAATCAAAAAATAAATATTTGTAATAAAAATTCGTTTCAAATCAATGTTTTACATTTATGAGTATTTTATGGAGGTAGTTTGATTGCTTTTAAATTATTGTCCACTTAGTGTTAAACTGTTTTTGTTTGACTATCTGTTGGGCCATAAATTTCAAATTTGTTGATTCAAAAAACGCTCAACATCGAGTATAATACTATATATAATACGAGAAAACACAAAATAAAGCCATAACATGTTGCGATGTTAGTGTACCGGGTGGTGCACCGCCAGACAAGTCATAGGAAATCTAAACTGATCCACGTATCTGTATTTCTACCATGCACCCCTCTATATTGAATCAAGCGAGCAACCTCCGTTAAGCACTTGCCACGAAAATATTTATAAAAGAGACTCAAGTCGCCAACCTGCCTTCGATGTTCAATGCTCTCCAGTTTGTTTGTCAGATCATGGTCACCGATCAAGCGAATGGCTCTTCTTTGAATGGAATCTATCAATCTCAGTGTATGTTTAGGAGCAGAGCCCCAAATATGTGAGCAGTATTCCAGCGATAATCGAATTTAGGCTTTATAGAGCAACAAAATATGTTAAGGTATATAGAGGTTCTTAGTTCGAAAAAGTATCCCATGCTTCCCTCAACCGTACTCGCGGCTTGACGTGCCGGTAGGGCTTGCGAGCTTGCTTGACTTAGAGAGCTAAGCCAGCTGTAGCGTAGCTACTGGTAGGGTCTCCCATACTGGACAGGTCTATGTGGGTAGAAGCCAGACTAAGAGGAGTCCCAACGCACGAGTAGTTCCTACACACAATAACACAGGCTTAATCCTAAGGTGTCATGCGACCCGTGCCAAGAAGATGTATGGCGCCTGAGCCAAAATCAGGCGTCATAAACGGAGCTTCTAGGATACTGGGCGACCTCCTAGAATATTTGAGCCTTGCACCAGCAAATAGGGCGCTGCTGGTGTGGACCACCCTTTCCCTACACTCGTGGGATTCACAATCGACATTGAAGACAAAAAACAATTTTCACCAGAGGAGGAGTCAGAAATGAGCGACTCCTCCACTAACACTCCAGTGGGGCTCTTAAAAGAAGAAAACACTACTACAACAGTGAGCGACTAGTTCATACAACAAAGCATGTATAACACATTGTTCTCATTTTCTCATATTATTATTTTGGCAAATCGCGACCCCAGATTGAGAAACGGTGATCTAGACTTACGAAATCAATCACTGTATATCATGTTAAAGCCTTCCAGGTACTTTAGAAATTTTTCGTTGATAGTCAGCCTTTTAGTCCATCATACAAGGACCTTCAATAAAGTCTTATACAATTTTGATGTAATATGAATAGGGGACCGTATATGAGGGTAGAAAAATTTCCATGGGATTTCCTATGGCTAGTCTGACGGTGCACCACCCGGTATGGACTGGAACAAATATAAGAACAAAATATACAGGGGTGTGATAAAGAAGCAGATCAGACTTATAAATGGAATACCGCTCGCTCGATACTTGCATTCATTCAGAATCATTTTGATAATTGAGTGTCAAATGAAAATTAAAACTATCCTATGAAAAACTTTGTGGGGTTCTGTATATCGATTTTATTGTCACCCTATATAGTTGATTTTTTAACACTACTTGTGATCCTTTTTCTCTCTTCGGATAATTCATTAAATATATAATTTAACTAAATCGTATAGCTACAATCGATACCACCAATTTGAAACAAAATAAAAAAGCACCATCAACTGCCAACAGTAGTTATTGATAGATCAAAATATAACAAATTATTATATCTTTGACATTAAAATATTGATACACTGATAATAATTTGGGAATCCATCACAACTGTATCAGTACAAATGACGTAGGTAAAATAATTTATAGCATTATAATACAAAACAAGGAACACGTCCAGCAAAGTAATGATTTGATGTTGGGTTAGATATTTGACAGAAAAAGTGTAATAACATATGAAATCAGTAATATGTCTGTAAGCTTTTATTACTTTAGGTTATATGTCTATTTTTACTACCTATAATATATACTTACGGAATAGTAGTAATAATTACAAAAATACAGAAAACATTTTAGTTCAGTTTTGTAATCTCCAATAGGAGCTGATTTCAAAACCATAAAACATTTAGGACCTGAAGTTGATAGTTTCATAGCTAGTCTTAAAAAACTGAATTCCATGGTACCAAAAAGTGGGGTTTGCTTATTTCGTTACGGTAAAACCCACCCAAATAATGTAAATAAAAGTGCAATACAGTCTTCGTCCACAGATTAATAATTGTAGAAGTAAATAAAAGTTCCCTATATGTTTCGAATCCTTAAGAATTCACCATCAGGGAATACTAAAAAAGTTAAAGTAGGACTTAAAAATGTTCGAAGATATTTAGACGAAATTTTTCCAAATCCCTGGATAGGTCGACGGGATCCAATTGAATGGTCACCAAGGTCTCCACAAACATGAATTTTATGCACGAATTTTAAACAACCCAGTATTTATTAAGTACTTAGAAAAATTCAAGTATTGTGGCAGCATACGGTCAATATGTAAATACCATAGTTAGAAGTCAGCAAATATAGTGCGATTTGGCAATGACAACCTCATTATTTATTTTTTGAAAGCATTGGTAAACATATTAAAACATCCTATGTTATAGTTTTTATACCCAGTATTTACCGATTCTTAAAAAGTGTTTTGGATTTAGTTGTTTGTTTATAATTAAATGTCTAGTAGCGCAATACTTTCAAATATCAGCATAAATCAATACTCATTGACTACCTGAATAAGCTAAGTAAATTAGCGATAAAATCCCAATTAAATCTAAGTTTAATTAATAAAAGAGAAAGCATGTTATTTATGTATTACTAGTCCAAAGTGCTCCGTTAACGTCACTTAGGTATGGTACTTAACAGTTAATGGTAAAAATAAACTTGTTAGATTTACTGTTATGCATGCCTTAAAAGTTTCTAAGGTAATAAAAGAATATAATAACAACAAATAATAGTGGTGAATCGGACTAATCACACAATGCGAAAGTCAATTGCATTAAAAAATACGACGAATTGAAGATATAATTGACAATGACACCGGTTTCGAGATTTTTGCCACGCATCAGATTGCCGCAATGTGGTTTTTCAACTCTGATCCGGATTTTTCAAGTCTTAACTACTGATTGTCTGAGCCCTGTGAGTCCTATCCAGTATTTTTGGTATGATCGTTTTAATATGGCTCTTCGTACCACCTGATAGAAGGATGAATTGTTTGCGAACAGATGGATTGGCCGTGGTGGTCCTGTGAACTGGCCTGCAGGGTCACCGGATTTAATCCCATTGGATTTATTAAAGATAAAGTTATGGTTATACCACCGACCACACCAGAAAACATCGTATTCAACAAGCATGTTTTTATTTATTTCATTTTATTTATGGATAACAACATAAAGCAGAATAAATATTTGTGGATGTTAAGTACAAAACAATTAGGACACATATTATTTGTAAACACATTTACAACAATATATAATATATCTGCCGAGTTTTATTAGCGTTCACCTTCATGCAATTAACATCTACACAGTGCTCCAGTATATTTAAATCACTTTGTAAAGTTTCACAGTCTTTAGCACCCATAATTTGTCGACAGATGATACAATCATCAGCAAAATGACGTATAGTTGAATGGATGTTAGTATAGATATCATTAATAAAAATTATAAATGCCAGAGAACCAATGACACTGCCTTGAGGCACTCCAGATGTCACACTAGAACTTTCACCATTTTATGTGGAACCACATCGAAAGGCTTGAATTCTATGACGATGGCGTCCACCTGCCCACCACCATCGACAGATTTAACCAGATCACCAACAAGTATTGTAAGAGCTGACTCGCATGAGTAATTAGGTCTAAAGCCATATTGGTGGCAAAAAAAGAAATTTTTACTCCCTTTCTACAAGGAAACCAACCCAAATTGAACAATAAGGTCTTCAGTACAAAAAAAATTGATAATTATGTTTCGGTGTGCATAAGTAATTTTTTTTAATTTTATATCAGAAGCGGTTAGAGTTAGGTATAGAAGATTATACATGAAATATGATTAGAATTTTTCGTAAAATCCAAAAATGAAATAATATATAGGATGACCTATTTAAAATAAGCAAGTTGATATATTATACTTCCGATATAACCGGAAGGGCCAGATTCTTGAAAATATTTTAGACGAATGGTCCGTCAACATTAGTAAGCAACCGAGTTTTCATCGATTGATGGAGTTCCCGGTGTGATATCCTGTCTACTGTGCCATGTTAAAAAAAAAATTGTAAAATGTTGAGAATTGTTCAAAATGACCCCCATCTAGGTCATTTTGAACATTTTTAAAGCAGGATAGTCATTAAATTTATGGTAGTATGATAGTTCTAAGTGTTCTAAATTTGTTTATTCAAAAATTCGTAACTAAGCAACCAGTAAAGTAAATGTAACAATTTTCTGCTTACTGACGTAGTTGTTGACGGAGAATCGAACTAACAATGAAAATAAACGTACACCTTTCAATTTGACATTTCAATTTGTCGCCAGCCAATCTGGAGGTAAATGTTAAAAATTTTGCGTTTTAACACTCTATATAAGTACTCCTGTATAACTAAGAAATTGTTTACTCCATTGCTATAGGTAAAATTTACTACTACAACTTACATATGTCCGATGTGAAATAGTGAACTTTATGCGATAGTAAAGACCAACATTTTAATTCCTCAAAGTAAACTGTCCTTTTTCCCTGTGTATGTTATCATGCAATTAAAATCCATTGGTACGTTATTTTCAATCACAATTCTCTTTATCTTCGTCCTGTACCTGCTTCAGTCAAACACCAAATGTAAGTTATTGTGCCAGCTTCCCGTGAGTTATCTTGAGGCTCTCGCTTATTTACGAGACTATATTCTCGTAAATATCATAACAATAACATTAACACTGTCAGGTCAGTGCTTATAGGTCATTTGTTACGTTGGTCAGCGCTTTTGTTTATTTGAATATATGGGTTTCTTATAGTAGCAATGAAAACGTCAGATCTGCAACCTCAGGCTCTAAATGCATCACGTTCTACTGTATGGAAGTTCCGAGTCTTAGAAGCAACTTATGATTCACCATTCTTAAAAGTGCATGTCCATGTCTGTTTACATCCAATAAATCGATAAAATTTAGTTGTCTTTATTCACATAAAGAATTTATGACTAAATGGAACTTCGCTTTATGCAGACCGACCTACGTAGGTACTGATATAGTCAGTACAGTAAAATATTTAATTAACGTAAAGTCAGATCAAATACAGGTCACAGTTCAGTTCCAAGTTTAAGGATGCATTTGCTTACTTCCTTAAACATCAAATAGGAGTTTGTGGGTGTGCAGTGCGATCTTTGTCTCCCACTGTCTTCCTTTCTATTCACAAGTTCTGTTTCATCAAACAAAGCCAGATATCTAGTCAAAACTTGGTAAAACTGGTTAAAATTCATAACTATGTATGGAAATTCGGCTCGGAAAACCTGACTGGCGTCAGGCGTAGTTTATCTTTTACCTAGGTTGCCCTCTTAGACCATATAGTACATGGACTGAGCGTTCCCTATCCCAATGCATTCTTGCGACTCGATCGTGAACATAGGCATCGTAACCATGTACATCGTAACTATTAGACCGAACAATAACAAACAAACGTGTTGTCATCATTGTATTCCAGTGTAAAGTAAATCAACATTCAAGCTGCTCCCCTTCACTTGGTTTGCCAGACTTACGTAGTTTCCTGGGCTTAAAGTATTAACTTCTATGATTTACTAGAATAACATGATGTGGGAAATATACAACATTGCCTAAAACCTTGTAAAAAACCTGTAGTATGGCAACGCAGCAAAAAAGAATCCGCCCAGATCCCATCGTTTTCGTGGCCATCCGCATCGACTCGGCATAGCGGATGTTTCATTTCATTTGTGACAGCGTTTTTCTGTGGGTTTTCCTGGAGTTTTGTCAACCTAACCGTCGGGAGTGGGGATTACGCTGCCTTTACATATGCATGCGACAAAACTCCAGGAAAACAACATCCGCTATGCCGAGTCGATGCGGATGGCCACGAAAATGATGGAATCTGGGCGGATCCGTTATTGCTGCGTTGCCATACTACAGATTTTTTACAAGGTTTTAGACAATGTTATATATTTCCCACATCATGTTAATCTAGTTAATCATAAAAGTTAATACTTTTAACAGAGTAAGCCCAGAAAACTACGTTTTCTGTGGCGTAAGTTTGGCAAACCAAGTGGAGGGGAGCAGCTTGAATGTTGATTTACTTTACACTGGAATACATTGATGACAACACGTTTATTTGTTATTGTTCGGTCTAATAGTTACGATGTCTTATGGTCGTGAATCATTTTCATTCGTGATAAATATCACTCACAAGTTGATGCAGCAATTAAAATGTAAAAAATCCTTTTTAGACAACGATTATATTATTGAGCACATCCACTACTACCTTGCTCCTTATCGCTAAAGAAAATTCAGTTTTTCTGCATCAAACCATCGTTATATTATACAAAAACTCGCATAAATCTTCTGTATTACGGCGCCGTTTTTTAACGGGCGTAATTTTGTGATTCCAAGAACACTGGTAAGGGGTGAATAAAATATGCCTAATAAATTAAATTTGCTTCCTTTGAAATCCAAATAAATGCCAGCCTTAGATCCGCAAAATGATTGCATCTGAGTACCAAATAATTTACTTACAGAATAGAAAACGCGTTGGAGTGTCATAAACAATTAGATATATTTTAAATATCAATGGGGCCTATGTGAATGCTTTACCCACGCTAAAATGCATTTTCTTTATTATGAAATAATGCATAGTAACGAGACTCATTATTATAAATATTTTTAGTGATTTAAAGAGGCCAGGACATCTGCTAGTTTAACCTTTTCTCTTATAGTTCCTACAAGGTGGCACCTGATTTTAATCTGCGTCAAGACAACTGTTCGGACGAGATCTTTTAATATCATTGGATAGTACCGTACTAGCAAATTATTATGATCATCAAAGTGTGCTTTGCATCTAAGGCCGTACTGCCTAGCGGTAGAGCTTAATACCTGTTGGGTGTCAGTAAATACCAGCATTATCAATCAATTTATAATTTTTTGAATAATGTACGCAATGGGTTTTACGAGACCGTGGCTCTGTTTAGGAAAACAGGTTTTATACAACATAAAAAAAGGAATAAGGAATGAAACACAAAGTCTGCTCCACTAATTTAATAAATAAGTTCAGATTAAAATCCCATACATGTTTCAAAGGTATAAACCTTCATCTTCAGTGGGTTATTATTAAGATGTTGTTATTTATGAAGAGACCAATGACATTGTTAAATTTTAAACTAATGTTGCAGAAAATTTTTTTAAGAAAACATATGTAACTTTAATTAGGTAACTAATACATATTGGTAATAAAAGTAAAAATTACTAAATAAAATGAATTTAAAAAGAATTTTGTTTTATTTTAAATTTATTGAAAAACCCAAATTTGACTGGGAAATTGAAATATGGTACGACCATCATGGTGGAGTCGTACCAAAATTAGTGGAGCAGACCTTGTGTTTCATTCCTTATTTAAAATATTACTCCACTGTGAGATGGACTACTTCCATAAAATAAAAAAAGGAGCTGGAAGACTATGTATAAGAACAGAAAAAATTGTTGCAAACGTTCGTAATAGTACATTACGTATCAAGTTTAGAAAAGTGGAACTTTACTTGACGAGGAGGGTTAGTTTGAATCCGAGCGAAGCGAGGATTTAATTTCCATACGAGTGAGGTAAAATCACTTCTGACGAGGTGCATATACTATCTTTTCGCATTTTGTAAGTAATTAATTATTTTGCATTTCATATTAAAATCTAAAAAGAATAGTTACTGAAGAAAATCTACAAAAACTTAGTAGTATGACTTCTCGGTAACTTAGCAATATAAACAAGATGTTTTTTTGTGTTTGACGACTATTGACAGCATCCAAATAAAATCATATTTGAAGAGTGAATTTCACAAGAATTATGGAAATGGTTAATGAAAACGACTTGGAAGATATTCTGAATGCGGCCCGCGAAACTTCTTCAGGTTTGCTTCCAGTAAAATCCAAGGAAAGATGCGAGAAAGCATATAATATGTTCTGCGAGTGGAGAAACACCAAGAATTTTAAAGGCATTGACGAAAATTTGATGCTGGCATACTTTTACGAGAAGGTAAGCTATTTTATATGGTTAAAGTCTAATATATAGGTACTAATTTTGTTATTTGTTTTAGGCAAAAGTCCTCAAAGCTTCCAGTTTATGGTCTACGTACTCTATGATCAAAAGCACAATAATTATCAGTGAAAATACGGATATTTCACAATATAAAAAGTTAATCGCTTTTTTGAAACGTCAAAACGACAAATATGAACCTAAAAAATCAAAAGTTTTGACCATCGAAAACGTCACGAAGTTTTTGAAGGAAGCTCCAGACGACACGTTTCTGTTAATGAAAGTGGTATTAATTTTTGGGCTGAATGGCGCATGTCGGCGTGCGGAACTATGCAGTTTAACATCTGAAGATATAGAGGATTCAGGAACAATTCTAATAGTAGCGTTACATGATACCAAAACAAAGAAAAAACGTGTATTTACCGTAGGATCAGATGGCAATGGGTATAAAATTTACCACAAGTACTTACTGTTAAGACCTAAAACAGTAAGGCACAATCGATTTTTCCTGTTTTATCGTCATGGCAAATGTACAGTACAGCCAGTTGGCATCAACACTTTCACAAAAATCCCACAAGAAATTGCGAAATATCTAAAACTTCCTGATGCTTCAAGCTACACCGGTCATTGTTTGAGAAGAACATCTGCAACTTTTCTTGCTGACAATGGCGCTGATATTCAGGATCTCAAACGGCATGGAGGATGGCGGTCCACAAGCGTAGCTGAAGGATACGTGGACGAAAGCATTGAAAATAAATTAAAAAACTCTCAAAAGGGTAAAAAGGTCAGCAGTTTCTAACTTAAATAATTGTTCTTTTAATATTTATTGTAATAAGATTTAAAATAAACGAATTTCTTTCTTGTAAAATTGTGTTTTAAATGACATTGACGTTTTATGCAGTAATGGTTGCTATGATGTAACGGTTGCTATGCTGTAAAGTGACCCATTACTGTACGATTTTGAGGTTATTAATCTAGTGCATTACTGTATAAAATGCGAAAAAATAATGTAAAATGCGCCAAAACAAAATGTCTAAGACGCCTGTCTCAAGAAGTGGGAAGACCTTATGGAATATGCAGCAATGATTACACCTCACATTTTTTTCTGATGAAGCCTGGTTCCACCTCGCCGGTTATGTGAATTCTCAGAATACAGCACAGCGGTATAGGGACAATATTTTGAGACTATTTTTGAAGCAATTACTTGTAATGAACTACTTTTTGATTATTTTGAAGTGCACGGTAGAACCGCTCATACATACGCCGAAACTATTTACTACTTACGCAATTTTTTCGATGACAGATTGATCAGTTTTTGAACAGACATTGAATTTTCACCCAGATCACCTTGTTTGACGGTAATGATTACTTTATTTTTCCTCATTTGAAGAACAATGTTTTTAAAACACCAGTTAGAAGAAAGGATTATCCAAGAATGTGGTAACACTTTTCCAGAGATGCTGTTCAACGCTTTCGAAAATATGGAGAAATGTGACCAGTTTCAGCAATTTCTATGATTTTTATTTTCCCTTCTCTATATTAATATTCTGCTAATTTTGTAAACAACAAGAATAAATATGTTATTGTTAACTTATTTTAATATTCATCGACGATCCATAATATAAAACTATTTTGATCCATAGACTGGAAGCTTTTGGTGAATTAGGCGAAACTGCTTCTTGAGACCAAAACGTATCAGTGTTGAATTAATTTAAGAGGCTTATAAAAATTTATTTTCATAAAGAAAAAGTTCGTCCGGATTCTCCTTTTTAACAAAAGTGTTAGACCATAATGTTGCTAGTTTATGGCATTTTTATATACTATAACGACCGTTTGTTATAGAGGAAGTGCCTCTTCCTACGCGCACTATTCAAATGCCGTTTTTTTTTTTTAAATATATTATACATTTACTTTATTATAATCTACAGACTGACACTTAAAAATGAAGTGTAGGAAACTATTTAGAGCGGAACAAATCTGATGAATGGTTTTAGTAGTTTGAGTGTATGTTATATTATAAACGCCAAGTTAATCCATTTAGGTTTAAGCAGTTTTAATATTAATTCCACATGAAATCATTCAAGGCTACTGTTGTAATTATAGTCCTAGGGTGTAATGATTAGGAATTAGATTGACGCCTGTTTACGTAACGCTACTATTTATATAATTAGCAATTTCTCCTACTTAGTTTTCCTGAGATGATGGTAACCTGAGTTCGAGTTACAATAATGAAATAAAAATAAGATTGCTTAAAGTTTATTCATGATTGTTAATACTTTACTTATGTGAGTCCATAATAAAATAAAAACCGTGCATGGGAACAATCGCGCATGTCTTGATAAATAAACATATACAACAAAGAACCTAAATATTATAAATTTAAACTAAAGGAGAGACGCGTGCAACTTCTAGTTCTAAACATGTTCTCGTTCTTCTTTTTACAGGATTAAGAGCATTGATGAGCATTTGAAGAGAGTTGATAATTTCCTGAAATTTATTTAAAATTCCAGCGCGTAAATCTTTTAAAATTTCGCAAGGCCTTTAGAAACGGGGTTCTAGCATGTGTTCATACAAATAATATTAAATATTAGTATAGAAGTAGAGAAAGTTGAACAAAATAATTTTCAAATATAATTCATTAAAGTGGTTTAAACATACATAATAATTATGATCCGTATACATATCTCAAGAATAAATACAAATTTAATGTAAGGTTTTTTGCTTATGGCAACTTTTCGGTCTATTTTAGAAAGATGTGAATATCATCCCTTAGATTTTGGCATAATGTATTATTTTGTTCTAATTATCATACACAGTGTGTAAAAAGTCCCAGACCGGTCAATTATTTAGAAAATGGCGCACAAATAAAAAACTTCCGGTATAAAAGTTGTAGGCCTTAAAAAAAATCTATAAAACTAGGACACCTGTAATTATACAGGGTGCCGCAAACAGTCATGGTAAACAAAATTTTGGTTTATTTAAATGGAATTACCACTTTTTAATCACCTTTTCTGATTCCTCTTAACATTCTAAACAACAATTGTGAAATATGGTTATGTCATATTATGGCTAAACCCATTAGCTTAAGAAATAATTTGAGTTAAAGGACATAAATACAACAGGTAAGATATTACCTACATTTTGCATTTTTACAAGCTGGTACCAGAATGTTTTGCGTTAAAGCTGTGAAAAAACATTAAAATTGTACTAAATGTACCCACGCAAGTTTTGTCAAAAATTTAATAACAATTAAATTAAATACAAGCAGTAAAATTAATAACAAATTTACAAGAACAAAAATAAATTTATTTTAATTTAAAATCGTTATTTAATTAAATGTTGAAAATGGCCCCCTCCTACAGTTTGACAATGGGCTAGGTTATAATAAAATTTGTCGATGTTCGTTTTGTAACATTTCCTGGTTAATAGATTCACATTCTTCAATAATTCTTCTTCTCAATTCGTTCAGATCTGCAGGTTTCGTCCCATATAGTTTATTTTTTAGTTGTCCCCACAGAAAATAATCAAGGGGCGCTAAGTCTGGCGACCTAGCGGGCCATTCTATGGGGCCCCTTCGCCATATCCAGTGGTTAGGAAAAGTATTATTTAAGTAAACTCTTACACCTCGCCCAAAATGAGGAGTAGCTCCGTCCTGCTGAAACCACGTATGTCGTAATAGTGGTCCTACTGTATTGGTTATTGCTGGCACAATTTGATTTTGCAGCATTCAGCAAATTCCCCTTTATACAGAAAGGCCCCACTAATCTATTGCCAATAATACCGGCCCACACATTTACTTTCTGGGGGTGTTGAGTGTGTGTTTCTCTCAGTCAATGTTGCCTCATCCGAAAAAACTATTTGATTAAAAAATTGTTATTTTCTTCCGTTTCTTGCAAATCCGCATTCAACGTTCGAAATCGTCTTCTAATAATTCCTGGACTAAAGTTATTTTATAGGGGTAAAAATTACTGTTTTCTAAAATAATTTCAACTAATTTAAAACATACATCAACTTAGGTAGCAGCTTTTCTCAACGACAAATGTGGATCCTGAACAAAATGAAGTAATGTCTCTAATTTGTTTTCATCACTAGTTGCCGATTTTGGTCTTCCGGGACGAACTTTATCTCTGCGACACCCGGTTTCCTCGAATCTTTGAACTGTTCTTAAAACTGTAGATTTTGATATAGGCTGTCGGTTTGGAAAAGTTATATTGAAAAATTGCTTTGTTTCGGTAAATGATCTTTGTTGGTCTCCAAAATTTCTGATTATTACTAAAGTTATACGTTCCCTTTCGTTGAGAGACATTTTCAGAAATTAATATGACAGTGAAGCAAAACATTCTGGTACCAGCTTGTAAAAATGCAAAATGCAGGTAATATCTTACCTATTGTATGTATGTCCTTTAACTCAAATTATTTCTTAAACTAATGGGTTTAGCCATATGATATGTTTCATAATTGTTGTTTAGAATATCTATAGAGGAATCAGAAAACGTGATTAAAAAGGGGTCGTTTAATTTAAATAAACCAAAGTTTTGTTTACCATGACTGTTTGAGGCATCCTGTATAATTACAGATATCCTAGTTTTATAGATTTTTTTAAGGCCTACAACTTTTATACCGGAAGTTTTTTTTATGTTGTGCGCCATTTTCTAAATAATTGAAGGGTTCGGGACATTTTACACACTGTGTATAGAAGGAATTAATTTCAAAATCAGCAAGAAATTGTTTTTATGTAAAATACTAAATTTTTTTCTGTTTTTCCGTTCATAAACTTGAAAATAAATTTTTATTTACCGGTATTTTGACTCAAAAATTATAAATATATGACTTACTATTTATTTTTCTTTCAGATGCCTACCAGAAAGACCAAAAGACAGTCTGAAGATTTTTATAGAAAAGAGAGGAATAGATAAGCAGATGGAACCTCTAAACAAGCATTGAAAAAGTTTTCCAGCCAACCAGGAAAACCTGAGCATCAAGGTTTCAGCCAAAATGCGGAGCATGGTGGTTCTCACCCCCATCTAGATCCACCAGTACACCAGTACTGATATTGTTAGTACAGAATCAATCGCGATCTCCTCAGATTGCTGGATTCCATTCAAGGAAGAGCCATTCCCTTGATCGGTGACCATGATCTGACAAACAACCTGGAAAGCCTTGAACATCGTAGGCAGGTTGGCGATTTGATTCTATTTTATAAATATTTTCATGGCAAGTGCAGAAGTTGCCCGCTTGATTCCACTCAGAGCGGTGCATGGTAGAAATACACGATAAGCTACTGCAGCACATCCGTACGTAGTTCAGCTTAGTGCCCCTCGAGCGACCCTGTTTAAAAATTATTTCATCTGAAGAACGTCGTCACTGGAAGTGTCAAAAACATACTAACCTGAACTAACCTAAACCTATTTATTACATTAAGAAATAATATTTAGCGAATTTAAAACTCGTGGTAGTGTACAGGCCGTAGAAAATCAAATAATGCTAATTTAGTACATAATGTAATATTTAATGACCTAAAGTGGATTCCATGTCATCTCTGTAACAAATAATTATAAAATAAGACTGTTGTGTTGCAAGAACACACAGTTTGAGCTTAATGAGTTCATTAAATTTTCCTAAAATCGTCAGCAGGTTGTTGTTGTTGTAAATAACTGCGCCTTGAAATGCTCGTAGCGAAGTAGGTATTTTGGCGCCGATAGTTTTCCTAGAAAAAAAGATTTGAATGTTGAACGGCCCTCACCGATAGAAGAGTAGAGATAGCGGTCCGTAACATGTTAAGGCTAATCAGCCTACACTGAATTTCTTGTGTGGGCAGAAGTTGAACCGCCGCGTACTAAGTCTCAACAGTGCCGTAGAAACAGGTGTCACGAATATAGTTTACTACCGACTGCTATGAAGGATCGGCCATGTTTACCGGACAATCGACAGACGCTCGCCTTTCCCCTCTCAAATAATGTAGGATACAGTCCCCTATTAATTAAGTTCACTTCTAAAGCAAAACACTATTATTAATCTCCAGGAATAAGCTGGCAATATTTTTTAAATTGAAACTCTTTAACAAAAGTAAGATTTAAATGTTTCCAATATGTTGCCGACTTCCAACGGGATCAGGATACTTTTTGTTCGTTTATATTCTCAAAAACAACAGTTGCAGAAGTGTGGGTTACTGTTTTTAGAGAAATTTGGCTAAAAAAGCTAATTTAATCTTGCAACAACTCTCATCGCCGATTTAATGTAGTACAGTGTAAAGTTAGAGTTTAAAACTGGTGCGCCACTGTTTTTTTTTCAAAATAAGTATTTGTTTCTTAATCGGCAGTTATTTCTTAAGGGAAAAGGTCTCTTGTTTTTCTGATAGGACAAACCGTGTTCAAGTAATAATAACTTCCTCTTACAAATGTTTTCTAAAATAACTACCTGGTTCAAATTCAGTTAAAACCCTTCTAAAGGAAAACGCCAATATCTCATAAACTGCTATTCTATTTTAAAAAATGGTAAAGCCTGTCCAGAGATATAAGAAAGTTACACTTTGCCTTTGAATGGGATTATCCAAGGTTGGCCATAAACAAACAATGAATAAATGAATAAATGCAGGTAAATTATGGTCCGTACTTAAAAATGTCTTAAAGTAAACTGCAAATCCGGAAGACGTAATTTCATTATTAAAGTAATAGTTTGGTGATTTTAAACCGATTTTTACCTCATTCAAAATGAGAGGGTTAATCCCATAAAACAATTTATGTTTTAAAGACTGTATATATATATAGCCACTCTAGTTAGTTTTAAGCTTAGTAATTATTCTTACTTCGTGTGTAATACAGCGTTTGTTTAATCGTGTGTGAGTCATGGAAAATATGTGCGAGATAACCCCGTCGAGAAGCAGAAAACACATTTCTGTGGAAACTAAGTTAAGTTATAAACAATGTTTATTCAACTCTCATTGAACGTGCAAGCAAGAAGCGTTAGAAGAAACGGCCACATTAACAAAAATTCCAACATCAACTGTATGGAAAATTGTGAATAATCCCATTCTAGCGAGGAAAAAAAGAACCGATACTGGCATTTTCTCGAAGGTAGATGGAAGTGATCAAGATATAATACGGCGTAAAATTTACATGTTATACGAAGAACAAAGCGTGCCTACATTAAATAATTTAATTAAGAGGCTTGAAAAAGATTAAACCGGCATTAAATGTGGCATAACAACGTTATGGAAGTGTATCCAACACATCGGTTTTAGATTTAAAAAAATTAACAAAAGACAAGTTTTAATGGAATCCAGTAGAATTCGGGAATGGCGATCCGAATATCTACAAAAAAATTAGGATTTACAGAGATCAGCAAAGGCCGGTTATTTACTTAGATAAAACCTAATTCGACACATATGATACGCGGCAAATGTTAAACAAGCAGGCCATCAATAAAATGTAAACGAATTACGACTTTGCATGCTGGGTCCAAAGACGGATGGATTCCAAATGGACTTTCTCTGTCTGCAAAAAACATTAAAGATTCTTCTCTGGATTACCATGAGGACACCACTGCTGATTTATTTGTAGATTGGTTTAAAAACAAGCTAATTCCAAATATACCTCTGAAGAATAGCGTAATTGTAATGGACAATGCAAGGCTACCATAGTAGGCAGTTGACCAAGACTCCCTCCTCCAATGACACAAAAGCAACAATCCAAAACTACATGTATGATAACGGCATTTATTTTCAGGAAGATTACACCAAAAGGCAATTAATTGAGGTTTTACAAAGTTTAAAACTACAAAAGGAATACTTCTGTGATAATTATGCAAAAAATCTAGGGCATACAGTTTTAAGGCTTCCACCATACCATTGTATAGTTAATCCCATTGGTCATGTTTAACACCAACTGAAATCTGCCATTCGTCGTAATAAGCTTTTAACATCCCTTCACAAAGTTGGGCAAATTCTGTTACACATACCTATTGAAAAAGTGGAAAAATCCTGTATCCATATAAACAATATAGCACAAATAATAATTAGAACAGATACAGATGATGATAGCGATAGTGATATTGATATATTAAGTGAATAATTATTATAAGTATCGAATAATTTGTATATTTTTGTAATCATAAATATAATTTTTAATAATAAAACAACCTGTAATTTCACATTTAAACATAAATAAAATATTATTTAATGTCTTACTTATTTTTATTACAAACCATGATTAAATTCTAAGCAAAATACGGGTCTATTCAGCCATATTTTAATTTTACAGCTGGCCCGGATCTTTCCTAATATGGATCAGTTAGTCACTTTCTTATATCTCTGAACAGACTTAACTCTTTGTGTCTAAGAAAAATGTTTAAAATTTTACTTAGTTGGACTTAATTCTAAAATTTCAAATTAATTTTTTTTTCAAATGACTTGAAGCAAATTTGTATATAACGTTTATCGACGAACAAATCGTATACTTTTTGGAATATTGGATTGTTCTGCATAAAATTCATATTTTTTCTACAAAATATTTTTAAGAAAAACCCTGAAACACGGAAATTGATTTAAATTGTTGTTCATCTTTCTGCAATATTCTCAGTCCCCCCCTCCCTTTAACCCCTTAGCCCTAACCCAACTTTTTTTTAAAAATAGAAGAAAATTATGAATTTTATGCAGAACTTCTGAACAACCCTGTATGTCAAAAATATATGACGAAAAAATGAATTAGGTACTACATACACTTCTGCAAACTGTCTTTTCATCAATGTTATATGGCACGAACGAATCATATTAAACTAATTTGCCACCACCTCTCTAGCTATTTCATCTGTTTCTGAAACCTTTCCTGGCTGGACAAACATTTGGAGCAATGACGAAGCCATTCAGGATCTGTGCCTATTTCGACGGCCAAGTGCGTTGAACTTCGAGGGTTTTATGTCGAGAAAAAAACGTAATACCAAAGCCATATTTTGACAGATTGTTTCGGGACCAGCAGGTTATTTAGCACTTTTTGGAAAACATCTAATAGAATTCCACAGGTCATTTCGCAACCAACAAATTTTATTCACCAACCGCAAATTATTTACAATAGTAATCATTCATCCTTGTTACCTGGTAATTAAATATAATTTGATTAACCTATGGGTATAAATAATTTGAGTTGTTGTTTTGGATAGTTAGTTTTGAACATGGCTTTGTCGATAATGGATGTTAAGATTATTGCAAATCAATGTTAGTTGATAACAATTTTATTTCTTACCGGGATCATTACTCCCTTAAAATATTATTGAAAAGTAGAGGCAATAAGGAATTTCCCTTAATCTCCTCCTTCTTTTACAAGTAACAATGTAACACAGTAAGTTTTAAAAAAATATTTATGAAATCAAAATCAAAACGTATCTAAGTAATCTTATTTACTCATTGTCATTACAAAATAATAAATGTACAATTCTGAGATATTCCCTGAAAGTTACTTCCATTATTAGAAACAATTTTTGCTTTTGTGTGGCTGCTGCGCTGCTGCTATTATTCCGTACTACATTTGAGGTGCCTGCCTCTTCTAATGGTTAAATAGATAACATCCGCGTCGTTTTATTCTTTAACTCAACGCTCCTGCATCGGCTAGAGCAGTAGCAGAAGTGCGATGAAGACATGCAGTGTCACGTATAGGAAGACAGGTCTGGTAATCGTAAATACGTTGCGATTTTGCTGGGAATTTTTACAAACATGTTTTTTCCAATTGGCTGACATGTACATCTATTTTGTCGAAAACTTAAAAAAAAAAAAATCTTTCGATACCTGCAGGACGCAAGGACATGTAACGTCTCAATAAAGGCAAAGCAGAGAACACTTTTTCATCCACAACTGTGAATTCTTTCGGTGCACCTATTTTAGTTTCCGGTATGTTCACTACCATAACGGAATCCCGGTCCTCTATATCCGCTATCTTCATATTTAGTTCTTGACTTCTGCATCCTCCAAAATAACCCATAAAACAACCCGTAACAAAAATAAGGAAAAATAAAGACCAAGAAAAATACAATACATACCTTATGCATAAAATTATTTCATTGGAGGCTTCGTTTCTCCTCTATGGGCACTATCGATTTTAGCATTAACAATTTCGTCCATAAAGAATTTCAACTATAACACGTTGCACGACTGTGCAATTACTCCCAAATCTACCCAAAATACCTTACCATTTCATAAAAATATGCAAGGATATAGTTTCGTTGGCATCTCCTGGCATAGCATTTCTCCGTGCCAGTCACTTCACATATACTTATTTTATATTCTTTTTGATACAGAGCCTCACTTTTAGAAGGAAGTAATGATTGTCTTACACTTTTAGCCTTTTCAATATATCCTCAATCTAAATACTGCAAAATACGGAAAGACGATTGCTGAATTGGTGTAAAAGACACTTTTTTAATATAAAATCATGCGATTGACAACAAATGTCAGTTTATAACTAAATAGCATAGCAACAACCCAAACTCCTTTGATTGTCAATGCAATTGCGTATACCGGAAAGAATAAATTTAAAGATTTGAACATTTATTCTATTTTGGAACCACAGGAATTATTCTTATAAGAATAAGTCTTAATTACATTGATACATAAATAACTATTAAGTATAATTTCCATAAGAAAAATAAGTTATTAACTATTCTGGAAATGTAGTATAAATAGGAAATACCAGTCATTAGTGTACACTATTATTGGTCCTCTGGGCAATAATATTATAACTAGCAAGCGAAATGCTAATCATTGTTATGAACAAGATGTGAGGTTAAAAATCGCCAAATATTGATTAAAGGTTTAGCAGAAAATCTATCAAAAATTATTCGGATGTCTTACAGAATGAGTTACCAGATACCATGACTACAAAAGCTGTTAAATATGTTAGGAAACAAATTTACAATGCCAGAAGGAAGCTTATTCCCAGTACGCGAAGTGTAAGATGTGTTGTCAAAGATTGATAGCAAAACAAACTGAATTGATAAACAGTAAGTGCAACAGTTTAGTTGCATTCTCATGTCCAACAAATATTCAGGCATTTGTAAAATCCAAACGGATTTATCCCGATGAAACTTTTGACTACCAAACCGTACAAAACATCCTTGCCAAGTAAAAAAGAATCAACTTATTAAAAATGATTTCAATTAATTTATCCGTAATACTATTGAAATTAGCTTTAGTTGAAATTGGTTGTAGATTTAATTGCTTGCAAGCATGGTTTTGCGTAAACTTCAAAGTATTCATTTGGCAGCAAAAATTAGCAATAATAACATAAAAAAGCAGAAGCGCAGCCTTTTTAATTAGTAAATATCGCAGAAATTAATTTAGGCAATGTAATTTAATAAACGCTATTGCTTTAACTGGAGGTGATATAAATATACAGGATTCTGCAACTCAGCTCCCCAAGTCTCCAAATTCTTTTTTCGAATATACACGGTATTTTACAAAAGCGGGACAACCTTAACATACATATTTTTAAAAAGGACACCGCATATTTTTTACCAGGCAGTCGCGCCCCCTTTATTGTTTATGTAATCCCATTTATTTTTTTTTCTAATCTATTGTGGTGTTGCCAAGATCTTAATTATTTTTCTAATTTTCTTGCTTTTTTACAGGCGTAATAAGTATGCGACAGTTTATTTATCGATTTTAATTTGATAAATTATTATTTGTAGACAGTTGCATCAGGGTTTTACCAGTACGATTTATAGGATTTTAGAAGATGTTTTCATACAGGGTGCTCTAATTTTACTTTTAATATTTTCTTTTGCCAAATGACCTATTTCTTAAAAATTTTATTTATAAAGATATAAAATTTGAAAATCTAGACCAGCTAAAAAACTGTATTTGGTTAGATCGTGACAGAATTCCTCAATATCAACTCAGTAATATTAGAAATGAATTTTATGATCGGTTAGAATATTGTTTAGCTGTTAATGAAGGGTTCTTTGAACATTTAATTAATTGATGTTTCTGTCTTAGGCATGTTATGTTAAATTAAGAGCTTAATAAGAAAAACATAATGGTGTCTTTTATTTTGGATGTGTGATTGCCGGATTGGTGAAACGAAAATGTGTTTTTAATGTGAAATAATCTTTATTCGTTATGTCTTTACGTCAATTTTTGACAATGGCGTCATAGAAAAAATTTGCTGGTGTTTTGCCATCACATTTAATTGAATAAACTAGGATTGGATTAAGATTTATTCAAACTTATATATTTATTTATTTATAATATACATACAGTGTGTGTATAAAGTCTGGAAACGGCTTAATAATATCACAATTTATTGGTCGATTTAAACCAAATTTGGAACAGTTGTGTAAGAGGATCTGACGCACCGAATGACGATGTTGGCGTTATTGCCAGCTTTTTAGTTTGTCTGGAATTCGAACGAATTTTATATTTTTAAATATAACACCCTGCATATTTTTTCATTTGTAGTTTTTACTTTAAGTTTGTTACACTTTTAGTATAACATACTTTGTTCCTAATATCAGTAGTTTTCGAAATAACGACGTGTTTTGAAAATATCAACAAATTGGAACACCAGTTCAGTTTTGATGTAAAGTCATAAAAGCTGTCATTTTTACAAGCAAAAATGTCTTTAACTGAAAGTGAAAGAATTACAAGTCTTATGATGAGAGGATATGGCAATAGGGTCAGGTCTTACGAAGAGGTTAAAAATCTATTTAAGGACGCATTTCCAAACCGAAATCCATATCAAAAGCAACTGTTCTAAAAACTGTCCGACGATTCGAAGAAACTGGAAATTTTAGAGATAGGCGACGATCTGAACGACCAGCAGTAGTAGATGAAGAGAAAAGTTTAGAAATTTTACAACATGTTGTTAAAACCCCTGTTTCTTCATTAAGAAAAATTTCTCCAGTAAGTCACGTCTGCTTCAAATCCGTCCATAGTATTTTAATAAAACATAAATATCACTCTTTCAAAATACATGTAGTTCAAGAGTTATCAGAAGATGATTATGAGCGAAGAATTGAATTTTGTGATATTATGCTGTCAAAGTTTGACCAAAATAACCAATTTTTCAAATTAATAGTATCTTCGGACGAAGCAACATTTATGTTAAGTGGTAAAGTCAATAGACACCACTGTAAGTTTTGAGCAAATGAAAATCCCCACTGGATGAGAAAAGCTCATACACAACGCCCTGGAAAATTGAATGTGTGGGCTGGGCTTCTGGGTAACCACAAGATCGGTCCATTTTTATTGATGGAAATTTGACATCACAACTTTACCTTGAGCTCTTGGAAATGCAAATAGTGCCTACTATACGAAATGTGATGGGTTCAAATTATGCAAGTAAATTATTCCAACAGTACGGAGCTCCTCCCCATTTTGTTTGAAGCGTACGCGAATTTTTGAACAACACTTTTCGGAATAGGTGGATCGGTAGAGGGGGTACATCGAGTGGCCACCTAGGTCCCCTGATTTGTCGCCTAACGACTACTTGAAAAACAGAGTTTATGCCACAAAACCTCAAGATTTGGCCGAAACGCCAGAAATGATTTACAACACAATTGAAAAATTTTATTTTCGATTAGCACACTGTCAAGCTGTACAGGGAAAACAGTTTGAACATTTAAAATGAAAAATATATTTTTTCTAAATTGTACTCGTTATTTCAAAAACTACTGATGTTAGGAACAAAGTATGTTATATCAAAAGTGTAACAAATTTAAAGTAAAAACTATGAATGAAAAAATATACAGGGTATTACATTTAAAAATATTTAATTCGCTCGAATTCCAGGCAAACTAAAAAGCTGGCAACAACCCCAATATCGTCATTCGGTGTGCGTCAGATCCTCTTACACAACTGTACCAAATTTGGTTTAAATCGGCCAATAGGTAAATTGTGATGTTATTAAGTCGTTTCCAGACTTTACACACATACTGTATATGTATCTTGGTAATTCCATTAAAGTATTTTAACTTGAATTTTATTATAGCTAAAATCGTATCTGTCTGTGCTTTTATTCATTATTTTATTGATTTTATACTGACTGTTTTAATATATTTCCTAATTATTGTAATTTAAAAATATGTTATATTTTATATATCTACTGTTGACGACCCAATGTACAAATTGTATCCAAAATGGTAATATATCTATTCTGTTCTATTTTATTTTATTCTATAACCCATGCATCCAAAATTGAATTTTTTAATTTTCTTTAAAAATTTAGATTTTCTACAGTTTATTTATTAAATGTTTTAGCCGCGAGGTCATTTCACACCCAATCAGGATAACTGTGACGGAGTATAAAGATAAAAACAACTTATTGAAGTTGTATAAATATTAACTGCATAGCACTAGGCAATAAATAATGTAGGTTTTATTTAAAGGGTGCTTATTTAAAGTAAAGAGCATGATTATCTAAAGTGGTGTATTATTGCTATATAATTTTAAAGTAGTTTGCTCACCTACAGCTCATAATGAAAAAAATTAAATTGCGGGGCCTTATAAAAGATAAAAACACTTGTATAAAAGATAGATAGGATCTTAAACATGGGCGATTGTAGTAGAAATATATGTAGTCCTGGGAATTATTATTATAATTTTACCTTAGTGGCTCACAGAACAAAGAGGTATAATTTTGCACTTTATCAAGGCAGCAGAGCCAACGGCGCTAAAGGACGTATCTGAAGAATTGGGTGCTGTTAGGAGTTATTAACACGTTTTAGTGCACTTTAATCTCTTCAAAACATTAATAATTATTTCGTAAGTAATGGGGCAGCTTTATCATCTGATAAATACGGTTCTTTAGGTAATTTTATCTCAGCATACCTGCATAATAGCTAACATTTTTTATTACGAAAAATCTTGGTCCCTAAATTAATTTTAAAGGCATTTTACATAAAAGTCTTAAGCAGTTACAAAATGTAATCCACTTTTGAAAACCTTGGCAATACAATTCCGTATGAAGAGTTATGTGGTAAGGATGAAAATTGTGCTTATGTAAACTAGCCAGTATCGATTTTTGGCATATTCCTGAATCACGAGCATGTTCTCTTGAACCAACACGACGATTTATAGCTAGTACACCCAAAGCTCAAACACTTATATCTTCATTGGTTTTTGTTTGCCTTCCAACATTGTTCTTATTTCGAAGGTTTTCGATACTATGTCCTCGACCTTCTAATCGCTTAAATGTCATATGAGATTTTTGAATGACCAGGAAACATAAAATTTCTCAGCTTACTTGTAGTTCGTTCTACATTCTCCCAGGTCTGTTTAAATATAGTATGATTGTTCCCTAATTGCACTAAATAAAAAACTCTATCAAACTCGAAGAATATCTTCAAATCAGATTATTACTTTAAAAAAATCAAAAGTAGTATCCTAGGATACCACGATAATTGAAAGTTTAGATAAACAATAATTAGTGGAGGTAGCTACTTTAAAATGTGTAGTTTTAAGTGTTCCAATTTTGTGTATTCAAAAATTCATAACTGAGCAACCAATAGGATAAATGTAACAATTTCTTGCTTACTTACGTTGTTGTTGACGGAGAATAAGAAATGTAAGTGAACCAAAAAGATAAATCGAATAGACAGTGATAGAGTAGTTAGAGTATCACGTGGCAAATCCTCATTACAAAGTAGAGGTACAGGAATATCACAAAAAAGATGATACGATAACCTTCCATCAATTAAAAAAGACGGAGAAACCAGGAAAAAATAGGCAAATTGCCTAACATAAAGAAAGAAGAAGAATTTTCAGTATTAATTATTAATTGTATGTGTTGTTCCTTCAGGCTTTTGTAAAAATGCCTACCTTATTAAAAAAAAGTAAATAAGAGTACCTAAAACATAGGAGCTACTTCTTAATCTCAAAATCAAGAATCCTAAATTTGTATACGAATTTTATTATAATTATACAATTTACAGTCTTTTCGGTACGTTTCTTTTTTATGTGTGTTAATCTCTAACTCTAAATGATGGACTGCTTAGGTAGTTCAATTTAAAAATGCTTAAACGTAAACGCTTCAGTTTGGTTTTAAATCAAGTTTTTGGTGCATGTGGCAATTTATTATCCGGTATAAAGTCTGCCTCCACTATATTTTAGTTGACATTTTTACAAATAGTCCCAGAACTAACGAATAGCTGTTTTGATTTTAATTAGATTCTTGAAATGTGCTCTCGAAAGGAAAAATGTTACAAACGAGAAAATTAATTCGACGAAATTGGATGAAAAATGGATGTAACAAATGTTTTTAAAAGAAACTACGACCATTTAGTTTTAAAAGCTATAAGAAAGCAGTCAGCAAAAAAGGTGTCGTCTTCTATCATCAAAAATATGGTGCTAAGGGGAGTACCCGGGGGGATAATTTCGTAATCCTAATCTACAATAAATATTATTTATTTAAATTTTCCTGTTGACGACGGAAACTAAGGATCAGTACCACTAACTTAGCAAATAGCTTTCGTTCTATTCCGCGACATTTGATGAAAAAGACAGATTTAAATGGATTAAACGTAGCTACTCGTACATGCAAGGGCCAAAAAATTAACTAAATATTTGTTTAGAAGAATCATAAATTTCGCTTACGTTATTCTACCGTTTTTTCTCGTCTGCAAAATAATCAATAATATCATCGTAAAAATATTTATTGTTTTTTAATCGTATAACGTGATCTCTATTGATTGAAATGATTGATGTACATTTATTTGACTACCCGTTAACTACTGACAATTTCGTTTTACTTTTAAATCTGGACGAGAAATATAGAGAGAAATCCCTAAATCTTTCACAAATAATTTGTATTCGTATGAAAGTCTGCTAAACTTAAATTCAACAAGAAATTCTACGATATCGTTGGAGTTTCTTACACACCTTTAATTTGTAGTAATAGCTTGACAAGAAATTTAAAATCCATTACATAGTCACACACACTAATACACTAACGTAAGACGAGTGTGCCGCACAATGAACACTGGTTGTTGTTCTTCTATAACGACCTAGAACCTAAATTTACTAATTCCAATGGCAATCAATGCTACTCGTTTAAAACAATGGGCCCAGAAAACCAACCAATCTGCCTCATAGCGATTTTTAACACATGCAAAATCTTGCCACGTTTCCTTTAAACACATGATTATTTTGTCGTTTCATTCATTAAACGTCAGGCGCGGAGGAGGCAAGGTCACAGAATTGTCTCAGCCACGAAGGCAGCTGTCTCAGTTTATGTTCGAATAAACCCGTTAATTTCGGCGCCTATTATGGAAGGAGCGAGGTCAGATGCGATTTTAATGAATATTGAATTATTGAATACTAGAGATTTGGAGACAGTGAAATATATTAATATAGGAGTACTATTATAGAGTGGACATTATAAAGTATGTATTAATGTTAATTTTATTATTACATAATTTATAAAATATGCATGGTATTATTATTTCATTTTGTAGCAGGCCGCAGAGGGGAGGCACTGCCCCTCCTAACGAGCCGCCACTGATGTAATTTCCTCTTATTAATATTCTATTGATTTTCAAAGACCATTTTCCGCATCTCATTAACTGAACCAGTTAGAAATTGATATTACCATGCAAAACCTATTGACAGTATTTCTGATCGCTAGTAGCCGAAACGCCAATACGGCTTCGCTTTGTTCTTATCTATCCTACATTTTAAAAAGAGATGCGAGGACGGCTCACATCCGCGCGAATTCTTGGCATTTGGCTTTCAGATCGATCAATTTAAAACTCTAACGCAGGTAAAATTGTCACAAGAGGCGGCACTTTTTCCTGGAATTTTTATACAGAAAACAGAAATATATAACAATAATGTTATGTTTGTGGCATTTACTGTTACAAGTAATTCCCCGAGTCTAAACGAAACTTCATACACACAACGTGCTACTTTGGAACTAACCAGAACCCAACAGTTGCTGCCGGACTCAGGTAAGTTGAGTTCAGATTAGGTTTGTTTGCTAGATCATAGGATCCTTGAGCGCAAGAAATTCGTCTTTTAATGACCGTTGTTGTCGTTAAGGCAATCTAATAGTCTTCTAAAAATCTTACTCGCTCTACAAGCATTTCCATATAGTTGATTAATAAATGAACTGTAAATAAAGAACTTTTTGCAAATTAGCGGAACATATAGTTTTGTACGTGAAGTAAGGAAGCTTGCTTCAACTTCACCTTTTCAAATTAATTACTAACACTTTCCTACAATAAGGCCTTTACTTATTTGTTCATTTATTTTATCTTTGTAAAAAGAAATGTATCTATATTTAAACAACTCCAACAATTCTCTACAGGTACCCAACTTCCATTTTCCCACCAACCTTGAAAAAACTAATTAGTTTTAATGTAAAACAACACTGGCTTAAATAAATTAAGCCGAATCTAGTTCGAAAAATGTTGGGCTTGGATAAAATCTAAGGTGATACTTAAAGGCAATGGAAAATAATTAATAATCAATAATTAAAACTCTTCACCCTACGTCAACAAACTTTATATGGGATGGTTGGCAGCTGTTACCGATTTGAGGTTTAACATAAGCGTAGAGAACCATTGGTTCTCTTTTTATTGTTATTAATATGTAGCAAGATATCAAAAATTATCTTGGTCAAAGGTGGTCATAAAATAGAAACAACACAGAGGTTTGCCGGAAGGCGAGCCTTCCGGTAAACTTCTTCGTATATGCTCAGCTTTAAAAGGTTAGGGGGCTCGTTTGGATATCAGTTATTCACATCACAAAATTATGATAAAAGCAGATTCAATTCCCAGATTTAGACATATTTCCAAAGGATCTTTATACGTGCCATAAAAACTGGCTCTGTTACTCACAAAAAAGTTGCAGGTGGGCCAACCGTTTGTATAGAAGAAGTAATTAACGACGTTCGTCAACCTATGGGAAACACGCATCTGTTAAAAACCTTTGAAACGCCTGGTTCAAGAAATTGAACTGTCTTATGCAACATGTCAAACGATCATAAAGAATAATTTAGGCACGCATCCACATGAGATCTATACAATCATATTAAATCCTTTTGCCGGCACTCTACCCCAGTTGTCTTGCGTACTGCCAATGGTTTGTCAATAATTTAATCAATAATGACCTGATTAACATAACATTTCTTTCTGACGACACGTCGTTTCATATTTCGTGTACATCAAAAACCGCATTCTACGTTTTATTCTATTTTGGCGAGACCTAGCCTTAATGTTTTTGTTTTGATTTGAGAACGAGAAACGCATAACCTGGACGTGTAAACAAGTCTATTAACTAAAACAAAAGTCCCAAACTTTATCACCCACAATACTAATGCTTAATGCTTGTCATGTCAGTAACCAACAAATCTATACAGGTCGTAACAGCGACACGCTTACGATTTGTCATGCTAGAGCTTAGTTCTACCCCCTTAGGTACTTTTTTTGTCGATCACTTGCCGCCTGCTTTAGACCTTCAACTGTGCTTCTATAAAAGAATTTGATGAGAATATGATTAAAATTTTGAATCTTCTTTACAACACATGACCTGTTTTTACATTCTTATAACATACAGAAAATTAAACAAGTCCCAATGGCTAGTAGTAAGCCAAAAAATCATTTTAAAGTGTTCCCTGTCACTGTAAAATACTGTAAATTCTCTAATAGAAGGATATTTCAATATTTAAACAAGCATCTCGCTCTTAATTGCCCTGATTATTTTTTAACCTGTTTTATCCTTGCTCGCCTTTTTTTCCTCAGGTTGATTTCACACTTTCCATTAAAACAGATAGATTGGCTTTCTGATACGAAGTGTTGTTTATTAAAGCATATTGGATAGCAATTAAGGTATCGTAGGTGGGTCTTACATTAAACTTACGCTCCCTTAATTAAAAAGAAAGATCACCTCACGATAATCATTTTAAAACACAAGTCAAATACTTAAAAATTTACGCAAGGCACATTGCATTACTACGTTGGGGTATTTAACATAACATAACACACACATATTTTCTTTCCTTTTTTTTTGTACCTATGGTTTTTGAACTGTGTCTGTGACTAAAAATATATCTTAAAAAGAACTTCAAATTAGCACATTTTAAATTAGTACTATACAAAATAAAAACAAATATTGTCCATCAAGCAACACTCGTCACAAAAGAATGAACCTGCCACTGCGCTATGCAATCTGCAATACACGATTTTTCAACATGATTAATATTATTCGTTTAAGTTTAATAGATCCTGAGATAATGTAGTCGTAGCTCCTTAACTGACATATTTTTCCTACGCATTCCCTTTCTTACCTGACAACATATTAATAGCCGCCTTAATGAGTTACTCGATCTCAGGGACGCAGCCGAAGGGGTCGTCTGAACATGCCCAGGCACAAAATTAATTTTGCTGATGGTACCGACTTAATTATAAATATTCAATAAATATTGTTTTACTTTTTGTTAAATTAAAAAACATTTATTTATACGATGTTGAATGGGATTGAGACAATCTAATTCTCAACGAACATTAATCTTTTATAAAAAAAAAACAAATTATTATGTCAGCCCTCTAAAAGAAAAACCTATACACATTTAAAATAATTTGAATGTATACGTGTAAATTTCACAACGTTCTTATCCGTGTGTGAATGCGACGAAGAAATATTGTCAAGAATAAAAAGTACGAAATGTAATATCTTACAAAAAAAAAACACAAGTATTTTTCCACCCCCGTAATGTGATTTTGAATAGATGTAAGAATACACAATGCATATCTGTAATGACGCTGAGATATCTGTATGTTGATAAACTACATAATTTTGTATCTTGTTTTCTTGCAGACATACGTGACATTGATATTCTTTTGTGGCATTTTGGCCTTGCTAACTCGTTTACGCAGGGGCGGAGAACTGCGTGGGCGGGTGTGTATAAACCAAAAACGACCTTATACCGGCCATTGCGTTAATGTATCAGAATTTATTGCCCTATTATCATGAAGCACAGCAAATTGTTAAAAACCAAATTGCCTACATAGGATTAAGGATTTTTAAATATTGCGAAAATGTCACTAGAGCATTTATATGAATTTATTTCCTAAAACGTTCTTCGCCCTTAATATTTAACACTAAGTCGCCACTAGTACGGTAAACATGAATAAAGATTTTGAGTTGTGGTAGACTTCTGGTATGTCTATATGTATGTCCTATGTGATTTAATATTGTTGGAACAAATTGCCTTTATCGCTGCTTGACTATCTATATAGATAGCTATTGACGCAGCTGCTCTCAGGTCTGGACAATCCTGCAGGACTTCTACTGCTTTATCTACTGCCGTAACTTCTGCTTGAAAAATGCTGCGGTAGTCCGAAAGTCTATATGACCTCTGAATTTGCATGCTCTCAGAGAAGATACCAGATCTCACTCCGACGTCCATATTTGAACCGTCTGTGAAAATCGAGTGATCCGTCTCTATTTTTAACTAATTGCCCTTCTACTCTTCCCTATAGTCGGAATGAGCACAGAAAAACCCCTGTCCGAAGCCTGTTAGTGGGACGATGTAATCGTCGGCTCTCGCAAATTTTGGACTGGATATGTCCTGCTATGCTGTGCCAGCATTTCGCCTCTTTTAGTCGTAGAGCACTTTTTGAAGCCATACTTTCTCCATAAATGTCCACGGGCAGCAGATGTTACATCATTTCTACAGCCGCCGTCGGTGTGGAGTGGAGGGCACCCTTCTGCGTGTGAATAGAACTAGCCCGTTTTTTCTTTGTTAATTTGCAAGCCACATTTCGAGGCCCAACTTTGAAGATCTTGCAGCGTTGTTCCTGTTAGATCGCTGATGGTGTCTAGAAATTTGCCTGACACCAGTATAACTAAATTGTCAGCATACGCAACCACTTTAATTCCAGCTCTTCCTAATGTTATAAGGATTTTATTCCAAATTCTTAGCCTGACTGTTGGTGACAGCACCCCGCCTTGCGGAGTTCATCTTCCGACAAATCTGACCATCTCACTGCTACCCAAACTGGAGTAGATTTGGTGGCCATTTAACATCTTATAAATCCAACGGCAGATATATTTGTGAACCCCTGATTCTGTTAGGGCATCGCACACTGCCTCGGTCGTGACATTATTAAAGGCGTTCACGTAACTCTAAAGTGGTAAATTAGTTATATGCTATTATATAGGGAAAGATAAATAGTGGAAAGCTTTTAGGAGAACTTTGGTATTTCAAATGGAACATCGTATATATTCTTAACTAGGAAATTTTATCCTTTGCCATCCAAAAAAGTCCTACTAATAGGTACACCTTTGTCTATACAACTTTTGCAAACGAAGAGTAAAATACGCAGAAAGAAGAATCCCATTCTTCACTAATTCTATTCAATTATAAGCCTCAAAACTAACACGTTTTCCGATCAATGTAAAAGGCTATAGTTTGTTCAATTTTTAAAAGGAGACAAAACATACATTACCAATTATCGTTCAATTGCCGTACCGTCGACACCTACTAAGATATTCGAATCAATTATTTTTAAGTACCTTTATTCATCCATGCAGCATAACATATCAATATATCAAGACGGATTTATGAGGCAAAGAGCAACCGCAAGTAATCTACTGTCAATAACCCAAAATATATCAGATGTCAGCTCTGCCAAAGCGATGTTGTCTATACAGACTTTAAAAAGGCTTTCGATAAAATATAATTTCAAATGTTACTCGATAAATTAAATAAAGAGTGTATAACAGCCATAAAATTTAATTACACAATTAATAATTTCCCACTTTGTCGAGTCAAGCAAATAAAAGATCTAGGTGTTATCTTTGACTGTAAATTATTTTTTAATATCCATGTAGCTGATGTGGCAAATGGGGCATGTAGAATGTACGCTTTATAGTAAAAAATACCAAAAATTTTAAAATCCTGCCATGGATGAGACAGTTATTGTTTAGAATCTTTAACCAAACGTAGAGAGGTTTCATGTATGTTCTATTTGCATAAAACAGTGAATGGACTTTCAAACGATACTGCCTTTCTGGAAAACTTAAATCTTAATTCTCTAATGACCTAATCCATAATACCAGAAACTCAGTTACTTTTCACAAATCACATGTAGCCCTCAACAACCGTTAGCAAGGGTCACCATTGCATAATATACGTAAAATTTATAATAGTATACAATAGGATAATGTGGATTTATTCTGCATGAAATATACTTATCTAAGTTTAAAGCAGTAGTTATGGAAAGACTCTAAATACTTCAAATACTTTACTACTCTCTTTACTGTTGTACTTATTTATAAGAGGGTTTATTCATGTAGTAGATTTGTTAAGTACAATAAACAATCAATAAATACGTAAAATATCTACTACGAGTGGTATTGACAAAATTATTTACCGAGAAAAACAAGGAAACACGGAAAAAACATAATTTTAAAATTTATTTTACAACTTTGAAATCTTCAACGATCGGCTACATTTTTACATTTTATTACAACTAAAAATGTGAAATCGTAAGATTGTTTTGTAAATGTATACAGTGTGTATCAGCCAAATGGAATAAATTCGATAATAAATACATGGGGGCGTGTCCGAAAAACGCTCGGACACGTAGATTGGTATTTCTAGTTGCGCATTTTTTTCAATAAAAACTTTTTATACAGAGTGTGTCATGTAACAGTGGCCAATACTAACTTTCCTATTTTAAATGCAACACCCTGTATATTATTCAATTTTTGGATTCTTCAGAAAATTTTAGACATATTTCATGTACAATATCCTATACCTATCTTCAACTGGTTCGGAAATATTAAGTGTTTTCAGATTTATTGCAAAAATCAACAACACACTAAAAAACTAATAAGTTATACTGTTTATTTCTTGATAATGTAAAAAACAACAAAAAACATTAATGTAGGAGATGCTAAAAATTGATGTTAAAATGTTTTTACTGATATGAAATAAAAAAAAGGTATAAATAGTTTTGTTTACTTTTGTTTAAAACGCCTGACCTTAGCAAATTGCTGTTGTCCGTCTGCATGACAGTAGTTGTCAGTGTTATAGTCGTTTAAATTTCTTTAACTGCATATCAGAAAAATGGTTTATTTAACAGAAATGCACAAAATAACAATTCTACAGATGATTGGTTATGGAGATAAAATACGGAAACAAATGGAAGTTGCTCGCTTATTTCATGAAAAATTCCCAAATTTGCCGCCTATAACTCAAGAGACAATTAGTAAAATAGAAAAGCAGTTTCGCCAGCTTGGACATGTAAAGCAGAGAAAAAAAAGTAGCTGCCAATGCAATAAGTGATGATATCAAATTAGACATGCTTGAGTTTCAGGAAACCCACATACTTCTAGTCGAAAACTACCCCCAATGTTCGATGTTTGACAAACTTATATCCTGATCCAGTAAACCCACAACTTCCAGCGAACATGATTTGGTTTCAGCAAGATGGAGCACCGCCCCATTACCAAATCAATGTCCGGCAGTACCTCAACCGAGTATTTCCAAATCGGTGGATCGATGGAATGGCCAGCACGATCCCCTGATCTGACGCCATTAGACTTCTTCTTATGGGGATATGTCAAAAACATTGTATACAAAACTAAACCTCTCGACTTAGCTGACTTAAGAAGACGAACAATGCTTGCGATTAGATCGGTCACGCCTAAGATGTTCAGTAACGTTAGAAGAAATTTCTATTTAAGATTAGGATGTGCCAAGACGTTCTCGGCGAGCATTTTCAACATCTCCTGCATGAATGTTTTTTTTTTTTGTTTTTTACATTATCAAGAAATAAACAGTATTACTTATAAGTTTTTTAGTGTGTTGTTAATTTTTGCAATAAATCTGAAAACAAAACAGTTGAAGATAGGTATAGGATATTTTGTACATAAAATATCTCTAAATTTTTCTGAGGAATCCAAAAATTGAATAATATACAGGGTGTTGCATTTAAAATAAGAAAGTTAGTATTGGCCACTGTTACATGACACACCCTGTATAAAAAGTTTTTACTGAAAAAAATGCGCAACTAGAAATACCAATCGATGTGTCCGAGCGTTTTTCCGAACACGCCCCCATGTATTTATTATTGAATTTATTCCATTTGGCTGATACACACCGTATACAGAAATACTCGTGGATATACATTATTACACATGAACCTTGGTATACCTACTGATAGGAATTTGATTGGTTACAAGAAACTTGAGGTAAATAATCAAAAATATATAACGACAGGTTTTATTAACACCTTTAATAAAATCTTATAAAGAGGTTCCGAAAGTGTATTGAATTGGACAGTCGACGCTTTGAGCAGCTTCAATTATATTTTTTTTGTACCTTATTTGGTAGAAAATATGAAATAAATATTGTGACATTTTTGTGTTCAGAAATGTATTCCTATTTATAGACATGACAGAAGTTTTTCATGGACAGGTAATTAAACTGTTATCAGTGGCTTTAGTACAGGTATCAGTCCCTGGATTTTTTTGTTGTTAATCGAACAAGGACCTTTCAAATGCTCGATATTTTTAAAATTTATCTAGGTATTTTTGGAATGGTCAAAAATCAAATTTCCATCCTGATTACGAATATATAAGTTGCCCCATCCCAAAAAAACAGCCTTTCTACTTTTTATCTTTCCCTGTACCACCGAAAAAGAGCATCTGCAAAAACCGCAACTTTATTAAAATGTGTCAAAATATCGTAAGCCACGCGGTATGTAAAATGCGAGGTTCGAACATATAATATGTTTCTATATCGTTCAACATAATCTTCCTAAAACACATAACACACTTGTTCCATAGAAGCCTCATGGAAATTTTGACAGGCATCTGCAAGCCTTTACAGTAGACATCATATGTGGCTTAAGAAAAAATCACACAAACTCAGACCCTGGAACTAAATCTGGCGATTATGGTAGTGTTGCTGGTGTTCCATCAATTCCAAGCACGTTTAATATATAGGGAAGTTATCAGGCATACTTTGCTTTCTCCAGCGTTTCTTTCCAAAAGCCTCTTGCAATTTGCAGGCGGTATAATTCTAAATTTGATGGATGTAAACACATTTTACACATAGCCACATATCGACTAAGGCAAATTTCTCGGTTTACTAAGTTCCTCACTTAAAACATAGGCGTTCGCTTGTATCTAAAGAGTCTGTAGATTCCCCAAAAGTTGTCACATCTTGATGGCTTGTTGAGTTGGTGCCCTGTTTGCTCCATTTTTCTATAAAATCATGACATACAGTGACAGAAACATGAAAACGTTTGAAGAATGGAAACTAATATTTTCTTAACAAAACCCATACATGTGAGTTAAGTAACTGTCAAAAACATTAATCGATGAGGGATAATAATAAATATGATACTGATGCCTAACTGTATAGTATGTTTTGTATGAGATACGGACACGTCTTTTACTACTTAATTTATAGCCCCGATAGACAAAACAGATATATTTTGTCTACAGTTTTTAATGGTTTAAAATTGACGGAATAATAAAAATAGCATTTGGACCGAAGCTGAAGGCCTACCGACTTTGGATTAACGATAATTTGATTTCCTGGATCCAGATGTAAAGTAGAAATTTCATCGGTTAATTTATAGCTCAGACACAACTGTAAGTGTAATATTTCAATTTTTCTATTTTACGGAAGTATTTTGACAAACTGGAATATAATTATAGAATGGTATTTTGTCGTCTGCTAATGAAATGTTTGGAATGAAACGGGAAGGCTTACTTGCTAACAAATTAATGACGTTATTTAACGATTATAATCTGATAAATTGTCAATATGTAGCTGTGGCAGTGTAATAATTTATTAAATAAACTGTAAAAATATTAATTATCATGAAATTTTTTGCAATCTCTGGAATTTTAAGTCCAGAGAGCGAAGATTAGACATTACATTTTATACTTTGAAAGATTTCTCATATACATACTCATCAAAAATATTGCAATAAACTCATTTAAAATTTACTCCTTTTTTACAACAAAAATATCCTTAGGTCCAGCGAATAAGCCCTTCGATTTTTGCCGTATGTTTAATAAGCACCCTATATGGGCCAATATATTGCTAATATCGTGTTACAGAAATGTCCCCAATATGCGACGTTTTGCGTCGGCTTTAAGCGTATTTAACTTCATTTGTTTGAGTAGGTATTAATTAAAAAAAAAACAATTATAGTAAATCTTGGTATAATATGAAATATAAGAAGATGTAAAGCAAGGGCCTAGCGACACTTAAAGCACCGGTTCCCGTCAGATCACCGAAGTTAAGCGGTGTCGAGCGCGGCTAGTAGGTACTTGGATGGGTGACCGCTTGGGAAACACCGCGTGCTCTTGTCTTAGGGAAGAGTGTAAAATGAATCGACATCAAAACCATCCTATTCACGCCGGACAGGCCGGATGAGATCGGATATCTCGTAGGATGAAGGTGCAGTTTCACACTCCCAAGTCGGTAGACCGCACGATTAAAAACCGTACGGTCGATGACCGGTTCAAGATGGCCTCTGATACGCCGACGACCGTAAAAAATAGTAAATAAAAAAAAAAGAAGATGTAAGGCATTCATTTTCTCGATCAAGCAATAATACACCGCCGAAAAAGAGTATAAAAATTTCAGGACTTGAAAAGTTGGACACAAATAACATATTATTATCCCTAGTTAAATCTCATTGCGGAATTTCAAATTGGGTAAATTATTATAAAGTACTTGAACGTTACAGCAGGTATACCTATCACAAAAATCTAAATAAATACATGATTGCGTTGAAAGCTCGGTTGAAAGGGATAACAGAAAAAAACATTTAGGTTAGAGCAGCAAGATAAATATTATACGGGGATACAATTTTAAAATTATTTTAAGTAGCTAGGTACTTGCTTGGAGAACTGAATTTTGGTGTTGGCCACAAGCTGTTGCTAAGCAACACTATACACTTATTTCTCATTACGAACTTACACTAAAATGCACTGTACTATAACCTAAATAAACTTAAACTGTAAAAGTTTAATGTAGTAAACAGTTTTTAACGAAAGTTGCACAAAATACAATAAAGAAGTAAAAAGAACGCTCACAAATCTCACAATACACACTTTGAACAAGTAAAACGTCAATTTTGGGGAATATTTAATAAACCGTAGAAACCCGATGTACTGCGCATGAGTAAAGCTTCCGCGAAAGGAATTTTCAAGGTGTATACCGGAGGCGTTTTTAGATTGCTCGGTCATCAGCTTTGTTTTTCTACTATTGGGAGTTCAGTGATGGGGTTCTATTAGGATTTCCAGTCTTGGTGTTTGGTCCCGGGATGGTACTGGTATTCGTCAAACGAAAACTTGTCTCGGGACCTCAAAAGTCCCAAAATTCGGAACAAATAATCATCGCAGGCCGACAACGCGGGCAATATAGTTTTTTTTTTAAATAAGAAGTAATAATTGTGTAATTCTTTTGGTGTTTCGTTACTTTTTAATTTTCTATATCTAACTAACACCTGTGTGCTAAAAACCAGTACCCAATACTAAAATAAAAAAAATCCAAAACACTTTGTTTATTGTTTTTATAGTAATTTGGTTGCAATTAATAAGATGTATCACGCATCTTGTTTTTGAGATTTATTTCGGGACTTGCAAACCCTAGGGTCTATCAACCTGATTAAGATCGTCAATATTGTTCGGTCGATAGATATACACTTATTTACAAAAAATTTATGTAGCCCCACACATAATCTAACTGGGACAAATCTCGCCGGTCATTTTATTGGGCCCCGCCAGTCAATCCACACCGCCCAGGAAAAACCCTATCTAAATATTCATTTGCCGGGCGAGTATAATGAGCTGGTGCACCCTCTTGTTGATACCATAAGGTAAAAACACAATTCGCATCAATGCATAGTGCATATGTGTGTGTGTGTATCTGAGTTTATTGGCACTGGTTTAAACCAACTGGCCAGCTTTGGCATAGTGCATATGTTCACCATTATTTCACAAAAATGCATTATTCTATCCGGTTCATCCTCATTCAGTTCTTTAACTAACTGGACTTTATAAGGATGTCATTTATTATTATGTAAATAGTTCAATATAGATCCTTAATAAATTTTGTTAGCAATTGTTGCATACTTATCTCTCATATGCCACAAATCCCTATATTTTTTTAAATTCTACGAATGGTGGGTTGTGCTATAGGCGTTTTGTTTGTGTATTTATTGTTAAAGAATTCGCAAACTTCAATTTGGGTACGCATCCTATCTCCATGGCCAATCATCATTAGTATTTTTATGCATTTTCTTTCATTTACTCGTACCGTTTTAACCGTTTACAATATTAATTTTAATGCAACAGTTATATTATGCTTAAGTAACCTTTTAACAGAAAAAAGTTGGGTTAATATAATTTTGACCCTGAGAGTGCCTGCTAGCGTCCTATCTTCGGGATCGCCACCTAGGCGGTAAACTATCAGTGAAGAGGGTAATAAATATGCCCCAGGGATCCATCCTAGGCCCCATCTTATTCCTTATTATTATGAACGACTTGCCCTCAGTGGACCCTGACTCTATATACAACCTCTTCGCTGACGACACCACAATTTCATTTTCTGAAAAAAACATCGAAGGTATGAAGAGAAGGTCTGATGAAGCGCGATCACTTGCTGAAATATGGTTTACCGCAAATAAACTCATGCTCAACACAGATAAAACAAGGCATGGTGTTTTCACCAAGAGATATCTCAGATATCAACGATACGGACAGTGTAAGTTTTCTTAGAAGCTGTCTAGAACCCAGGCTCCGGTGGGAAAAGAAAAATAGTACTGTTTTATTATTTTTTTGATAATATTTTAATTGTCCTTACTTTTTTTTCGGTTTTTAACTTGTTCTTTGCTTGATGATTGACGTCTGTAAATACCTTTGTATATAGAAGGAATGAACTATCTTGTATTTTATATTTTATAAATGGCAATTGGTTTAAATATACGAGAAAATACCCACTCGACGAGTATGAGTTTTCGAAAAGCAAATGACTGGATTTTAAACCAATTTATTTCAACCTCTTTGGGCTCACTGTATATGTATTGTTGTTAATGTGTAAGGAATAAATCAATCCGTATATACCTTAATAAATCAAACTATTTCGTTTAAATATATTTTATGCTTTAGCACGTTAGGGATTTCAGATATAAATAAATAAAATTGACATTTATTACATATTTTTTTACCTTTCTGTATGTTTATAAAAATTACTATTTACCTATTATGAACATTTAAAGTTTAAAGACAAAAAAACGATCTTTCCGTAGAACAAATGGAAGCAACATAATTTGAACGTGACCAAAATCCAAATTTGCTTTCAAATTTTTTCTTAAAAACGTCCCTACCAATTACAGGAATTACAGTAAGTATTCTATAACATACGTGGGCATTTTAAAGAGATTTTGAATTCTCGTCACGAATTACATGCCCTTATTATTTCTTCTCAAGGAAAGTTTTTGGTATTAGGCCCTAGAAAGTGAAGTAAATAATATGTAAAATAAGGGGGGGGGGGGGGTTTCTTAATTTAACTTTACATACTCCCAGTGAAAATAAATAGGTACGATAGAATTGCCCATATTAAGGGAAAGTTTAAATGAGACTAATGAGAGTGACTAAAGAACTAATTGTTTTCATTGCTTAGATAGTATTAATTTTAATTTCGTCAGAATTTTAATTTGTTCCTTCGTTGGTAAACAGTGTTATTTTCAAAGAATTTTTACTTAGAAGTATTGCATTTGAGCGATGTAGGTCAAGAGTAACTTTTTTTGGCAGAAAGTCCTAAACTTTCATACTTCCAGAAAAAAAATGTAAAACATCGATTTAGAAAAAAGCTAGTTTTGTTTTTGTACCTCGAAATGATACGCCTATGATTAAATTTTGACAGTTTTGATTTTAGATCTATATTCAGCATGTCAAAGTTACTAAAATACCAGATATTCATGTTTCTAGGTGCAACCCTTGTGAAACCCAATCTGAAAAGTACCATCTTTATGGGTGTTCTAATTTTATTTTAAAATTTCGGGAAGTTTAAATTAAATGTAGTCAATCTTCTTAAATGGAACGCCCTATATATTTTGTCGAAAACTGAATCTTCGACTAAGTCCCCTTATAGCTGTACAATATTTGTATTATTTTCTGAGGCGTCAAATTATGAATACCTTCTCAAAATTTTCGTTATTTTTTCTTTTAATAATTTTTTTTATACCTTAAGTTTAGATGATCTGGAATTATGGAATATTTTATATTTCGTTATACAGTACATCTGATATAACACAATATTTAATCTTATATCGACCCTACAATTCTTGAAAAACTATTTTCGTTCGAATTTCATTTTTTACTGAAAATATTAGTTAATGTTTTTCAAATTCAAATTTATGGGAGGAAATAATTACTGACATTGATAATTTTGAAGAACCAGTTTTTCCAATAAAAAAAATTTGCTCTTATTGGTGACTCAAAACATCAACATTTGTGTTATTAACCTAAAGAATTATATAGATGTTTATACTACTAAATCATAATCATTGACTACTAGACTGGCAACTAATATCCTCAAGGGTTCTAATGGCCACTTTCACACGAGAGCGGTTATTTAAGGCATTTAATAAGGTCTGGCACAATGGACTTATACTAAAATTAATAAGAGAAGGTATGCCAAATTATCTAATAAAGGTAGTCATCTCTTTCCTACAGGTTATTCGCTGTATGAAAAGAAAATGCCATATCGACAATAAGACACATCAGGGCCGGGGTGCCGCAGGGCTCTTCTCTTGCGCCAGCCCTGCATAACATTTACACTACAGATATACCCAGACATGGGCAAACTCAATTGTATCTATTTACTGACGATACGGCGATACTCGCCTTCTAGAAGGAGATTCGTTTGAATGATGCCAAAACTCAAGCCATCTTCTTCTCGAAATCGAGAGTAAAAGTTCCAACCAAGCGGCTTGTAAATAACAACAGAATTATCTTGGTGAATGACAATAAACACATAGGGCTCTCCTTTGACAAGAGGATGACTTGGAATATCAATATAGGAGAGCGTATTCTCACCACTGTTAAACAGGCATAGTAGACTTAGCATATGGGCAAAGACAAACCTTTACAAGACAATAGTTAGACCAGCACTTACTTACGGCGCCGGCGTACAGACGTGGTGTGCTGTTAGCAAAACTACACTGACAAAATAATTATCCAATACCTGATATAAAAAATATATTTTCTTTTTTTGTGTAAACTTTTGAGGAAAGAAGACATCTTTAGGGAATAGGATTAAGTGGTTAAAATATCGGTTTAAGCGTATAGGCAATGTTAAGTATGAAAAAACCAAAATATACTATTTTAACCGAAAGACATGAACTTACCATCTCTTTATCGTCAGTGCTAATACTTCGTGATTAGTTTTTGACACACAATAAGTATGTCTCAATTTTTTTGGCGTCACTGTAGACATTCCTCATACTCATCATATTTAAATATCATTAAATAAGTAATTCATATTATGCACATACATGTAGTAAATGTGCATTGTTTATACATCTACCAGATATTTATACTACACCTAATTATACATACAGTTACAGTCATAAAGGTGGAGAATCCTTTTAGGTATGCTTTCACTCATATTAAAAAAGTTATTTCTGTCAGTTTTAATCGCCGGCCATTAAGTATAAAAAACGATATTGACGAAGGATTGATTATATTGCGAATTTGCTGAATATAGACATTGCACAATTAAAGGAATTTTTCTACCTGGGTGGTTGCATAAAATTATTCTTACCACCGTGTGAAGTCCTTTGTGTAATATTTTATACATGTAAGATTGTGGTGGTCTAAACCTTTGGTAAATACCAAGTGTTATTAAAAAATTTTAATTTCAAGTCTAAGAGCCTCGCTAAAGGGTAAAAAATGCATTAAAAGCCCGCCTAAAACAACCAGGCCTCGAGGAATCTTTACGTCCCGGTTTATTTAAATTAAACAAAAAAATTGGAACCGTCCCGTATATTTTAAAATTAGTCAGTTAAAATGACTACGCCCTTTCTACTATAATTATTAAAGTATCTACAGAATAATGCATAAACTTTTTAAAATGTAATGTGTATTAAACCATAAACGTACCTATATTGCTTTTATGTTCATTTTCTTATAGATTCTTCGTCATTTAGTCGTTCCGTTTTGATCTTCGTTCGGAAGGCCTTAAAGTAATTCAGCTATACCTATTCGAAAACTTTACGAAAGTCGATTGTCATAAATACATATTTTATCTTGGTACAAGTAACCTACAAGAATACTACTTGAGCTTTTATTTTTTTCAGATAACTTGTTTTTATCTTACAAAATTACTATAGCTATCAGATAATAGATAAAACAGAAACTGGTAATTTTGATGTACCTATTCTACCGTTCTAAGACAAGAGGTTCTACTTCTACTCTGTGACAAGTTATTTTGACTAGTTAAGTATACCTCCATACTTAATTTTGATTAAAACATTTTGTCGTTGTAGTTTTTTAAGTTCACAAAAACAAGTCAAATATGTACTCAAATTTGTTTAATGTTATATTATTAACATATGATTGATTATAAAAAATCTCATTAACAGTAGTCATCATCGGTTTCAGTTATGTTGGAGCTGACTGGTAGAAGTCGACACATTTATCTGTAGATTCTGAAAAAATGCGGACAAACAACGTTAAGTGGTTTACGATGTTACCACATACCGTTACTGAATTATGATTTAGTATTTATTAGCAAGGAAACCCAGGGATTAAATGTATTCATTGAAAATAATTAATAATATACGTCCGAAAAAGGATACATTATCTCGGAAACGATACGTCTCACAGTTTTCAAAAAAAAACTACCATTATTAAAATTGACAAGAAAATTATTAAAAATAGTTTCAAGTTTAAGTGCAGCAAGAGAGCGTACAATAGATCGTTTACTACAACTTTTATTATTGGAATTTTTTCGAATCTCTTCCACTTTTAGAACATTTTAAATAAACTGTCATTATGTCGTTATCCTTAAACGGATCTTCTAGAGCTTGGACTTATTTAAAAGGGAATTCCTTGGAGTTTAAATAAATGATTTAGGAACTGTCACAAGTTTCCTAATACAATTTTAAGATGGCGCTGTTATTCAATCTAACTGATTTCTGGATTTTTCTCGGCATTTTTGAATAGAACGCTATAACTTTTTTTCATAGTATAGACGACGATTTGCATTTAAATCGACTCATCCAAACCGCAAGTCAATATCATTAACTATTTAAGAGTTATATTGATTTTTCTTTAAAAAAATTATTCAGTTTTCATTTGCCGGTACCCCGTATACCTGCAATAAGCAAGATAACAACTAACTTCATGACCTTAGCATTCCCAGGAGTTTTTTGCCAAAGTAATCAAAAAATAATTTAAAGCTTGCTTTAAAAATTAATATTTGATTATCTAATATTTATTTTGAAAATCTATTCAAGTCCACCAAACTTACCAACAGTTTTTTTGACGGTGAGATTACATCATAATAGTTGAGCCCACATTGATTAGCTAGTATAGAAATTAAAAATGTCCCCAGATTCACACACATAGTCTGATTATAGCCCACGCTTTACTGACTTAGCATATTTTTTCTTACACCTAATACTTAGTAGCTATGTCCATTTCATGTGATTTTTCTCCTGCATATGGTCTCAGCGAAAGATATAGAGATAGAATATTAAAAAACAACGTAGAGTATGCCACTGCATTTTATATTGTGCGACTGTTTTTGTATTTGTAGAGAAAAATTTAAAATAAATGTGACTAAAATCTTAATTAACAAAAAAACCATCGATGTTCTCGAACATGTGGCATATATTTTAATGTTAGAATTAAGACGGAACGTTCTAACTGAGTACAAGGCTAGAAAACATGTTGAAGTAATATAAATTTATGCCCTACAATAAAAAACACAAAATTTGCAGATATGACTTCTTGTCTTAGCATGGCAGTATTGCTGTCAACACTGAGGTGGTGTCTTAGTGCATAACTAATACAGTTAATTAAATTTTAAATAATGGAAAACGTATAAGCCAACCTTAAAATTTGGCCTTTGCATAGAAAATCCCAAATCAGAATAGAATGCTAAACAGGTTTAACATCTGTCATGAATAAAATGCTACACTAAAACTGTGACTCAAACAACATCTATTTCTAACAATGGTAACACAGATTAAAATTTATGTATAAAATACACAGGTAGATCATTTAATGTAAATAAACAGAGTAATCTGGAGTTATGTATAACAGCTTGAAAGAACTAGCTCATAGTAGGTGTAACTTGTATGTCATGCATCGAACTTAGAGTTAATCTCGACTTGACACACCCAGAACTGTAACTACAGAATGAATTACTAAAGGTTTAAATACTTGCTGCCTATACACCAGGTGTATTAATATTTTAATTAGATCATTACAATAATACCTTATTCATTAAGATCAAAACATGTATGTGATTTTGCTTAAGTATTTAGATGATTCGCCGCTGGAAAAGTACGTCCGTGGTTGGGTGTAAGATACAGTTAAAGTTGATCCTTCTAATTAAATCCTCTTATTATTAATAACAAAATAAGGTTAGGATAAAGTTGTTTTTAGTTTAATTACCATGTACTATAGTCTGCTAAAGTAGCGTTGGTTGTTATAGGATAATTACGGTTGAACATAGCATTGGTGGTGAGAGTTCTGTAATTGCGATTTCCCCATATTTCTTAAGATCTTAAGCAAACAATATTTAGCTGAGCTTTAAACAAAGACCAAAAATAGAAAATTACGAAAATCAGGGGTGTAAGCTGAATGCTCGTGTGTCTAATTATAAGGCCTAAATCTAGATATAGACTTAAGGGTTTAACATAAGGCATTACATTAAATTCTGATGAGAAACTGGAAATGTTTGAGGCGAATATCGGCAATGTCCTACAAAAGCAACATGTTCAATATAAAAAATTAACTGACGACTTTTATTTTAAGTTCGCCCTAAACACCGTTAAAGAGTGGTAAAACAAGAAATGTGAAGAGGTAGGAGTCGTAATCGGCCATAAATAACCTATACGCAACAACTTGAAAAAACAACTAAAGTTTAAAGAACTCCATGGGCATGCAAAAGCATGATACGAAAAACGTGATGACTAGAACCTGAGACGCACTGGCTAAATATCACAGTTGTGATACTCACAATAACTTATGCACCCTTGGTCTGGTGGCATAATGCTACAAGTGCAACAGCCAGAAACAAGCTGAGCCAAATGCAAAGACTAGCTTGTCTAGGAATAACAGGAGCGATGAGAACTAAGCCCACTACAGCCATGGATATGCTTCTGGGACTTCCGGTACTGCACCTATAGTATGGTACGCAGATGGGTTAAAAACAGAAACCAACACTGGGGAGGGTATTTATCAACCTGGGAGTGCAAACAACCGTCTTCCAGGTAGAAGTAATAGCAATTATGACCTGTGCACAAATATACAGATCCACAGATCTATATCCTAACTGATAACCAGGCGAAACATAAAGCACTTAAAAAAAAAACAGCAGTAAGGAAGACCCTCAGATTGCCAAGAAAACGGTTACTAGAACACTGCTACCTGAGGAGAAACCTGAGGGGGCTCAAAGAGGAACCCTCTTGCAACGCATGCGAGGAGGATGAGACTCCCAATCACATCTTGGGTGTATGCCCAGCCCTGAAGCATTAATACCCATGCACTTCGAGGAACCCGGCACTTGTCTTAATTGGCTCTGCAAGACACTTGGTTAATGGCGTAGAAACCAAAGGAAGCACAATAAGTGCAGTGGAGATTGAACCACAACCTATTGAGATAGATAGATAGGTAGATAAATAGAAAGCTAAGGAAAAACAAGATTCATCAGAAAGTTCAATGGGAGATCATCATGGTTATACTTATAATACAAAAATAGGCGAGGTATCAGACTTCTTTCTATATTACTTACAACAGAACAACCTCTATATACATAATAAATTGGATCTGATGGACGGATACGGGACAACTCTATACACGAACTTATTTTAAGTTTGTTGTTTTTCAATATTTAACTTTCGGATGCTAAACCGACACACTGGCTTCCAGCGCCACCCAACGTACGTTGCCCGCGATGGCCTTTCCAGCGTTTGAACCTATAAGGATTCTCGCTGTCCTGGTTGGGTTAATGCGTGTGGTTGCCACGAGATGGAGCCACGTGCTGCAACTCTTGTCTGTTTAATTACATTTCTGTGTTAAAGGCACTTTGAGATCCCCTACCTTTTCGTCAGGAGCCTTGCCGATGAACCGTAGACGAAGAAACGCGTCCAAGGATTGGGTCTGACGGAAGGATAAGGGACAACTCTGTACACGAACTTATTTTAAGTGTGTTGTTTTTCACAACGAACGAGGTCGAGCAGAGAAAAAGGAAGAAGAAGAAAAATTGAGCACAAACACCAAAAGCCTTATAACAGAAATAAGGGAACTGAGGGAAAATCTCGCAGTCTTTAGGCAGCTAAATGAATACGTTTCCATATCTACAGACCTACGCACTTAAGCTTCTATTCAACAAATGCCTATCACCATCACAGTGACATAATGCAACCATAATCCTTTTTACACAATAAATGCGACATTATAGAACGATTAGTTTGCTGTCTAATTTATTCATATAAGTTTTTAATAAGGGCTTTCAACCGGTACCAATGTGCTGCCCGTTCCAATATATGGAACAGACATTCTAAAACTTGCGAAAAAAATGGAAAATAGGATGAGTTACACAACGTCAATGGTAGGGATTGTCTTTGAGGGATCACGTACCAAACATCGAAATACGCCGAATAATAGTGTCAATAGATGCAGCAGAAAGAGGGGAACCGGACGAAACACATTTCGAGGATGAATGATGACCGATGCACCAAGAAAATTATAGAATGTAAGGCCAAGATAAGACCCATTCAGGAATACAATAGACTATAGAGACTAAGTATTGATAATAATGATAAATAAGTTTAGCGATTCTGATGATATATAACCTGACCTGGTTAAAAATGACGAAAATTAACCCTTAAATGATTTTCATAAAGGGGGTGCTAATCTAATAAACAATTTTTCGCGTTAGTAATTACTCTTGCAACACAGTTTAAATGTTTTAATTGAACTGGTACAATAAATTGTGAGCATCAATTTAGCAAAGGCTGCTGTAGAGGAATTCATCGAATTAATAAACTAGTTTGTTGTGTTAAAATCGCGTAGGCGGCGAGAGTACTGCAATGTCATCGATCTTTCATGCTGATTTTTATGGAACAATTAATTCTATCCGCATACAACAACGGTCGTATTTTAAGTACAATTTTTTTCTGGAAATATAAATTTGTCAAAGAATCATATGACAGTAATAATACTGTTAACTTTATCAAAATCAACATTTAGTTTAAAATGATTTCTATCAAATTTTATATTAGCTGATAAATTTATGTTTCTTCTGTCAAAATCTAGGGATACATATTATTATGTATTCAAATTATCAATAATTTAAGAGATCTTCATGCTCGTATCTTAGACTTCTTTGGAAAGTGGTGCATTCTTATAGCATGTTTATTTACATATTCATTTATTTATGCAGATACCACCTCTTGTTAGAAAGATTCAACATTTTGATAAAGATAATATCAATTTGTCGTGTCAGAAAATATTCTTGAATCTCGATAATTTATTTTAAAAAATGATATCATTAAGATAAGAATACAAGTTTATGGCTTGTCGTATTTTGAGCAATAACAATTATTACACTCTTCGCATGTTTTTTATCAGCCACATTACGTGTCTCAAAACACTTTTGTATATAACCATATATCCTTGAGCGTAAAAAGGCATAATTAAAGTGACACAGGCACATGCAGAAAATTAAAAGAATTCTTATAATGTTTCTAGTGATATGGCTCATCTTTATTCGAAAGAGTTATATCTCCTAAATATGTAAACTTTTGGGGTTAACCTAAACTAACCATAAGGAGGGTATCAATAAATTTTTGATATTCTACGTCAAAGTAACAACAAGACAGTTGGTCTGCTATCCTTAACTATGGTTTTTTCCCCAAATATTCCAGCACTCACTCCGTCTCCCGTTTATAACCCATGAGTGTACCATACCAGATCCTCGGACAGTTGGGGAGTCGTTCCATTCTTCCATAGAGAGAATGCTGAATTTTTTGAAATTATTCGTCGTTTTCGTGTGGTCTGTAGACGTTGCTAAGAGATTGTCGTTGATAATGTCCGCTGCTCTTGTGTGACCTAGTTCCATAGCGGGTTGTTTCCATTCCCCAGTGGTTTTCATCCGATTGGCGCTATTGCAGGCCTCTGCTTTGATGTGTATGGTCAGCCTTTGTAAGCTGTTTAATCTGGTGGCGGTGGTGATTTGGTACGTTCTCGTCCATTATAACATATCGTCATTAACTATACTTTCAAGTGTAACTGCTTAAGCTCCGTCCTAATGATTTTAGTGACTGCAAGCAGTACAATAAAAGCGTACGAACAGCATAAATAAGCTTACACAGTTCTTAACAGTTAAATGGACAAATAACTTGTCGAGATCGCACCCTAGATTGACATTAAGTACTGGTTTTAATTTTTTGAACTGAAATTTAAAACCGCGCTAAATATTGCACCAATTTAACAGCAAAGAAGACATATACCTATCTATCCAGAGCTTTTATTGCACCAGATGCACTAAAATTTTATGTCACACATTATTTCAACTTTAATTTATTTTATATATCTTTATAATCTTATTAAGCTAAATGTAGATAAACATATGCCATTTTCTTAACTCGTATTCATTTCCAACCTTTTATTAGGGACTAAAATAATAATTGATGTTCACAATAAAACTAATTATATCAGATCTTATTATATCATACAGGGTGGTCATTCAAATAAATCTGACAGAATTATTGTCCTTAATTGTGTAATATGACGCCACCATATTGCTTTGATTTTTAATTTCTTTTTCGGCTTATGATAATTGACTAATAACATCCCACCCACTAAAATGCATAATTAGTAGATTTTTAATTGATAAAATGGCATATACATGTGTTCATTTAAAAGTAAAATTTTTAAGCAACTGTGGTATAAAAAAAACAGATGACGTAAAACTAACACTTGCAAAATATTGATGGGGATCCTAATTTATTGTGACATATTATTATGAAGCATTGTACATTGTGATGTGTTGGGCTTATGAATACTTTCATTTGTAGTTTAAATAATGGGAGAACAAGCAATAATGAGCTTGAATTTTTATCTGCAAGGGACGCTACTTGTCGTAAATAACACCAGTCTCTTTTATGCAACTGTAACAGGAATCAAAAGTAACAGATATGATTTTGGTCAGTGACGACTCGTCAGACATTGAATGAGAAAATATATCTTCTGAGTACACCAAAAAAATATGAAATGATAAGTTCGTATGATATCTATTAAACCAGATAGTACGTAAGCTTACATCAAGTCTTGATTCTGGCTTGCAACTGCAAGGTTGGAATGCAGAGCTCCATTAAGTTCGATGTATACTTGAAATGCAAGACAGAATTTGGCAATTGGTGGTTTTCGGTTTTATTTCGATACGCAGTTGGAATTTGGTCTTGTTAACATGGCCGCGCATTTCGTCTCTTGAAGTTCAGTATGTTTGACCTGTTTGCAACAACGCTTAATCACCAGCCCTATTTGCGAGCTTTTCCTGCAAGTTTGCAACAAGGCCTAATCATCAGCCTTATTCAGGCTTTCCTGGAAGTTTGCAATAAGGCTTGCTTACTGGTAACAAGGACGTCTGATTCAAGTCTGGTACAAGGCTTAAAAGCTTCAACTTGCAAGTCTGATTCAAATTTGTATAGAAATAAAAGAACAAAAATCGCCATTTTAATATACATGCTATGGTAGAGGAAATTAAAGTCTTCTTGTTATGTTTCACGATTATTTCAGCTGCCTGACACGTGTTTCGACCCTTGCGGATCATTAACGAAGGAGTACAAGACAATACTAAATTCTACGTGTAGTTACAAAGTTAATATCTAAGTAATAGTAATGGTAAACATATCAACATGTCATTAAAATAAAATTAGGGAGATGAAGTGAATTGATAGACAAATTATGGGTTATTTTGGTCCTTAATTTTCAGGTATTGGCCAAAGGTACAGGTTACAGGTGTGATTATAGAGGTATTTACATCTAAGTAATAAAATTAAGAAAATGATATTGTGTATATAATTATGGGTTTTTTATGTTCATAATTATTGACAGTGTTTATTGTATATTTATCCTAAGTTATTAGACTATTAAGTATTAGATTGGCACCTGAAGGTATTTCAATTTGATTATTAACAACATAACATCTATTTTTAAGGCTTTTTTGATTACTAATGTTTCTAATAGGTTGAGTTTTCTACCCTTGTGTTGAGTATATATCGGTTTTATTTTGTTGGATATTGAATGGTTATTTATTATACAGTGGTACTCTATTCCTGTTATATTTTGTTTTTTTATAATAGATGTTTTATGTTCTTTAAGCCTAGTATTAAAGTTTTTACCTGTTTGACCTATATAGATTGCATAACAGTCATCACATTGTATTTGGTAGACCCCGCTATGTGTTAATTTGTCTTTATTTTTAATTTTTCAATTAGCTATGTATTTACCTAGGTTATTTTTATTGACTTGTATGGGAATACGTTTATGGTTTTTGAGTTTTTTAGAGATTTTTTGACTTGTGTGACCTGTATATCTGATTGAACTGTATTTCGAATTTGATGGAAGGGGACGTCCTCGGTAGAGTAGTTTTTGTGTTTTTTGTCTGAGTTTCTTCTTTAGTATTATGTTTATGAGTGTTGTTGGATAGCCGTTGTTTAAGGCTATAGTTTGTATTATGTCTAATTCCTTATTATATGAAGTTTCTGAAAGTGGGATGTTGACTAATCTGTGAATTATGCTATTGAACGCAAATTAAGGACCAAAATAACCCATAATCTGTCTGTCAATTCACTTCAACTCCCTAATTTTATTTTAATAACATGTTGACATGTTTAACATTACTATTACTTAGATATTAACTTTGCAACTACACGTAGAATTTAGTATTGTCTTGTACCCCTTCGATAATGATCCGCAAAGGTCGAAACACGTGTCAGGCAACTGAATTATAATTGTGAACTATAACAAATAAGTAAGTTTGGTGGTATAGACAGACCTTGTTTTCTTTAAGTAAGACTTTAATTTCCTCTACCATGAAATATCCATTTCACCAAGCATGTAGCCCATCACAAATCGATTTCGAATCGGTTTTCTACATTTCACAAAAGAAATGTTATTTAATTCCGTCTCTAAGATATAAGCAAATGAAATTGCTCAGAAATTGAGCGCGACTGGGATGTTATCTCTCACGAATTTTTAATGATGTGGTTGACGCCGGACTATGAATTTTAGCAAGTTCTAAGGTGATTGGATGCCTGTTTTCTTGATTTCTGATTTATTTTTAATACAAATATTGTATTGCCTGCTTCATCATGCCTGAAGAAGGGGTTTTAAAGTGTCACAGTCTGATAATTTGCCAAATGTAGGTAGATATGTTCCAAGTAGTTACCACGGAAAGTTTTTCACTTGGAGGAAGTACGCCAAGTAACAAAACTTATGGTGCTTTTTGCACTTTTGCATGAATTAATATCCGTTTTTATCTACGACTTCTTACAATTTGAACTCGTACAAACTAATATTTATTATGATAGGTAGGTACTACTATTTACTACTTTCTACACATTTATAATAATAAAATACACATACTTACCTGCCTTTACTCCGCGAACTTCATCAATGAAAAAGCGATCTCTGGTTTTTATAAGTTGCCACCATAAACATACCTACTTTGAGTAAATTATCAAATATAACCTTTAATAAACCCCCTTCAGTCATAATTAAATACGTAATCAAATATGTTTATTTAAAAACAATCCAGAAATCAATTTCTATAATCGGCAGAAAAATAACATTCGTTTCTTTAACGGCGTTCTACAACTTAACAAACTACTACCTACGTTAAACATCCTTTACAAACAGAAATAGACACATGAGTACAAGAAATAAAAAAGGACAACAATATACAATATATGTAGAACTGGGAAACCTGTCTTAAAAATGCTGTAACGTTGGTCCCAGCATATTCACCAAAGCTTTTTAAAACAATCAAAGAAGAAATTATATATTTTTCAACAGTTTCTACGGTGGTACTCTAACAAAGTGATACCATAAAATATTTGCAAACACTTACCTCATTATCCATTGCAGGTCCCTTACCAAAATTATAAGGGGTTTTAAACTACCAAATTAACTTTATTCGTTTAATCGTCAGTGTAAATAAACCCGATTTCGCAACAAGTGACGTTACGCTACTTCTCGTGCTTTAAACTCGTTTGAAATTATTTGACGGCGCGAGGAACTTTAATTATTATAATAAATTAATTAATGATATTTTGCATATCGTATTTTTATTGTAATTAGGCATATTTATAAAACTAAAAAGGTGCCCTATGGTGGAACAAGCTATAGTCCGCAGCACGAGGCTAACACTACGACATAAGAAGGGAAAGGGGAAATAAAAGTCATAAATATGAGTTTTAAGCCGCGTGTCATAAACGTGCGTACAACTTTTCTGAATATGACTTTTGAATTTAGTTTCTGGCATAATTCCGTAAGTAATAATGGTTGTTCTTAACGCCATAACAAGTACCCTTTGTCGCCTGATCTCCTTCTATCATTTTCTATACGACATACGACGAAAGTTACTTTTTTTTTAACAGATTAAAACAAGTCAGAATGAAGGTTTTAATCGTCCGACGTCGATCGTGACGCGCTCCAGTCCACAGACTTCAAAACTCATAAAGGAAAGTGCAATTTATAAAGAGATAATATTTTACAAGAGTCAGTGCATCTGAGGTTTCGCAGAAGATAAATAAATTGATTTGGAACAGAGCGGAGCAGCGAACATTATTGTTGAAGACGGTCGACATTTTCGTTTGTCAGGGATGATTGGTAGAGTGAACATAAACTTTAAGATTTATATTAATGTGTCGTATATATACAGGCAAAGTAAAGAAAACCTACACAGATTGCACACACACCACAGAAATTATATTTAATATCAAGGTTTGCGGTTAACATTTATTATTTTTCCTGGATGTGGGTGACGTGAACCGTTTTATACATAGCCGTATCAAAAATATGTTGCTACACTGTTAAAAATGTTGTGCAGAAAATAATGATATATTAGCTTTTATTGCGGTGGCTGATTTGAAAATATTGGTTCACTGCAAAGCTTGTAATGCATGGATAATATTAACTGATACAAATAAATATTGATTTCGAGAAACCTATACTTACACCTAAGATTCTGTAGTTCAACTTTGACTAGGCTTAATCGCAGGAACCAAGTTCTCACAGAACTAATTATCTTTTATATTTTAAAAGAATATCGCACCAGCATTAAGATGCCCCTAGACAATCCTACTTCCAAACTACTGCTGATTGTATTCGTACTTGTGTGTAGGTTTGTTCGCTATTGTACAAAATTAGTTAAATCCTGTAGGATGTTTTCGCTTGTCAGCAAAGTCATGAGTTATTTGACGGTTTGTATGCGGAACTGGTTCTATCTGCTTCGGAGGAGTTTACACAGATTTTATTTCAGCTGAAAAGGACGAAATTGCTTGTTAGTCTCTAATTGAGTGCCACATTACCCTTTTACCTTAACAAATTCGGCCTACGATGTCGCATTAACTTAAACTTGATTTGTGAATTCTAAACACACTTTTGTTATGCATATTATGTACAGTGTAAACACTCCATAATGAAACTCAAGGGACAGATCATTTTCTTTTAGGTTATACAGGGTGTCCGGTAAGTATATGTCATGCTTCCGGGAGCGTATGAGTGTGGTCAAACATTTCTTTAATAGCACGTCTAAGCATTGACGAAACATAAGTAATTTAAGCACAGTAACTAGTCGAATAACAACATAACTAATAATTCGCATTAAAATAATAAATTTTGTAATTATTACATCTCATTAATGCTCACAGGCATCTAACTTATGGACAAGCACTCGGCAATTGTGTGGATGCAAGAAGAATTTATTCTGATACATTTCCAAATCGAGGATTTGCTTTTTCTTGTTTACTTCAGCAGATTTTCAAAATGGGCGTCCTATACCTCTATACATTTTCTTAGCCGACGGATGTTTTCTCGTTGTACTTGACCCATTATTCCAGGATTGCCTCGAATTTCATTGAAATGGTGTGTTATTCTTTCTATTAGATCTTCCCTGGTGTGAACTGGCGTCGAATATACAAGCCTCATTAAATTTCCCCATAAAAAGAAATCAATGAAGTCATGTCGGGCGACCTAGGTGGCAATAAAATAGGCCCACCTCCACCTCCTCGATTACCAAAAGTATTTGATAACGTTGAGTGATAACGAACTAAATTGGTTTAAGTTTTGTTGCAAGAATTACAAATACATGGCAGCATCTAATCTGCCTTCAATAAAGGACGGTCCAATGAGACAAGAACGCCCACATGTTAACCATGAACCTTTGTTGATGCTTTGTCTGCACTGTCGCATGCAATTTAGAAAAGTGTTGTCAATAATACATTGTTAACGAAATAAAAACGATTGGTGGTATATTGTAGTACCTTTTCTGAAATGTAGAGTGCGTATTTAAAGAGGAATGACCAGAGTATTTCAAAAATCAGTTTTCCGCTCTGTAAAATGACACCTGTCAAAGTTTTGGCCCAATGAGTGTGGTGGCAAGTCCGTTCCTGACTTCCCTGCAGGCGCGGATACAGGGGGGGGGGCAATGGGGGCAATTGCCCCCCCCTGAGACCGACCAAAGCACATAGGTTAAACGATTTATACAAGCAATAACCAATAACAAGCTCTAACCTGTTACAGAATGTTTTAGTAAAGTCAAAAATGATAGGATTGCCAAGTATCCTTGTTATGATTATACTGCTTTATTGGATTGTATTATGTAATATTTTTGCTATTGCTTATAAATAAATAAATAAATAATCTTCAACTTTTTTAGAATTAAACCTTGGGAATTGGAGACACTACTGGACCTTCCACCTATCTACCACATTCTAAAAAATAGAATAGATCTACCTTTTAACCTTTTTGCAATAAATCCACCTTTTGACTTTTTTCCTTTTTTTGTTCACGACTTGAAAGTCTACTTTTAAACCTTCTGTACTCTGTACTTTAAACTCTTGAAAGTCTACGCGCTAACCACTAGAATATTGGTATCCTTCCGCAGTTCCGCAAGTTAATTTTAATTACTTATTGATGCGGTCCCAGAGCTGCGCAAACTGTCGCAAACGCAAATTCCCAAGAGGGTATAGGGTATCTGATCTGTCAACATCGGAGAAAATCTGTTTACATGTCGATATGTCGTTTGTCACTTTTCTTTTCTCGAATTGTCGAGTGCAATGCTGAGAGGTCACTCTCGTCGTTGCGGCGCCTTAAAACATATTTAAGAGCAACCATGACTGAAAACCGCCTTCTCGATCTTGCCCTAATAAACATCCATAGGCATGTTCCCATTGATGTTGAGAAAGTAATTTCAAGATTTGCAAAAGCTGGCCCTAGGACAAGATTGGAATTTAGTATTTAAGTGCATACTTAATTACTTCAAATTAAATTGCTTGTATTTCATATTTTTTTTAGACAGCATTATTCAAATCAAATGCATTATTACATAAATAACAAATTAAAATTTTATGAAATTGTTTGTTTACAACGAATTCTCTGGAAGATAGGTAAAATCACAAAAATTAACTCCCCCACTCCTAAACGCACGGGGTTGCTTTTGTGATTTTCTTGAGGATTTTGTGTTGTATTTTTTATTTTCCCACTTGAGAACCAAGCACCATGATTCAAAAAAGGGCGTGGCACCCAAAAAATTTTCGCCTGCGGCGCTATTTTTTTTGCGCCTTCGGCGCTTTTCCATTTTGCCCCCCCCTGGACAAAATCCTAGATCCGCGCCTGCTTCCCTGACGATGCAAAACATCTACTGTAGTATGGCTTTATGTGTCCTTACGGCCTATATAAAATATTAAAGTTTTATTAAATTATACATGTTGGTACATATGCTCTGTAAGATGAAAAAGAAAACACGTTCAAATTTAAAGCTTCAAACAAATGCTATAAATAATATTAACTTTAATCATGTATCTTACTTCTTGAATCTTCACTGAAACACTTCTTTAAAATTAAAAGTAAAATGTTAGGTCAGCCATACAGAAATGAAATGCTATTTTTTAATAGGTGTGTATTGCAAGACCGACCCGAACGCGTTGAACTGAAAACGATTTTAAAATATTCAAATTAATAACATCAAAGGTGGGTATTTAAAGCTGCTTGGCAGCAAGTAAAAGAGCATTAATGCGCATACGTATACCTTGCATGCTTACTTATAATTCCATTTAGTCATTACAGAACTAGTTTAGATAACGATTTTTTATTTTAAAAATCAGATCGAACATTGACCAGACTTTGTGCATAGGAATTTGCATTGGTATAATAAACATTTGTTGTTTCTATTGGTTTGTATTAGTGACAAAAAATCCTGTCTTGGACTTGCACGAAACTGCAAGATAATTTTCTGTGCTACTGGGCTTCTAGTTGTATTGAACTAAAAGCTAAAGAATATTTCTTATGAATTTATAAAAGTTGTTTCCGTTGTCTCAATATCGTCTCGGACCTTAGAGATGTAAAAATGTAAATTTTCATATTAGACTTCAACTCGAAACCAGACAAAAGCTAAAGTCTGTGCGTTTTAAGAAGTCCGCTAAGCCATAAAACCTCTTGAGCATTATGTCGGTGGCTCTCAAACAATAAATTATATTGAAGGTAATTTTGGATGTTGATGAATTACATTTTCTAAATAAAATAATTTAAAGTAAATAAAAAATTAGTTTAGGTAAAGAAAAATAATAATTTTTTAGCTTTTGTAGTATTCAGACAAATTAGTTTTACGAATTCTTTTTTATAAAGTTTTGGTTCTAAAAAGAACCGATTTTGTAGTCTTGCGACAGAACGTACCTACTTGTAGATAGGTGCTACTAAAAGTAGTCTTCCTCTGCATTTGAAATTTCACCCATGCTTTCAGACTCATCAGAATCAACATCATCGTCATCATCATCATCATTCGTAATAATTAACAGTCTTACTTCGTCTATAACCTGTTCTGTCTCATAAGATTCAAAAATAATTTTTTCTGTGTGTTCAATGCATTTCCGCCATTCTTCTTTGCCCGCTTGGCTAAGCGCCTCCTCCCATAACTTTATAAGGCTAGGCTTACCGATATTTTTACAGGCATGTTTGTCATAATAGTTCTTGCTAATACCCCATACCAATTCAATTGCGTTGTAATGACAATGGTAGGGCGGCAATCTCAAAACTTGATGTCCATATTTGAGGGCTAATTCGTCAACAACATACTTTTTTTTTAAATGACTGCTCTTTACACTTGCTTAAAAGTTCACTTTTTAAATATAAATTTTCATGGTTTATGTTTTTCTTTGACAACCACTCTTTTATTTCTTCCCTTTTCCAGCTGCTTGTAGGGAATTTCTCTTCGAGTCTCGTATGGTAAGAGGCATTGTCTAAAACAATTAAGGAAGGTTTTTCTAAACTTTTTAAAAGTTTTTCCTTTTTTTATGCTCAACGCGTAATTCTAAGATAATTTTGTTTTGAAACCTCTGATTTCGCCCAGTAATAGAATACAGTAAACCAGTGGGATGTTCGGTGTGATCAAGTATAGCGAAGGTGCGAAGATATTGTTACTTAACCGACTTACTGTTTTAAAAGCGATAACATCCCTTGGTGATTTAATCCGATATCGGACTTCTTAAAACGCACAGACTTTAATCTCTAAGTCACCCTTATTTAGAATTAACCAGGAAAAAATATAGAGCAAATTTCTTTTCTGGCCAGCAATATGGCTTTATAATATGGTAAATTTTTAACCTAATTTCAGTAATTGGTCATTTACAGCTAAAATTTTAAAGAACTATATAGGATGGCACATTACATGTCGGTTAATTTACCAAAACCAATATAATATATTTTTTTAAATTGTTGAGATATATGTGGGTTGATTAAGAGCATATTTTAAAAGTATTTTGAAATATACAGGGGTTCTCAAAAAAAAATTACGGACCAAAGTTAATCAAATACCGAATATTTTTCTTAAAAATTATTCATGTTTCAATATTCGAGTATTCAATTATCAAATATTTTTACTTTAAAATTATTTATTGTTACGTGCACCAGCCTTTAAAAAATTTTGTTACATAATATACCATACACACAGTGTGTAAAAAGTCCCGGACCGGTCAATTATTTAGAAAATGCCGCACAATATAAAAAAACTTCCGGTATAAAAGTTGTAGGCCTTAAAAAAAATCTATAAAACTAGGACACCTGTAATTATACAGGGTGCCTCAAACAGTCATGATAAACAAAAGTTTAGTTTATTTAAATAGAATGATCCCTTTTTAATCACGTTTTCTGGTTCCTTTAAACATTCTAAACAACAATTATTAAACATGTCATATGGCTAAACCCATTAGTTTAAGAAATAATTTGAGTTAAAGGACAGGTAAGATATTATCTAAATTTTGTATTTTTACAAGCTGGTACCAGAATGTTTTGCGTTAAAACTGTAAAAAAACATAAAAACTGTACTAAATGTACCCACGCAAGTTTTATCAAAAATTTAATAACAATTATATTAAATACAAGCAGTAAAATTAATAACAAATTTACAAGAACAAAAATAAATTTAAGTAAGTCCTTATTTAATTAAATGTTGAAAATGTCCCCCTCCCACAGTTTGACAATAGGCTAGGTTATAATAAAAATTTTTTTGTAACATTTCTTGATTAATAGATTCACATTCTTCTATAAATCTTCTTCTCAATTTGTTCAAATTTGCAGGTTTTGTCACATACACTTTATTTTTTAGTTGTCCCCAGAGAAAATAATCAAGGGGCGTTAATTCCATCCAAAATAAATCGAAGCGATTCATTCTTTTCTTTTCCGGTAGTTTCTGCAATCTGAGTTTGTATTTTAGTATACTAACTGCCCCTCGGTCCAGTACTTACAAAATTTCATCCGTTCAAGATAATCTTGTGGTTTTAACTTTTAACAAACAATAAATGCATTTTTAAATATTTGTTCTACAATTGATTTTTTAAGGTGTTGTCAACACCCTAAATCTGTTTAAAGTTTTAGCTATTTAGTTCTAATTATACCACACTAACCTAACAGAAGGTTAAAAACGTACTTCGTATAACTCTTTTAGCTCATATTTAAAGCAATGCCGGATATACCTATTAAAATAGCTTTAAAGCAAAAGCCGTTTCTGAAAACTCATTTTATTCTTTACCTAGTATAAAAAAAGTAGACATACCGTCTAAAATTTAAATTGTGATAAAAGCGTTAATTTTAAAACGTTCATGCGAAAAATGGTAAATCGGATGATTTAGGAAATAAATTTACCGAAAAATTTGCTGTTGATCTATAAAAATAAATCTTTATTGTGGCACGGCAGATGTTGACAAGTGTTGTTTGGTTTTTTCCCGTTAAGGCCAGCTTTGATATAAACGGCTAATGTGTTACCTATCCCTATATTGCCCCGCAGTAAATTTATCAGTGTCAGGAAAAACAAAAAGGATTTACACTTGCAGCTTAAGTAAAATAGTTTATAAAACATGATTCAAGATAAATTGAACAGACGTGGAGAAAACTATGCAATGCGCAAAAGTTATTGCTCGTATTAAGGTAAGACAATAATTTATTATTTAGCCCACACTTTTATGTTACACACCCAGAAACAACATAGCATGATGGAAACAAGTTACATGCGTTTAATTTTATTTATCGCATCTATCGGGTATGTGAAGTCCATGAATAAAATTAAACAAATAATTATTTAAAAAATGCAAGTAACGTTCACAATTTAAATTTTGTCGAAAAAAAAGGTCCTATTATTCTACTTTTGTAAATTCCGCACCACACATTTGTTTTAAATGAGCACTGATCACGTGTCTGTATAGTGAAATTTGGATTAACGTCACTCCATCAACGACAATTTTGTGAACTTACAGTCCCGTTCGAGATAAAGGTTGCTTCGTTCGTAAAAATTATATCTCTATCTTCTAACTCCCCTTGTATTAAAAAACAAAATTCTAAGCGTCGCTCAAAATCACCTGGCTTCAAGGTATGTATACATTTTGGTTTGTAAGGCCGAAATTTGTTTTCATTTAATATTTTTGAAATCGTAGTTTTCCGTACATCATTGGGTAATGTTGTTGACCTTTTTCGCAATGATTTTTTTGGATCTTCTACTACAGACAACATTTTTTGGTTCACAGTTTCATTATTTGCAACCCTTGGTCTACGTTTCTTATTGTAGTTATTTTCCACACTTGGAGGTCTTGAATTTAGTCAGTATGTTCCCTACTGTTGTAAAAGAAATCATTTTATCAGGATATCTGTAGTTAAAAATTTTGGCAGTTTCCCGATACGTCTTGTAATTTTCACCAACAATTAAAATTATTTCAATTTTATCCTGCATACTCAATTTCAACGGCATATTTATCTAATTAAATATTCAAACTGATGTTTCAGACAAATAACATAGCTGACAGTTAAAATTCAAATTCAGGTGGGAAATGGTGGCAAATATTAAAATTTTTAGGTTTATTTTCAATAATAGTCTACTAAGAGTAGAAACAGATATAATTTTTAATGCCAATCACTTTTCTCGTAGGTCAATTTTGATTTTTTTTACTTTTTGATCATCCTGTACCTAATATCTCAAGTTTGAATAGTCTCATACTATTTTTTCAGTAAGCAGAACTTTTTATAAAGAGTAACTTGTTTTCGTAAAATGAATATTAAAAAAGTTTCCCATATGTACAGAACTTAAGCGGACACACTGTATAACTATTATGTTTTCTTTTATTTATATTTTATTCAGGCCATTTATTAATATTTCTATCCAGGTTTAATTAACACTCTGTATACCCTAAATACTTGCTATTTGATACACAGAGCGCTATTTCCGATTTTTAGCAAATATCTCAGTAACATTTCGAGACACAAAATGTTTGCATATTTATGATATAAATTGACCCTAAACAATTTTTTTTTAACCAGTAGCATGGTACGCCACTGATTCTTTCAAAATAATTATTTAGCTGTTAATTATCATTGAATTCTAACCAAATTAGGCATATTTAATTTTTGTAGTATAGTGAGTTTGGAAGAGAATAAAATTATGAAAACCTCTTGATAGAAAATCGTTTACATGAATTCAAGTTGTCCATTTTTCGAAAAAAAAAAATCCAAAATTTAACACTGTGCATATCGAAAATCAAGCATTTTAGAATATAATATGTTTATATGTGCACTTTTTGACTCAATATTGGTCTAGTCAATAACAATATGTAACACCTTGTATCCAGTATAGCATTATTGCAAAGTTGGTACTGTATCAATATATCATGCAACGTGTATATTTGAGAACAGGATTCTTTCTTTAAGTTGTCTACAAGCTCACCGACTTTACTGAGGGTTTTATTTGTGTAATGGATTCTCCCGGTGATGCGATAATTAATAGAATATACATATGCATGCCTTGCATGCTCTTTTATTAAAAAAGACAAGATTTTTTCTTACACATCGTTCGTGTTCGTGCATCAAACTACTAAGTTAGATCTAGTTATTCCCAAATTTTAAAGTGTTACTCTATACAAATAGCAAGATAATTTAAATTACTTTGTGACTAATCTTGTAGACAGGCCTTAACCCCTTATTTTTTTAATTATAACTATCAAAAAAAAAATTTCGATTTGTACCAATATCCAAATATATTTCAGTGCCAGATTGATGATTGCATGCAATTAACTTTAAATGTTGGGTACTATAGAAAATTAGTTTTGACAATCAGTATACATAGAGTAGATGATCTTTGTGGAACTTCTGGATTGATTTTGCAAAAATTTTAATTATTTCACTGAATTTAATAGGAATGCCTACATTTACGCACATGTCTGACAATTTCAAAAGTCATAAAATAGTAGTCCACCGCCCATTTTTTTAGTGTAGAACCAAATTAACCTGGCAGATGTCTTAATATTTTAAACCACAAATTTCAACTCCATAAAGTCTGAAACAATGTGCATGCATATTAACTTTGCTGTAACATCTACTACAGGTATCTAACCAGTAGCGTAGAAAGTATATAGGATATGCGCATATTCGATAAATTCTTTGTCTTGTAGAACATATAGAGTGTAAAGTAAGAACGTATATAAGTCTATTTTAAGCTTGTTTAGTGTTTCGAAAAATTTCTTGCGGAGGATATTAAGGACCACGGACCCAAATGCTCTGACAAGTCATCCTGTTAAAACTTATTTGTTGAGATTGCGCAAAAATCAAGTCACAACTAACTTTCTTTCTAACTACTAGGAATAAACATACATGGAATTTAGAGAATCAGCACTTATTAACAGTATCTCAACACGTATTTAAGATTAACGTTTGATGTGGTTCTATATTGGTAATAGTAATGATTTATTAGGTCCATTTAAAATTCTACCCAATTTAATTTACATTCTGGAAACTCAGTTACCCATTTATTTAGATAACATTTCTCTACAACTAAGACACAACATGTTGTTGATACAAGATGGCGTTCCGGCATGCTTCTCTAGACCTGTCAAAGGACTAACCTAAATACTCATTTTCCTGACCACTGGATAGGTTGTGGGAGCCAAGCCTTGGCCTGCTCAAAGCTCCGATTTCAATCCATTTGATTTTTGTGAATGGGGGATATATGAAATCGCTTCTGTAAAAAGAAGCAGTCAATACTCGAGAAGAACTATGGCAAAAAATTGAGAATGCTGTCGAGTCATTTTGAAACGAATAATTATTATTTAGAATTAGAACGGACATTTTTTTGAATTAAATGTTTCTCTTAATTTTATGATTTAAAAAAATATGTATTTAAGTAAAAATATCGCAGACAGCGCCCTCAACAATCGACATTAGAATTTTGAAGGAATTCGAATCTCTCATCGTAAGAAACCTTCAAATAATAAATGTTGTTGTTCTACAAAGATATTTACTAAAATCAACTTTATTCTGGACGCTATGTATCTTAGTTAATATCAACTTTTGAATATAGGTAAGGTTTGTTAAACCTTAATATTTTTACATAAAGATTCTGTGGTTTTGTTAGGTACCATTGATTATCGGATAACCTCTATCAATTTAAGATTATTATCGGTTGAAATGTCTCTTTTTAATAGTATGTTACTAGCTTCTCTGTCACGCCCCGACACAACTTAATAAATTATGATACATTTTTAGATAACTAACTCTTGGTGGTATTCCAAGGTATTTTGATATTTGCAACTTTCCATTAAAACCTATGACGAACAATCACCTTGAAAATTGCTTATGTCAAATAAAAATTAGAAACCATCGTATCAAACACTAAAATGAAAGTTAAAAGCCAAGAATCTAATTTTCCATTTTGCAATATTGTTAGATAAAGTATATTAATGTCACGCGACTGTTTTGAAATTTAAAATATCTTATCCTAAGTCGCCATTTTTTAAAACAAATGGCAACTTGTGTATTAAGTCTATAATCTTCAAAATTTAATAATTAGCAGAGGGCTTTCGGCCATAGGCCATCTTCAGTGCTTATTAGTCAGGAAACAGGAACACTTCGTTGATAAATTATCTTTCTTCGTTAAGTGAGTCATCAACACCACAATGTAAAAACTGATTACATAAAACAATTAACACGTGAAATTGTAAATGACGAACAACTGAGACGCACCACTTTTAAATTTCAATCAGTAACCATCATTTTTCCTTTTCCTTTTTCATTTTTTTTTTCGTTCCACGTGAGAACGTGGTTTCAAGTCGAAATTTGATGGTTATTTTATTTTTTTAATTCAAAAAAGTGTATACATCCCCACAATATCAGAGAATTTAAAGCCCTATACACGAAAATGAAAAAATATACCGGGTGCCATTTGAAAAACCTTACTTTTGATACAGATGCGAAAGATTGTCAATTTGCTTCCACGCTTACTTTGTCCTTGACGCAGGAGTTCCAGATGGCCTACACCAAAAAATGTGTGCAACAGTGGAACTATTACTAAAAAAATTGAAAGCGTATTATCCTCACCAATCCAATATAATAATTTTTAATATAAATATATTTTTGAATATTGTTGTAGTAAATACTTTATTCTTGGTTTTATCATATAAGTATATGGCGTACTTTTGGGAAAGTATAGGGGAGGTCAAGGTAACCCTAGTTTGTCATTAAAAAAGATTCCTAAAGTGTCTATTAACCGAAATACAGTGCCCCAAAGGGGTACCAAGCTTCTTACCTCTTCCACTCAAACTTTTAAACCGACAGGTACAATTTAATAAAATTTTAATATTTTATGTAGGTCATTAAGACTCATGAAACTATACTACAGTAGATGTTTTACATCGTCAGGGAAGTTACAAACGGACTTGCCACCACACTCGTTGGGCTAAAATTTTGACAGGTGTCATTTTGCAGAGCTAAAAACTGATTTTTTAAATACTTTTTCATTGCTGTTTTATTAATATTATACATTGTTATGCCGCCAAAATGTTTGATTGTTATGAAAGTTGTTTGCTAGGCAATTTCGTAAATAACATGTTTTACGACAAAACTATAAACCGTCAAAAATGGCATGCACGAAATGGTCAGATGGCACACTAAAAGTAAAAACAAGAGAAACATTTGCCAGACACAATTTTCTCTCGATGATATTCGACATATCAGGAGAGAAACGAACAATTAAGATTAAAACAAATAACTGATGTTTAGTTTGGCAATAATTAATTGATGATCTAACCCAACAAAATGTTGTAGCTGGAAAGTATACTATTTGTTTTGTTTTGGTTGGTCTAGGTAACTATTTTGACGGTAGAAATAAACTCGTTGTCATGGTATTTTATAAGCTTTGTAATTGTAGGTAAATAATTTATTGGCACACCCTACATTGTAAAAAAATAAGATAAAATAACAATCGATTAGTAAAAAAGCTACGATACGTTCAAAGTTCAAAATTAACAAATACGCTTAACATTCCCATATTTTAAAAACAAGGAAATCTGATAATACTTTTAATTGAAACTTTATATTTTCTTGGATATTAGCAGAGAGAGCCCAGGAAAAGAAAGCAAAAGCGACTTTCTAATTTGACTTTTAGAGCTACCTAAATATAGAATTTTGTACCTTAGGTGGGCCTTATTTGCCGCAGGTTCCTTTTTTCAAATTTAAGGCCCAACCACTGCTTTATACGCTACTGTATGTAACCTCGGCATATAGCAGAACTTTCCACAGGGCAGAACATGAAAACAACCAAATACTGAAACAATACGACCGATAAAGAAAGAAAAACTACCGACATTGCCTGTGTTTGACGGCAGCAATATAATTATGCTACCGGTGTGCCTTTAAACAATACTAATACAGTTGTTAGCGGGTAAGATAAATCATTGTGATTAAGTACCGTGCACTACTACACTATTAAGTTCGATGTATATTGCCAGGTCAAATAAAAAAAAACGCCCTTTTTATAGCGCCTAACTCAATTTGTAACTTTTAAATAAATACCTACGTGCTGTTTTTATGGTGGTTTAAAGTTGTAAAAAAGTTTGAAAAAACAGTGTATGGAAGGAAATACAAGGATTATAAGTATAAACTACTTTACCTACACCTATAACAGTGGCGGCTTTTTAGGGGCGGCTGGGTCGACCCAGTGTCAAACAGGCAACAAACAGTATTATATTATTTATCTACATCAATTTGCATAAGATGACTCGCAACCAGCTCTACGTTTTAAACCACCCTTATAACCCAGAACGGCTGGCCGTCCCTACCCCAAAAATTTCAAGCTTCAAATAGGCAACCAAACATTTAGTACCACCATGACCTGAAACTCATCAGACAAATTTGAAGAAAAACTTGAAGAATGTGCTGCGGCAGTTATTACAGAGGGATTTCCTTGTTGTCTATAATACCCAGAATTTTTGAGGCCATATTAACGGATGAAATATTTCAATATTTTAAACAACTTCTGGTTCCGGAACAACATAGATTTTTTAAGGGGCGGCCAACTACTACTAACCAAGCTTTATTTCAGGATTACCTCATTCAGAATAGAGCAAGAGAATCTCAGATCGACGTGATTACACCGATATGTCTTGCTTTTGATAGTGTCTGTCGTGCTCTATTCTTGGAGAAGCTGAAATTATATCAAATGGAAGCCTGTTATCTGGAGTTTATTAAATCCTACCTGACAACAGAACGCAAACAATATGTCGGGATGAATGGCATAACATCAAGAGAGTTTGTGGTCAAATCTGGAGTACCCCCGGGAGCACATTTAGGCCCTAAGCTGTTCTTGATCTTAATCAACAATGTAACTGTCAAGTTTAAAAAATGTAAATGAAATTCTCGGATGTTACGCACTAAGCTTTGTCTTTCTTGACGCATACCTCATTTGAATTCAGCACCTTCGTTAAGTAATGGCACGATTCCGATCAGAAATACACGAGGAACAAGCTGTATGATCCATATAGCATCACAACACATCACGTAAGAACAATGTGTCGCCAGCTTGAGTCTTATTCTCATTATCAGGCGGAAAGATTTTGTATGGATCTGTTGTTTTTGAAGTTTTTCGTGATTATTTTTGGAAGTTAAGGACTGAATTAGTGTAAAATATGTCAGAGTAAGTGTCTGATTTTTTTTAAGATTAAGGCCTCAGGTACCTAAGTGTTTAAAATTTTTATAAAATATGTTGTTTTGACATTCCAAAAAAATTTAGGGTGCACGCAGTAACATAGAAATCCAAGTTGAAACGGAGGTAAAAAGTGATCTTATTCAACATATTTTCAGTTTAAAATGTTGATTTTCGTCGGTTGATGAACAAATTAAAATTAAAAACGATGGTCGTCGGACCACTAAAATGTTGAATTTAATTAACACGGGAGACAACGGGAAAAATAAGTCATTTTCAGAAAATTGGTAGGTATCAAAACTATGTATGGCTTACGGGGGTGAAGCCAAAATTAAACTGCCGTCTCGGCCATGTTTTTGATTTTCAAATTAAAAAGGAAAAAAAAACTATTATTATTGTGATTGTCACTCATATTGTCTGTGTCAAATAAACACATTAAAACTTACTCTCGTTATACAATTACTAGGAACAAATGTCAATTTTGCCACAATACTTATTGTCAATAGAAAAAAAAATTCTAAAAACTACAAAATACATCTGAATGCCGTAATGCACCATTTCTGCCAACATCTACCTAAGTCGTATAGAATTAATTTACCAACAATCTCCAAATTTTTCGCATGATAGTTAATTTTTAGTTAGCGGATTTAGCGAGTAGTTTAAATAAAAAATATATTTAAAAAAATTAAAAATCGGAAAAAAAATAATTCTATGATGAATCACATAATTCACTAACTTTACACTTAGGCTTGAATTCATGCTAAACTAACCTGAATTTACCTAAACTAACCTGACATTTATTACTCATACTTTTTATGGCCAAGAGCCCCCAAATCTAGTTAATTTAAATAGTATTTACTTGATTTTATCACATCTTTGGCAATTAAACCAATTTATTTTTTTAAAGAAGCACAAGTTTATAAGTGTATTATTAGGGTATTTTTTGATAGAAATATTGTTGAGATCAAAAGTAATTAAATAATGACTAGGGCATTTTACAATATTATATAAATTATAAGTTATTTGTTTACAATTACTAAAGATTAACTTAATTATGTATTAGAAATAATATTGTTTCTGTCGGGCAGTGTATTACAGGCCTGGCGCCATCACTAAAAGTCTTTCAGCTGTCTTTATTTATTGCATCTATTTAATTGATAATTAATCGTTTTCCAGTAATTACAAGCTTTATTTACTTTTACCCTACGGCGAAACCACGGCAAAAAATAATTATAACTCCAGCAAATATACGGAGCCGCTGATTCAAAGACAAGTTTTAATATTCTTCTTTCGACCTTTCATTACGAGTTAAGCTAAATGATTATTGTCAATATATGAATAATGTTTATTTGCATATTAAAAATAATTAGTTTCCTTATTAAATATTGTAGATTTAGTTGAAACAAATGTGTATTTATTTGAAGAGATAAAGTATGAAATAAGTGATTGTGAAATAAAAGACACAAAGTCTGCTCCACTTTTTAATATTTTTCTTACGCTGCTATTCAATAAAGGGACATGTTTCGAGGGCATAAGCTCTTATCATCAGCCTCGATTAACTACGCCAAACGGGTGACATTATCTAAAGAAATTTATTTGTTTCTTTAACAAGAAAAAAAGGGATATTTCAGCTGGTAAGAAATATAATAGCCATTAAAGTTGAATTTATTCTAGTTTTAAGTAAAAAGAAAAATAACAATTATGTATACAGGGTATTACAAATTCGACATACGAGCATTGGAATCTCGGCAACCATAGTAGTTAGAGAAACGGTTAAATGGGGGCAAAGTTGTGCAATTCGGTGCTGATTAAAATGCCGCTTTAAAAGTTTTAAAATTCCAAATACTTCCGATATTATTCGAAAAAAACCAAAATTTTGCAAAATCGTTTTTATTTTTTCCTGAGCTCATTTGAATAGCTATTTAAAAATAAATGACACTTTGTCGTTGCAACTTTTTCTCCTCTACAAATTGACGCTATTAAACTAAAGATCCGACGTTTCGTCTCCGAGCGGCCAACATCAACTTTATTTTTTTAAATACGGACCTAGAATTTTTTTTACCGATTTTTAAACCCCCCTAACCTTAAAATGTAATGGCGGTATTACTTTCTAATAATGAATTGTTTTTGCTTATTTCCTTTTAAATTCGTATTTTACATTTGTCAGTCCGGTCCTGGCAACGAATCACAATATTAATTAAACACTCTATTTTATTTAAAACATACAGAAGTATTAATAAAATGTTCATTTAAAAATTAGGGTAATAATTGTTTTAGGCGGTGCTGCAGCCCTGGACCTCTTATTTATAAACAGCCATCTTAAAAATCGTGGTTTTTAATTGAATGACAGGCCTAAAACATATTGAGTAAAAAATTACTACCTTACCTTATGTAAAATACGTAATATATTTAATTCAACAATTTTATCAGGGTATAATTGGCAAAATTGTCCATGCTATTGTATAAAATAGAATCTGTCAGTTAACAAATATTAATTTTAATTAAGGTTTGTAATTCCTGCCCATAACGGATTATAGCATGTTGTGTTTTTAAGTCCGGCCTCTATTAAGTGTTTACACGTCATGTAAAATTACGTGCGACTGGTAACTGGAAAATATCGTGATCAAAAAAGGAAAGATATATATTAATATTATTTATTAACCAGGGTGTAAATAACTAATGCTTTGTGCGTGTCGGCATATTAATTTCACCTTAAGAAAATTGAAGTGTCACAAAATGTGTGTAAAACAACATTTTTGTCTTCTGGCTATACTCAAAATGGATAAGGTCATGGACTTAATAACCGTTGAGACACTGCCGCCAAAGTTTACCCTCAGGATGTAAAAATGCAAATTTTACAACTACACGCCAACCGTGATCTTGTTATATATAGTACAGTCAATAGGCGGGTCTCGCTAAACGAAAATTATTTAAACTTAATTTTCCTTACGCTTAAAATATGTCCGAAAGCATAACCTGTCAAAACCTTGGGGATTATCACTAGGCTTTTTGTCATTAATAACATATCTTGTCATCGTGAACAGCTCTTGCGTATTAAAGATATTTCAGTTTAATTATTATCAACCGTGATGTCGGAGGCTCGAATAAAAATAAAATAATAAAAGCAATCTTAATATACAGGGGTTTTCACTTAAAACTCCCAGGGCCTATATCTTGAAAACAAACAAATTACATTTAAAAAGACTTTAAATTTTAAGACTTTTTTGTCATTTACGCTAATTCGATTACTTCACTCATTTCTAAGCAGGTAAGTAGTACTTATGTCTGGGAGAAAAATTGGTACAAATGATAAAAATACAGCCCAAGTTTTACAGTTGATGATACTCCTAAAACTTCACTAGCCAGAATCAAAGAAGATACTGGTATTTCCATAAGCTCTTCATAGAAGATTCTACACAACAACACGTTTCATCCTTACAAATCCAAATTAATCCAGAGATTGAAGCCCACGCGAATATTACACGAGTGTTCAGATTGCTGGAAACTGGTAGAAGTTGGCGCTACCTATATTGTACTACCTACGCAAATCAACATCGTAGCTTCAAAGAGTTTCGGTTTTTTAATGGTCGGTATGCTCGCTTGTCAGGTACTGATGAGAACTAAAGAGTTAGAAACCAGTCCAATACCAGCAATATAGCGTCCTACCATTGGAAACAGATATTAATTTCTTTCCTTCCGGTTTCTGCAATCTGAGTTTGTATTTTAGTACTAACTATCTTCGGTAAAATACGTCAACTTATGCTTTGTAATCCAGCGCCCTTTGGGGCATATAGCCCAGAGGATAGCTGTTTTAGCATAATTTGGTTAATCCTTATTGTATAAGGTTTCAGCAAGTGGTTATAGAGAAAATTCCCTTATTTTTGCTTATATATAAGAGCCAACTAACATTCATTTGGTTGGTTAGTTGGTTAAAGGCGAAAGTCAGATTAACCTGATCGTCCTTGCACTGCAGCCTTACGGCTTACTGTCCTCCCCTCTCCTAGAAGTCCGGTTCCTTTGGTTAGCTTTTTTCCAAGATTTCCATGTGGGAGAGTGCTCCAAATATGTTTAGTCTTCTACGAGCGAACAGTTTTCATCGAATAGGCGGTAAAACAAGTAATTCAAATAACTTGTCATGTATTTTTAAAATTGAATAGAATTTTTAGTGTTCAAAAAATAGCTCCCTCGTACATTATTACATTATTACTTAGTAGATGTGAATGGGACAATAAGGGTTCATAAAATATTCGTGTTAAATATAACTAGACTGTCGTTTTTTTGTCTGTTAAAATTTCCATTATTCACTCAAACTTATCACTCCTCTATAGTTGAACCCTTCAAGCAAGATCCTATCTACGCCACTGACAACCGCCATAGTTATTAATGGAGAGAAGTAACTCTCAAGAGAGGCGTTAATAGATTTTATAACTTTGTAACTATATACCCAACTAATTCCGTTTTACGTTTTGTTTTAAAATTCACCCCCAGAGAGTGTTTTTATGACGAGCATGGCCTTAAAAGCTTATTCGATAAATTTGTTAGGTTCGATAATAATTAACGTTAATGAGATATTGCAAGTATTTTAAAAGTTCATGACCCAATCAAATTTATGAAATAGCTTTTTATCATTTTATTAATGTTGAATTTATTTCTGCCTTTTTGTCCTCATTTCGTGGAAATTTAAAAATCCTGCCTCTAGAGTTAACTAGGGTCTAAAGAAATGAAGTGAAGCGTTTTTAGGATTTTCAAGTTTATTGTATTCTGTCTGTCTATACGTTTTTTGTTATGGTGTTTTACAACTTTTGATGCATCCTGTATACCCGATAATAAACATATTAATAGGCACTATGCAAACTAAAGACATAAATTACATTCAAGTATCTCTTGAAGTAAATGAAAGCTTTATGTTCGAACTTACTATTTTTTTATTCATTTAACCGTGCAAGTGATGAAAAAAGCTATCCATGGCTTTATGTACAGGATGGTTCACTTTAAGAAAAAATGATAAATTTCTTAGACCTGCAATTTAGTCACCACCTAAAACCAGGCATGCGCTTCTACTTTTTAATTGCAAAGTAGCCCATGGGGTTTTGAGAAGCCCGCACCTTAGCAAAGTGTACCGGTCAGTTAATTGTCAATCATTGCCGTTGTGTTTATTTGAAGTGAGTTAATTTCACATTGGTAAAACGTGAAAATGGTACACTATGAAAACAATGAACTAGTGGATATGGTGCTTAGTTACGGGCAGTGTCGTCAAAGTGCGGCAGATAGTAAATTAAACTACAGGATACGCAGAACGTTTTCCCTTGCTTGCTCACCCTACACCCAGAAGTTTTATTCATCTTATTCAACGGGCAACCAATACTGGTGATTTGCAGAAACATCGTGGTGGACATGCAGGAAGACCGAGAAAACCTAAAAATTTGAAAAGGGAAGAACATATTTTAGCTCTTAACGAGAAAGATCCAACAACAAGTATTCGGCGGGAAAATCAATTGTATCCCTTTCACGTTCAACGACGTGTTCAAGCATTAGAGCCTGAAGACTTCTCTCGCAGAGTTTAGTTTTGTGAATGGCTCTTACAACAGCATCAAAATGATGAGAATCCTCATGCATTTCGGAGAACCAATTTTCAACACCGATTTTCCGTAAATGTGTGGGCAGGCATTGTGAATGAGTTACTTATAAGGCCGTACATCTTACCAGATTGTTTGACGGGCGACATTTATCAAGACTTTTGCAGCATCAGTTGCCTGCTCTGTTAGAAAACGTGCCACTAAATATGAGGCAAAATATGTGGCTTCTGCAAGCTGCAACATGGGGCACATTACTTTCCCGAACAGGTGGATCGGTCGAAATAGACCAGTTGCGTGGCCACCGAGATCACCAGACCTTAATCCTTGTGACTCTTTCTTGGGGGGCAACAATTAGAGGTTCCCTATTACGCGTGGTTGCGGGACAGTGGTTACGTCGAGCAGACCGTTGTGTTCAGGTTAATGGTGAAAACTTTGCACACATTATTGAAGTCAGACAGGACCGTATTGGACGCATTTTTTAATAAATTATTAAACTCTCTTATTTTTCAGTTTTTTCAAAATGGTATTTCTTTTAATTACTTCTATACGTAGTTAAGAAAGAAGTATCATCTTAGGAATATGTTGTAAAACAAGTCGTGGTATCTTAAATTAGGTTAGCATGTGGTTGCCTAAATTGAACTAGTCCAATTTAGGCAAGTAATAACTGTTTGTTTTAAAATATGTGACGACAAGAAGCGGAAGAGGTATGGCGAGACTGCTTAGTAGAGATAACCGATACTGGATACATTAATACAAAACTCTTTGTTACTTGGCTGCAATCGTTTATTAAATCTGTGAAACCACTAAGGGACAACAAAGTTCTATTAGTCTTGAATGACCACAATACGCATTCAAAAAATATTGATGCATTAGAACTTGCCCGCAATAATGGTGTCATTATGTTACAGCTTCCAGGACATACGACCCACAAGCTCCAATCGTTAGATGTGGCGGCTTTTAAACTGCTGGTGCTCTACACAGAGGTAAGTGAAAAATGGTTAAATTCTCATCCGGGATTGACTGTTTCCCGATACCAAGTTGCACAACTTTTTGGTGAAGCCTATAGTGATAGCAAATGCTATGAATGGCTTTAGGAAATCTGGAATATGGCCAGTAGACCGCAACTTTTTCATCGACATTGATTTTATACCTGCAGATTTAGTTACTACGAAAAAAAACACGAATCCTGATGAAAACTTCATTCATTCCAATTCAGATAGTGACGATGAGCCCCTAGCTCAGTATGTGAGGAAAAATTCGATTAACTCACTAATCGCTGTGGACCAAAATGTGGCATCGACTTCAAAGGATCCAGTGGTCGATCAAAGTAAGGTTAAGCAGTCCCCAATTCAAAAAGCGAAAGTAATCACATCTAGTCCATATAAAGATGAAGCTCAAACTAAACAGACGCTAGAAAGAAAGAAGAGCGTTGAGCGTAAAGTTACCTTGAAAAATTGCTGTTATTTTATGTATTTACTTTTATTCACTTTATTACTTATTTTACTTATAAAAGTAGGTGGTCCCGTAAACAGCGGGTTTCTTAAATTGAACCAGTTGCAAGGGTGATTAATTTTTTTTGTAGGAAAAAGGTTGAATAAGAAAATACCTCGAAAAATACTGTAAGTGGGCAACATATAAGAGTGGTGTAATTCTGAAAACGTTTTTGGAAAACAGAGCGAAAAAATCTTAAAACTGGTCCAATATAGGCAACCTTCCCCTATAGTCCATGCCAGCTAAATATTTATTAAGTTATTCGAATTGCATATACGTAGTTGCTTGGACAAAATCACAGTGTGACCCGCTTAAGTTCTCTATATGCAAGAGAAACTTTATTATTAATTGAAGGAAAAGTAACTCTTTAAAAACGAGTGTTCTATTGTTTCTAATCGGTAATAGATTACATTTTAATTTTTGTAACCTGAACTAACCTAAATATTGATCACCTATTCTCATTAAGAAATTGATTTCGCAGGCTTTTATGTGGGCGAAAAACAGTGGAAGGCACTGTGGGTATATTAAGGGTATTAAACTAGTTACAAAGAGCAAATTTTTGGTAAAATTAATATTAATAATGAAGACACATGGTGCAATTTTTGTGAAGGCGAGCCATACGGTTTTACATGGTAAATTTTCAAACCCATTCTTAAGAACTGAAGAACTAAAACTTGAAACAGATATAATGTAGGATGTTACGAATACCTTAAGAAACTAACTTTGACAGTAAGGCTAGAAGAAATACATCTATTTTTTGTTAAACGTTTCCCGTTTTTACGAACAACTTCACACGGATGGACACAGACCTTCATTCTTAAACAGGTATACCATATGGCGCCAACATTGTTAGAGCCAGGGGATAAGGAGTATTAACTTTGGCTTCTACTTAGAAGCTGGAACTAAACTGTGACGAGACCTCTAAATCAAAAGGCGGAAAAGGAAAAGGAATAGATTGTTCAAATAGTAAGACAAATAGCAAAAGTCAGTAGACTATTTGCTAAATCGAATGTATAAAGCGTTGTTGCCGCCCATACAAATCTTTCATGCGATTTAGGAAAATATATGTATACAGACTGTCCACGGATAGGGTTTACAATAGCACAAGTGGATGAAAAATTTCATTTTTCGGGAAAAAGTCATTCTTGATAAAAAGTTTGGCTTGTAAAAAAAATTCAATTCGCGAAGAGAAAATTATGATTTTTTATACAGGGTTCGAAAAAACTTCAAAAACATGATTTTTCTCCAAGAGTAAACTACCTTTATTTTTCATTTTTGACCAAAATGCCAATTAGAAAACTTATTTAGAATAACGTTTGTAATTTAAATCCGAGATTTAAAATAAATCTTCAATTTTTTTAGTTTTTTCAAGTTTTAGAGGTAAATGAAAATTTTGCTGCTCAATAAAAATATTAATATAAAATTTTATTAAACTCTATTTTCATAATGGATAGTGTGTATCTTATTTTGAAATTTTAAATGCATTCCTACCATCTTTTGTAAAAACAAGGATTTTTTTACCTTTTTATTACTTTGCTTTACGTATGGGGCAAATTTGAAGTTGTCAAATAGAATTTGGCAATTAGCATTTTGGTCAAAAAATGAAAATTAAAGGTAGTTTACTCTTGGAGAAAAATCATGTTTTTGAAGTTTTTTCGAACCCTGTATAAAAAATTGAAATTTTCTCTTCGTGAATTGCATTTTTTTTACAAGCAAAACTTTTTATCAAAAATGACTTTTTCCCGAAAAATGAAATTTTTCATCCATTTGTGCTATTGTAAACCCTATCCGTGGACAGTCTGTATAGGGATATATTATGCATGAGAATATGCTGGAATATTAAATGGAACACCCTGTATTTTAGAGTGGTATCCATATAAAATGATGTCATATCTATTTTCAGCCGTTTTGGACTTAAAAGCTAAAAACTAAAATAATGCAAGTAATGTAAATATAATTTATTTTCTTATTACTATGAGTAGGCCATGACTTCAACCAGTCGAAAAACATTTGCGAAAATAAGTAGATCTGGCAACGTCGCAGTGCTAAAAATATTTTTAAATTGGAGATCATGGCCTCCTATGGACATAACCCAAATTTCAAATTCCTAACTTTTTTCGTTGTCTAGATACTTCTAATAAGCCATCGAGTTTGGCGCACCCCGTATTTGTGGATTCTACATAAACTAACAATTATTTTTTAGTAAGTGTCTAAACTTAATAGTTTCTGAGATATCGAGTTTTGAAAAATGACATTTTGAACTTTGACAGCTTCTAGCTTTCTAACGGTACGTCTTAGAGCAAATCGGCTTGCACACTACAAAAAATAACTTGGTAAAATTCAGTTATTTTACGTTGGTCACAAATGGACCCACGTAAAATACCGTAAATTTACACAAACATCCTGATCTTATTTTCCAATATATTTTTGGTAAAATTCACTGATATATGAAGTAAATTTTTACACAATATATTTATTATTTTTGATTATTGTTAACGTATACCTGAAATTTCCCTTTTAAAATTACTTTATATATTACTGAAATACGTTTTTTTTAGTTATCGATACCGGAATTCATTACACTTACCAGTTAAAATGGCGTAATGTAATCCTTAACATTTAGTGACACTTACTTGAATTACATTTCATTTAAGTAATATAATATTTACTTTTACTTGCTAATTTTGCTGTACATATTTAGAAAATTTACAACTGCTGATATCGGTGGAAAAAAGGTTATATATTAATAAATAAATAAATATGTTGTTTGTATTTTATTCTAAATTTATTTTTTATTTAAAATTTATAAAATATGCTTGGCACATACAGAGACAAACAGTATTTTAGAAAATGTAGAACATTTTAAAAACATAAAAATAGTAATAAATTCTTATTTGTTATTATTTTTAAGGAAAGAAAACAATGTCTTGAAAAACTTAAGAAACAGTACCTAATTGGTAACAATCACTCCTAAATTAAGTATGTAATTCATCTTAGGGGTACGTAGGTATCTTAATAGGTCCGAACTTTCAGTAGGTATACGCAAATTCAATTTTTTTACTCCAAAAATACTTACTCCAAAAATATAACTAGGTATATCAGTACACAAGTCACAAGTTTTAAGAAACAAACAATAATAAATAAGGAAAATACAAATAAGAAATCGAAAATGCGTATACTTTTCATGTTGACCATATTATACTTAAACAAATACATTTCACACGCGACTTGTAACGTTTTTAAAGTCATATTACAGAGTTTGCACATAAACATAATTAAATAACATTCTTACTTCGTTTGTAATATTCAAAACTATCACACCAATAATGAGCTACACAAAATGATTGCTTATCGTTGCAGAACTCGCAAAGAAATGACCACGCGGTTAGGGCTCTCGTCTCGTGGCGTAATTTTCCTTAACAAGTTATGTAATTCCTTCAAGAGCTAGCTTGTAGCAGGGCAGCGTGACAGATTTACAAAACATATAATGTAAAAATTGACGCTAATTAGCGAAGGATTATATTTCTGAATATAAACTGTAATTTTAATTTGTAATTTTATTTTACTTTGTGAATTTAAATATTATATAAATTATTTTCTTTTACAAATGAAATTTGCATAACTGATTTTGTAATAATAAAATACCATAATATATTGAGGATAAATAGTGAATATGTTATGGAACCAAACTGTAATTTTACAGTCATTTTTTGCAGTGCATGCCCCTATCTTACTTTTCTACTGTCTTTCTAAAATTGTCAACTTCCGGTTAAACCGAATGTAGCTCAAAAGCCGGAAATATAGTACTTCCGGTTTAACCGGAAGTTGGCATTCTTTGAAAGATAATAAAAAAAGTAAGATAGGGACATGTAAGCCGTTTTGCTATATGGCTATCGTTAGAAAGCTAGACGCTGTCAAAGTTCAAAAATGTCATTTTTCAAAACTCGATATCTCAGAAACTATTAAGTTTAGACTTATAATGCACTTTCTAAAAAATTGCAATTTGATGTAGAATTCAAAAGTAATGTAGATAGGGTGTTTCGTTTAAAAAAAAGTATGTTTGATATGCCCTGACTATTTGGGAGACCCTGTATAATTTAAAATCATTTTAAATTGTAGGCCTAATGCCTCCCTATGACTCTGTTATTAAAAAATATTAAAAAGTTGAGTAGTTTAGATGCTATGGAAGCCTGCGTTGAGAGTGGGCCACCCTGTATATAAATAATTTTTTAGAAAACAAAAAAAACTGACTTCGCCACTAAGCTCCACACAAAAAATTGAAGCAATATCTTTTTTTACAACGGAAATACGACATATGCCTTAAAAGGCCAAGATTTTAAAAATCACCTTGTATAGTATATATAAAACGTTAAAAAGTAGCAAACTAAAGTGAAACCCAAAACGCTTTATCTTTGATAATAACCCTAAGGTGTGAGAAACGGGACACCCTGTACATAAATCATAAATCCCTAACTTATCTATCTGTGTTTAAAAATGTCTCCTAAAGATTTCTCATGTAAAACCTTATAACTCTCTTCTTACAAGAAAGTCACTGCAACAGATTTTTGCACTTACTGATTAGTCCGCTTTAACACCATTGAGCAAAAACATGAAATCTTTGAAAATTGACACCGTGTTGTGTCCTATTGCAAAAAATAATTTCAGTTAATTACTTATTACTTTTTATAATGCAATATTAATGTAAAAGTCCGTTAAATCGTCAATAAAATTTAAATATTAAAGAAACAGCGACCCATGATATAGTAGCTACGAAATTTGAAATGATTTTAATTTGACATCATCATTGATTATTAAATCAGATTTAATCGAAGCTACATGCAAAGAAGAGCTCGTAGCGTGTCGATGTCAAATACTTCAACTTTTGTCATAATTTAGCTGCTACAATAAACATATCCAGACTATACGTTTGATCATTTTAATTTGTAAATGAGATTGCTAATTTGAAAATTATATACGTATCGGGGAAATGTTTATTGTGGTGGGCGTAAAGTGCCGTAAAGCATTTTTAATTTAGAATATTCGAATAAAAGATAATTTAATATTACGTATGTCCTAGATTACTTTTGTGTATGTCGCTTCTTTTCATAGGCAATAAGATTACCTTTGTTTTTTCTTGTGTCATTATTTTAAGCGCATTCATTACAGGTTAAAGAGGATTTTATAAATAATTTTAAAAAAATTAAAACCTAGCTTTATAGTTTTATATTATTAAAACCATCTACTCTTATTTTAAATATATAAAAAGACTAAAATATTGAATAATTATGGGATTATATTTGTTTTTATTATTAACAATGTAAACAAATATAGGTAGAAACTAAAAAAAGAATAATATAAATATACTGTTTCAAAGAGCACAATATTTAATTAAAAATATTTAAAACGTTTAAACGAATATTTCATATATTTTTATTAAACACATACTTTATATCCCCTATAAAATTGTTAACAAAAGGTTCACAAACAATTTCATTTTTATTGGAGTGGAAAACAATGCTAAAACCCAATAGAATCAAAATTTATATTTGATAATATAAACATTTATCATGCCGGTGCATTTTAGGTTTGTTTATTATTACTTTATTAAATTAATATTAACTCAGAAGTTTTTTGTCTGCTTTGTGGCGGAATTAGAAGCTCGAAAAACAGTTTTATCGCATATGTAAATATGCTTTTCATTTACTTTAAGCTCCTACAGTTTCGGTTTAACAATATGCTCAAAGTTTATTCATCATAATGTATAGTAAATTGCACGTTACATATATGTACACGTATATTAGGCAGAATTTACTGTAAATTATGTATTATTTTACTTTAAATAATTAAATAAAACTTTTTTGAGAGAGACTTTTTTAATTTTAAAGATCTAAAGGCTAATATTGGGTTTAAAAATATCTGTGCCATCGGTATGGCATGCATCATACTACTTATACGTCACGTCTTCATATAAATAATATATTTAATGATATCACATACTTACACCCAAAGTTAAATAAACGTATAATTTTATAAACGCACTAATTTTCGGAGAAGATCTTAAATTGTCCATGTGTTCATGTCCATGTCCATTTTTGAAATGTAATCAGCGTATTTATCAATAAAAAATAATTAATCTAGATTTAAAAAATAATATGTTGCGTTTACGAATCCATAAACAAAAAGTAGGGAGGTTGGACAAGTCCGAAACCTTAATAAAGTGTAAATCAAGGCAAGGACTAGTTTCAGTAAGCAATATAGCAGTTAAATTCAATTTTCTCTTTTTTAAACAAATCATGCCGTTAAATAAGCATTTATTATTATAAAATTAATACACTGACGCACAAAAGAGTAATAAAGCTATAGATATATGCGAAGTACTGCTGGTAGCGCCCTCTGCAAGGTACATCAAAACCATTAACAGATCTGGAGCTCGTATCCTAAGAAACCCCTTACTATAAAATTTGGTGCAAACTGTTTCATTATTAAGATCACTATTTAGTATTTAGAAAACAAAAAACTTTTAAGAAATAATAACTTTGACCCGCTGTATTTCAGAAACTATCAACCAGTGGCGTATTTAGGATTGTGACACGGGGGGGGGGTCCACTGATCTCCCTTAAAAAAATGCGCCGCAGGGAAAAATTTTTTAGGTGCCACGCCCTTTTTTGGACTGTCTAAACTTGCAAATTTTACGTTTTGATAGCCCGGCTCAAAAAAAACGTAGAAATAAAGCAATTTTTAAATATAAACGCCAATACATATTTGCATTTGAAATATTAGTTTTTTGAAGGTATGTATAACGGTGCCAATACTATTTTACTCACCTGAATTAGAAAACACGGAACAAAAACTAAAATTCAACAATTATTAAACTAAAAGAAATCCCCAAATATCTGAAAAATTTGAAATAATGTTTCATGTTATTTATTGCAAATAAATGAATGTGAATTTCAGTTTTCTTTACTACTGAGTCCACGGGGGGGGGGGGGTCCAGACCCCCCGGACCCCCCCCCCCCCTAAATACGCCACTGCTATCAACTATTGAACTAAGATAAGTTCGGCAGGATCATCATATTATATATAGCCTTAGAAATATTGAACAGCTCTTTTAGAGACACCAATTATATATTTTTTAATTATAAGAATACACGCTGTCTGTAAAAGGTCTTTACAAAAACCTACCACATATTCTTTAGACCAAAATTAGCCGATTTAAGTAAACTTACCTTGGTACAAAGTTGCTTAGTTTGGGCGCTAGACGGCGCTGAAATGACAATTTTACTGTATGTATAACGGTGCCAATACTATTTTACTCACCTGAATTAGAAAACACGGAACAAAAACTAAAATTCAACAATTATTAAACTAAAAGAAATCCCCAAATATCTGAAAAATTTGAAATAATGTTTCATGTTATTTATTGCAAATAAATGAATGTGAATTTCAGTTTTCTTTACTACTGAGTCCACGGGGGGGGGGTCCAGACCCCCCGGACCCCCCCCCCCCCTAAATACGCCACTGCTATCAACTATTGAACTAAGATAAGTTCGGCAGGATCATCATATTATATATAGCCTTAGAAATATTGAACAGCTCTTTTAGAGACACCAATTATATATTTTTTAATTATAAGAATACACGCTGTCTGTAAAAGGTCTTTACAAAAACCTACCACATATTCTTTAGACCAAAATTAGCCGATTTAAGTAAACTTACCTTGGTACAAAGTTGCTTAGTTTGGGCGCTAGACGGCGCTGAAATGACAATTTTTAAATCGTTTTTTTGGATTAATTCAAAAACTGCTCATACTATTTTGCTGGAATTTGGTACGCTGGCATAGCCATATGGGGCAAAAAAAACCATGTCACAATTCTGATTAATATCAATCCATGGGCGTAGAACCTGGGTTTTTTACTAATTGCTTGTTTCAGATTTCTATGCTAATGGAGCAAGAGGGGTTTGGGTACAAAATTCAGATGAACCAACTCATTTGCTACAAAAAAGGTACTCTTGATAAGACTCGATTCCTCTGACGGTTTTCAAGAAATTTGCATTTTATTACTTAATACGTACTTAGTAGTTTTTAACACGTAGTATTTGGGTTTTATAGAATTCTTCTGTTTCTGATTTCCACGCCAATGGAAGATAAGAGGTTTAAGTTTTAAATTTAGATTAAACCAACTTATTTACTACAAAAAACCTCTTGAACAGTTTTCTTAGCATCTGCTTTTTGTTCGCACGGTATTTTTCAGGTATGTACAATACGACTTTACACCTCACAAACGATTGTTATTGTTGGTTATTATTAGTTTCATCTGACAACATAAGATTATTGTCAAATTTGTAATATTTAATATTGTTGCTAACGTTCAATCATTTTATCTGCTTGCATTAATTATTAGAAAACCTTTAATTGTCGTGAATTATCATGGCGATGCAATACACTGATGCAGAATATACCGATATGATATTGGTATTTGGGTATTGCCAAGGAAATGGTCGAGAATGTGTCAGAGTCTACTCCGAAAGGTTTCCAAATCGTCGTATACCAAGCCACCCGACATTTGCTGCTGTTGAAAGACGCCTGCGGGAAAACGGCCAATTTACTCCCAAAGCCATTGATAATGAAAGACGGCGTTTTGTAAGGGTTCCTGAAGTCGAGGAAGACATTTTAGAACGTGTTGCAGAAGATCCAGAAATAAGCACCAGGAGGCTAGGTAGGGAAATAGGAGTCTCCAAAGATATTGTTCATGAAGTACTTCAACAGTTGCTTTATCCATACCATAAGATGCCAGTTCAAGATCTTTTACTCAATGATCCTGAAATGCGCCTGATTTTTAGTCGGCTTGTTCATAGGCAGAGAGAAGAGAATCCCAACTTTGCCAACAATATTTTGTTTACCGATGAAGGATGTTTCACAAGAAGAGGGATTACAAATTTTCATAATGAACATGTTTATGTGGATGAAAATCCACATGCTATCAGGGTAAAACATTTTCAAAATGAGCTTAGAATTAATGTGTGGGCTGGAATAATTGGTATTTACATTGTTGGTCCTGTCATTATTCCACAAAGATTAACCGGGGAAATTTATTTGCAACATCTACAAAATACGCTCCCAGATTTGCTAGAAGATTTACCTTTACAACTTCGGAGAGATATGTGGTTTATGCACGATGGAGCTCCACCACATTTTGCATTAAACGTTAGAAACTTTTTGAATCAGCAGTACCCAAATAAATGGATTAGTAGAGGTAATGCCCCTGTAAATTGGCCACCACGATCTCCGGACTTAAATCCATTGGATTATTTCTTATGGGGGCATCTTAAGACAGTGGTTTACAGGACAACTCCAGATAACGCAGAACAACTATGGCAACGTATTCAGGATGCAATAAATATTCTTAAGGGCGATGAACAAGTTCTGCAAAGAGTGTGTTCTAATTTTCTTCGACGTATAAATCTTTGTATTCATGAAAATGGTGGGCATTTTGAGCAATTTTTATGATATTTCTATTTATTTCTGTTTACGATTTAGTTATTTTTGTCTTTTTTTGTAAAAACTACTACGTATTAAGTAATAAAATGCAAATTTCTCGAAAACCGTTAGAGGAATCGAGTCTTATAATAAAAATACCTTTTTTGTAGCAAATGAGTTGGTTCATCTGAATTCTTCCATTGACATAGAAATCTGCAACAAGCAACGTACCGAATTTCGGCAAGATAGTATGAGTAGTTTTTAAATTAATCCAGAAAAACGATTTTAAAATTGTCACTTCAGCGCCGTCTAGCGCCCAAACTAAACAACTTTGTACTAAGGTAAGTATACTTAAATCGGCTAATTTTGATCTGAAGAATATGTGGTAGGTTTTTGTAAAGACCTTTTACAGCCTGTGATGTGATTTTTACTAATTTATTTAAAACACCTATGCAGAACGCTGGAAAATTATTAAAATTCTTGAACCGCAAATGTTTAGCACCCTCAACCACTACTCTCTGACAACTTGTGGCTACTTCGGTTAAAAATAACAATGGTTTTAAATGCCTCAATATAAATTTTTAAAACACATTTTTTTTTAATCTTAAAATTTCTTTATTATGCTTTGTTTATAATTACAGTGGCACCTTAACAATTGGGGTATATGGGTACTTAAGTCGTTAGACTAATCCTGTCCTAATCTAAATCCAGGTCTAAACCAGGGACAGACGGCCAAAACTCTGGGTTATTTTTATGTTAATGTTAACCCAAAACCTACGTTTTTTAAACAATTGTTTACATAGAGACAATGGGATAAATACGTCATAACAAAGGGGTCAACTTAGCAGCAGCAACAAATATTTAATTGGTGGTTCTAGCCTGGCACTTGCTAAAATTTTGGCCTAACGAGTGTAGTGGCAAATCCGTTCCTAACTTCCCTGACGATGTCAAACATCTACTGTACTCCCTGTAGTATGGTTTCATGAGTCTTTATTGCGTACATAAAATATTAAAATTTCATTAAATTATACAGGTTGCTTCAAAAGTTAGAGCCGAAATGGTAAGTCGCTGGGTACCCCTTTGGGGCTCCGATATATCCCGAGAGTATGCCATGTACTTACCGGACACCCTGTATATGACCACTGTATGTAAGTTCGTCTTCTACTTCTCATGGTACGCACACAAAACTCTGATGAAAATCAAGTAGAGCAGTACCATGGTTTTTTTTTATATAAAACGTTTCATGATTGCCTGCCTGTGACTTCGAATTAAAAATCCGCCAAATAGATAGTTGATAGATGGCCTTATCAAATCATTCAAGTGTTCATGAATTCAACCCTACGAGCTCGTTTTGAAAATGCCACAAAAAAGTCCCAACTCCAACCTCTCTTGTCCTCATTCGGTTGTCATGTCTTCCTTATAGAGTTACGGACCAAATAATAATTTGCATGGTAATGATATACGATATACGCAAATTCGACTTTGTCAGGTTAGTTAACTAATATTTTTGGCAAATGCCACAAATTACTTTACCCAGCTGCTTGGCAAGCTGGGCCTAAGCTGAAAATATTAAGCAGAAAGATTTTATGCTCCTGATAAACTAACCTAATTTTTGCGGGAAGCATGAAGAGGGCTCATAAATACTTCCCCATCCGCGGTTGGTGGTGCACAATAATATCTTGCCAATGATGTGCTACTTTCATAAAGAAAGGGTGTAAATATATAAAAGGAAAATACGTTTTATGACAGGTATATAGGCCCTATAGGGGGCGACACACAATGGCTTGATATAAATATTAAATCAAGCTGTGTTTATAGCAAATTTCACAAAATCTCAGTATGAGTTAGAATAATAAATACTTCCATACAAACGGCTCTCGCGGCCTTAAAGCTATTCATGATTTTCTTACAATTATACTCGTATTATGCTTACAGGTCAGTCCATTTCTAGTCAATATAATAATAATTGATTTGTTGTATGTACAAGGTGTTTAATAATTGCATACTTACAATAGAGAGTGTTAATCCTATTGAATAATTTCAACAAAAAAATTCACGTCCATACTTATGGGTCCGCAACCGCCTAATTTTTGAGATACACAAGGTGTTACGATTTTTAAGAAGCACAAAAATTATGTGATATTTGATTTACTTAACGCGAATTGTCAAAATTAATAAAAACATTTTTTAATTTCTTCTAGCGAAATGCAGAAAATCGCTTATTATTTTTTTTCTCGATAACGATCGCAGATACGAAACGAAAAAACTATAAGAAATTAAAAACAAAAAAAAAACATTTCGTATTTTAGCCTCTACCAGCGGCGCAGAGAAAAAAAAATTAGGGGGAGAAAAGAGGGCATGACCCCTGAAAAAATATCTCCCTGTAGATTCTCACTACCACGCCCAATGATGTAAGTCCACAGCGTAATCTATATTCCAAATTTGAGCCAAATATCTCAAAAAATACAGGAGCTATAAAGAAAAGCTGAGAAAAATCTTGAAATTTCAACACCTTGTAGATCGGTAACGAAACGGGGCAAAAAAGACCATGTCACAATTCTAATTATTATCAGTCCATGGGCGTAGAACCTGGGTTTTTTACTAATTGCTTGTTTCAGATTTTTATGCCAATGGAACAAGAGGGGTTTGGGTACAATTCCTCTGATTCCCCGATTCCTCTGACGGTTTTCGAGAAATTTGTATTTTATTACTCAATACGTAGTAGTTTTTACCACGTAGTACTAGGGTTTTATAGAATTTTCCTGTTTTTCATTTCTAGCCAATGGAAGATAAGAGGTTTAAGTTTAAAATTTAGATTAAATCAACTTATTTACTACAAAAAACCTCTTGAACAGTTTTCTTATCATCTGCTTTTTGTTTGAACGGTATTTTTCAGGTATGTACAACACTACCTTACACCTCACAAACGATTGTTATTGTTGGTTACTATAAGATTCATCTGACAACATAAGATTATTGTCAAATTTGGAACATTTAATATTGTTGCTAATGTTCAATCATTTTATCTGCTTGCATTAATTATTAGAAAACTTTAATTGTCGTGAATTATCATGGCGGTGCAATACACTAATGCAGAATATACCGGTATGACATTGGTATTTGGGTATTCCAAGGAAATGGTCGAGAGTGTGTCAGAGTCTACTCCGAAAGGTTTTCAAATCGTCGTATACCAAGGCACCCGACGTTTGCTGCTGTTAAAAGACGCCTGCGGGAAACGGCCAATTTACTCCTCAAGCCATTGATAATGGAAGACCCAATGTTTCTGAAATGCGCCTGGTTTTTAGTCGGCTTGTTCATAGGCAGAGAGAAGAGAATCCCAACTTTGCCAACAATATTTTGTTTACCGATGAAGCATGTTTCACAAGAAGAGGGATTACACATTTTTATAATGAACATGTTTATGCGGATGAAAATCCACATGCTATCAGGGTAAAACATTTTCAAAATGAGTTTAGAATTAATGTGTGGGCTGGAATAATTGGTAATCACATTGTTGGTCCTGTCATTATTCCACAAAGATTAACCGGAGAAATTTATTTGCAACATCTACAAAATACGCTGCCAGATTTGCTAGAAGATTGACCTTTACAACTTCGGAGAGGTATGTGGTTTATGCACGATGGAGCTCTACCACATTTTGCATTAAATAAAACTTTTTGAATCAGCAGTACCCAAATAAATGGATTGGTAGAGGTAATGCCCCTGTAAATTGGCCACCACGATCTCCGGACTTAAATCCATTGGATTATTTCTTATGGGGGGCATCTTAAGACAGTGGTTTACAGGACAACTCCAGATAACGCAGAACAACTATGGCAACGTATTCAAGATGCAATAAATATTCTTAAGGGCGATGAACAAGTTCTGCAATGAGTGTGTTTTAATTTTCTTCGACGTATAAATCTGTGTATTTATGAAAATGGTGGACATTTTGAGCAATTTTTATGATATTTCTGTTTATGTTTTAGTTATTTTTTTCTTTTTTTGTAAAAACTACTACGTATTAAGTAACAAAATTCAAATTTCTCGAAAACCGTCAGAGGAATCGAGTTTTATCAAGAGTACCTTTTTTGTAGCAAATGAGTTGGTTCGTCTGAATTTTGTACCCAAAACCCTCTGGTTCTATTGGCAAACAAGCAATTAGTAAAAAACCTCAGGTTCTACGCCCATGAACTGATATTAATCAGAATTGTGACATGGGTTTTTTTGCCCCATAAGCCAACGTACCAATTTGGCAAAATAGTATGAGCAGTTTTTGAATTATTCTACAAAAACGATTTAAAAATTGTCACTTCAGCGCCGTCTAGCGCCCAAACTAAGCAACTTTGTACTAAGGTAAGTTTACTTAAATCGGCTAATTTTGGTCTGAGGAATATGTGGTAGGTTTTTGTAAACACCTTTTATAGACACCCTGTATTTATATGAATTTTTGGTCATGAATTAACCCAAAAAATTACCCCCTTCCATATGTACATGATATTTAGGATCACCCTAGATTCATGGTGTAAAGTAAAAGAAAAAGCTTTTAAAAGTTTTATGAACATTTAAATACATAGGTCGAGACATAATATTATATCTCGTACTATGTGTATGTTTACTCGACGGAATATTTCACGTTATATTGTAAAAAAAAAACTTCGTGAAATTTCCCATCTTCAAAATATTTTTATATTAAATTTCCCAAAATCCCTAAAAAGTTTCCTAAGAATTTCCTAACATATCTGACAATATGTAAACCTATTTCCTACCGTATGACATTAATACCAGTTTTTTTCTGAAAACCATCCAAAAATTAAGACCCTCAAGTATTAGCACGCAATTATGAAACACCTCGTATAATAGGAATACTATTGGCCTAGTAAATTAGCCTCGGAAAAAAAACGCGGAAGTTGTCGAATATAAAAACAAAGCGATGCATATTTAATGTGTTTCAATTCGCCCTGCAACCCTTTTCATATTCGCATATAGGTTTACGTATTTTATTTATTTATTTTTATCATTCTTATTGATATAATCGTATAGTTAACGCCATTAAGGTAAAGTTTAAAGTTGATTTTATTTAAGTATGTATTTTTAAAATTAATTCCCATGCCAAGTAATTCTAAAATATGGGACTCCGTCGAAAGAACGCATCACAATAAAAATGTCAGTGTTGTTTAAAAACAGTTCATCAAAATAATCCAAATATAATAATATCCAAAAACTGGTGTGAACAACCACGGATATTAATTCTTTTTTTTACCAAATTTATGTTAACAAGCTAGCCAAGAAATCCTACCTTTAGTTGCTTCACTGACCCTATCCAAGTTATACAGGGTAACGGGCACCGGACCAATCCCCAAAACAATATCAGCGTCTTTAGAGTTTTTCAACTTTCTTCCAACAAAAATCGCAGTAAATTTCGGTCTAATTGGTTGTCGACACTTTACACCTTCACCCTCGTTTAACGTCTTGATAATCCGCACCTCTTTAGTTTTCGGAAATTTCAGCAAATTTTTAAAGTACCGTCTAACCAAAACACTAAATATTATCGCATTGTCTTTGTAAATAATGTCGCTATTAGACACCTTCCCAGTAAAAACAAAATCGGCTTTATAAATCTCTTTATCGAATTTCTCAGTGTTTCTTAAAACATGCTCGTCAAACCTACACCTGGGCAGATAAACATGGTTTTCAAAAAATTGGCGCGACGAATAAGGGCTGGTCGCCAAAGTGCCAATCGCGAGCGTTAAAAAAAACAACAGGGCATTAAGTCGGGTCATTTCGGCGGCAAACACGTGGGTGTCTTTCCAAGTCTATCGCGGTGAAAGAAGTAACCGCGTGGAGAAACACCGTTTGACTGTTCGGTTCTAGTGTTGAGTTCTTACCGCAGCTCCTCCTGTGGTACAGCATCTTTGAATTTTCTTAGCACTTGGATCTTATTGGCCACTATGACCACTGCCCACACACTCTGATTTGAAGGCGCAATTAAATAGGATATACTCATTATATTAAATTTAAATGATACGATACCTTTCTGTATGCATTTCATTGAAATATGCTCCTATTGTTTTTTTTTTCCTGACGCAGCATCAGGTGGCACAGCAGGTATGTCTTCATTAAAGTTTATTATCTTAAAATGCTTATCTAAATGAAATTTAATCAGCGTATTTTTGTCTTACCGGTATTGTACAAAATAATTTTACTGACATTTTAAATACATTTTATTCAATTTCCCTACATATTCTTTCTAATAGCACAGGGTAAACTTCCTATAACGAAACCCAAGCAATCGTATAATTTTTTTTTGTTGTGGAGGGGGTTACAGGGTGTTTTATAATAACATGCTAATACTTAAGGGGGTTACCCCTTGGATGATCGTAAGAAAAAAAGTTTGTATAAATATAGCTCCGCAACCGCTGTACTTTTAAAATACAGGGTGTTTAAAGTTTGAGAAAAAAAAAACGGTTTTTACTAAATATCGTTTAGACCGCTTTAGATATTATTCTGAATTTTAATAGACACCAACAAGGCATAAGAACACATTTTTCCACAGAAAAAGATTTGGTCTATTTAGTCGACTTGGACCAGAGGCGTCCATGCCAACATATCTCGTATTAAAATAGTTCCTACTTTAGTTTGTGTGTAAATAGGTTTTATATTAAATAATAAGTGTCTCAAACTCAGAGATATTTTTTTCGATTTAAGAGAGAATATTTTTAATTGTGAACTGAAATCAAAAAATTTCTCTCTATACCGGGTGACAATGGAACTACTACCCAGGCTGGCGTTTCAAAACGACTTTAGATAAAAATTTGAAATTTTGGTCGACGTCTGGGTTAAGTAATGTGCATATTTTAAGCAAAAAAAATGACAATCACTTCCGGTTTCACCGGAAACGATTAAAATTTTGATATTTTAAATTGCAACCCCCATATATTTTTGCATATTTGAATGCTGCGAAAAATTCTAAACATTTTTTATGTAGCATGTCCTATACCTAAACTTAACAGATTTTGACTTATGGGGCTTTAAAGTTTGAACTATTTTAACATTTAATTCATTTTTCCAAAAAAACGAAGAGCGCTACGACCAAAACAAACGGTGCAATTCGTACTTCAAAAAAGGCACTCAAGGATAGTAGAATAAAAAAACTGATGCTAGCAATTTTAAAAAATCGATATTTTCGACAAGACGTTTTTCAGTTTTTGATCCATTTTTGTATGAAAACGGTTTAACTTACAACCATAGGACTTTCACTACCCAATCTTACTGTTTTATCTTCTATCCATTTATGTTCTCAGTTTTCATTTTCAAACAACGGATATTATTTTTGAACCAGCTGGACGTTTTATGCTCTTTTTACTAAAATTAAAATAATCATATTAGCCATGACACAGGTTGCTATGGTTTTTAGAAACAATTATATTACCTATGTCAGTTATTTCTTATCATACCTAGTGTGTTTTGCAGATTGTTGGAAATTCTTGTAAATTATCGTTTTTAATTTCGTGATTTTTTTTGGCGTAGTTCTTTGTAATCTGTTCAAATGGTAATTTTAACAAGAGCCGAACAAAAATTTTAGTAAAAAGAGCATAAAACGTCCAGCTGGTTCAAAAATAATATCCGTTGTTTGAAAATGAAAACTGAGAATATAAATGGATAGAAGATAAAAAAGTAAGATTGGGTAGTGAAAGTCCTATGGTTGTAAGTTAAACCGTTTTCATACAAAAATGGATCAAAAACTGAAAAACGTCTTGTCGAAAATATCGATTTTTTAAAATTGCTAGCATCAGTTTTTTTATTCTACTATCCTAGAGTGCCTTTAATGAAGTACGAATTGCACCGTTTGTTTTGGTCGTAGCGCTCTTCGTGTTTTTGGAAAAATGAATTAAATGTTAAAATAGTTCAAACTTTAAAGCCCCATAAGTCAAAATCTGTTAAGTTTAGGTATAGGACATGCTACATAAAAAATGTTTAGAATTTTTCGCAGCATTCAAATATGCAAAAATATTCGGGGGTTGCAATTTAAAATATCGAAATTTTAATCGTTTCCGGTGAAACCGGAAGTGATTGTCATTTGTTTTTTTGCTTACAATATGCACATTACTTAACCCAGACGTCAACCAAAATTTCAAATTTTTACCTAAAGTCGTTTTGAAACGCCAGCCTGGGTAGTAGTTCCAATGTCACCCGGTATAGGAGCAAGAGTATCTCACTGCGTGTATATTTAATGTTCCAATAAGATCATTAAAATCCTTTATGAAAACTTTGATTTCCTGATTTTAAACAATAGGCCCTGTCCTCATTTTTTTTTATTTTAGAAATCGAAAGTAGAATACTTTTTAAGAAGAACTGAAGAGAAGGATGATAGAGATCTTGATATTGTACTGCACGTGGAGGAAAATAAAATGATTAGCACGAGGATTTTTGGGCAAGCCGTAGAAAAACATCAAACCACAGTGTTGCGCATTTTAAAAAAACATAAATATTTTCCTTACAAATATAAAAACGAGAGCTATGGCAAGGTGATGAAGAACGTAGAATGGTATTCTGTTTTGAGGTAATGGAAAAAGCAAATAATAATAGGGATTTCTTGAGCAATATTTGTTTTACCGGTGAATGTACATTCACCCTCAACAAGGAACCAAATGTTCAAAATTGCTGGTATTGGATTGGATAATAAGAAAATGAACATCGTCTTGTTCATACTCGGACGCAATATCCACAAAAAATAAATGTTTGCAAAAATTGGCTGCAAAGGGAATTTATCTTACTATCACAAACTTTTATTTGGTAAGAAATTTAAGAAAAACTATTCAGCATTTTTTGCATTTACAAATAAAAACATTATGAAGATTAACATGAAGAAAAAAAACAACATTCCAAAATTTAGTACCCTGGTCATACTGTTACTTTGAAATACAGTATACGCCTGAACAAATTTTCTTTAACAGGATGTAAGAGTGTAATTACACTAAGCAAATCTTTTGTTTTAGTAAAGGTTCTTTTTCCGATGACCGCCAATAAAAGGTGCAGCTTTTTACAAAATAATCCATTTTATTGGGTACTTCGTACTGTAATACGCTCAATCAATAGCTTGAGTTTGCTCAAAAATTTACTTGGACTAAATATTATTACTTCATCATAAATTACCCAACTTCGTTTATAAGCGCTAAACGTTTCTAAAGCTCAAATATTGTGTTTCCCGATCTAACATATTTCGCAACAATAAAAATGTATCCATCTCATTTTAATACAATACCCCACGAGTTTTTTTTACAGCGTTGGCGCCATCAATTAGAGTAGATGTAAAATTTGTAACGCCAATCTGATTTTAAATACGACATATTTTTCACATCAATATATGACAAGGAAACTAAAATGAATAATATTAAAATAAATAAATAATAAAATTTAATAAAACGTACTTTATCCTTATTTTATTGCAGTCAAATACCAGAAACCCATTACATCTTTATAATAATTATAAGTTTTTATTGTATAAAAAAACGGGTCAATATCATCAAAAGTTGTGATGTGGTTGACTTGCCAAACTTGTTCAATTTAAACTACAAAATGATTTATTTTTTGGTGTAAATTTGACACCGAAAGTAAAATACGGGGTGTTATTTAAGTGCGTTGACAAACTTTAAGGGGAAATTCCGCAATCGCTTTATTTTTCAGTTATACGGTGTTTATAAATTTTAAGCAGAACGCAAAATATTACACTGCATATGTTGTTTTGGATAGCACAGTCATATAGACAGTTTAAGGTTTTTTTGATTTCGGTTTCGTTTAGGAGGTAAATTCAATTTTATCAAACTCTGATGGGCGCATGGCAATATGCTAATAAATGCTATTTATTTTTTTAATCGAAAACCGTTCGTCATACAAGAAAAAGTCTAGAGACTATTTTTGCTCAGTAATAAGGCATAATTATGAAAATGGTATTTCTTTTCAAAAAATCATTTTCATGCCTATAGTTAGCACCTACGGTAATTTAAAATAGCATCTAAAGCGGCTTCAACCATTTTTTTTTCAAATTTTCAACACCCTGTATTCATGTTAACCTTCTGTCTTAAATTTAAAACGAATTACTGATTGACTATTTCCCAAAGAAGAATTGTTGGTCTAATTTTATTCCATTACACAGTTACAGCACAGCGGTACTGGGACAATATTTTGAATCCATCTGTGGAGCAATTACTTGACGATGAACTACGTTTGGTTATTTTTAACAGGACGGTGCAACCAATGATCGTCATTGGGTGCAACCTTAGTTTAATCAGCTTATGCTTGTCTAATAGACACTTTTATACTTATTAAAAAACCGACCTTGGTTTGAACAATATTTAGCTTTTTTAAATTTTCTTTTTCAAAATTAAATGGCATGATTTTTATTTTTTTCTTACTCAGCTTCTAAAGCATAAAAATAACAAAGTTTGGTGGAAACCGTAATTGGATATCTTTATTTGTTTTTGAGTTATTTATTATAAATTATAAGTTACTATTTTAATTGAAAAATTAATGTTTACCTTAAACCTAAACGTTTTAATAACTTAATTGAATAATTATTGTTGATATTAAATTGATGAAAAATTATGCCAACAGAATATGTACATTCCTTTCGTTTAACGGTAAACATTAATTCTTTAATTAAAATAGTAAGTTATAATTTATAATAAATAACTCAAAAACAAATAAAAATATCAAATCACTGTTTTTGGCCAAAATGTAGCTATTTTTTTGCTCTTGAAGCTGATTAAATTTGAGTAAAGCATATGAAAGGATCAGCAATTTAAAAAGTATTTTTACCATAAGCTTCCCCTATCCATATTTTTGAAGATACAAAAAGTTAACGCACTTTTTATTTCCGTCATTAAAACAGTACCTTAACATAGCAATTATCTGATAAAATTGGACTCTTTAGATATATCTTAGTAACTGTGCTCCCTAGCGGCCATTTTGGAAACTTTAAAATATTTTCCTTCTACTTCTTTTGGTCCATTTAGTCAATAAAAAAAATTTCTAGGAGCCGTAAGGTTTATGTCTTCCATAATATCGTACCTTGCCGACCTTGGTGGGACACCCTGTACAGGGTGTCTTCTTTTCGACACTTTCGACGGGTATCTCCGTTATTAGTACAGATAAAATGATGCGGTTTTCGCAAACCTGTGCCACTTTTTTGTTAAAAATTTTTTTAAGACACCCAGATACAAGGTGTCCCATTTAAGAAAATGCTAGTTTTGATAATACCTCAAAAATTAACACATCTATATTTTTTTAAATACGCCACTGGATTCTACGTAAAAAGTCATAAAACTTTCGTATTAAGAGTTTCATTTTATCTCCATAAATAACCGAGTCATAAGAGATAATAAAAGTCGCCGGTTTTAAGAATCACCCTGTATCTTCTAAACCAATCTAGTTAGCGTAGATCTGATTGCGCCATAAAATTAAGCATTGAAAAAGAGAATAGGACACATATTTTAGTTTTTTGTATCTCTTACCGTTTAGCCTATACCTATATTACTATAAATTGAGTAAAATTAATCCACACTTCCCGAAATTTGGAAGTAACATTAGAGCACCCACTCTGAATAAAAACATTTCATAAAACCAAATAAATAGTACGCGTATAACTTTAATGGAAATGTATACGAAAAATATTTAACAAATTAATAACAATAAATAAATTGCGGCATATTATTTATTGGGACAGTGTAAAGGACAAAAAATTAGAAAAATAATTAATAACTTGGCAACACCGCAACAAATTGAAAAAAAAACGGGGTCGCATAAACAATAAAAAGGGAGACAAATCCCGTGTAAAAAATATAGAGTGTCCCATTTAAAAATATTTAATTTTAAGCTGTCCCGCTTTTGTTAAACACCTTGTGCATTCGAAAATAATTTCCAAATGTAGTATTTTCAATTTAGAGACCAAGGCAGCTGAATTGCAGAACCCTGTATAGTAGGTTATAGTAGTAACAACAAAACTCTTATTTAAATAACCTGACGATGTAAAACCATGAAAAGAGACCATTTCAACCTCTTGTCAAAACAGAAACTCAACAACGTTAAACACTAAATACAAAGAAAGATAAGAACTTAAACATAAATATGTTGGAACCATTATCATTTATCACTAACATCATCCCGGTAAAATATAACATCTTTTTCGGAACACCTATATACTTTAGTATTCCTTTTAGCCCATTAATCTGCCCTCCTTCGTTTTATCCCAAAACGTCTTTATTTAATTTGCCTAATTAGAGGTGCTGGTGAAACCTAATTAGATGTTTAGGAAATTGTTTCAAATATAGGGGTGCCTCTTATTATACTTTGAAAGTACTTTTTTAATAAGTCTATAACTTACTCTTTTAAGCTAATTTGATTTTAGAAAAAAGGTAAAACCAAACATAACTCATTTCTGATTTCTGGGCAATTTGTGAACGGGCTACTACCATGCTATAAAGAACTAACCTGAACTAACTAATGAAAGTCTGCAAAGTAAGTAAATTGATACGTAATATTTTTAGGGAATGAATGTTGATGAAGGTCCGAGTACCTAACTAAATACTAAAGTTTAAGCTAATATGGAACTCTAATTATGGAATTTATTTTATTTTTGAGTCTTGAAGAAACTAATTGTTAAAATAAGTAATGATCGTTTCTAAATACTCTGGAGTATGGTAAAATTGACCGTTTATAGATAACACAATTATTATACAAGAAAATATATACAATAATTATTAATTTTTATAGGTATCATTTCTATTACTTTGTAATTAAAACAAAAATTCGCATTTAATCTAAGCCTGGCACAAGTCAACATTTTCATCAACCAGTAAAAAGTTCCTTTTCAGAAAATACAGTCCAATTTCCACCGAGTATGGAAAGTTCGAAAGTTCTCCGTAAAATCGCTATTCAATAGGAACGTAATATTTGTAAAACAATGTAAACATATGCAGTAGCTACAAAATTATACGGTGGCCTATTGAGAAAACAATTTTCCTTCGCTAGAGTCAGGTGTGACATTATACAGGGTGTAAGATTGAAATAAAATACAATTTTAAACTTGCTTAACGCTGTGCGCAAAAGTATGCTAACAAATAAATGAATAATGAGATACTGGTTGGAAAGGACTAGTTGTTATTGTTTGAAAAACCCAACAAGTCACTATCTATTTTTTCTGCTGCAGCAATACTTGAAGTATAATCGTTCATAAACGCTTCTTGGCAACACAAATGGGTGAAATTCAACTTCTATTTCTTACAGAAAAAATAATTTAAGAACTTCAGCACGCCTAGTTTCTTGAAAATCTCAATAAGTATTGCTTAATTACTTAATTGCCAACCCTCAAAACCTAATAGAAGGTAAAACATTATTGCCGTTATAAATATCATTCAATATTTAAACACCGTCATTAATTTTATGGGAGAGGTTAATTAGCATTTTTAAGTCGGAAAATGGCATCAAGTTTAAGAAGTTGTTTAGTGATAGCTGTGGAGAATTCACCGTGAAACAAGAACGAAGGACGACAACTGTAACTGCTATCGTGAATCAGGACAAGCGGTGGGTGCATTCATTGTGCTTTATTTGTATAGAAGAACTGGATCAAAGGGGAAGAAAACAAGTTTTCAATTTGGCACACTGATAATATGGATGAAACCAAAGAATCATCATGATGACTGTTACTTTTGTTGTTGATTTATAATAGGATTCAATCAGATAAATAAAAAAGGGATTATCAATTGAAGTTTGTTATAAAGCGTACTCCACATAATTCCACGCATTAAAGAAAAGCTTCCAAGAAATGCGAAAGAAGTACCTACTATCAGAGCAAGTGTTTTACTTGAAGTACTTTTGCAATAGAACAAATTGTACTTGTACTTGAAGTATGCGCACAAAGGTACTTTTTTAAGCAAAGTATTTGGAAAAAGTAAATAATTTTACTTGAAGTATTTTCAAAGTACACAATTCGAGTACATAAAGTAATTGAAAAACTTAATGCACTTCAAAAACTTGAAAAAATCAATTACTATTTAAATATGTCAACAGTCCTAGTGACAGTTTTGTCATTTAAATTTTGACACATTTGAATGGTCGATTCTTTTAACCACCGATTAAAGCTAATTGCACAGTAAGGGCGCTAAAAGTGTGCGTCAAACTATGGGAGAAGCAAAATTTTGCTTTTTTTAAACTTTGATGATAATAAGGTTAATTAGACCTACATTTTGTACCTCGTTCCATTTATATTTTTTTCAACCATGAATCCAGCCGCAACTTTAGTTTTTGAGGACTGTATGTATGCCAAAAATGGCATAGTTCAAGTATTTGAATTTACTTCAAGTACTTAGGTTTATTTAAAGTAATTCATTCACCTCCAGATTTACTTTAAGTACTTAGATCTACATCAAGTATTTTGATATACTTGAAGTACCGTAATAATTTTACTTCAAGTAACTGAGAGAATAGAGAAAATTTTTAAAAAGGTAAATTTTGGAGATTTGTGAATCAGTTTAAATTTAGTAGTTCTGCCGAATAGCATTTTTTTCATATCAAAATATGTTTGATCATCCTGTATCTAAATATTATGTTGTAAACTATTTCGAATTAGATTGTACAGAAAAATTAGTTCTTGTACCGGTATAATCAATTACTTAAATCAAATATACATTACTTACACAATCCGGATAACAAATCCTAGAAGAACATATGGCATTCAGCATTTTCTATTTTGCACAATTAAATTTTAAACAATGGATTGACCCGAGCCAGCAAGCCGACGGTTTTATTTTACTTTTATGGTAATTTATTTGTAAAATTGTAATTTTTTGGAAAACGGGATTCTATTTTAAAATCATATTTATTTTTATATTTTCAGCATGGTATGGCTAAATATTTTTTTTTTATTTCAGTATAGCAGTATTAGCATTTCATATATAGCACTAAAGGGTAATATACATATCGAGTTTTTGATTTATATACATTTAGTCCATTTTTTTAAACCCTACAGGATAGTTTTTAAAGTTCATTAGCTTGATGATGATTTTTACACCTTTACGATTTTTTTATAAGTAATATTCTTCCAACCGATTGTAATGGATTCCTAAGAAGAAGTAAGCCCTCATTTACTAAAATTTTGGACTTCTAAGAAAGGAATTTCATTAAAAAAATTATGTTGGGGACATTGTTGTTCCAAATGTGCAAATCCACAGCAGAAAAGTGATGTGACAAGCTCCTAATTGTGGGCAACTTTATCTGCTGGCAGATCAGGAGGAGGGGGCTGAACTGTAGGAAGTGAAATATTTTCTAAGAGGATTTTATTGGCCATAAGTTAATTTGTATTTGACATAGCTTGAATTATGTTCATATGAAATTCGAATTAAAGTTTTGTATGGGACAGTGGATAAAGTTAGGAATTTGAATATAGTTTCAAAATCTACAAAATGTGATCTTTGCAACTAATTCTTGCTCTAACATTTTTAATTGCAAGGGGACTGTACAATTTCAGTTTGTTTAAATTGCAGTCCAGGACACTCTGCATGGCGGCCACTTCCTGGACACAACCATGACTTGAAATTTTGGAATAATGCACTTTATTCAGGATGAATTTTAAGAAAGTAACAGAGCAGCCGACATGTGGCAGTTTTTATTGTGGCACGTATTCATCTGACCACAAAATCAGCTTGGTTACCTTAGGCCTTTCCGATAAAAGCTTTTCACTTCCAATGTCGACACCTCTTCTTCCTCCCAAGCGTTCATGCCACAAAACACAGAAGCCGGTCATTTTAACTACGTTATTTCCCGGTAAAATTATAAACAGCCTAATTATTTTTATAATCCTTTAAAATCTGCATTTGTGGACACGTTAGAATACTTTGCATGTCAAAACAAACACGCTAAAACACAGAAAAGAAACTTTACAATCAAAAAACATCACCGTAATACGCCTCCAAACTTTGTTTTAAGATATTTTTAACACTACGTCAACACTATCTATATCTATAGCATGAAATAGATTTAGAGTAAGTATCAAAATGGTTATACCTTTTCTTACTTTCATACAATATTGAATACTTAGCCTGAGCAGTTTTAGGTTTAGGCATTCTTAGGTTATGAGTTTCATTTGCTCTAGTATCTTACCTGATCAGACAGCACCCCAAAGTACGTTTACTGCATGAGGCAAGCAGACTCTAAAACAAACAAACACGGAATAGTTAATATTTTGTTCCCTTCTAAATAGAAGTCGGCAGTATTCCCGACATTTTAACCTTACAAAGATATCGTATAACTTGCATATGACTCGAATAAGGAGTAGTTCACCATTTTAGCTGTAGAAACGCTGAACTCATGAAAAACAATCCTAATCGCAAAATATCCTTTAGCCAACTCTTTAGTTATATTGATGTGCTCTTCAATTGTATGACCTAAGAACTTGGATGCGGTATTATTTTCAATAGATTCGATTTGTCTCATTTACATTAAAAATGATTTTGTTAAAGATATTTACCTTCATGACTGGGATTACATCTATTTGTTACAGGATATCGATGAAATAATCAACTATTTTTATACAAATATTCTTCAATTTTTAGTCACTGGAGTACTGATGTGACTCCACGCAGATGCCGAATTGCATCTAAATACCTATACCACACTCTTAGGACAAGGGCCAATGACTTTGGCACAAAGAACGTTATCTTTGTTAAAAATGCCATTTTAAAATGTTACAATTTCAAAGACGCCAGCTTTAAAACAAGAAATTTTGCCGCCAAGAACTTAACCAGAAATGACCAAAGACAGAAAAATCTTATATTAAGAACACATTTACTCTAAATAAGAATATTACCTTTAGATTAAGTAATTTAAAGTTAAGATAATTTATTCTTGTGATTGTTTATGAGTATAGGAACTTTTTTTCATATTTTTAAGGAGAGAAACTCATTCTGAATTTTTTCGCAATATTCATGAGATAAGGCATGAAATTATAGGTGCATTCAAATTATTTTTTGTAAATTTTAGTAATACTAGCTCCAAACTAGTACCGAGCATTTTAAAATAGCATCAGACTATATACTATAATGTAAACGATGTATTACATATTTTTGAAATCTTGGAACATACGTAGAAAAAAATCCAATATGCTATACCCACCAAATACTTTCTTTGTCACAAAAAACGTTCCCTGTTCTTCAAATACCGGATTAAGTTTAAGAATAGATTTGTTTGGAACTCAAAGAATGTTAATACTTTGCTGAAATACAAAGGAATGATATTCACGTTTCAGAAGTAATAAATTTTGTACTAGTAAACGTCAAAATAAAACTTTAAAACTATGTGTTTAAACAGTAATAGCATCGCCTCGTTTACAGCGCCACGCCATCTCAAGCACCTATGGGTTTCATAATAGTTTTCCAAAGTGAAAGAAATTAGTTTTTGCATAAATCATCGTGTTTATGGAATAAAAAAAACTTCACAAAACAGTTCCGTATTCTAACATTTAACTTTATTGCACGCAACGCACGTCAAACGTAACACGTTTTTGTTGAAGATTACTGAAAATAACTATAATTTAAATCTATTACTTAAATAATATATCTTTGGGAATTCTTTAATGACTTTATTAAAACATTGAAACCTGCAATGTTCGCTAAATGGGTACAATTTGTGAAACAATAATTTGCATCTTTGTGTTTAAATAATATTGTCAGCACTCTGTACTTTAGGGAGAACCCATTTTTGGATATATTATTGAATGCACTTTTTTTCATAGATAGATCTGAACTAACCTTCTAAAATAATTTAGATATTTTGTTGTATGAGACGGCACAGTATTTCAAGAAAGATTCTTTCTGTGAGGGAAGAAATTCACGTTAGTTGAATCTTTGAAAATTATTACTTATTGGGAACATGACCTTACGAAGGTCGTTTCAGACTACTGCCGTTCTCCAGGTGATGGGTTTTTTGAATAGTTTCTTTGCTTAGGAACAATGTCGTAACTAGAGGCCGTATGCCATACCAGCCGAAATGAAAGGAAAAATATTCTCAAAAAATTAAGATCTACTACATTAGGTTTCTTCTCATGGTGAGTTATATGTTAAGATATCTTTGCAAAGTTTAGCAGTTAAACATACTACTTATTCTGAAAACCAAATCATTACTATATTGTTTGAACGGTTGCGAACTTAAGAATAAAAATATATACATATATATGAACGAAGGTTAATTATTAGAGAATAACTAAGTTCAGCTGCTGCCTTTACCGGCCGCCAAGCAATATCCATTACCGATTCTCATTGCTTTTTAATACTATCGACTTTTTGCAAACCCACCATCCCAATTCCGAAGTTGTCATCCTTGGCGACTTTAACCTTTAACCGCTCGTATACCTAAATACAAGGTCGCGAAGCTGAATCCTTTGCCATCAGCTCTGGCCCAACTTAACCCGTAGGTCTAATTAACTCGGATTCCAGACCAAGATGATGATTTTGCAAGTTTGTTGGATCATCTCCTTACTTAAACCTGACTTGTACATAGTCACCGGTATTTTGGCACTTAGCAAACTGCCGATTAGCCTCCTAAATCATGCAAAATTTAATATTATAATTCAGCTAAGTTGAATGACCTAAAGGGCTATTTGTGTAACTTTTCTTGGCGGACCGTTTGTTTACCACTGACGATCCATCCAGGTTTTTAAAGACACGTAAGGACTGTTTGCATCATTGCTTGAAGCAGTGCTTCCTGCCAATGTACCTTGTGGAGATTAACTGCTATCAACAAGCATCAAAAAATGTCACTACTAGAAAATGGCTGGTGTGGCGTTTCTTGAATTTAAATGGAAATGATCAGTGAAGATTAGATTGACAAGGACTACCAAGAAAATTCCACAATATGGTAAATCAATATGTGAACGGAGAAACATTCTCCCAGATTTAGAAAGAAGCGTGGATCACCCCAATATACAATAAAGGAAGCAAAAATGACTGTCAAGATTACCACTGTATACCTGTTACCAGTACCCTAAGTAGAAAATGGCAAAATCCTAAGTAACATAAATGATGACGAATACAACCCCTACAAAATTGAGCAACAGGCGGATTTTACAACTGGTAGATAATGCTTAGATAACATATTTAGACTTACCAAATTTAACTGGAAAAAGACGTCAACCAACAGAGAATTGCACCTTCTGTTTGTCGATCTAACTAAAGCGTACGATACCGTCCCAATAAAAAAAAGCTATGGCAAATACTAGAGACGTAGTAGTAGTCATACTCTAGAATGTGAAGGAACGACCTTGAATTCATGACGAGAAGACTGTTCAAGGATTATAGAAACTGGGGCCTGACAGACTACTATGCAGTCTGTGCTTTAAATATCAGCGAAGTAATTGATGATTGTAAGGGTAAGGAATATGTATATCTGGGAACAAAAATAGGAAAAGACGGAAGAACCAAACAATAGATAGAATAAGTAAGGGGAGGGCGGTAAATCAAATGCTTCAACTACTTTGAATATACAGGGTGTTATTTGTATAATAAGTGTCCGATATTTTACAGGACGATTCCTAAGTTATTTATAAGGTGAAAAGTTCATATAAGCATGGCAAGCCCTTCATTTTTGAGATCAGAGGACAAAATATTCCTAGAATAGTGTATCTTTAATAAAGACCCTGACAATATCAGGGGTAACAACGCAAGAAATTAAAAACATGACGGTGGTTGATCCTACCAGTCCAAGTTACGGACGCCTCGCCCAATTTAATCTGCCCTATTTTAGAATAACGTTAACGTAAACATTGTATGGATGACCTAAAAACGTTCAAGTTTAGGCATCGCACCGGCTATCTAATACAAAGTGCCATTTGTTTTACGGTTGTAATAAAAGTTAACGCAGGTTCTAAAATCTATAACACAAACACAGTTCGTCGCAAATATATTAAATTTCAATGTTGAACAAATAAAATCATCTTGTATGCAAATTTATTTGCAATTAAATGAAGACATCAGTAACTTAAGATGGTAATGACGTTAGAGGATACTTTAAATTTACCTAACCCAACCTCTTAGCAAAATGCGCTTAGACATAAACCATAAACCACAGTCATTTTCTTATTGCGCTCGACAATATTTCACAAAGATTGTGTCATTCATATGCGGAACTTTACTAGTTATAATACGCCTTTAACAATGTCAAATAACAATTTCACAGCTGTTGCGAAAATGTATTAACCATTATTATATAAAGAGGCAGTCAAGGAAAATTTGCTGCACTGAATTTCACAAAATAAATCCTAAGTAATAGTTTGTCGTTCCATCAGCCACTCCTTCCATAAGATAAATAACATTTTATTATGTGGAGCATACAATGCGTTTAATTTTAAAGGATTTAGTAGATGTCATTATTTAAAACCTTACAAAAACTTTCTATTAGCTCGGATATTGTATAACCTCTGATATATGCGATTATTTTCAAAAATATTGTCTATAGAAAGCAGTTATTTATACAGTTTTAAAAATACCGTGCGAGCAAAAATTGTTGTAGTATGAGCAGTAAAGCGTTAGGTGTCAGTAAATACCAGTATTATCAATTAATCAGTTATACATATAAGTCATTTCATTCGTCGCTAATGTATCCAATTTCTTTAATAATTCACGCAATTATGTGTGAAGCAAACCGAGTAACTCGGAAAAGAGTTTTTAAATATAAAAAAATAAATTTTGTTTTAATGAAACGCACTGTAAATTTATTTACTATTTGATTCAGCGACCCCTATCGCTGTTTAAGCCAGCAAGTAAATGTATTCTACGGAATCTGCAATACAATCCTAAAATGTGACCTGTGTATCATACACGCTTATCGTTTACGCTCAGTCTAAAAATTGTTGTTCCTATTCTTGAAGTGCCTATCCTCTGTAGATGTTGACTATCACATTGGTCCATTAGGTCCATATTACTATATGCACTGCCCCTCTGAATAAACCTGTTGACATCAATGCTGTCCATGTTCATAGATTCCGCAGCCACGACATTCGTCTGCATCCTACTGATCTTCGTCCCTCTATCTTCCCCTGTACGATGATTTGGAGCAGATGGTATTTTTCATTTCGCTTGATATGTCCAAAGTCCCTTGACACTTGTTAGGTATTCCAGATTGCCATCGATGTGACCGTTTCATGTTTCCAATGCATACAGGAGAGTTGAGAGAACGTAGCATCAACCCTGATTCTGTATGGATGCTGAGGGATAGGTTGCATAGTATGTTTCGAATCCTATTAAATGCACCTCTTGCTTCTTCGATTCGTCATCTTACTTCCCGAGGGTGATCCCAGTCCCTATTCAGAGCGCAGCCCAGTTATGCAACTGTCTCGACCCTTGTGAGAGATATATTGTCAGCAGTAAAACGTGGGATTTCTAATGTCGTTTTTACTGATCATTAACGTTTGTATTCTATCTTCATGCCATATCTGTTAAATGCAGTCACTACACGGTCTGTGAGTTTCTGAAGCCCCTCAGTAGTATCGGCTATAGAACGGTATCATCCGCATATCTGAGGTTGTTCTATGTAGTCTAGTGCCTCTTTAGTCCAGATGTTCTTAGTACACATTGAACAAGAGAGGCGGCAGTATACATCCCGTTATGTTAAACTCTTTTGATGTTTCAATTTCGACTCGAACCATGGCTTTTTGTTAGAGGTATTTGATATAACCTCTGTGTCTCTGCAGTCAATTCCTGATTCACATAGGATTGAGATGAGTTCACCATGCTGAACTTTATCGAATGCCTTTTCGAAATCTCAAGCATGTGAAGATGCCCACATTGACGTCTTGTGCTCGTTGGATGAGGACTTGTATGCCAAATAGGGCCTCTTTGGTGCCGCGCCCTCTTGCCAAACTTAGTGTTACTTATGTCTCGTCCAGTTTTCTATAAATGCGTGTTTGGATGACATTAAGAAAAAATTATAAAGCGTGACTCATCAGGCAGCATTTAGTTGCTTTTGCCTTGTTGGGTAGCGGGATGAATGCTAACAACAACCAGTCCTTTGGTATATGCCCGCTTGTGTAGATTTGTGTGTGGTCACCAATTTTACTTGTTCTGAGTCCAGTAATTTGAGGACTCCTCCATGTATCTGGTCTGACCCGGGTGTTTTATTAGTTTCCAATCGCCTGATGCCCTTCTTGTCTAGCTATTGCGGTCACACTATCGGCGTTTTTATCTCCGAAAAGCTCCTCCATCTACTGTTTTCATCTTGTTAGTTTTACGAATTGTTATCGAATGGCAATCCGCAGCGAATGCAAATTTCAGAGTAGTTTACGGATAATTTGCATAATAATGGAAATGTCCTTGAGAAAACCTTTTCTGCTGGCCATGCATGGTTTTACCTCTCTGGTTACTTCAATTGTAACCAAATGAGAATGTAGAGTTCTGAAAATCCCCATTTCTTTATATAGAAGTCACTGCATTCTCAGAAAGTAAATATCGAATAGAAAGCTAATTGGATCGATTTTTTTAAAGCGATACATTTAAAAATTTTGTAAACGAAGAATTTTTCGAAGAACGGATCATTAGTCGTAATGGCCCCCACCACGGTCCTGCCGTCTCACTCCGTGCGACTTTTTTTTGTGGCCACACATTAAAAACTTGGTTTTCAAACCCCCTTGCGAAAATTTAGAAGATCACGGGCTCCAATGGTCTAAGAATGTTCGAATAATTTATTGGTCCCAATAAATGAAGAATATAAATCAGACTGCATAGGTCCTAAATCAAACTGAGACATTTAAAGGTTTTTTTGGCAGCAAAACCTAAAATATACCGAACTTCCTGTTTTATCAGCCAAATCATAATCGCTTTAATTAAAATATTTTATAAACGTCTAAAATTAAGTCGTTTTTCTACCGTGTCTTTTCATTTTTACTTCTGACTTCTGTGATTTACTGCATCTAATAATAGGACCATTAGCAACATAAATCATTTAAAATCATAAACAAACCTTTTGTACAAAATTATGTAATATACAGTGCGTTTATTTTAAGGCGGGACATAGGGTTTTACATTGTAAATCTTAAAGCCTATGTTAGGCACAGTTTTATTGAGAACTAAAAGTTAAAATTTTACACAAATATTTCTTGTGCATGGTATCATACCCAAGATAGGGTCATATTTGTATTACTTTACTAACGCAAAATATTTAAAAATATCATTTTAAGTTATATTATCACGCTGTTTTGCCTAGCCCTGTATATTAAGTTTACTTAGGTATTTTTGGCATAAGCTGGTATGTGACATTATTATAATATTAGACAACTTGTAAATTATACAATTTTGATGATTATTTAGGATTTTTATTTCAATTAAGTTTAATAATTTTCCTAAATATAATCTACAACAATACAGGGTGTTATCGAAATGACTTATTATTTTTTAACCCGTAAATATATAGGTCGAGACGAATTGGGGAAAAATTGCTATAAATGGCGCTCGAAGCTAGAAATTCGAGAAAAATGCCTTCAAAAATTTAGGTCCAAAACACCTACGCGCCAATGACCCAAACAGCTGATTTGGGTAATTGTTTACTTTAGTGCAAATGTTGAATTTTTCGCTAAAATTTCGTATATAGGCTAATTAAGGGTAGCTGATCACAATTTTCCTTTTGCGTTTAGGCGGCAAATGCACTGGTTTTGAGAAAAAAAATGTTAAAGTTTTTCTAACTCACCGGTATGTTATTTTGCATGTAATCCTAAAATGTTGCTATTTCCAATACAATACTACTTGTCGGAGTCATAGTATACACTTCTGAGTTGAAATAAACGAAATATGCCACAAGGAAACTCTGAAAAACGGGATAACTTGTAAGCGAACAGAAAACTCTACGTTATCTGGAAAAAGACGGGAGACAGCTCACTGACAGCTGGCCAAAAAAGCAGAAGCAAACTGCACCCATGTTGTCAGATTGTTAGTGTATTATAAATTGCCTATGCTTTTCAATTCATTTTTAATAATTGAATAAATCCTATTGAAAAGAGACGCTTTTACTTTGTCGGCGTATTAACAACGAATTTAATTAAATTTGTGCCTTTTCCATTGTTTTTTTGCTAAAATGTTGTTCTTATTTTATGAACAGATAGTTTGGTGAAAGTTTTATCACATATTTTGAAGGGAAAACCATAAAATCTAGGAAATTGAAGACATCCTTACAAAAGAATACCCTAACCTGTAAGTGAAAAACTTTAACATTTTTTTTTCTCAAAACCAGTGCATTTGCCGTAAAAACGCAAAAGGAAAATTGTGATCAGCTACCCTCAATTAGTCTATATACGAAATTTTAGCACAAAATTCAACATTAATTGCACTAAACTAAACAATTACCATTCCAGCAGTTTGTCTTGTCAAAAACACATGTGTTCAGGGGCATTGAACTATCATGGAAGGCGCACATAGTCCGGTTTTAAGGTATTTTACAAAATTCAAAATACTTCCGATTTTAGAAAAAAAAACTATAAAGTGTAACTCTAGACCACCTCAGGAGTGGCCCCTTAAAATATAATAAGTCATTTCCATAACACCCTGTATACCTAAAACTCATATAAACTGTTTCAAGTGCCCTCCATTTACAGCCAAACAGTGCCCCCCAAACAATCATAAAAATGCTTTCTAACATTCGACAACTGTCGCGCTGTGATGCTGCGTGAAGCCTCGATTATTCTGTTTTTTAATTCAGCTGCATCATTTGGTCTTCCTCTTACGTTATCAAAAACGTTTGATGTGAGGTATCCCGAATAGAAGAAGTCCAAAGGCGTGATATCCGGGCTTCGAGCGGGCCATTTAAAAGATCCGAATCGTCCTATCCAGCTGCCCGGAAACGCATTATTTATATACTCCGTTACAATGATTGCGCTATGAGCTGGAGCTCCATCATATGTATTTTTCTTTGGTAAGTGTACCGTCTATAAAAAATGGACCAATAATCATATTTCCTAGAATACCTGCCCATACATTTACATTTTGTCGCCACTGGGTATGCGTTTGCTGCAGCACGTAGGGATTTTCTCGCGACCAGATTCTAACATTTTGCTTGTTTACTGTTCCATTAATATTAAAGGAGCTTTCATCTGTAAACAGTATGTTATCAGCAATGCCTGGGTTAATATTAATTTGATCCATCCATTCTTCACAAAACTGCATCCGTTCAAAATAACCATGCGGTAAAAGTTCCTGTACGTTTTGAATTTTAAAAGATTTGTATTTTTCTTTCTTTAATGCGTTGTAACGACTGCTTCTGGATTTGTCGAAGCGATCAGCAAGGTGTGTCAAATTGGATGATGGTTGTTCTTCTATCGCCATGCACAGACCCATTCGGAATTCTTCAGTTAACACAGAGGAATTTCTTTTCCGTTTTTTATGAGAATCATTAAGACATTCACAAGTCATGAACTTTACATGCAATCGTTGTACGGTTGCCTTGCTGGGAATGGGACGGTTTTGATAGACAGCGGCAAAATTATTAGTAACTTCCCGATATGACATTTCTCTTATGCAGTATGAAACCATTTCAATTCGTTCTTTTACGGTGTAGATAGACATGATAAATTACAGAACCAATTTCATGAAAGTCACGAAAATGTGTCAAAATATTTTTTTTTATCTAAGGTAGTTAATTACATAAATTACAAGGGGGTTAAAAAGTGTAATTTTATCAAAATGAAAAGGTCTTTTCTCGGTATCTTTTAGAGCTTTGTTGCACAGATTGTATTATAACTTATTCCTTCCATCTCAAATTTTGTCTATTCTCAAGTTTTAGTAATAGTTGTTTAATACAAATATAGGCTTTAAGATTTACCATGTAAATCTCTATGTCCCGCGTTAAAATAAACGCACTGTATAGGGTTGCCCAAAATCTAAAAGTAACTACAATATGTACTTAAAATTACAGAAATTAGCTTATTTAATTTGTGTGTTACTATATGGTTTAGATATATGAGGTAATAGCATCAAGCAAGTGAAAAAAATACTAGCCCTGCTTTTCTCGGCTACCATGTATGATTCAAAAGTTCAAAAAAGATAGTTTTTGGCCTCACTGTGAAACGAAAATTTTATTTAAGTATTGACATTTTTCATATTAATTTTTTTATATATGAAAATAAATAACCTCAATGTAGGTTTAAATGTCATTGGCATTAATTTATAACACATTTCAAATAAAATATTTAGAGACTTAGCTACCTTGTCCCATTCCAGTTGACACAATAAATTCGCTAAAAAGACCCTTGTCATATGTTTGGATATCACAAGTTCAATTTTATGCTTCAAGTAATTTGTTTCTGTTCTGTTGTGTGCTGCACCCTTCATATTATACCTACTTGCTTTGACAAATTGAAAACGTATACATTTCTTGAAAAATTCTATTTATTTAGTTTATTAATATGAAAAAGTGTTTCAACAAAATTGAATTTTATTTGAATTTTGCTTTGTACTTGCAAGTTAGGTACTTTTGTTTATATTATAAGATACTGTTGATAGAATGGTTTAACTTTTAATTGCATTATACATTTTGTAGTGGCATATAGAAGAAATATATATTTAGAGACCAAAGCGATAAGTCAATAGATTCTAATATGGATGGACTGTTATTATGATGAATATTAACGTAGGCTATTATATCTGTGACTCAATGAGCATTAATAAATTGACGTTGCTATATTAGACTAAACATTTAATTGTGCCCTTCAATTTTAAAAGCCAAAGGACATTGACAGAATTCAACATTCATTTTGGGGTGCCAATTAAAATTCAAAAGTCCCGATTATATTCGGATAGTTTAACGATTTATTCCGTGTCCAGTTTTTACTGTCAGGTTAAGTCTTTTAAATTATATTGTATTTTACGCACAAATTATGAAACTTTTTTATTCGATTCCCCCGTCATTTTTAAACAACTTTCACTAAAAGAAAATTAAAAGTTACTCCATTAATATTTCAGATATTTAAGCTTTTGTGCCTCGCAAACTGCCAAAAAATCACGTATATTTGGGCTTCTTAACTATATAAAATAAAAAGAATGACCCAAACATGTTTTTGTATTTGGTAAAGCCTAAATTTACGATAGACATCAAGCTGTCATTAAATTCGTGTTTTAATTTAATTTAACTGTTAATATTACATGGTGTTGAGCTTAAAAAATGTAATATGTGTGTTTTAAAAAAGTTCTCTTCTTGTAGGCGCAGTAATTTTTTTGCAAACAGCCGTATTTATTTTTTAAATCTAACATGCAAAAGTCATTGTAATATATGAGTTTTAAAATATCTATTTACGCTGCGGACTTTTATTTTTTGCCAATAAAAAAACACGAAATTGTGTAAATATGGGCAAAATTGAGATTCGTTTTTGATAAGTAATATTTATCTTAATTGTAAATTTTTAATTTATGTTGCTCAAAAGTTACTTCTTAACTGAAAGCAATGAAGATTCCGGAATTGAACAGTGCGTTTTTCTTAGATGTCCTTAGACTATTTTGTTAATTTCTGTGTTTATTTTATAAAGGACAGAATACAGGAGTTTTGAAGTAAAATTCACAATATATGAAGAACTATTTTATTTTGAATAATTTAGAATGAGAATAAAAAGTTATTCGTAGAGAAAAGTTAATTCTATCGAAATACAAAAAACTTACATATTCAGGAAGTCCCGAAAAGGTGATTTTTATAGCTCAAGGTTTCCAGGTTTGAAAAGTTTGTTTTTCTAACATTTGTTTCGTGTTTTTGGCTCATTTGTGTGTGTGTTTTGATTTTATACAGGGAAAAAAATATTATATATATTAAAAATCGGAAAATTTAAGGAACTCGTTGTTTTGTTAACTAATCTGAACTAACCTGAACAATTTTTAAAACACATTAATGATGACAGATCAAAATCAACAAAATCAAAACAACGACTTTCAATAGTTATTTACATTACTAGACGCGAAAGTTAATTTTTTGGCGTGAGGAGGTTTTTGAACAGCCTAGGCGAAGCCGAGGTGATTCAATACCTCCGAAGATCAAAAAAGGCTTTCGCATCATGTAATGTATTAAATTTTTTCTACTACTGTTCTGTGATCAATATATTATTAAGTAATGAACTTTGATACTTTGATTTTATTCAAATTATAATGATGAAATAAGGTTTTTCCACCTGTAAAATAATCCATGACAACTAGTTATTTGAGTACTGTCAGAGTCTGTCAGTTCCAATTTTTTAATTTCGCTAGTCTAAAATGTTCTCCCAAGACCAAAACGTTGCTATTCAGAAGGCGGCCGAGTTGGCATGTGGCTCACTGTTACCTGAGAAGTCGAAAGATAGATAATATCAAACGTACAACCTGTTTCTGGAATGGTTCGCGAATAAAAACGTTTCTTAAATTGACGAAAATGTGATGTTAGCGTACTTCTTAGAGAAATCTGAAGCCTTATCAACTGCGTCCCTATGGTCACAATATTTCATGCTCAAATTGACTATTTCTGTGAACAAAAATATAGGTATTTCGCAGTTTAAGAAACTCATTGCATTTATTAAACGAAAAAACAATGGTAAAAAATCTAAAATTTTCAGAAAAGAAGAAAGAATAATGTTTTCACTTGACGCTTCTAATTATAGCTATTTATCTATGAAAGTGATAGCAGTAATGGGAATCGCTGAAGCATGCCGCACCGATGAGATCCATAAAATGAGGTTGAAAGACTTCGAAATTAAGGATGATGTTGCTATAGTTAAATCCTCCAGAGCAAATACAAGGTTCAAAGAAGTTTTGTGATAACCGATGATGGAGGTCCAGTTTCTTTTGTGAGGTTACTACAAGATTACATTAAACTTCGGCCAAATAATGCACAAGACGAACGCGCCGTTCTATCGCTATGAACGAGGTAGGTGTGTGAATCAGGTGATTGGAAAACACACTATCTCGAATGTTCCCAAAGAAATTGCCAAATTTTTAAAACTTCAAGACATAAATAAATATATTGGTCACTGGTTTAGCAGAACATCAGCTACGTTTCTCGCAAATGCTTCAGGTGTCGACATTTTGGATTTGAAAAGACATGGCGGTTGGAGGTCTTCGTCCGTTGCGGAGGGATATATTGGTAATTCGTATACTAATGAAATCGAAATTTTCAAAAAGATCTTAAATGGAACTCCTACTTTTATTCCATATCTAACGAGGTGACAAATAGAACGAGTTGTAATATGGTTCAAGTTCAGGATAATACCGAGACTCTAATACGAAGCGGCGAAGCTATTGAATTGAATAATATTCCATCAATTTATTTTTCCAACTGTTCAAATTTCACTATTAACCTTAATGGTAATAAATAACTTGTATTAATTGTTATTATACCACTTTTTTCAATGAATATAAGCATTTTGTTATTAAGTTTTTTTCCAAAATTCGCTTGAATAAATACAATAAAAATTTCCTCTAAGTATTCGTGTTTTTTTGTTCTGGCACCTAAAGTAGTACTTTCGTAGCTAGAAACATACTACTTTCGTAGCTAGCAACGTATAATATTCAGGTAACTCTAATGTTTACTTTCGTAATCTTTCGTGTTGCTATGGCCCGAAGGTTAATTTATTTATACAGTTGTAGAAAAATTAAATGACATGACAACTCTGCTAATAAACTTCTCTCTGAATTGGAGACGTATTGCGCGAGCCCGGAGACGCTTTATTATGGTTTTATTTACTTTTAGGGCTATAATAAATAAAGATGGCGAGCTGTAAATTACAGTGTCTCCTGATCTTGATGACTTGATGAAAAATTTAAGCTGTGACATTTAAATTTAATAAATTTTCTTCACAAAATAACCTGAGGAAAATGTCATTAAGGAACACCCTGTATATGTTATTTAGGTCGATGATCAATATTTATTAATCAATATTATCTTGATGACTTGATGAAAAATTTAAGCTGTGACATTTAAATTTAATAAATTTTCTTCACAAAATAACCTGAGGAAAATGTCATTAAGGAACTGTATATGTTATTTAGGTCGATGATCAATATTTATTAATCAATATTATCTTGATGACTTGATGAAAAATTTAAGCTGTGACATTTAAATTTAATAAATTTTCTTCACAAAATAACCTGAGGAAAATGTCATTAAGGAACACCCTGTATATGTTATTTAGGTCGATGATCAATATTTATTAATAATATTATCATCACTACATGTTCATTTCTTTAATGTTTCGTTCGCAATTACTATAGTTTTTTACATTGCAGATAAGAAACAAGTAATGCTTTGAAATTGATGGTGTGTGACAAACAAATAAACTAGAAAATTAGCATGACTTAATAATACAAACGGCGTATGTGTTTTATCAATTACAGTTCGAATTATATAAATAAAACCGCCTACTGCATGTTTTAAAATTGGTTTCGACTCATTATTATAATTTCAAGCTTAAGGAAGATTCGATGACTGACACACATTTATGTGAGACAGAAATCATAAACAAGAATCTGAATATAAATGTGCATGTACACCAAACGGATTGAACATTAAAAGTAATTCATAAACTATACGATCTTAAGACAATTGGTTATAAAATTAAGATGTTTATATTTTTAATCGATCATTAGATTTTATGGGGTAATTAAACAGCGTGGTGTCTGCCATCAAACTGCCTCCAAGGCTTTTTTGACAATCTAAGAATATGGAAAATAAATACGGATGCTTCTCACGCACAATATCTAGTGTTGCAACACGGAGAAATACACTAACGGGAAAAAAGATCGAATTTTTTGGCGTATGTTAAAGGTAGAAACTTATTGCTGTAAATTAAAGTTTCCTAAACCTAATAAACATTTTCATTTATATAATATCTATAATATAGGTATACAAGGTGTTCCTTAATGACATGCTAATATTTAAGGAGGTGATTCCTCGAAACAGTTTAAGAAAAAAACTTCATATGAACGTATGTCCCAAACGTCTTAACTTTTGAGATACAGGGTGTTAAAGTTTTCAAAAAAATAATCTATTTTTTAATAATAAGTGTGATACTATTATAATATCTTTATGAAATTTGGTATACATCTTCTATGCATTAAGGAGCATTTTCTGATGTACAAACAATTTTATTATTTTTACTAGTGGCGTCTGTACGGGTTTTGCATTTAATAGTTTTGGAGAAAATAATAGTACGCCACCGCTTTCTTCATAAATAAAAATTATTTTTAAAATCTTCATTCATTTCTGAGCAAATTTGATCTTTTGATTTTCTTTCGTCCGACGCATGGTTTTTGCTTAAAAAATATAAAAATCGTTTTACTTCATGGTCAAATCGCTGAAAATCTGAAGCGGTGACTTGTGCTGAAATCTTGTCTAAATAGCCCCCTATCACAATGTCTGTGTTCAATTAAATTTATTTTTTAAGCGAAAACCATGCGTCGGACGAAAGAAAATCAAGAAATCAAACTTGCTCAGAAATGAATAAAGATTTTAAAAATAATTTTTATTTAAAAAGAAAGCAGTGGCGTACCATTATTTTCTCCAAAACTATTAAATGCAAAACCCGTACAGACGCCACTGGTAAAAATAATAAAATTGTTTGTACATCAGAAAATGCTCCTCAATGCATAGAAGATGTATACCAAATTTCATAAAGATATTATAATAGTATCACAGGTATTATTAAAAAATAGATTATTTTTTTAAAAACTTTAACACCCTGTATCTCAAAAGTTAAGACGTTTAGGACATACGTTCATATGAAGTTTTTTTCTTAAAATGTATCGAGGAATCACCTCCTTAAATATTAGCATGTCATTATGGAACACCCTGTATATACAGAGTGGCAAAAAAGTCACGCATAATGCCTGTAACTTTTGAATTACCTCGTATACGAAAAAGTGACCTTTATCAGAGTTGTTCAGTAAATTATTACCCACATTTCTACCTGCATGCATTTTTTCTGTAATTTCTGGATCGGTTGTCATGAAAACACCTTGACTCAACTGGTGGGTATTAGGTAGGAATAATTATAATTAGAAAGTTTTTCATTTTTGAGCTGTCATTATCTCGGAAACGCTTGAAGATAGGTGAAATTTACAATGCAAATATGCAATCATATGCATTTAAAAAAAGTAAGTTGGTCTCTATGGCAACCAATCCAGAAATGACAGAAAAAATGTATGCAGGTAGAAATGCGGGGAATATTTTACTGAACAACTTTCATGAAGGTCACTTTTTCGTATACGAGGTAATTCAAAAGTTACAGGCATTATGCGCGACTTTTTTGCCACTCTGTATATACAATAAATATTATATCACCTACCATAGACATCGTAACTATTAGACCGAACAATAACAAATAAACGTGTTGTCATCAATGTATTCCAGTGTAAAGTAAATCAACATTCAAGCTGCTCCCCTCCACTTGGTTTGCCAGACTTACGCCACAGAAAACGTAGTTTTCTGGGCTTACTCTGTTAAAAGTATTAACTTCTATGATTAACTAGATTGACATGATGTGGGAAATATATAACATTGCCTAAAACCTTGTAAAAAATCTGTAGTATGGCCACGCAGCAATAAAAGATCCGCCCAGATTTCATCATTTTCGTGGCCAGCCGCATCGACTCGATAATACTCGGCATAGCGGATGTTGTTTTCCTGGATTTTTGTCGCATGCATATGTAAAGGCAGCTTAATCCCCACTCCCGGCCCCACCTAGCTCCTCACAGCGTCTCGCCACCAAACGATTTCGGCATCACAATTTTATAGCATTTATGAATGGCGTGTCGGATCTATAGTTACGATGCCTATGTCACCTACTTTAAATAACTCACAGTTGTTTTATTCATACCATGATACTCGAGAAGATAACCCCACTCGCATGGGATCAGCCCATCTCTCTCGGACGCCTAGCGTCACTCGATGACAAATTTCTCCAGCAATAGCCAGATTTATATGACGTTTAAGGTTATGGTGTGGTTTATTTTGTTATTCGGTTTGTTTACAGATAAATGTGCATAACGTTTAATAAGTTATAATTAAAAACATTAAATTAAACATTAATTACTATGAATTACTGTGTAGAAGTGAAAAAATTCGGCTGGGTTCATTGCATTAAAGTTACAAAACAAACAAACAATTCGTTATATTGCAGACAGTAATGAAATGTGATTTTCCTGGGTAAAGGCGGCCTACTAAAACTAAACCTAGATTTTCTAACTAAATGTAATGAAATCTTTAAACATTTTAAGGGAGAGTCATTAATAATAACCACAAATTATTTAAAAGCCCTAATGGATTTAGCTAAATCTGTTTATTTAAATACAGAGGCAAAGCATCTTTTTTTTTAGATGCGAAAATATTACAATTAGAATTTTAAACAGGAATATTAAAGAAAAATCCAAAGCTGGGAAGAGAAAAGCGATGAAATTGTAAAATAAATGAATATAACATGGGTTTCTTTTGTAAATTTGTACATTTTGTAAACAAATAATAAGTACCTAGTTAATAAATTATTGTGTATAATTAAAAAAAAATGTTTAACAGCTTTTAAAAAAATTGGCGCGTAACAAAATAATTAAAATCTATTAATTTACTTCTATGAAACTCCAAAAAGTCTTCACAACACAGGGTACACGTTTTACTCTATTTTTGTTTTTTTAGAGAGCTTATTATAATAGGTGTATTTTTTTCAATGCGTTGCCTAACGAAATTAAATTGATTATTATTAAATTATATTTTTTTATTTATATGTTATTTTTTTACTTTATATTTCTTTGTAATCCTATCTCTTTTATTATTTATTGTGACTTTTCGGACTAACTTTAACTGTATACTTGACTCACTTTCATGCATTTTAATGCATATGGATATAAAGGCTTTTTTGATTTGATTTGATTCATGTAACCTTTATATAACTACTTATAAGTTGCAGAAAATGCCTATTGGGCCAAAAAATTGATATAATATTATTAGCTAAAAACTAGACTGTTACTGAGGAATTATTGAGATTTGTGCCTAGACTCTTTTGAAAGGAAACATTATTTGGTCAAAACATACCTAACGTTAGCTGGTGGGTAAAGTATTATTTTTTCTAATCATAAACGCTATTATGGCTTCATTTATGAACATCAATAAAGCCCTGGAGAAATAATTAATAATTTACCCATAGTTTTATAGCGTATATCCTCGTTAAAACGGTATAAAACTATATACTTCCAGAGCTCATCATAAAGCTGGCCATGTGTAATTTGATATATCTGCCATATTCTTTAATGATATTAAACCACAAACTGAAAAATTACCCTCAGGTTTATGTAGTCGTTTTCGTTATATCATGCTGTAACTGTAAGCACCTAAGTTATAACCATCTTAACAGATTCTAAACTTTAAATAATTGGATTAACCATCTTTATAAAGGCAATTGCGTAGAGCAAAAATTATGATAATAAGTTAATATTTATTTAGAAAAATAAGATTGAAATAATTCTTACAATTCGTATGGATTAATATATAATCTCACTAGACAAGCAGGGCACGGACTCGACAAAGGCACGGTATATGCTCAAAAAGGGAAAAGGGCTTCCGCGAGTATTCAGAGCATGAACCGCCACTGCACATTAAACCAAGTATTTTTTAATAGCAAATGGATTACTTCACCAGAGTTTAAAATCAAATTCTTCTGTGAAATAACATGCCCACCTCAATCCATGAATTTACTATTAACGTTTACATTAGCATAAAGCATATTCTATGGTATCATCAATTATCAATCAATCGATCAAATTAAATCAATAAAAGCAGTTTTGACTGAACCATTAGGGATAACAAAGTTAAATTTATATTGAATTAAACAGATCAACTACTGTTGTGAATAAGTAATTCAGAGGTCTATCCTTTTGAATTCTGCTTAAAATATGGTTAATTTTTTGAAAGATGCAAATTTGGGCTATGATGGCGGGATCAAGGAGAAAAAGATAAGCTAAGCACACAGCGCGGCGCGTAGGCTACGAAACGAATTTAAGGAATATGGACAAAAAATAAACATTGTTGCCATACTCGGTTTAAATGGCAAAAAGATATCAATTTGTATGTATGGTATTAAATATGGGCAAAAAATATCAAACTTTATGCGATATTAAATGTACTACAAACTTAAAATACTCTTCTTTGATACGAGACCACTTAGATATAGCAAATATTTTGTTTACTTAAGCTTGTAAAAATTAATATAATTTGAATTTTATTGGCTGACAGTTGGCAACACAACTGTGAACGGTGCTCGTTCGTTAGCCTGTTTGGACGTTTCGTGAAAAACTAACCTTAATTGTTCTATGGTTTCGTTCTTATAATTTCTATTTTTAACAAAAATTCCAAATATTTTTATAAATATCATTAAAGAACTGTAATTTTAAAAACAAAAGTGCACATACATATCTCTGTCGATAACGTTGTTTACTATTTTTGATAATTGCCGAAGCGTTTAAATAACCGGTGCAAAGAGCTAATACCTTCTCTAATAGGCTATTTTCAGGAGGAACTTAACAACAATGGCCCATTGTTACCCTTGACAGCAGTTAGAGAATTAAATTGAAAGAGTATGTTAAGGTCTACATATTTTATTTCTTCTAATTATTAGATTGACCTAAAAAGAAAGTTCTTATTCAAAGAGTTGTAAATGTGTCAAGATTGGATGTAAGTTCTACATGTGACACTATTTATGAAATGTACGAAACAAGTAAGTTGTATTATTCAAAAACTAATATTTTACATTGGTTATGGTTAAGTTGTAACTGTTTTTAGAACATCACGTAACTTTGACAACTTTAAGTAAGAAATTAAAAGACAGACAACTGTTTTATGGTTGTCTTAACTCTTTAGGAAGCCTCTTAAAGGAAATAGGCTTCGGATGGAAAAAAAATGAACCGAGGCGAGGGCTTATGGAACCTTCCCATGTAGCTTTCAAACGACTGCTATTTTTGAAAGAATATATGAAAGAAAAAGACGCATCCTTGTACCAATTCGTTTTCTTAGATGAAACATGGATATTTCAGATTGGCAATCCCCATTGAACGATGTAGCAGGTATGCAACATCCCCAAAAATTTAATGTGTGGGCACTGTGGGCAGGTATAATTATTGGAAACAATATTATAGGGCCTTTCTTTCTTCACGGAAACTTGACACTTAGATCGGCTTCGGATTACAATTATACCACATTTGATTACTTTGTGCATGATCAAGATAACGATCAAACAGTAGGGAATGACATTTGGTTTCAGCAAGATGAAGCGCCACCGCATTTTGGTATACATGTCAGAAACAATTTAGATCAAACGTTTCCTGGGAGGTGGATAGGTAAAAGACGACCCATTAAATGGCCTCAGAGATCTCCAGATCTGACACCTTAAGATATCTAGCTCTGAGGTTACTCTGTATACATAAGTTTGCAATTATTTCATGCGTAAATCCATGTGTTTGGCAATAGTACAAATAAATATCTATCTATATATCTAACTTTTAATAAATTGCAATGATGCAAATGCCTCTTCCAAATTATATAGCTGGTTATGTTCCACGGGTAGTTACAAACATTGTACAGAAAATATGCGAAGAAGCGGTACTATTAAAAAAAATTGCCATTATTCATAATGTTATTTTAAAGTTATGTAATTATGGCAGGTGCCGAGGTTCACGAAAAAAAAATATAAACAGATTGTTTTTGCCTGCAGCTGTATTGAAAAAAATACCTAACCATTGTTTCATTTAACGAGCAACTATTTAACGCATTTCCTATAAAAGAAGAAAGAGAAAAATAGACGCAAAGTAAATTTATAGCACGGTCTTTAGGTTTTACTATGTGTAGTCAGAATGTAAGAAACAATGTGTGTACAAACACTTTGCTTTGAGATTACAGAAAAGCACGATTAGCTAACTAGGAAGTTATATTTTAGGTTCAGTTTGGCATACGAGAATTTGCAAAGAAATTAACAACACAACAGAAAATATGTAAAACTTGCATGGAAAAGCAAAAATTGCATGATTCTAGATTTTGGTTCAAGAAAATCATTGTATTGTGATTTAAATTATCCGTAATGCTCCAAAATTAATCAGTGTAATGAAGTGCATTAATAAACGGCGTTTGCTGTCTACCGAGCCCGCCCGCTACTAACCAAATTAAACATCTACATGGCAACGTTCTAACCTAAGAGGAAAATTTGCTGCATAAGCGACTCCAAACAAATAAACCATTTTAGCACCAAGAGGTGTGAAAAGTAATTCGGTCTGGTCCGGTCTCTGCGAAAGACAGATTTGGTACGATATATGGTTCTCTTAAGCTCCTTCTACAATGACCGTAAAATTTAAAGTTACCGCTTTTATATAAAAAACTAAGAATGGGTTTGAAGTTGCACTGTGCTCAGGTTAGTGATCAAGACAGAATAAGAAAAACCTAAGCAGTCATACACCATATAACAAAATGAAAAATCTCGCAACAACAATGCTGATGTGATAAAGATGGTGATAATACTGATGATGATGATGATAACAATGATGATATCAACAACTTCATTAAATTTACAGATTCTCTCGTTGATTGATACCTACTCTTCTTTTACCCAGACAACCTGAACTATCCTGAAACATGCGGAATTATGGAATAGAAACAATTTTATTGTGTAACAATTGTAGAAAAGGCCTAAAACCAACTAACTTTCATGTCTCCCACGCATCAAATAATTAACTGCGAGAAATGCACGTCGGCGGCAAGTCCTTCACGACGTGTGTAGTCGACCAGCCTCTTTGCCCCACGGTTCCTCCGTTTTGTCGTACTAGAGCTTTGCTGCGTTGTCAATAGTTAGTTCTTAGATTTCCTTAGTAACTTGAACCAAATAACCCGGACTCTGCATAAATATATTTAGCCATGTTGGAGACAACTGATGCGTATTCCTCACAAAATTTGATATTGTATTGTATTGTATTGTATAAAACGGGGTGGTTTGCTACTGCATCCCTTACACCTTATAGCATGCGGCCAAAGAAATCTTCTACAGCTAAGTTCTTCTCCTCGTGATATTTAAAGTTTCAGGGGCAAATTTTAAGTTGTTAAAATGCTCTCTAAAATACGTAAGCTATTGACAGGTTAGTGCTTTATATTTGCAAAGGGTATGTTCCTCAGTTTGGTTGTCTCTTTGCATCCTCAGTTTTTCCTTTTAAGATGATATCGCCCAAGCAACGTTAAAATATCGGTGACCAGTTTTAGTTCAAAGCTCTTTAATATGGGTGAGAGAGAACAATTTTCGTCTGCCTTTATTTTTTAAGGTTATGTTTAGGGGCAGAGCCCCAAATGTGAGAGCACTACTCCAGCAAAGGTCAAAAGCTTCCAAGAAGTGTCCCAAGCTTGTGCTAGGTTGCCTTAGCTATGACCGCAACGTGACCATGCCGAGAGATGTGGCTAATCAAATTGACACCATGGCTGTATGTACTTAATCAATGCAAGGGATGAGATGGCGAGGGAATAAATATGAATAGGTAAATGTATTAGAGGGAAAAAGAGATAAAAGTAAAGTTGGGTGTTCCTAATTTCATAAAGATCTGCTCAGATTAAACCAATACCAGTGGAACAGTATCTAGAAATAGAGAAAGACGCGAAGATTGCCCTACTTTGCCCGACGCCGACGCCGACATCTGATTTAAAAGCAATGCTGTTTTTATGAAGTGTCTGTTTCATACTCTTTTTTCCCCTGTGTATTATGCATTTATGATAATCCAATTATTATCCTTTTTTATCCTATACTTGATTGATAGTCAGCAATAATTGTTTGCTCATTTTTTCTTTTGTCCCATCGATTTTTTTGTATCATTTGGCAACGTTGCTCGACCTTTTGCCGCAGGATAGATGAACGTTTGAAAAATCAAAAACCCTCCTAACCTATTGACGCAACTCGATCAGATTTTCATATGGGTTTTTTACTGTCCACCTAGTTACGTGGTTGAAATTATGTCAAATTCGGCGTGCAAAAAGCGACGATAAACAAGAAAAACACAGACATCTGGCCATGCAAAAGAGCCGAAGGAAAAGAAACGACAAAAGAAAGATAGCGATACTTTAGTAGGAGTCACAAATGCATAAGTTTTATGACTTATTGGCTGCATAGGTATGAATAAAAGGAACAAACCGAAAGAGAAATTATTTGGATGGTTACGTTCCCATAACAAATAAATAATAATTATAAATTATCGGGTTCGTGATACATGATAGTAGTCGTCAGAATTTAATAGCCATCATTGCCCCTAAATAAAATTTAATATGCTATATGATGTAATTTTTTTCAGAATTCAGGATGATTAATAGACAAAGAGAGATATAAATTATTAGCGACTTAACAGTTCTGGCAAATTACTCGAAATGCAAATATTGGAAAACATATCATTAAAGGAAATTTCGCAGACCTGTTGATAACTAAACAAAGGCAAGGTTTACAGACAAAAGTAACAAATGGGGACAACAGTTCTAATTATCTTAGATCAAAATATAGTAGTAGTGTAATATCCGCGTATCTGTCCATTTATTGCAACTATATCCCAACTATGTCACTGATTAAAACTGGATGTATTTTATGATATGAGAAAGCCTTACCCAAAAGTAAATGCGTAATGTCGCTGGGTAGTTTCACCTTAATTATTTAATCAGTAGAAGTAAAAATAGTAAAAAAGAGAATTTCACCGTTTCAAATTTTTAATAAAAGTTACTTAGTTATATCAATACATTTGTAATACAGTTGACCAGCCAATACATTCTTAATGTCTTAGGTGAATTCTGCTAAAGGCAGGGCCGGATTTATGACAGGGCTCCCATATTTAAAGAGCAATTATTATTACTTTATACAAATAATTTCCACTTTGGGTCAGTTAGGATAGTGTGTTATGTTTTCTGAATTTCTTGGAACCCTGGACCCCTAAAATCAAACGCTACTAGCATAGGGACCCCCGTGAACAGATTTTCAAAATAAAGTTTCCATACTGAAAGAATTACATGGAAACTTGGAGTACAGGGTGGCGCCTTTTCGACGTACATTAGGGGTTTTGGCGAAACTATACTAGATACAAAAAATTTAACCACGCACTCCCGTTCTCGATTTTTATTACTAATTCAAGCCTGTAAGGAGATCATAACTATACCTTGATTCGTTTTTGACATACAAGATGTCTTCAAATTTTTGATAATTTGAAGTGCTCCTTGTATCTTAGTTATTATTCCCAAACAACGTTAACAATATCGTTTTTTACTCCCCTTCCGTTCTCTTTGTTGTCAACCCCCCCCCCCCCCCCCACCACACCCACCGGCCACCGAACCTATTCCTGACTGCGCCACTGTGAATACTTTTAATAAATTATTCTTTTGGAACTAAATATTTTTCTTCTTTAAAATTAAGCTACAGAAAATCTATTTTCTTTTGTATAATGGTCCCATTTATTACATTGATATTATTGGCTACGTAATTTGACAGTCCATGAATTTTTAGGTCATTTTTGAGATTTTGAATTCTAGAAAAAAAAAATTAATTGAAGCTTTTTGTTCAATGATCGGACTGTCAAAAAATATGCAGGGTGTCTCATTTAAAATAACCCAACTTATATTGTGTTATAACGCAAAAAATAGAAAGTATAGAAGATATATTGTACAAAGAGCACCTCAAATTATCAAATATTCAAATATATACTGACCGGCACGAAAAACGAGCACCCTTAAATTTTACCGAATTGTAAAGCTCTATAACTTTTTTGCTTTCTAACCGATTTTATTGATGATTTTTTAGGCATATAATAGGTCATTATCTTGACTTTAAAGTATTGGTTTCAAAGTCATATTATACGAGGGAAACCAATATGTTGTTTTTAGGCCTAATTTTAAATCATCCTGTGAAGTTGTCAGACATGCCAGGAATTTTAAGGAGCTAGTAGGTATTAAGGTGTGTCTATTCTTAACATTTTGTTTTTTGATTTGTCTTGATAGCTTTATTTTTGTCAAAGTTATGGGTTTTTAAAGAATGCACTTACAATTTACAGATATTTGAATCCCAAGCAAGCCTCCGAGCTCCGGTAATATTGTTCAACACATCCATGGAATATTGTTTTCATTTCCATGGAATCATTTTGATGGCGTCCTTTTAAATACATAATTGTTGTAAGTTGTTAATTATTTTGGCAGAAATGAGTTTAAGCTCAGAAGTGGTATCGGCGATTGTGGCGTTAATTCAAGATGGCAGAGACCAAAGTTATGTCGCCAATAGGTTTAGATGTACGCGAAGTACAGTGCAGCGTATTTACGCTCGTTTTCTTGAGACGGGTTCTTACAGCAGGCGCCCAGGAACAGGCCCTCGTAGAAGAAGTTCTAATAGAGATGATCGTTTTATTATAAATTTATCACTAAAAAATCGACATTTACCATCAGTACAAATAAGAAATGAAATACATCATGTAAGGAACGTAAACATAAGTGAGCGAACTGTTAGAAGTAGGCTAAATGAAGCAAACCTCGTGTCAAGACGACCTGCTACGGGACCAGAGCTTAATAGGGAACATCGTCTCACTCGAATGCGATTTGCCAGAAAACATCAAAATTGGAGGAAAATGATTGGAGACGGGTATTATTTACTGACGAATCCAGATTCTGTTTAAGATCCCCAGATGGACGGAAATTTCTTTCCTCTATCCTAATAGAAAAAATAACAACCACTGCCTTACTGGCACCAGTAAATCCCCATATTGTATGGATCCTGTCTGGATGCATTTGATAGCAGGTGAATTCAAAAACTTCTGAACTGGCTAACTTTTGGTATACGACGAGATAAACATGGGCGACGGGCAACGCATGCAACCTGTTTTCTTTTTAAATACTTAAATACAAAACCGCTTCTTAGAAAGAAAATATTGGCTAGTCTTATAAATTGTACAGGGTGTTCCAACGAGAACTGAACAGGGATTTATATCTGACATTCCCTGTATTTTTAGAAAAACCCAAAATAGCCAATCGATATATTTTTTTCAGTCGACTTCAATAATCTCACCAAAAAAAAATTGAACCAAAAACAAGCTACTTATGCCATCCATGTAACATTTCTTAAATGGAACGCCCAATTTTTTATATGATTTTTGAAAAATCACATTTTTTTACTTGGTGAAAATTTTTAACATTTTGCGATAGCTGGTTTTATTACATTTATATTATTATCCTTAATAATTATATCATAGCTGTGGAAAAGCCAAAAAAATTTCAAACCAGCAAATACCAAGGAAGGAAATAAAACAATCAAGTATTCCTCCACAAAATTTTAATTTTTTTTTACATGTTTTGGGCGTCTTCGTCCATCTTCAGGGAATACTAGAAGAGGTTTCAAATTGGTAAAACGACCAATTAAAATGGAATAAATAATGACTTACCCAAAATCGAGTTGAATAAAATCAATCAAAATTAATGAGTGCAACTAGTGAGTGAGCAGGAACTTAAAAAATTTTTGAAACAGGGTGAACTTGCAAATTAAATTATGAAATTGTCATGTTCATTGTATGATGTTGTATTATATTATGTGAACTGTGAAAAGGTATCTTAGTTTGAATAATTTTTTTTTTTTTAATTGAGACATTTTAAATTTTATTGAGTATTTTATGATGGTTTAAAAGAAAATTTTTAAATTGTGAAGAAAGAAATTTAATTAAACTTTATTTTTAAAGACATGGTTCGTATTAAAATGTTAATTTAAAGAAAATTGGAAGAATGGTGATTAGCACTATTTAAAATTATTTAAAAAAGTTTTTAAAATTTTTCATTTTTTAAAATGATATATATTTTTCATTTTTGGCTACCATGGGGCATATACCCATTTTTCCAACTTTCTCTAAATTAACATTTCAGGAGCCATGTCTCCAAAAATAAATTTCAATTAAATTTCTTTCTTCACAGTTTAGAAATTTCCTTTTAAACCATCATAAAATACTCAATAAAATTTAAAATATCTTAATTTTCAAAAAAACTTTATTTAAACTAAAATACTTTTTCACAATTCACATAAAATCTTCATACAATCAGCATGACAATCTCATAATTTAATTTGCAAGTTTATTCCATTTTCAAAAATTCCTACTCACTTCTGGTGGTACTCAATAATTTTATTTAATTCGATTTTGGTTAAGTCATATTTTTTATTTCATTTTAACTGGTCGTTTCACCAATTTGAATCCCTTCTAATATCCCCTGAAGATGGACGTCTAGACGCTCGAAACATTTAGGGAACATTACCCACATTTCTCTATTACAATTTTGTGACATTAAAGGCGTTACCCAATTATAGCTACCTCACCTATGAACCTATTAAATTAAACAGGTTTTGATCAAATTATGACACTAACCTGAAATCCCAAACAACTTTTTAATTCAAATTGTATTGTTTTAGACTTAGTTTCGCACTTAGCAACTATTACTAGAATATGCCGGCTTTAGTAAGTACATGGGTAATCTCTAGGGTAATTTTATTAATTTTCTCTCTGTGCTTCCTCCTCTATCCTCTCTTTCCCCTTCTTCTTCCCTCATTCATACTTCCTTTCTTATTAATTTTACTATCTAATATAATATAATTAATTAACTCATAATATATGTAAGTATTTAAACAACCCACAAGTTTTTTCTGAATTTTTTTAATGGCTTGAACATCACCTACAGGATTCATTAATATTATTAACTAACACTGGTTCATTTTTATCGATAGTAGGAGGATATACCCTCTGCTATAAACCTGACAACAGTGCATCAAACAATCAACGTTTTTCTGCACTTTTTCAGGGTTTTTGTAAAACAGTTTTTATTTAATTTGACGAAGAAGTGATATTTTTGTGATACTGGCAAAATTTTAAAGATTACATGCAAAATATTGTACCTATAAGCAAAACAAGTTTTAATATTTTTTTCTCGAATACTAGTAGTGTATGCAAAATATTAGCGAAAAACTTGCTGTTTCCAGCTTTCCGAATAGTTACTAAGAATTTCAATGTGTGCAATTCCACAAAACCATTTTTTATCTAAAAAGCCCTTATTATACCTCAAAAGAAATAACTACCTACCTATCAATAAACCTTATGCCATGGCAACTTATCATTTTAGTTAAGAATAGTTATAATATCAAGGAAAATAATAATTAGTGAGCGGGTGTTTCCTTAAAATATTACCGCTTCTCGCTCAAAGCCTTTGCATTTTGCATCGTGTCTAATCAAGACAAAGTTTTACACTTCGATTGCCATTTATTGATTGGCCATGCTTGATTTCAGGCAATTTCGCAAATTTAATTTTCATATACGCCGGATGTTTATTTCACTTCTTTTGAACAGTTGCCGTGTATTTGCAAATTTTCTGTTTTAGTTTTATGGACTTGTTATTTTGCTCAAAGCGAAAAAACAAATATTTCTGGCATGGGAATAATTAGTCATTATTTAGTTATTGTATATTGCAAGTCATATTTTTATGTGCAATGTTATTGACCACAGCTGACACTTGAGTAGTACCTAAAGCTTCCGCTGAGGCGCTCTTAAAAAATCGAAAAAATATTTGCAAAAGTAAAAAAGTGTTACCTACCAGAAACGACTTGGCATTTTTCTCATCTGCAAGGTTCTCGTTTGTCCCTCGACCAAAAAAATATGTCCACACTGTGCATTAATGTTCTCAAAAGGTATTTCGATGCCCGATAGTCACTAATCACTCAAAAAACTACGAATTTTAACACGAAACTCGAGAAAACGCGTGCTGGCTTGGTGACATGCCGCGCTGCAACGTGTTCATTTTGATCAGATGACGGCGACAGAGTCGCCTGACATTTCCAAAGCTTGCTAAGAAAAAACAATATCGCATTGTCAGTGACAAAAGTAATACAATACAGGGTTTTACATAAAAAAATGTCTACTTTTTATTGGAGTTTTTGAACACAGATACCTTAGGAATTTATATACAATAATATGTCTACGGAATGTCTTTGCCACGGATGCACTTCACAATGGATCAAAAAAAATTCCACATTTCAAAAAAATTATTTTTGCCAAACGCTTTTGGTTCTTAAAACATGATTCGCGTTGAAACAATTTTTGTTATAATATGTACAAGGAGCCTAAAACCTTGAAGAATATGCGATGTTGGCTGAAGAGAAGAGTACTTTTATTTTTAATATTTGATCAAAATGCAAGATAAAAAAGTCACTTAAAATTGAATTAGCATCCATAATTTGAAATTTCCATTAAATTCGATCTTTTTTTTATGATAAAGCACAGCACTGCCGGATTACTCCTTTAAGGCGCTCTACGAGCGGCGCGTGTGCGCAGGAAACGATTACCGTTGGTCTTGAATCTTTGTATCAGGGTATGTTTAGGAGCAAGGCTCCAAATATGCGAACAGTACTCCAGCGATGATCGAATATGGGCTTTGTGGAGCATCAAAAGTTATTGGGGTGTATAGAGGTTCTTAGTTCAGAAAAGTATTCCAAGCTTCGGCGAGGCTGCCTTAGAAATAGCCGCAACGTGACTATGCCGACTATCCACATTGACGCCAGGGATAAAACCAAGGGAATCGAGTGTCCCGCCATAACTATATCCGGTTCTTCAACATTAACTTTCTTAGAAAAAACTGCCGCTTGAGTTTTTTAGCGTTAAATTCTACTTGGTTACTGTCATCCCATGATAGAATTTCTTTTAGGTGTTTATTGAGATGTGAGACCTCCTGCTGCCTATAGAGATGTGCATTGATAGCCGATGTCCGAGCCTCCAATGTAAAAGATGAAACAAGTGTACTGTCATGAGTGAAGCTATACAGGGCTGCTCAGAACTCCGGAATAAAATTAATATAGCCTTAACCTTAAACTTTTGGGGAAAATGCTGGGAGACGTCCATTTAGTTTTATATATGCTCACATTTTGACGTTATTCGTTTGTTTTTTTATAGACATTTGTCAAAGGTATGACGACATCGATATATTTTTTAAATGGAAACATACAGCTTGTGATACATCATTTGAAAGCTAATATCTCGTACAGTATGCTCATAAATTTTGGCGCAATTCTGTCAAGCTATTTCAGAATGGCGACTGTTAAAAGTTAAAAAAAATCCCTATTTAAATAAGCGGAAATGATAAGTCATTAATGTTTTTTTTTACCTTTCAAGGTAAGAAATCTTCATTGTTTCACGTTCTGACATTTTGTGACATTGTGAACTTGTAAAATTAATTTAGGTATTTCCAAAGTATTATTTTACAATTTTCTAAACAAAAATGGTTTTGTCGAAAAGGCAGCGTATCGAAGTCTTGATATTGTTAGGATGTGGAGATAAAATAAGAAGTCAAAGTGAAGTGTGCACTTTATTTAATGCTAAATATCCGGAAAATCAAATTTTACAGGGCACTGTTAGTAAAATATTCCACAAATTTGATGAACATGGCACAGTAAAGGACTTGCCTAGGAATGGACGGCCACGTGTTTTAGGCGACGATGAAAAATTGGATATTGCATTATCTCTGCAGGATAATCCGCATGTTTCAACAGTTTCATTGGCTCAAAATCAGGATACATCAAGAGGTACCTACTATTGGAAGATTTTTGAAAGCAGAAAAATACCACCCTTATAAAGTATCTCTTGTCCAAGAGCTTTTAGAAGATGACTATGATAGGCGTTTGCAATTTTGCGAAGAAATGATGAGACGGTATGACGAGAGTAATAGGTTTCCATAGAACATATTATTTTCGGATGAAGCTACTTTCTATTTAAACGGAGTGGTTAACAGACATATTATCGTTTCTGGAGTCAAGAATATCAACGGATATTTGAAACGCATACTTAGCGGCCCCAGAAAGTAAATGTTTGGGCAAGTATCATTAATAACCGAATTTTAGGGACATTATTTTTGGAAGGAAACCTCACAGCTGAACGGTACCTGGATTTCTTAACCTTCGAGTTGAGGCCTGCTCTAGCTGTAATTTTTCCCAACGAAGTAGATCCAGATATACCTAATGTTGACGTGAAAGTTTGTGATTTTGTCTTATTTTGTTACTACAAAACTTAAATTTTTTTTCTCTTATTATTGAGTCCATATTATCTTTAAGATTATTTATTACATTTTACCGCTTCTACTTTTCATGGTACATTTTATTGCTCTTTCTTTTTCTACTCTTTGCATTATATTGTCCTATTTTTACATTTTGAACTTGATTATTTTATTTTATTTTATTTATTCGTACATACCTAATATGTTAGATTCCTACATCTATATAAGCTTGGTATATGAAAACTTTGTTTTCTTTGTCCTTGTTGGATAATAATAATTCTGAAATAAAGCTAAGCTAGTAGTAGTTAGCCGCCCTTAAGAAATCAAATGTTGTTCGGGAACCAGAAGTTATTTATTTGTTAAAATGGCCTCAAAAATTTTGGGTATTATTGACAGCAAGGAAATCCCTTTGTAGTTTCCAATATTGGTTCTTAAACGTGACTTAAAATGGGAAACAAGTTAGACTTTTTCCATTGCATGGGTAAGTGGGCGCCATCGAAGGACCTTTGGAAGAAAATACGTAAAAGCCCGACCAGTAATACCGTGCACCCCTTCACAAAGCCATCCGGCCAACCATAATGTGTATACAGTTTTAATTTACATCGGCCTGCATCCTGTATGTGACATAAAAAAGCGATTTAAAGAGTTAAAATAAACTCAACATAAACAAAATAAAAGTGCATACCTACCATCGGTTTCTTATTATCCGTACATTGAAAATCCTCGATATTAATCTGTTTGCAAAAGTGAATTTCTCCTGACACACCTTTATTTATGTAAATTATATTGTTCGGCGTATGACATATTACTTGGAATATATTGACAGTTTGCACAAAAGATTAATATTACGGCATATTTTTCCGTTAATATTTCAAAATTAATTTGTTTTGATTCATTTAGTTCATTATTTGAATTGCAAGATAATGAAATACAAATTATGAAACTGTATGTCTGATATTTGCAATCTAATTTTTCTTATGCCGAAAGAATGTTTTTTTTTCAATTTTACAATGTTGGTACTCAGTCACGTATAGTAGAAATATTTAGAAGTGTTATTTCATATTAATATAATACACTTGGAACACTTATTTCTCCTTTTTCTGATATTCTGATCTTAAATCTAAGAGCAACATAAGCTTTCCTAGTCTGTTATTATTTCATTTTGGTAGCGTTGGTGATAAGAACGCCAAGAAGTGTCGTTTTTTGACGAGCAGTTGTAATTTGTTTGCTAACAAAATAACATCAATTAGATTTTAAAATTCTACAGGAAATTTCATTTTGAATGTTATATTACTCGTTAGTATTTGGCTCGCTACTTGAAACCGAAGCTCGACAATAATCTAATGAATAAAAAACAACAGAACCACATAAATAAGAAAACTAAGCACTCTAAATAACATTTCAATAGATGTATAATAATATTCCACAACATAAAAAACATCACCAACATCTACATTGTAAAGAAAAAGTTAAGACAATGTCCTGTAGCAAACTTTTAGAAACTATTTATTTGTATTACGTGTACATTTTTATGCTTTATTTAATTTTAATTTATTTTATTTAATTTTATTTAATTTTATTTAATTTTATTTAATTTTATTTAATTTATCCAATTTTGTATTTTATTTCATATCTGTTTTCCTTTTGGTGCCATAATGAGAATAGAACGCACAACTAGTTTTGCAAAATGTTTACGTAGTTATTACAAATTATTAATGAATTAGGCATAATTTTTTGTATTTACTTCCATAGATAGTATTATACATATGATCCTAGAAAAAATAGTCTAGAGGGTTCAAGTCTGGAAATCGAGGTTATTGCACCACCCCTACTTATCCGTCAACCCGGAAAAGTATCATCTCACCAAGTCAGAACTAGTTCGAAGTGAGCAAAGAAAACTTTTTATTTAATGGCCTTAAGCTTGAAAAAAAACGAATATTTGGCCTAATAATATTGTGGTATGCAACGCAACTTTTAATCACATTTCTCCCAAAAACGGTTTATCCTGGCGACATGGACTAGTACCTTTTTCTCTATCACTTTCTGACTAGTTTATTTTCGCACATAAAGTTCATTATAATAGGCACTAGAATCTCTACCTTGAAGAATTTCGTTGTTAATTAAATAAAATCATCTTCAGGGTGCCCCACTTGTGGGGCTGTAGACCGACTAGAGGGCATTTTTCGATGTATGTTTATAAAAAAAATATAAATATTGGGGAATGTAGATTACGTCCTGTATGTAGTATCTTAATTTTGGGACACCCTATATACAGGGTGTTTATACGGCAAAAATTAAAGGAATTATTCCCTTGACTGGTCTAAGAATATTTTGTCCGATTTTTGAAAATCCGCTTCATCATTCAATTCATCAAATGAAGTGAGAATGAGATGTTACACACAATCACGATGTTCCAAATGTTAAAATCTTTGTCTTAACTATTGTTTTTTCACCTTGTCCTATTTGGCGCCCCTATTGTGCAACTTTTATGCATTTTTAATACTTCTTTAAATCCGAATAAGGATGGACATGAAATATCTCTATAAATTTTATGGCGTTTGTGTAAATACCTGCGCCTATATTTTTATTAGCTAAAACATTTCACATTTCGTGGGAATCGGTAAAACAAATACAATATTTACAATTCTTAACTCAAATTTTATATGCCTTCTTGTGCTAAGTGTTGTCCTCGACATTTGTTTGACTTTGTAAAACAAAAATTATTCCTGCTGCCGGTTTGTGCTTCTTCTGTCTTCTTATGTATGCAAACTACAGATCTATATTTGGCGGCAATTTACTCAGATAAACAATTTCTATTGTGTAAAGAAATCGCCAGCTAGCCTACCGCGATTACGAATTACCAAGCGTGGGTAAGTTACATGTTTATGGAAAGTCATGCTGGTTTATAAACAATTTTATTTAGACTTCGCTAATTGTTGACTGCCCTAGTTAGCTGTGCCCGTTCTAAAGTGACTTTCTTTTGAGACAAGCCGTAATTATTTGGCTGGTCAAATTTCAACCCTATCTCAGGCACTTCCTACTGGACATTTAAGGCCCTACCCGATGGGTGGAAGGAAGGGGAAATCGTCCCTATACATAAAAAAGGAGACAAAAAGAAATGCACAATTTATAGTGGAATAACCCTTCTAAATACATGCTATAAGATACTCTCCAATATCCTGCTGGAGAGAATGAAACCATATACCGAAGAGATCGTTGGGGACTACCAATGTGGTTTTAGATCAAATAGGTCCACCGTAGACCAGATTTTTACCATTAGACAAATAATGGAGAAATGCTGGGAATCCGACAGAGAATTCCACCAAATGTTTATTTATTTCAAACAGGCATTCGACAGAGTATGTAGATCAAAGTTATGGCAAGCAATGCAAGAGCTTGGATTCCCAATGACAAAAGTATGTATGGAGGATACGCGATGCAAAGTAAGAGTGGTACAGAGTCTCTCCGAATCCTTCAGTATCAATAATGGTCTCAAACAACGTGATGCCCTTTCACCTTAACTCTTTAACATAGCATTGGAATATATAATTAGGAACTCCAAAATCGAGAAGCCAACTGCTATCTTCCATCAAGAGGGACCCAACCTGCTCCTGGCTTTTGCAGACGATGTCGATGTGATTGGCAAAGACTCCTTCATAAAGTTCGAAAAGGAAGCAGAAAGGATAGGCCTCAAAATAAACGAAGACAAGACCAAGTATATGTACCTTAGTAGAAATAATCGGAACCGAGATAGAGTAGGACAAAGTTTCTCTATCGGAGACTACAACTTCGAGCGGACAAGACAATTCAAATATCTGGGCACAAGTATCAGTGAAAACAACGACATCACAGAAGAGATAAATAGCAGGATACAGGCGGCAAGCAGATGCCTTTTTGCTCTTCAAAACCTAATAAAATCTAGAATACTTACCAGGAAAACTAAGCTGAACATATACAAAAACATTATAAGACCTGTCGTAATGTATGGATGTGAGACCTGGACACTAACGGTTCCAAGCGAAGAACGACTTAAGGTCTTTGAAAGGAAAGTGCTAAGAAAAATATATGGCCCAACTAGAGACGAAAACACAGGGCAATATAGAATAAAAACCAACCAAGAACTCAAAGACCTCCACACGGATACCAACATAATAAACGAAATAAACGCCAGGAGACTACAGTGGACAGGACACGTTAAAGGAATGCCAGATGATAGAATGGTAAAACTGGTGTGGGAGTAGGTTCCAGGGGGAAAACGTTCATTAGGTCGGTCCCGCCTCAGATGGAGAGACAATATTACAATGGACCTAAAAGCCATGAAAATCGAAAATGGCCCCGATCGGATGCTTGATAGAGAAGGATGGAGACGTGTGGTCGAGTCGGCAAAAACCCACCCTGGGTTGTGAAGCCACAGATGATGATGATGATGATTTAAGGCCAAAAAAACACGGATTCAAAATCAAATATTTTACTAATTCGTTACCTACATCACAAAACTTAAGACCTATTATCTAAATGATGATTGTGCATTTAAATAAAAAAAAAAAGAAGTTTTAATTAGGGTTAAAATGTAAATAAACAAACACAACACAATATAAAACGTACAGTAGTTTGAGACTTAAAAGTCCAGAATCCATATACAAAGTTTTTGTAAAAAACCGTATTTCCCCTTTAAAAATAACTTCAATGTCATTTACATGTCCTTTATAGTTGACAAGGGCGGTTTAGCTTTTCAACATGGGGGGGGGGGTAATTTCAAATCCCAATTTTTTTTAAAAAATGGTATCAATTACCTATTCATTTAGATAGGTACTTTTTTTTTTAAACAAACATGCAGTAATAAATAGAAAAGCTCTTATTAACCTGAAGTAATCAGAAAACAAGTTGGGGGGGGGGGGGGGGGGTATATAGCGCCGCAGACGAAAAATTTTTGGGTGCCACGCCCTTTTTTCAATGATGATGCTTAAAATTCTAAATTCATGGGGGGGGGGGTGATTACCCTATTCCCCCCCCCCCCCGTAAAACCGCCCTTGATAGTTGATAAAAAATAGGCATTAAAGTTTTTGATTTTTTTGCCAGCATGTTTCATCTAAGATATTGGCCCACCATTACTCCTAAGTACTAACCTAAAGTCGCGCATAATAGGTACCTGTAACTTTTGAATTACCTCGTATACGAAAAACTGACCTTTCTGAAAGTTGTTCAGTCAATTATTACCCACAATTGTACCTGAATGAATTGTTTCTGTCATTTCTGGTTTGGTTGCCATAGAGACTAACTTACTTTTTTTAAATGGAACACCCTGCATATGATTGCATATTTGGATTCTACTGGGAAATCTCTGAATTTTTTGTATTTCAAATTTTTATTTATTTAAAATTGTAACAAACTTTATAATAACAAAACAAATAGCCTAGAATATTGAACAACTTAACATCGAAATAATAAACAAGTGAAACCTTTTCAGTGGATCAGGTGTTCAAAATGACCACCATTTTCTGCTAAGCAGATCGCCAGTCGATCCCTGAACCCGTCTACAACGTTTAAAAGGAACTCCTCTAGAATGGCCCGAATCTCAGCACTAATTCTGACTTTTAAAGATTCTCAGTCATTTGGACGGTTAACGTAGACTTTGTTCTTTAAGCGTCCCCACAAAAAGAAGTCGAGGGGGATTAAGTCCAAGGATCGCGCTGGCCAGTCAATAGCACCTCTACTGCCTATCCAACGTCCTGAGAATTGTTCGCTTATGTATTGTCTAACATTTGCCGCATAATGCGCAGGTGCTCCATCTTGCTGGAACCATACCTTTTCGTTTATGCCATTATTTACACCCGGTAAAACCATTCTGCAAGAAGGAATTATGTGATTCCTGAGAAGGTCCATATATTTTTCGCCATTCAAATTAGCATCTATGAAAAGGTTCCACAATATGTCTACCAAGTATGCCCACCCAAACATTAACTTTTTCGGGCCTCTGAGTATGACCTTTCTGGAACCAGTAAATATTCTCAGCAGACCAATAACGATAATTGTGTCTATTAACAATGCCATTTAAATGGAAAGTAGCTTCATCCGAGAAAATGATATTTGTTGCGTAGTTATTATCGTTATTGCATCATCAGCTCACAAAATTCAGTTCTTCTATCAAAATCGTCCTCGTTTAACTCGTGCCAATAACATGAACAAACTTTATCTTGTAGGGATGCATCTTCTCCTGCATAAACACATTTTTTACTGACTGAAACACATTAAAATCCATTGCCATTGGCCTGGATTATTGTGTTGGATTGTAATGTATTGAGAGCATGATATCTAAAGCTTTGTCTCCCCCGGTTACTGTTTTAGGTCGACCTGATCTAGCAGCTTCCCTAAAGCTACCGGTTTCTCGAAATTTCTTTACCACTTGACACACCGTTGACTGATTTATTGGAGGCCTATTTGGATATAATTCATTGAAAAGTTCTCTTCATATTTCCGTAACCGCTCATTAATAAAATTTCAACTCGTTATTTCTCATTCAGCTGAACCATAGTGTAAACAAATTAGAAATCAGACAACAGAAAATTAAGCAGGAACTCAAAATTGACACCTCTTATGTCGCTGTCATGAAAACACCTTGACTCAACTGGTGGGTATTAGGTAGGAATAATTATAATTAGGAAGTTTTTCATTTTTGAGCTGTTGAACATTATCTCGGAAACGCTTGCAGATTTTGAAATACAAAACATTCAGAATTTTCCCAGTAGAATCCAAATATGCAATCATATGCAGGGTGTTCCATTTAAAAAAGTATGTTCATTATATATATAATTATATTATATATATATAAAATTCATGAAGGTAGAAATGTGGGGAATAATTTACTCAAAACTTTCATAAAGGTCACTTTTTAGTATTCGAGGTAACTCAAGAGTTACAGGCATTATGACGGATAGCATTAGGCATAGAACATAGTATAGATTTTTGATAGAAAATTGATTGAAGAAGCAATGTTTGACATAAAATATAAGGTGTCCTATTTAAAAAAGTAAAGTAGATATTAATTAATTAAATAAAAGTAGTTTTTTAAACCAGGAACTATTTATTTCGAAACTTTTTTTTATGTCATAAACAGGAAAGAATATATTTCGTGTCTAAATATAGGGGTCTTTTTTTTAGTCTTTTGCAAACCCTAAACATAACCAACTTAAAATCGTCCTACAATATCCACTGTAGCTTTAGAATGAACGGAAGCCATATTCAGCACCTAATAAGCAATTTTACTTATATCCACATGAAGCTTTAAGCCTGAACTTAAATTAAGATTTCGTTTTACAATCGAAGCGATTGCAAATCCTTTCCTTAACGTAGAGCGCATAGTGTAGATTATATCGTCGGTACTTCTGGTTATCATTATTACTTAAGTTTCTAGCTAAAGCTTTTAATTAATCAATAGTGATTTGATGGCTTTAAACAATAGGTGTGTATTGTATGCAAGTATCTTATGAAAGAGTTGTTGCATTTTTCAGCCGTAGATATCTTAGGATAGTCTAATGAGCAACACAAAATAGTGTCAGACAACTCTCGGTCCAAGGTAATGCGACAAAGTGGGTAGTTGATGACACTCTTCGAGAACAACTGCTACATCCTTATCACGTCCAATAGATACATGTCATGACTTCTGATTATCTCCCAAATTGGTTATTGCAACGAATTAGGCAATATCATAATTTCACGAGTATTGTTTTGTTCCCGGACGAAGCCGGTTTCACCCGAGACGGAGTAATAAATTGCCATAATTTGCATATCTAGCATAAAGAAAATCTCCATGCAACAGCACAGACGAAGCATCAACAAAGGTTCATGGTTAACATGTGGACGGGGATTATTGAGAATCATCTCATTGGATCGTTCTTTATTGAAGGCAGATTAAATGGTGCCATTTATTTGCAACAAAACTTAATCGGTTTATTGGAAAATGTTCCCCTAGAAATTAGAAATCTGATGTGGTAAATGCACACACAAATACTTTTGGTAATCGATGGATAGGTTGAGGTGGGCCACCGAGGTCGCCCGACAAGACTCCATTGGATTTTTATGGGGAAATTTAAAAAGGCTTGTATATTCGACGCTAGTTCACACCAGGGAAGATCTGATAGAAAGAATAACACACCCTTTCAACCAAATTCGAGACAATCCTGGAATGTTGTTTTAAATACAACGAGATAACATCCGTCGGCTATGTATAGAGGTACAGTTCGCCCATTTCAACAGTCTGTTGAAGTAAATCAGAAGAAGCAAATATTTCATATTTTTAACATTCTGGCGTTTCAGTGATTTCCGAAATGTCAACCCTTTCAATAGTTCCTTTATGCGGCACACTTCGATTTAGAAATGTATCAGAATAAACTGTTCTTGCATCCACACGTAAAATGACACCTGTCAAAATTTTGGCCGAACGAGTGTGGTGGCAAGTCCATTTCTGATTTCACCGGCGATTTAACACATCTACTGTAGTATGGTTTTATGAGACTTTCTTCTTTGAGTGCCGTGCCTGGGTTCAGGCGTTGGCTATCATCATGCTGACTATTCCGTGAAATATATCTCTGTCTGCCGCTATTCTGAAAAGATCTTCCACTTGTAGACCTGTCCAATGTCTGATATTGCGTAGCCAGGATAGCGTCTTTCGACCAATCCATCTCCTTCCCTCCACCTTACCCTGTATTATGAGTCGGAGCAAGTGATATTTTGGACCTCTAATAATATGGCCAAAGTACTCAGTCTTCCTTAGTTTAATAGTGTTCAAGAGCTCCCGTTCTGTGTCAATCATTTTGAGCACATCCTCATTGGAAGTGTGTGTGATTCAGGGTATTTTAAGGATTCTACGATAACACCACAAATCAAAATCCTCCAGTTTATTAATGGTGGTAGCCTTCAAAGTCCAGATCTCGCAGGCGTAGAGAAATGTCGACCAAATATAGCACCTCAGGATTCTTTTGCGAAGATGCATGGACTGGTTTCTATTGCACAGAACTGGTTTCCATGATAAAATGCTTTACGAGCTATTTCAATCCTAGTTAAGATTTCCTCATCCGAATCTCCCTCCGCATTCAACCAGCTACCAAGGTATTTGAAGTGACCAACATGCTCCACCACCTCCCCATCCAGGAGCAGTTGCCCTGGGTCAACATTCACCTTTCGCATTGCCATCTATTTAGTCTTATTGTGTAATTTTTAAACCTCTTCGACGACTTGATTCGCATACTGTGTTAATTAGGATCTGGAGCTCTGTTAGACTTTCAGCCAGGATGGCGGTATCGTCGGCATATCTAATATTATTTATTGTTTCTCCTCCGATCTTTATCCCCTCTGTTCGGCCATCCATAGCCTCTCGAAATATTTGTTCGGAATATATATTGAACAGCGTGGGCGACAACACACACTCTTAACGTACCCCTTGTTTAATTGGGATTTTATTTGAAGAATTATTTCCATCTACTTTAACGATAGCCACCTGGTGGTAATATAGTATGAGTCTTTATCTTACCGGACACCCTGTATAAGTATATATTCGGCTTTCTCATCTCTTGGGTATATGGAATTAACGGATACGGTATTCCGGTATATGCTTGCGGAAAGCATTAGGCTTCTATTTATTGAAACAAGATAGGAATAGCTGAGTTACAACTTAATCGATTGTGTTTAGCCCTAATGCAACAGAAACGGCCTATAAATAATTTCGATGGACATGTTCATGATATCAAAATGCACTATCGAAAGGGAACATATGTCCTATGTTGATGATATTAGCTCTGAAATTTTAATAAGCCTTTAAAACGGTAACTATTTAATAAATATGTTACTGCCAATGTGCTAATTTAGTTTCTATAAATAATTCAACCTTAATCAGGATAATAAAATGGCACTACATAGTACATAACATGACTGATCTAACTATGTAGTTAAAATACATTTTGGTAGAAATAGCAATTAGAATTATTTTTACAGGGTGAGTGTTACAGCGGAAAATCCGACAAACGGTTGGAAATATTTTATTCAAATTGTAGGACGCCAATAGGGACATTGAAATAGACATGTTATTAATTCTGGGAGAAGGTAGTACAGGGATGCACAACTCTAACTCTACTAATTAGCTTTTTGAAAAGCCAGTCTCCAGGTTGTCGACAGCTAGACTTCCCAGTGGTCCAGACGTCCTCCGAATGGTGAAGTTTTATCATCTAGAAGAAGGCAGCAAGCCCCTTGAGATGTAAAGTAGTTTTAAGTGTTTGGCAGCATGAAAGAATACCAACTGAGGAAACTGATTCATGTGTAAGTAAACTCTCTACGTTGTATTCTTAAGCATCGTACTCGTCAAGGGGAACATGGCACAGTACGTGAGGACATCTTTTAGGTAACCTAAATTGATATTCCCTGTAAACATACTATCATGAATTTAAAAATCAAAGAAAATGAGATATTCATTGAAAAGCAGAAAGAAGATCTTCTCTCATGTTGCGTGAGTGGGTCTGATTTAAAAACAACGGAAGAAGAAATCAAGGAAAGGAAACGGCATGAGAAAGATATCAAGGCGAGGGAACAATATAAAAACAGAGAAAGGAGATATGTTGCACACAATACCAATTTCTTTGTCATCTTCAGATAGCTCCGGAACTGAAGAAGAATATCAACCTATAGCGTCAACTTCTGCAGCAAAGTCCAGTCCTTTACTATCAAAATAACCCAAAAAACATATTAAAGTCACCCGAAGTCATCGGAGCTTTAGATCGTGCTAATCTTCCAGAGAGGGGAGCTGTTGCAAAAGCGCTTGGACACAACATTTTAGAACTATCACTCTCCCAAAGCTCTATTAGAATCTAGTATCTAGGAGACAAGTTAGACAGGAAGCTGCAGCTGCAGCTAAGTCGTCTCTTGAGATACCTTTTCTTTTGTACTGGGGCGGCAAGTTTTGGAATGGCAAAGAAAGGCTTTTGGGAATTCCGAAAGTAGACAGACGGAAACTTGTATTACAATTGAAAAAACCCTGAAAAGTGAGTTTGTCTAGATTACATGCCGCCACCATGTTATGAAGATTACGCTCTCAGTTTTTTTTTTTTATTGTATATTTGACTCTACAAGTGGTCCAGAGACTGCGCTGTTTAACCAATTTACTACTAAACAAATTACGAGAAAACATTTTGGGTATTTACCACGTACCCTTCAAAAGTAACATTCTAGAGATAATTATTATTAACTCCTGTGTCGGTCTCATTTATTTCTTGGTAAAGTAAGTGGCAGTGAAACAATTCGAGCTCATGGGCCGACAGATCATGCAAGATGGATGGTGAAGGCTATTGACGCCCTAAAAATAGGAAGAATACGGTAAACTTGGCTTTGTTTGTCAGTCTTGTATATGTGAGATTTTGGAATGAAGCTCATCTCGCAATTAGAGCTCCATATAATGATATACAGCGTCTGCATCAACTAAAAAGCTATCCTCATCTAACAGATAGTGAAGAAGTTTACACCGCTTTTGCGCGGCGTCCTTGGTTTCTTTCTGAGCACTTGGTAGCGTTGGCCTTTTTTGATTTGATGCGTATCCTAAAAAACTAAAGAACCAAATGATAAAGAATCCAAAATTGTCAAGCAAGTCTAATTTTCCGCGACCTACAAGCAACTTTCTTTGATGTTCGTCTCCTCGAAGGAAAAAATAATTCCAAAGCGTTTTTAGAAAAGTTTATTCAGGGGTGGAAAGATGATCTGCTCCACTAAAAACGAAGAACAGAAGCAGTTTATTCCTCGCATATATTTAAAAGAAAACAACTACTCCATCATCTTGTATCTTCGTATTTTTTTTGGAATATCATAAATTTGTATTTAAAATGGTTTATGGAGACAAAATATTTGTTTGTTTATTTTTTGGACCACCCTTCTAGTATGACATATCGATCTACTTTAAAAGATGATGGTTTAGTTCATGTTTCAGATACTATTTCAATAATTATATTATTCGTTTAATATTTAGGCTAAAAGCTGTTTTGGTAGCTCTGACATTGTTTGTTCTTAAAGCCTTTCTCATTAATAATCGGACTCTGCAATTATTTAACTTCTTTGCTGCATATGTTTCCCCTTTTGTTAACGCACTTTTTGTAGCAGTAATAACCAATTATAAATGTTTATTGTCCCAAGATTACATGGCAAAAAAAACAAAATTAAGCTTTATGATCCGAAATGAATATATATCAACGTACTTATCGAAGTGACCAGACATATCTCATTAAATCTAACCTACGCAACTTATAACGCCATTATTGTTAATCGAAAATTGCATTAGGCGCTCCCTAAGGTTCCTATGCATGAGTATAACACCGATATATAACTAGATTACATTCTACTTAGTTATAAAATTAAATTTTAATTAATCCCACCTTTCTTCAGATATAGATGAAACCACTCGTATATGCGGAGCTAAAGTAATCCATTATAATTATTAAATGTAGAGGCGTTAAACTAATTAGTTCCCTGTTGTTAATTTAAGCATGTGCTTGCAGTGTGAAAAAATTGTTTTACAAAAAGTGATATTTTTTCATAAGGCCTTAGTAAAAGGAAACTATTTAATTGACCCAATAAAATATTCGGCAATTAAATAATTTTATTGAATCAATCAATTTTTTCGGTTAATATCCTTCTTGCAATATATTTCACTCGATGAAATATAGGCTGTATTGCAACAATTAACAAAAACCATTTAAGCGTTTTAAATCGCACAAGAAAAGTTTTTCCTCAGTGTAAAATTAATAGAAATTAGGTTTTACAATTTCTTAAGACCTTGTATTACTTAAAGACGAGTGGAGTAATCGAATAAGGGTAAATGGCGTCGAAGGGGTCGCATTGATGTTATCTTTAAAAAATGCAAAGTGATCCACCCTAACGACCCCTTTTCACGAAATCAAAATATATACATTCGTTTTCGATATATAGGCCCTCGGAGTTTTAATTGAAAACCCCTATATAGTACCAAATAAATCTAAAATACGTAAAAAATAATAATAAAATATACAGTTTGATGTTTTACTAAACTCCAATATCAAAGGGCTCCTTTCATTCTTATTCCTGTTGTCCAATAACAGTGTAATTGTCAAAACAAATTTGTAGAGCTTACAAATTAGAAGGCAGTCCATTGCCCCAACTTTTGTTTACGATCGAACTTCGGCCGTGCACTTTACCACCTTAATAAATTTACTTACAGGGAAATTTCGTTGTTCTGTTGTTAAACTAGGCAGTTGGTGCAAGAATTTCTTGTTTCACTGGGTTATTCTCCAATAAAAGACGAACAACAAGTTTTAAAAGAGAAAAGAAAGAGAGGAAATATTACACATAAAAAGTTGTCTTCATACGCATAGCACATCTTTAAAATGAGCCACAGCGATAACTAGTGATAATGATGAGGATGACTGCACAAAATTGATGCATGATCTGTGTGCGCGAACACGTTTGTAACAATGAACGACACAAAATACTTTAACCTGTATCTCCATAAGTCGACTGGTTCAAAACTTTGCTTTAACTGGAAAATAAAATTTCTTTCGAATTTTATTGCACAGGTTTTTATTAACAAATCAATCACTTTGTCATTTTATACCCTAGCATGGGTATGACATACTAACACATTTCTAACTTAGACTCGTCAAACAACCACTTAACTCTTCTTAAATACTTTTTACTACTTTTAAATACTTTCAAATACGTTCAAATACTTTCCAACCATTTGTACGTAGAGGATTTGTCGTTCCACGGAACGCAACCTTTCTCTGTAGAAATCAGTGTGACACTGGTCTGTTGACAAAACATTGTCCGTTTCGTACCGTCTGCTACCGACACCTTGACCAATCAGGTACTGATACGTCACAATCCAAGATGGTTTATTTCACGTCACAATACTGGTGCCAACCAATGAGAAAGACATCCACTGTTACTATGCAAGCGGCGTTTATCATATTTACATTTACGTGTTAGAATCGCCGACCGTGTTTTTTATACATAAGGTTTTGATTTAACTTATATTTTTATGGATGCACAACGTTGCCATTACTGTAATATGCGGTATTGCCAATTATATTGCATGTAAATATAATGTACTTTCCTCATTGTTTTAGCATTTAGTAGTTACATAAAAACATAATAATTGAGCACAAATGCGGCGTTGCCGCTTAGATTAGTATTACGTTACATTACATTTCATAGAATTGAGTTTCACGCTTTTACTTTAACTTTGTACTGGGTTACGACAGAAATATGACGTGTGTCTGAAACAATCTGGATAAAATAATGGATTGGTGTACAGAAAATAATATGGAACTAAATTCCTCAAAGTGTGAAGTCATATCATTTACAAGGAAGAAAACACCAATAATACACTCCTTTCTCATCTCAAACTCCCCTATTCCTCGAGTATATTTGATCAATGACTTGGGTGTAATTTTCGATTCTGAGCTTAGATTTAACGAACACATCAACTATATTTTATCAAAATCCTTTAGAATGGCAGGGTTTATAATGAGGCGTTGCTGGAAATTTTCGAACACTGAAGTCCTAAAGTCTCTTTACTACTCCTTGATACGAAGCCACTTGGAGTACTGTTGTGTCATCTGGTCACCATATAACAAAGTCCATATAAAGCGAATTGAACGCGCCCGGTTGAAATTTGCAAACTTCTTATTGTATAGGCTGGGAATAGATAAGAGTGGTTTATCTTACCATCAGCGATTGACAATCTCAAGCATGGACAGTCTGGAGAAACGTATAATCTTGTTTTCCATAGTGTTTGGGTATAAAATAGTTACAAGCAGCATAGACTGCTTTAGTTAGTTATCGCGTTCCTCCGCGCAATACGCGACTTACTGAGGTATTTTCAATTAATAGAAGCCGAACTGATGTTGGTAGAAACGGTGTCATGAACCAAATCATGCAAAACCTAAATACATATATCCCCTTTAACACAGAGTTTAATTGTTCGTTAATAACGTTCAAAAGAAAACTCAGTTTATTGCTAACTACAGTGGCCTAATATTATTCATTGTTCACAATATGCAAACAATTGCAGTTCCGATGTTCCTTACTTTTATAGGCGTATTTTATCTGTCCTATTTGTCCCTATTTTGAAAAATGTTTTTTTATATCACACAAATTAGTTCTAAGTAATGTATACTATTTGGATTTCTTGATCTGTAATGTAGAAATGGATAAATAAATAAATAAATAATTTTTCTCAGCAATTGTTATTCAGACATTGCTTGCTGCATGCTTCCAGCAAGTCATTGCGGACCCGTATACACGGTATAGTTTGTAAATGTGTGTCGTAGAAAGAGAGTTGAAGCAGTAGCAGCTGCCGTCCTCTTGTCGCGGATAAAAGATAAAAAAAATCTAAAAAAAAAGAATATGGGCTAAAGAATGGATTGCCTGAAGGCCTACTTCTGTTGCTTATGCCATGTTGTTATCCGAGCTCGGTTATGTCGAATTTATCTGCTAGACTTCAAATGCTTTTTGTTTTCTTACCCTATCTCTATAACTATTTGACTTCATTTGCCATAAGTTGGGATATTCTTTAAACGTGCTTATCAATAAAAAAGTATTTTCCTTTGACCAAACACATTGTCTCTCCATACTTACTCTTTTCACTTGCGGAGAACTTTCAACAATCAGTAACTAGGTATTTCAATAAAGCATTATTTAATCTTAAATTGAAGTCCGTTTTGCGGTGACAATGAAATCCCTGGATCTCCCAACAATGGAAATTATTTGGGATGTGTGGAGATATTAAGTGAATTTGATCCATTCCTTGCAGGTCACTTAAAAATATTTGGGAATCCTGGACAAAATATTTTTTCTTAAGCGTTAACAGCACGGCCGATCTGTCTCATGTGGACCAGCTAACTTTTATAATTCGATACGTAAAAGACCCTGTTTCCGTTAAAAAGTTTCTGAAGTTTACACCTATCAAAGAGCAAAATTCTGAATATTTAGCGGAACCCATCTTGAACTTTTTAGAGAATCATGATATTCCCATAAAAGATTGCAGAGGATAAAGCTACGACAATGCTTCAAATATGTTGGGGACGTATTATACTGGACTACATGCAAGTTTCAAGGATAAATGTGAATTTGCTACATTTGTACCATGTGAGGGACAGTCTCTAAACTTTATAGGTGTCCATGCCGCTGGGTGCATATCAGAGGCAACAAATTATTTTGAAAAGGTTCATAAACTGTATAACTTTTTTTCAGCCCCTACCCACCGATGGAATATGTTGACAGAACATTTAGGTTCGAAAAAGGCTTTCACAAATCAAACGAAACAAGTGATTATCTTCAGACAGAAACAATAACAATGAACGTTCCAACTAATTTACTATTTCACTTGATGATTTTATTCTTAACCCCAGGGATAAATTTGATTACCTCGAATCGTCCACCAAAGAGAAAAATCCGGAATCTGATTACAAGAACATATCTCAAAGAACAGGAGGTAGAAGCTAAGGCCAGGCATTGTTTGATGGCTCTGGACTCTCAGTCCAACTGAATGGGAAAGAGAGATTTTAAGTAGAAACCTTTCTTCCCATAATTGATATCCTTCCTAATTATTTATTGACTACTGGGCACTTTTCTGGATCAAGATGTACTGTTACTGTAGGGCATCTGTTACATCTTGCCTTTTAAGTGACTTACTTTTACTATACCTAAACTTTATTTCAATTTGTTTTGTTTTGGAACTCTCTCATAGTTCTAATGATTTAAATTACTAATTACGCTATAAAATTGCTTTTTTATTCTCCTACCCCCCGAAATGACTACGTCGCTGTTTCATTGTTAAGATTCTATTTCGCCCCTTAAATATAGTTATTTTAGCGCGTTTAAATGCAACCTTAATAACAATTAAAAATTATTAAAAGTTTAAAACAATCTGCGAAGGACCCTTGTAAAACCTTCTAAGGGTAAATTTTATACCCCACATGAACAGCTGTAAATCAGCTGGTCTATCTGTTCGTAGACAGTCCGAGGCAACACTAAGTGACTAATGATGTCACAAGCATCTTTAATTAATTTACCACACCGATGTTGATATCTAAGATAAGGCCAACCTGTCACCCAATACTTCGGTTTTAGGTGACCCGACTGACTTGGTTTTTATACCATTATTTTTATCTTCTCGGACTTCATAAATTAGCTTTCGACGTTTTAAAAATTGGGCTGGGTTTTTGGGGCAGATTAACATTCCTCTAACCCTTATCTTTGAAATCCTTAAAGTATGTCTGCTTTCGGTGAGTGGGCGAGGCTAGGGCCTAAATTTAAAATTGTTCTAAATAAATACCACTTCAATAAAGATTAATTGGCAACAAAGAAGTATTTTTATTAGGTTCGCTGGAGAACGGATTTAAATTAGGGGCCATGGGCGTAGCTCCCCCGATTCTTAAAAAAGTAAGTGTACGTGGAAGCCAAGAAGGAAAGAAACAGAACTGAAATTACCCCGTGGCATCATGTGTGGGGCCTTGCTATTCAAGTACAATAATTGAGAGAGTATTTAGCACATTTAACGATCAAAAGGACAAGTTAACTCTAGACGCTAACTTCAAAATTACGTGTTTTTTAACCACAGTGAACAATTAATAAGTAGGCTTTTTTCGGTTGTTGTCATGGAAACGGTACGTTAACTTGTGTGTTTGATCATAGGCCTTGTCTATGATCATAGGGCTGTATAACGCGGATGGCTAAGGTCCACAATGGCAGGAGACTGTTTAAATGGGTTATGCCTAATAAAGGCTTTCACACCCGATCGATTTGGCGTTCTATGATAGACTTGTTTATGAATGACTGGTTGTGTCCACTAGTCGTCGTCTATCTCAATTATCTTTTGGTTTCTGTCCTTGCTTTGCTTTGCTCTGTGACTTGGGTTTCTGATCGCGTTGAGTTGCTTAACCGTGTTTAAAAATGGTAAAAGAAAAGCAAGGCGATTCAGAGGTTAATTTAAGTTAGAGGGCAGCACTATGTGACTGTTGCCAAAATCAGAATTGCATCAAAATTGTGAAAAAAGGATCAGCTTGCATTGCACGAAAGGTATACTTAATGCAAAATTAAAAACGATGCACGTCACACCCTTTAAGTGACGTTAGATATCGACAGTGTTGCCAGCTTGTACCCAAAATATCCGAGTGAGGGAATTACAGTTTTTTTTCATAGAAACAAGATAAATATACAAAAATTTCCCATAGTTTATATATTTCTTTACTGCATAATACCTTTTACCATCAACTTTAGTAGATCTAACACTTCTTTTATTTTCATCTTGCCAAGATCAACCAATGGTAATTCTGAAAAATCCATGTTTCATCCAAGAAAACGAATTGGTACAAGAATTCTTCTTTTTCTTTAATATATTCTTTCAAAAATACCAGTCGTTTGAAGGCTACATGGGAAAGCCTATTTTCTTGAAGAGGCTTCTTAATAAAATAATAATACAAAGATAGATCTTTATCTATCCTCCAAGTCACTTGAATCACTCGCTTCATTTACTTCAATAATAATGCCGAATTGAATTTCTCCAAACATCAGGAGTAGCAATACCCAATGATTTTTTCCATATATTCATACAGTCAGTTTCTGTACTGCCATCTCGACCAATATGTCTGTTGTAATCATTTTTGGTAATTCCCCAAATATGTTCAATCGGATTGAACATACAGTAGTATGGAGGAAGCCGTAAAACTTTATGTCCATATTGCTCAGCCAGGTCATCAACTAAATATCTTTTTGGTGGCTTATGTCTGAAAACAATTTAAGTTTAATATTTAAGAAGAGAGTTTTTGTTAAAAAAATAGACGGAACAGCAACACAGAATCACAAAATAATTAAGGTTAGTTTTGCATGAACGTCAAACAAAGCCAGCGAACGAGCTGGCGCCACCGCAGCGTTTACAGTTGTGTTGCCAACTATCGGCCAGTAAAATTCAAATTATATTAATTTTTACAAGCTTAAATAAACAAAATATTTGCTATAAGTGGGTTCGTATCAAAGAAGAATACTTTAAGTTTCTAGTCAATTTAATATCGCATAAAGTTTTAATACTTTTTGCCCAAATTTAATTCCCTCGTGTTTTCTTACAGACTTACAATTATCAGCTAATTGATGACGTGTATCGGTTTTAATTTTGCATTAACCATACATGGCGTAAATCTTCCAAACAAGCAATTTTATTATTTATTATACTGGGTGTTTTATTAATATTGCGGAAAAATTTAGGGTGAGAACTTATGCCGATATTTTAACTAAAATTGGTATCCAGGGGTTTCGAAATTCGAACTTGATATATGGCTCCCACTTGTAGAGGGTGCCACCTACATGTCTCTTTATACTTTTGAGCAGTCATAACTTTTTTATACGTGCTTGTATACATTTTTGTGTGAAAAAAGTAGATTTCTCTATTATTTTTACGTAAAAAGGCATACTTAATAGAAATCGCTACAAGCCACCGTTCTCGAAAAAAAAATAATAAAAAAATAAATGACATTTATCTGCATATCGCTATGTCCATATCAGAGTTTGATAAAATTGCATTTATCTCCTGAACAAAGCCGATATCAAAAAATTATAAAAGGTAGGTACTTCGCATTAGCCATTAAACTACCTACATCACTGTGTTATCAAAAGAGAAAGTGGCGGTGGCGTACATATTTTCTGGTCCGCTCAAAAACTGTAACACCCTTTATCTCCGAAACGAAGCATTTCCGGGCAAAGGTTTATAGGAACCTGTTTTCATATTTGTAAGCAGAAAAACTGGTCCTTTTTTGTTTCGCCATATTAATGAAACACCCTGTATTTAATTCCTCTAAATTTTTTTTATATAAAATATACTTTATTGTTTCAAGTGCCCTTAAAATACACATTATTAAAATGCAATATACAAGGAAAGACCTAAAAAGGTTAAAATATAAAAAAGCGTCACATATTACATGTTCAATTAAAACGTATTCAAATGTTAATGGCTTAGACATATTCTCAGTTAAACAAACATAAATAATTGTATGTCCCCGAATAAAACTCGGTTATACCATAGTAAGCTTTCCCAGCAAGAAACTTCTTAACTCCCCCCCCCCCTCCCTTAATTTTCTGTGACATTAGTACTTCTTAAATGTTGTGGTAGATGAACATTTTCTTCCCTCGTCGATCATGTGGTTCAGGTGAATATTCACCTGAAGACCACCTAATAATGTCAATGGAAATCCAAAACATTATTGTCTCTAACCTTCAAACAAACAATCATTATTCTGTCTCCAGAGAATTTATCATGAAATTCTTGACACAATTACAATGCAAATTAAAACACTATTTGCTAATTTCAAGAAAGTATTTTTTTTTATATTTTCAATAAAAGCAGGTTTAAAGCGATTTTCAAAGGTTTTCTTCAGTAAGTATGATTTTTTAACATAGAGAACCAGTTAAATATGGAAAAATGTGTGGAAATGTATTATTTTATATAATACCCCTCGTATAACAATTTATCGCAAAAGACCGTTCCGGAAATTTATAAATTATTGTCATTTATTCCCACAATCTGTTTCAAATGAACGGGGGGTTTTCGTGTCTAAACCTTTACCGCGCTTACGATTACATCTTGAGATGTAAAAAATGATTTGCTTATATTATCAGCTATAACTTTTGTTTAAATGTTTATTGAAATAATAAAAGTATATCATTATAAACTACTAATTCTTATTACACCTTACGCAGTGTCTAAAATAATAAAACAGGTCAACTTACCTGAACTGAAGCAATAAAACCATTACTTACGTAACGATTCAGATAATACTCATTAAGTAACTGTTAAGTAAAATAAAAATAATAAGAACACACAAAGATAGTTAGTATTCCTCGGATTTGAATTTTCAGAAGTGAGCCTGTTACGGATAGGGGAAGGAACAAACGATCAAAAATGAATTTAGCTTAATGGCTTTTATGCTTAAAATCTTGAAGACTGTTCAACCCTTCGGCATCTAAATTATCTTTAAAAAAATCATTGACGTCTCTTATTTGATCTTCGCTTAACATTCTGCCTAAAGCATTCTTTTGACGTTTTCTTCTGGTAGTTGCAAGTTCATCATTTCTGCAGCTGCATCTGCCATAGAAGCCTGAGTACTTTGTTATGCGTTAATAATTTTGAAAACTGGGTCAAACAATTTAACACTGTCTCCAATTTGCTTTTTTAGATTTTCGTAAAGTACCAATTTTGTTATATTGTGTTTAAATAAGGTAGCTTTAGCAATTATTGTTCGCATTGACTTCAAATTCTCCAAATAATTAACAAATACGTCGCGAAAAGAACAACATCGTGTTTCACCAGCTAGGATCACTTTTTCCCCCCTAACTTTAATAGGTTATTCTTAAAGTCAGGTGATGAAAACTCTTTGAATACTGATTGAACTTTTCCCGCAATATTTTCAAAAACCAATTTTTTTTTTCATGTTGCTTGCATTGTCTCAGCGGACAGGGTAAATTTCTGTATTTAAACTCTCTTAGCTATAACTACACAGCTTTCCACAATCTCTTGCAGTTTATCACCAGTTTCTTTTCCACCTGTCAAGTTAAGAGATTCCAGAAAAGCTATAAGTTAGAACCGAATTCTATGGTATACATTTTCTACATAATTTTCTACATTTTCGACGCTAGGCATATTCATTTCAAAACAAAATAAATTAAATAGTGCACGAAGCACTAAACGACAATTAAAAATGCTTAACTATAAAAATTATAAAAAGTAAATTCGCGAGGTGTCATAAAAAAAAGTACGAACAAAAATAACAAGTTGTAATTTACGTTGAATTTCTTTTGAGTTTCTAAAGAGCAAGATGCGAATGTGTACGTCGCGTGGGTAGCAGGCGCCATTCGACTATAGCAGGTGATAATAAACTGACCAAGGAAGGCATGTCGGCAAAGCAATCTTTCATATTTAGATATTTTTATAAATAATATTGCTTGCCTTATTTACATATTCAACCGTGACCACAAAGAAATAACGAGTAATTTGCTTATGCCTCTCAAGGGCAGGAATATTTAATAAATGAAACGAAGAGATCGAAAAAATACAACTATAAGAGTAAATTTAAGCCTTTTATAATACAATGGGATTTTTATAAGAATTGTAACAGCTCTTTCTGTAAGAGCTCTTTTCTGATGGGCGGTCTGCAACCTTTTCCCCTCGTGCTTCGAAAAGTCTTATCTGTGGTCTTACTGTAAGATACGTCGTCTCAGTCTGTAGCTACGCGGTCTCCGCAAGGGGGAATCTAAGCCATATGTTAAGCTCCTTCAACAAGGACAATCCATGGGCTTGCTATCTTTGTCTCCAAATTATTTAAATAGTTTTCGTAGACACATACTTAAACCACGGCCTATAAGTATGTGCAATTTAAATACACAAAACTGTATGTATATAAATGTTTTTATTATTACTTTATCCATAGATTTGTAAGCTTTTTTCAGTTTTCCTAGTATAGGTATGAGTAGTTCACATAGATACTGTTTCGTGTAAATATATAGTTATTAAACTTTATTTAGTGTTGTTAACTGCTTTTAATTGAATAAACTATGGAGACCACCCCTTCCTATTTGTTCCAAAGGCATTGTTATATCTTACCCCCACCCAGGCCTCAAGAAATGTATATGCTTTAGGTGCCCATTTCCCATTCTTACCAAATATTAACGACGATATTAACCTTGAAACATCTAACTTAGAATAAGTAATTACTTTAAGTTAGATGTCTTGCATAGGTACCTACGTATTATTTAAAAAAAAAAAGTATCTTTGTATCCCCTGCTCCCATCTCAAAATTTTGTTATATTTTTAAATTGATATCGTACAACATTCAAGGTGATACTTATGTGAAATTTATTTTTAGTAGCTTCTTAGCCGTCTTATAATTACGACACATATATTGTAAATTTGTCCCAATTTATGGTTCCCGCAAATATTGAATTATTGAAAACAAAACTGAAAATAACCAATAAAATTTACCTCGTGTCCATGTAATTCTTATTTTTCTAACTCAACTTTTTCTCAGTGTATCATAATCCTGTCTCCGCATCGATTGTTCCACGTCGACTGAGAATAACTTTGGCTGTAGATAGGCAACTGCTAATACATTTCGAGAAAAACAGGGTTATTACGAAATTGCTGAATGTTTGAATTTTTGGGATTGTAGCGATAAGCGTTGAGAGGTCTAAGGCACATAGCCCTTTTTCTTTTTAATTATTAGCGGCCATATTAACCTTAAAAAATGTCAAAAATTAGTACTTTTAGTGACAATTTTTTTATTAATTTCCTTAGTTTCTTTTTTAAAAAAAAAACCGTGTTATTCGTTCTATAAATTTGCACGTTGTAGAGCCTTAACTACTTCTTCCTGATTTTTAATTGTTCAAATTATTGTATTGGAAAATATGGTTTGTGAGAGAACCTAGTAATTTTTAACTTTGGGATACAAGATGACTGCTTAATTGTCACTTTTTGACATTTGTCGTATTTGATTATAGCGTAAATAGCATGCATGGTCCCGGGAAATTATGTTACTGTGAAAGAAACTGGGGTGTTCGGCTTAGAAGGTCTATTTATTAAAGGAGTAAGACACTTAAAAGGGTAAGACACTTAAAAGACAAAATCGATGAAAGCAATGGCAATATGTTTTTGAAATCGGATCGCCAAATTCTATTTATGAGGGTTGCCATTTAAAAAAATTGAAAATGGCGTCGTATCTGTCAAATTTGTGAACCTATATATTTTTTGACATTAAATTTGGCTTCCTTGTCGAAAATCATTGAGAAATATGTATATTTGTTTTTATTATAGTCAGCAGGAAAATCGCCAGCCGGGTGAGACACTTAAAAAAATGTCCCTGTCCCTGTACTGTACATACTACTACTAATTGATAAAAGTATTTTAAATAAAATACGACTAAAGAATCACAAGCCTGTAATAATTCTGTAAAGAAATTCCATAAAAACATATTTTCAAATCATTTTTCAATAACTATAATATCAATAAGATTTGAATATATTTTTATTTCTTGAGTACCTACGTCAAGATAAAAATTAATTTGATTTATTAGCTCTCTCTTCAAACTTAATTATGAAGATACGATTAATTAAATATATTTTGTCATCAACAGAATTATCGCCCATTAAATAATTCCTGGCCTTTTCTAACATAAATATGCGATTCTAATAGTTTTTAGTTTTTATAAAAACACTTTGAAAGAAAAATCAATAAATACGTACGAGTATACGGGGTGTCCATGTCGATACCTCATATAATATTATAGATAAAGAAAAAATTTAAATATAAAAATAATGAACTGTATGCTCAGCTCGTTCTTTTAACCTCAAGGAATGCTATATCCTGAGGTTGTCTACTTTGCGGAAAATTTTAGGCATATATTCTTGTAGGTAAGAGACAGCTCTGGATGGTGGCGGCTCTTCCATAAGGTCATTTAGGTTCTTTCGCTTTCATTTAACTTACTATTTATTTAATTTTAAATTACATCCAGTCAATATATTTGATTTGCGTACTATTGCCTCTAAAATCTTCCCCGTATTTATCACGAATTTAATGTTGAATTCATCAAACTTTTTGTTCCTCCCCGCTAAAACGTCCGGACCGAACTGACGATGACCGCGGCTCTCCAAGTTATCATGTGAGTAAGAGCGAAACAGATGCATGCTTCCACCTAACGACTTAACACACGCAATTACCTCTCTAACCGAAAGCAAACAGTGTCGGTAAATGGAGTGAGGTCGGCGGAGAGGGTGATGGCTGGGGTGTACCACAAGGGTCTATACTTGAACATCTTTTGTTCATAATCTACATAAATGATCTGCCAAACGTGAATCCCAAAACTGCCTACACCCTCCTCGCGGATGACACTACCATATCATACACCAAGGGAGATGCTGCTGCTGCCATGGATGGTTCACGTGAAGCACAGAGGAGAGCCGAGGGCTTGTTGTTTAATGTTTATTGTTTTATACTCATACTTTAAACTCTACTTTTGATTATTGTCAACGGCTTGAGAGGTGCCTGTGTTAAGATTGTTGAGTTAAAGAAAAACAAATGTGGTTTTTAGGGCTAAATATTCTATTTTATTTTAGATCATAGTAGGTAATTGTTATTAATTTTCCATGGCTAACTAGTGCTTAAACGTACAGAATTAAATGAAATTTTTAGAAGATGAAAAGCAGATAAAGTTAATGAATGCTGAGAAGAATTATTGGGTCGGTATAAGATTATACATACATTTTGTTATAAATGTAGGTTCAAAAATTAGGTAGAAATTAGACAATACAAACTATTTCATGTCTTTTTTAATAATTTAATACAGATGCAGCAAATGTGTGCGCATTACGGCCTTTATAAAATAGTAGCTTATTACCACAAATAAGTTGCAGCTTAATAAACGTTGTTATCCAAACGGAAATATACAGCCATTTTTCATAATCGAACTTTTCGCAATAATTGTCAATTCAACTGTGACCAGTAATAGAAATATAAATTGGTTTAATGACAATCGCCATGAAATAGTTGTTACGTTTAAAATAAAACTGCTATTTCCACTCGTTTTTAGATCACAGATTTTTACCATCAGTTAATCGTGATGAACGAACAAAAATATTTTGTTTACGTTGTCTTTGTTCGGATATGTTGGGGTTTTTAACAAAAATCCAAAAATGTTCGATTATTTTAATTGTTTTGTTATCTGTTTCACCACACTCCAGAGCTGCGAAAAAACAAAGATACGTCAGCCTGACTGGTTGCGAGATTATCTCTGCTTTGGAATATGAATGTTGTGCTGATGTAAATTTGGCAAATACGCCGCAAAATGAATGTAAGTCACCTTTGTCGATTTCATCTTTATGGCGATGAACGATGTGTTCTCTCAAAACAGCATTTTCAATTACCGAAGATCAAGATTAGGTGCTTTTACAAGATGGAAAGGTTGGCTTGCGACCACTCGTTGTATCGTGATGATGTGTCGCAGGCACTTTTTTGTCAGTTACGTCTTTTTTCATCAGAAATTAGTTTTAGCCTTAAAAGAATGTTATTGTAATTGTTTCAACTATTGTTTACGTAAATGGAAGCATTTGGTTTACGAACCAATGGCTTTACTACTACAGTTTTTATTGAAAATGTTAGTTTTATTGGCGTTATAACCCTTCACAGGGATTTTTTCTTTTGGCTCACACAAATTTTAGCTTGATACATACAAATGCTTCTAGTTTAATTAAAAATATTTCCAATTTCGTATTCAGATAATAAATAATTTTTTGTTGCAGAAGAGACATTTTTTACTCTGTATCAAATAAGATATTTTTTGAACCATACAAAGTTGATATTGGAAACAATTTTGTTTTAGATTGTTTTAACGTTAGAGTGCTACCCAATGAACTTACACTAAATCTGGACCTGAAAGTTAATGGAAACACATTTTATAATGGAAAAATAGGTAAATAGCCTAATCTAAGATTTCTTTTGAAGTTTGAAAACCTGTGAATGCAAGCAAAAGTAGGCCATAGTTTAAATTAAATTAAATACAATTTCTGCAATATAAACAAAAGACCAATTTCAACACTTAAAGGTCGATTGGTACATATCCGTATTCAGTGTCTAAGCCGTGCCGGACCAATTACTTCTCGGCGATATTTTGCCGACTTGCCGCAATGCAAAGTATGTGTTCTCAGATCAATTTCGACAATTTTAAATGACAATACCAATTCATTTATTATTACAGGTCTTTGATTACAGCAAATTAAAGCTTCTCTATTTTCGTAAAATTCTGTCTCGTCACCAACCAGCTCTCTATGAATTCTAAATTCGCCCTCGCTGTGTCTTTTATGCTACACAGGATGAACACTCCACGTCCCCTTTTTTCTCCTTTTTTTCCCTCTCTGCCTCTTTGTCCAGTAATAAGGCCAATACATCTTCTGTGGAAGACATATTTGATGTTGCCTTTGGGATGTACACTCATTCACTAATAACATTACTAAACCTTTCCCCGGGTGGGAAACTGTCACACCTCGGTACACTATGAATGAACAGTCAAAAGTGCCCTGACCCGGCACTGACACTGATTGGTCACGGCACAGATATGTATAAATCGACTTTAATTCTTCCTTTACAGATCCCAGTATAGCTCCGATATGTCCACCTCCCTCACCTCTGTGTTTAGCAGTCAACCATGTCAATTTAGCCAATAGGGAAGTTTGCACTAAATTAACCATTGGACCTATTACCTTACTAAAATTCTCATGCGTAGGAGTGCAAGATGGGCAACTAGTTGTACTAGCTAATAATTATGTTAGAAAATAAATAAAATATATCAAATAAGTATAAACACAATAGCAAATGAAGACTACTCGGCAAGTGGCTAGAAAACATACTCACATAATAAACAGAGTGGCAAAAAGTCGCGCATAATGCCTGTAACTTTTGAATTACCTCGTATACGAAAAAGTGACCTTTATGAAAGTTGTTCAGTAAATTATTCCCCTCATTTCCACCTGCATGAATTTTTTCTGTCATTTCTGGTTTGGTTGCCATAGAGACTAACTTACTTTTATTAAATGCAACACCCTGCATATTACTTCATATTTGGATTCTACTGGAAAACCTCTAAATTATTTATATTTAAAATTTTTATTTATTAAAAATTGTAACAAACTTTATAATAACAAAATAAATAGCCTACAAAATTGAACAACTTAACATCGGAATAATAAACAAGTGAAACCTTTTCAGTGGATCAGGTGTTCAAAATGAGCGCCAGTCGATTCCTGAACCCGTCTACAACGTTTAAAAGGAAGTCCTCTGGAATAGCTCGAATTTCAGCACTAATTTTGACTTTTAAAGATTCTAAGTTATTTGGACGGTTAACGTAGACTTTGTTCTTTAAGTGTCCCCACAAAAAGAAGTCGACTGGGGTTAAGTCCGGGGATCCCGCTGGCCAGTCAATAGCACCTCTTCTGCCTATCCAACGTCCTGGAAATTGTTCGCTTATATGTATTGTCTAACATTTGCCGCATAATGCGCAGGTACTCGATCCATCTTGCTGGAACCATACCTGTTCGTTTATGCCATTATTTACAACCGGTAAAACCATTCTGCAAGAAGGAACTATGTGATTCCTGAGGAGGTTCAGATATTTTTCGACATTCAAATTACCATTCATGAAAAAAGGTTCCGCAATATGTCTACCAACTATGCCTGCCCGCAAACATTAACTTTTTCGGGCCTCTGAGTATGACCTTCCTTGAACCAGCAGACCAATAACGATAATTGTGTCTATTAACAATGCCATTTAAATGGAAAGTAGCTTCATCCAAGAAAATGAGATTTGTTGCGAAGTTATTATCGTTATTGCATCTTTCCATTATCAGCTCACAAAATTCAGCTCTTCTATCAAAATCGTCCTCGTTTGACTTGTGCACCAACTTTATCTTGTAGGGATGCAACTTCTTCTGCCTAAACAAATTTTTCACTGACTGTTGAGGCACATTAAAATCCATTGCCATTGGCCTGGATGATTGTGTTGGATTTTCATGTATTGAGAGCATGATATCCAAAGCTTTGTCTCCCCCGGTTGCTGTTTGAGGTCGACCTGATCTAGCGGCTTTACTAACACTGCCTGTTTCTCGAAATTTCTTTACCACTCGACACACCGTTGACTGATTTATTGGAGGCCTATTTGGATATAATTCATTGAAAGTTGACAAACCTGATCTTGCGATCTCTTCATATTTCCGCAACCGCTCATTATTAAAATTTTAACTCGTTGTTTCTCATTCGGATAAACCATAGTGTAAACAAATTAGAAATCAGACAACAGAAAATTAAACAGGAACTCAAAATTGACACCTCATAGGTCGCTGTCATGGAAACACCTTGACTCAACTGGTGGGGATTAGGTAGGAATAATTATAATTATGAAGTTTTTCATTTTTGAGCTGTCATTATCTCGGAAACGCTTGCAGATAGGTGAAGGTTTGAAATACAAGAAATTCAGAGTTTTCCCAGTAGAATCCAAATATGCAATCATAGGCAGGGTGTTCCATTTAAAAAAAAAGTTAGTCTCTATGGCAACCAAACCAGAAATGACAGGAAAAATTCATGCAGGTAGAAATGTATGGAATAATTTACTGCACAACTTTCATAAAGGTCACTTTTCGTATACGAGGTAATTCAAAAGTTACAGGCATTATGCGCGACTTTTTTGCCACTCTGTATACATATTTATATGTCATATCAAATAAGTATGTTTTTGGTTCATTTGAAAGCATGAAAGTGTTTTTCATATAGCGGAAGAAACGTATTAAGGGCACAGATTGGAGTTTTTTTTAACACCACCACCACCTAGGACTCAAAAGTATATAAAATGAGGATTTTAAAGTGTTACCATGCAAAATCCGAATAACGACTGGAAATATATTCAAACTTTAGAACGCCAATAGGGAAGTTGGAAGACATTTTAAAACATTTTTAAAATTTACCCCCCTTCAGATTTTATCTGGCTTGTGATTTGATTTGATTTGATATGTCAAACGGAAATATATTTTTTTCGATAATTCAATTCTCCGTCAAGAACTACGTAGGTATAAGTAGAAAATTGTTACATTTACTATGAATTCTATAACTAATTTTAAGCAAAAATGATTGTATTCGCTGTCCCGAATTCCTAACGGTTCTTGAAATATCGGGGTTTGAAGTTAAACTGAATTACTAAAGGAAAAAATGTGGTTTATTTTAATAAAAGCGTAATGTTGTAAAATATTAGTTATAATATGTATGATTTCATAAATTAAAATGGCGCAAATTAGGAACAATAATAAGAATCAAAATAATCAACTTAGGTTAGCACAAAATAAGATCAATTATTCCAAAATTTAAAGAAATTAGGGACTATATTCTTAGCAACAATTCCACTAAAGGAGCTTGACATCTACTTAAAAAAAAAACTAAGATTTTCTGGACATATAAATAATTGTATCAGAAGGCCGTTTACTAATCTGAAGTTAATCTTTAATAAGCGAGCACTATTCAATGAAAGTCTTAGAAAAGTGTTGTGCGACTCCATTGTTCTATCGCATTTTAATTAGTGTGATGTGCTATATGGTCCCTGTTTTTTGGATGGTAATATTAAAAGAATACAGCTTATTCAGAATGCATGTGTGCATTTAATAGGAGGTATCAGCGGTCGTGAGAGAGGTGTAAATGCAAAGATACGTGACATTCATTGAATAAGAATGAACGTATGTTACATAGTTTGGTCTTATTCAATAAGATAATTTGTAATAGGTGTCCTGATTATCTGTACGATAAGGTCAAATTCAGATATGACGTTCGCAATTTAGAAATTAGATATAGATTTACGATAACACCACCTGTACATTTCACCACTATGTATGAACTTCAACCTTCATTTATCAGGTCTCGAAAATCTACAATAAAGTGCCTATCGGTTTTAAAAATATTTCTGGTTATAAGTTCAAATTATTTGTAAAACAGAATATTGAAAATTTCCTCTAAACTTGCGGTAGCTATCTCGCTGCCCACCTATGTGATACTAATATGTTTTACTATAGATCGCTATCATATAAGTCTAAGTCTTGTGAATCGCCCATAAATCATACCTATATTATTATGCAATGATGATTATAAATTCCATATTTTTAAACTACGTTTTCTGTTATACATATGTTAAAACTTTCTTATTTGAGATAGGAAGCCAAGCTTCAACTCCGCCAATTGTAACATTACATTGTAAATTACAATAAAGACATGTTTATTTATTTATTTATTTATTAATGACATTACAATTATTAAAGCTGCTCAATTTGACCACCGTCTTGTGCAATACTCCGTCGGAGTTCTCGTTCCCAGTTGTGGTTCTACATATTGTTATTCACCTCATAGAACGCTGCATGAATATTCTGGATAAGCTATCCCACTAAATAGTGTCTTCAGATATCTTTACATAAAAAAGTCTAGCGGGTTGAGATCCGGAAATCGCGGTGACCAAACCCCAGATATTTCAAGAACCGTTAGGAATTCGGGAAAAAGTGAATAGAGTCATTTTTGCTTAAAATTAGTCATAGAATTCATATACGATGTATCTCGCATACCTCGGCGACCACCCTGTATGTTTAACTGTACTCACTTTATTTTCTTAATATAAAAACTGTACAGATCACATTTATAAGAATTTACAAATTAAAGATCTAAGACGGTGCCTTCACCCTCACTAAATTCGAAGGATTCGTCTATATGGAATCAACTGAAATAATTTGTTACCATATCAACTCAATTGGATTTAATTCACAATGGTAGGGCCGCAGTCGAAGTAAGGATAGGGTACTACTTTTGACTTTGACGCAGTAGTTATCTGATTTGAAGATAGTTTTTGGGTTTGATACAGTCTCTTTTCAGTGTAATTATGAAACAATCGTATGACATTGAAATAAACATGTTATTAATTCTGGAAGAATGTAGAAGGAACTTCAACATTTTTTGCAAAAAAAGGTGATCTTAGATAGACATAATTTAGGGCGTCGTTTACGAGATAAATCGATCAAAAAATTACCTTGCATGCCAACATTATTGTAATTAACTACTGAAGAAAAAAAAATGAATGCCAAAAAGTGACCAAAGAAGTACATTTCAATTTTTTTAAAAGGAACATATGTAGCAGGAATTTAGTAATGACATTATTAATAAATAAGATCACCAAAAATAATAACATTTGGGTACACAATATTAATTATGGGCTCTTTCGCATGCAAGGTAGTTTTAAATCGACTAATCTGACATAAAAAAGATATACAAATCAATATGAGTCCATAGCAGGTAAGTTGTCGTTTGTCTACAATTTCAATGATTGAATCCTCCAAGCCAATATTTTTATATTGGAAATTAATTATAAAAGTTATAAAAACTACTATGAATCAAAAACTTTTGTTTGGGAATGTCCACTTAACATTGCCACTATCAGATCAAAAATTTCTGGAATTTAAATTGAGGCAACATAATAGAACAGAAAGAACTCTTTTAATTAAGTACGAAGCGACCAACTTTATTACAACTGTGATAAGACGAAAGGATGATATCAAAAGCCGTGATATAATTAACTAAAATAATATCTGGGAAGGAAATGTGATAATAAAAGAATAGTAATAAAGTGATAAAATTAACAATAAACGTTTTAATTTGCAGCAATAATGTCGTGATATTTAACTGTTTGCATATTTCTGAGATATATTAATTATAATTACTTATAAAAAAATATCTACCTCAGTCCCTATATTGTAATTAAATTATTATAAAACAGATGCATGTGTTGATCTTTGTTTTAAATAGTGTAATAGTAATTGAAGTCTCAGTGGATCAAAAGCAATGATCTTCCTTTAATTATTTAACAATATACTTTCTCACTGAACCTCAATCCCCAATGTCAATCGGAATGATTTTACAAACAATGATTCTGATTTTCATAAATTTTCATGTACTTAGAAAATGAAATGGGTCTCTTCCTATTCGTAGAAACAAGTTGTATTGTCCTCCACAACAATACATGTAGGTAGGTGCTTTCTTTATTTGCAGTATCCTGTCCGGATCCCTATACAACTACTAACAGAACAACTGCTGGCTACCCACTATTTCACTACTGACCCAGGCTGGTTCGGGTTCGGGTGCCATCTATCTAGCAAGTTCATCCGTCTCTATGTCTACGTACATATACCAGAATTACCTACCTGTTTCCTTTCGAAAAATATTTCCATGGTATCCTTGCACTCTTGTACAAAAGCAAAGCTATCCTTTAGGTTACTTACTTCCTTAAAAGTTCGTGACTACTGTCATGTTGGTTACTAGTACTACTGCAAAAACTAGTCGTAAAACTTCCTGCAGTCACCTAAGGTTAAAGGCCTACATCAGAAAATAAGATTACTTTTTTAGAGTTACATTTCAAAAACTTTTTCGACAATTTTTTTGAATTTGTTTATGTTAACGGTAAAAGTTTTTATATTTATTTCATTTTTGAGTACTTCACAAATTGCGTCATAACCCTAGTCAAAAGTATTCTGTTTTAAGTGATAATATATTAAGTGGCGCGATAATGTTTGTATACAAAGTAAAACTAATGAAATCTATATTTATAAATTTCTAAGCATGCTAAACATTGTGCAAACCTACAGAACTTCACCACAATCTCATTAATATTTTACAATAATTGAACGTAATTATTTCTTGTATGTGTGTGTATTTATAATATAATATTATACACCACCAAAAACGTGTCGTTGTCGATGCCAGATACGATTAACTCTAGAATTAAAAGCGTATTAAACTATGACGCGAAAATAAAAAAAAAATTGTAATTATGATCGATTGGTTAAACAAAAAACAACTATGCCTGACATTAACATCAGTCGCATCGGATCAATACCGACAACAATGTTCTGCAAATTACCCTATATTAATCGTATTACTAAACTCGTAAATTATAAATACGTGTACTGTTCTTGCTTCATAACCACTCAGTATAAAAAATTATATTAATTATTTGACAACTTATACGAGCGTTTATATATCCATAAAAATCAAGTCACTGTCCCTAAAACATCACATATTTTTATGGTTGGTTGGTTGGTTAAAGGCGGAAGTCAGGTGAGCCTGATCTTCACTGCGCTGCAGCCCTAGAACTTATTATGATCCCCATCGTGTTAAAAAAATTGGGTCCCTTTCATTATATTTAGTAGCATTCTCCTAAGCTCCTCATGTGAAAGAGTGTCATCATGTTGAGTTCCTCCAAGACTTCTGCAACACAACGCATCCCAGTTGTAAGTGATGTGTGAGGCGGTTTCTTTCTCTTCGCCACATAGTTTGAATTCTATGGATCCGGTATGAATTCCTATTCTCTGCAAGTGTTTTCTTAAAGGGCAGTGGGCTGTCAGTAAACCTATCACTTCATATGAGTGCGTGCTAAAAGCAGCATCTCAGTTGGCGTTTCCCCCTATAAACCTTTATCTATGGTTGGCGTTGTAGCCAGGTGTTGGACGGTTCAGATATTGTTGCAAGACCATCTCTTTATTTTTTATGGAAGTAGTCCATCTCACATCACATCACTTTATTGTTGTCATTGCCACCAGTATTGACTATTGACACGCCTAGAGCGGATTAGTTCAGGTTAAGGATGCTTTAAATTATGTGCAGTTCCAGTTCTGACTAGTTTCGCTGCTTTTTTATTGCCTGCTATCCATAACTGACAAGAAACCCATACGAGTTCGATCTTATTCTTCCTAGATGATAGGTCGTGTAGAGGCACTCCATCTAAATCTTAGAGGAGATTAAAATCTTACTTGTTATATTTCACAATTTTAATTCAGTTGCCTGACACGTGTTTCGACCATTGCGGATCATTATCGAAGAAATACAAGACAATACTAAATCCTACATGTCATTAAAATAAAATTAGGGAGATGAAGTGAATTGACAGATGATGGGTTATTTTGGTCCTTACTTTATTACAGGTATTAGCCAAAGGTACAACTAAATTACAGGTGTGATTATAGAGGTATTTACATCTAAGTAATAAAATTAAGAAAATGATATTGTGTATATAATTATGGGTTTTTTTGTTCGTATTTATTAATAGTGTTTATTGCATATTTATCCTAAGCTATTAGACTATTAAGTATTAGATTAGCACCTGAAGGTATTTCAATTTGATTATTAACAACATTACATCGATTTTTTACGGCTTTTTTGATTGCTAATGTTTCTAATAGGTTGAGTTTTCTACCCTTGTGTTGAGTATATATCGGTTTTATTTTGTTGGATATTGAGTGGTTATTTATTATACAGTAGTCCGCTATTCCTGTTTTATTTTGTTTTTTTAACTTTAATACTAGGCTTAAAGAACATAAAACGTCCATTTTAAAAAAACAAATTTAAAACAAAAGATTAAATTTAATAATAATAAAAAATCGGGTAGAGTGTTGCCACTGCATTTTATATTGTGCAACTGTTTTTGTATTTGTAACTACAGAAAAATGAAAAAAAAAAAATATTTTTTAAAATAAATGTGACTAAAATCTTAATCAAGGAAAAACATCGATGTTTTTGATTCGATGTGTTTTCAACATCGACAACTAGATTCGATGTTAACATCGATGTGCCCATCCCTACTTTATATTGCAGAATTTTAAACTGCGCTTGTGGCTTCTATACATTTTAATTAAACGAGGGATACATTTTAATGATTGTTATTGATTGTATGTAGAGTAAATATTTTTTTTTATATTTTAAAACTCGGTAATTATTAATAAACAATTTAAATCCAACAAAGTTTATTGGAAAATTGAGTTATTGTTTTCTTCTAAAATTGAAATCTATAAAACTGCTACAAATTTAATTTGAAAAACGTTGGCAAATTATATAGCTATTGAAAACTGAGGCAGCAGGTTTAGTTATTTTTAATCTTTACAATGAGATTGGTTTTGTTTATATGCATATTTCTCATTCTTGAGCGATGCTCTTGTGACGATTTATATAGTTATAATGATTATGAAGCACAAGGTTATAATTCCAATGACAATAATAATTATTATGACGATTACACAGGTACCTATATCTTTTTTGTTTATGCACCAATGCCTAGGCAACAAAAGGGTATTTTTTTTAGACAATCAGAAGTTTTCAATCTTCGACTTTATAAGCCTACAGAACCTATTGCCAACGTTAAGGTGTTGGAACTGGAGATGTAGAATTGAATTTCCTAATGTTCTTGGCATGTTTCCCCAGAGTAAGTATAAATCCAGTCTCCATTTCGTATAATAGACTATAATGATAACTAAATATAAATATCAAATTTGTAATATACATGGTCTCCATTTAATGTATAATTCTTCGATATCTTCCATACTATCATAGATAAATAAAAACTTTGAATATAGAAATTAAGAGGCTGCTAAAGACGTAAATTTTAAAAACATTTTTTAAATATACAGGTGTTTCAGAAAAGCGGGACAACTTAAACTTAAATATTTTTAAATTGGACACCGTATACAGGGTGTTTCATAATTGAATGCTGACCCTTGATGATTTTAAGATAAAAAGTTAATATCAATATAAGTCCGCAGCCGCTGTAATTTGGGGATACAGGGTGTTGAAAAAAAAAAAACGGTTTTTCCTAAATACTTTTCAAACCGCTTTAGATATCATTTTGAATTTTGGTAGGTACTAACTAGGAATAGAAACACATTTATTTCATAAAAAAGATTTGCTCTACTTCTAACAGTGGCGTCCGCGCTATCATGTATTTTGATATTTTTATAGGATCTCGGTTAAAAAAATTAATTATATTTATTTACCCATATCAGAGTTTAATAAAATTGCATTTGTCACTTAAACAAAGCCGTAATCAAAAAATGTTTAGAAGATACTTTGCATTAGACATGGAATTGTCTAAACTAAATAAATGTGCTATAAAAAAGAAAAAAGGCAGCGGCGTACATATTTTTTGTTCCGCTTAACAGCTGTAACACATTGTAGCATTCAATTATGAAACACTTTGTATTTATGACCCGGAATTAGTTACAAGATATTAATTATTCTAATATTTTTTGCATTTGTACAGTCGCAATAAATATGATTGATTTTAATTCAAAAATATTGTTTCCAAACATTTGCATCTGGGTTACATGAGTACAACTTATATACGATGGCTTTTTATACAGTATAACAACCATTTTATGCTTGTTACAAGATTATTTCTCTATTTCTCGTCAAGAATGCTAATCGACTTTGACCAAATTAAATATTCAAAATTCCGTAAAAGTATTAAATACGGCCCTGTAAGAGGTCCCGAAGAAGGCCAACCATTCCTAATAAAATTCAATTAAATCACCTACTGGATAGGCAACCCGTAATGAAGAAGTGTATCAATGGCTGCCTGGACGCTGGTCTGCGACGAAACCTTGAATCGGTTTTCTGGAGTATTTCGGTCAAAATTAGTTGTTTCCCCCCCCCTCCTGTTCTCCAAGTTTTAAAACTTACAGAAAGTTTAGCAGTCAGTACCGAAAGTCAAGTGAAGTACCAAAAGTGCCCGTTGTGAACCTAGTATTTGAAATTTCAAAATGGCGTCGTAGCTGTCAAATTTGTGAACCTATATATTTTTTGACATTAAATTTGGCTTCCTTGTCCAATCATTGAGAAATATGTTATTTGTTTTTATTACACCTAATCAGCAGGAAAATCGCCAATCGGGTGAGACACTTAAAAAAATGTCCCTGTACAAAAAATATAGGGTATTAAAATAATCTAGACCATCTAGAATATATTCATTATTTAATTTATCTATAATGGTTAACATAAAAAGTTTTAGACAGGCAATAATAGAAATAGTTAAGCACCCTGCACAAAAACATATCGTGACCTCATCATACGAATAGTACCTACTCATATAACCCAGATGCAACTGTGTGCAAAAGAAAATATCAAATTAAAATTGCGACTGTACAAAAGCAAAAAAATTAAGAAAATAAGTAATATCTTGGCAACATCGCAACAGATTGAAAAAACAATTGGGTAGTACAAAAAATATGAATTAAATTATATTCCAGTCGTTCTTAAATTGGTAAAAATATTGGAAATTTTGTTACAGATTTAATTAATACTGAGATTTTATTTTAAAAAAACTATACAGGGTCCACCAAACATATTGATATACTTAGGTACTAGTCAGAGAAGGGAATAAAAATATTTAAAAATGAAATCAAGCTTAGGTTGATTTAATCTTTCTTTCAATACATAATTTTTTTTTAGTTACAATAGATATGGGGATATTACTGAGTGAGGTTAGACTTTATGGTATATTGTACCTAAACGGTCAAATAAAATATCGCCAAACATTAGGTGAGTATTATTAAGTGCGAATGTGTATCTACTGCATAGGTTAAGTAATATTTATGATTAAAGGGCGGATAATATGCAAATTGTATTTTAATGCAATTTCTGCATTATTTGGTAATTTCGGAAAAATTGTATTAAGTACCTAAACTATGAAAATTTCGTAATTTTGCCATCACATTTAATTAAATAAGTTAGGATTGGCTTTGTAAAATTTATTCGAACTTGGCACATGGGTTTATTATATTGGCCTCTTCAAAAAATTATGATACAATTTTTTTCTAAAATGTACAGGGGAGCCAATATTTAGCCACCTCAAAATTTACATGGGATTTCCTATGTTCAACTAAGCCAGGCATCACCCGGCACTTTTAGGTATTCAGTTACCACCTTAATCTGTTAGAACACGTTGGGGAACATGCCTTAAAGCGGTAATTTTTTAAGCCGGATATTGCGATACACTTGAAGAAATCATTGCGACTTGCACTAAATTGCATACCAGTGCCGCACTTCTTTTACCCATTGAACTCACTATAAGAGACGCTGCAATTGCCTATATTCACACGCCTAGCTTCCCTCCGCGTCCCCGGCGGGGTAAACCGTTGATGTTGCTGTGCGATTTTGCAATGTTATAGTTGCAGATCTCCCTGGCATGGGCTTTATATAGACAATATCTTGGTTTATTGATTGTTTTAGGAAACCTGTCTGGCTTCTGGCCGTACACCGTTGGTACATTTTTTCCGCCCTTTACTCATGATAAAAGTTACTATTTTAATATACTCCATAACGTATTATTTATTTGCCTCTAGATTATTTTCCACGATATTATAACGTCGTTTCTTAACTGAGCGCCCATATTGTTTTAAAGCTGTGATCTTCTTACTAGCCACTACAAAAAAGTTACCACTTTTGTCATTACCAGGAAGAAATATCAGATGCGCTTAGATCGTGTGCAAAATCTTTGGAGGATATAGATCCAGGTTGTTCTTCGGTGGTCACTGAGACTCCTTTTGACTCTTCAGTTTCTCCTAATAAAATTGTTATTTTTATATGATTTCGTTTTTATCCTTTTGTCAACATTAAATGAGTCTTAAATGCAAAAGTTAACCTACAGATATTTATTATGTAAAAATCTGGTCGGGTTTTTTATTTGGTTTAATTTTTTTTACATTTTAGGTATTACTGACGTTAATATATGCATACCCTTTACGGATACATGTTTTAAAATAACACAAATAAAGTTACCATGGGGACCAATTTGCAGCGAATTTAATGGAAAACCTTTACCATGTTTAGAACTAAACGGTTTGTTGCCAAAGTTAATTTATCCGTCATCGAATCAAGGTCCAGGAATTCAAGGTCCCGTACCCCCAAATGACGGGATTTCTCATAACCTACTAAATAATGGACCACAAGGTGACAGACGGTTTGACAACATACCGATTGATTGGTTAAGCAATCCACCAACTAATGGGGCAAGATATGGCGGATGGGCAGGAAGGTCAGCAACTAATAAAGCCCAAATTGGCGGATCGACAACTAATGGCGGCGCACTCAGCAGCTCACCAAATGATGAAGCGCAATCTGGCGGGTTACTAGGCAGTCCACAAAGTGGCGAAGTATCTAGACGCGCACCAATGGATGTGCCTTACAGCAAAACTTTGAATAATGCCGGAGGCAACTTAAAAGTGATTGCAAGAGGCGCTACTGAAATTTTGGGCGGGACATCTGATATGAAAGATTATGAAGATGCTCAAGGAAAATATGGAAGTCTTGGTGACAAATCAACTAATTGAGACCTTTATAAAAGACCATCAAAGTTAGAACGATAATTTTATTGTAATAAAAGTAATTATTAATAATATGTACTGAATGTTTTATTATCTCACATGTTATACACAGTTGTTTGTAAACAGCGACGACGTGACGCGACCTCTAAAATACAAATACTTACATAAACACACTGGCTAACTGGATATTTTAATGTGGTAAATGACAGTATTTGGATAATTATGCCATATGATGCATACCTATGTGTAATACATCAATGTCAATAGAAACTAAGTATTCAAATAGTAATTTCTCTTAAAAAAAAATACTATTCAAGTTGTAAAACAGATCCAAATAAATCAAGGGCAGTACTCGTAATCATTTACTTAAGGCCGTAACTATAGTAACACTGACAATGACGCCATAAACATTATAATGTTACTTTTAAACCGTGACTAATAGAGGTGTTACTCTTGTAGTTCTCTTAAAGCAACATCACCAGCGTCATTATGACGCCATAAAATCGCCGTCATAGTCCCATTCACGAAGTGAAAGAAAAAACAGGGATTAGGACCCCTAATCCTCCAAGAAGAAACGTTGCAGCTGGCTGGGGAAGTTAAATATCTGAGGGTCATCCTGGACTCTAGACTTACTTGGAATAGCCACATGAAGAAAATTATGCGTAAATCTGAAATTACTCTTGCAGTAACAAGGAGAATTCATTTGACGATACAAGGAGAGGCAAGAACCGCCTTCAGATGATGCTGCCAACCTCCAGAAAAACCAAGGTGGGTCACGAGTCATGATGAGTAACTTTCTCAAACCTACCTTTTTGCATAGCAATAAAAAAAATGAACGTGAAATTAAATAATTTATCATACACCTGTTCAGCGCAACATTAAAATAGTAGACAGAAACGAAATTTGGGCGTGGTCTCCACATATCGAATCTAAACAAAGCCGAAATGAAAAAATTATCAAAAGGCACTTCGCATTCGCCATTAAAATACCCACATAACAGTGTAATCAAGAGAGAAAATGGCAGTGCAACAGGAAAACTTATCCTGAACTTTTTCACAATATTAATAAAACACCCTGTATAACAAAAATCGTAGGAATGACTTTGGACAGAATAAAAGTTTTCTTGTTCAATAAATTATTTTAAAATATTTAAATCGGCATTTATAAATTAAAAAAGTTTTCCACTGTTTAAAACTTTTTCAGCTCAAAAAAATTCGCTCAGGTATGATGACAAAAATTTGAAAAATGATCATTAATTACTGATTCAAGAAACAAGTTATCTGGACGTGAACTTTTTACTAATCTGGTTGGTTGTCTTAATAAGGAAGATCAATAAAAATTTATTTTGTATTCATTGTTATATCAAAAGTAAATGATTGTGAATACATTGATTTAAAAAATAAATATTAGGCTCGGGGACCTAAGCAATTTTTTTAAACAGGTAATCATTTAACAAAGATGAAAGTCGACAGCTGTTTGGCGCCATTGCTGCTATTTAAATTATATAATATTAAATCGATTACCTTCTCCTTGGATATATTCACATACTATTAATAAGAAGAAAGGTTGTCCGGTTATTGGTTTATTACCAATCAACCAAGGAGCCACGACTACTTAACAACTTAATTGTCTAACCATAATGAATCACTAATTAAAGGTAGCGTTTTAATAAGCCCAGTTGTTGGAAATTATTTACATTGCACGCGTATTTGTTTGAATAATAATTAATTTCTTTGAGAATTTAGTTTCTCTTTATTTCTGTGATTTTTTTATAATCGTGCGCAAGCGCTACAGGAAAAATCTTTTAGGGCGCTCTGCCAGTGATGTTTGTGCGAAGAAGGTGATTCTGGTTGGTCTTGAATGATTGGGGATTATATTCGTTATACGGATAGGCTACAGTGGTTCATTGTATATTTCCACCATGTACAGCCAGGGACGTGTGGACGGAAGCAACTATCGCCTATAGCGAGAATATCGATCTGCTATACAATAAAAAAACAAAGAATGGCTACCAATTGGGAATCTTATAGGCAACTTAGAAATATCGTAGGTAATGCTATCGACAGGGAGAAAAGATCATATCTTGAAAATAATATTCGAAATAATAGACCAGGAGAAAATTGGAAACTGCTGACATATACTCAAAGAAAAAAAATTGTCCCTGAGTACTTAGGTAGTGCTGATGTTATTAATGATTTTTTCTGGGAGCAGCTCAATTCGGGGATCCAGATCCTGAAACCCTCTACTTCTATCGTAGCCATAGGAAGGAGGGGTGTGACAAACCTTGGTTTTAAAACGGCACAAGTGAAAGACGTTGAAAAAGCTCTAACTTCTATAAAATCAGAGGTCATTGGTTGCGATGGAATTGGTATCAAGTTACTAACTTATTGCTGTCCCCATATAATACCGGTTGTTGTTCACTTGATAAATTTCTGTATTGAGAGTCCCAGTTTTCCTGAATCATGAAAAGCTTCATATGTTCTGCCTCTTCCAAAGCTGAAAGATTTAGAACCGATCAGCATATTGCCTACTCTGTAAGGTCATTGAGAGGATCGTGGAGAGTTAAGTTAGAGAGCACATTGCCCGTCAAGAAATATTGCCCGCCGTCCAGTCTGGTTTCCGCAGGGGCTATAGTTGCACGACTGACTTGTTAAAGGTAATATATGATATATATATTTGATGGTGGCGATTTGACAGCATTGATTCTCTTAGACTATTCAAAGACCCTTGATGGTCTAAATCATGATCTTCTGATGAGCATACTTAATTATCTCGGCTTTGATGATGATTCACAACTTCTTATCAAGAAGTACCTCATTGGTAGAGGTCAAATGGTTGGGCTTAGTGGTAACTTGTCGAATCCTGTGAGAGTCTCATGCGGTGTACCTCAGGACTCAATACTGGGCCCCCTATTTTTTTCTCCATATACTTCCCAACTTATTACTTCGTTGAGGTATACAACAGCACATTTTTACGCTAATAATACACAACTGTACTTTTCGTTTAAGCCAGATATAATTTTGAAGACGAATGACAAATTGAAGCATGATCTGGATGTCCTTAAGAAGGCCTCGGAATCACACTGCTTGAAGATAAATCCCACTAAGTCGCAAGTGCTGCTGCTTGGTCGAACACAAAGTCGTAACCACAGTCAGAATCTTCTTAAGTTAGTTTAAATAATAATGAAACTTTGCGCACATGCACTACAGCAAAGAATCTGGGGCTGCTATAGGATACTGATCTAAGATTCTCTGGACATATAAATAATTGTATCAGAAGGCCGTTTACTAATCTGAAGTTATTCTTTGGTCAGCGAGCACTACTCAATGAAAGTATTAGAAAAGTGTTGTGCGACTCCATTGTTCCATCGCATTTTAATTACTGTGATGTGCTATACGGTCCCTGTCTTTTGAATGGTGATATGAAAAGAATACAGCTTATTCGTAATGCATGTGTGGATTTGATAGGAGGTATCCGCAATTGTGAGAGGTGTGAGTGCAAAGCTACGTGACATTCATTGGTTAAGAATGAATGAGAGTCATATGTTACATAGTTTGACCTTGTTCAATAAGATAATTTATAATAAGAGTCCTGATTATCTGTACGATAAGGTCAAATTTAGATATGACGTTCGCTATTTAAAAATTGGATATAGATTTACGATAACACCACCTGCACATCTCACCACTGTGTATGAACTTCACCTTCAACCTTCACTTATCAAGTCTCGAAAATCTACAAAAAAGTGCCTATCGATTTTAAAAATGTCCCTGGTTATAAGTTCAAATTATTTGTAAAACAGAATATTGAAAATTTCTTCTGAACTTGCACTAGCTATCTCGCTGCCCACCTATGTGATACTAAGTCTTGTGAATCGCCCATATGATGATGATTATAAATTCCATATTTTTAAACTACGTTTTCTGTTACATACATATTATGTTAAAACTCTGCCAACTGTTATATTACATTGTAAATGGCAATAAAGACATATTTATTTTATTTATTTTAATTACAAGAACACAAGTTAACTCTAGACGCTAACTTCAAAATTACCTGTTTTTCAACCGCAATGAAAAATTAACAACTAGGCTCTCTTCGGCTGTTGTCATGGAAACTGTACGTTAAAAGTTAACTTGTATGTTTGATCATAGGGCTCATTATCAGTTGAATATTTGCGATGAAAATATCTGTAACAGAAGCTCAAGTCTGATTGTCTAGCCAAAGATGCAACTATTAGCGGAAGTAATACCGCCTTTTGACTCGACATATGCGATGGTTTTAACTTTGGACTTAAAGATGAATGTACTCATAGATGGCACAATGACACCTAATCCAACACCTCCAGTTAAGCACAGATTCTACCAAATAAATACTGGCATGATGATTTCCATGTAAATCGACATTAGGTAACTATTATTGCACTTTTAAAGTTTTGACATGCCTGCTCTCCTGCCCATCTTTTTAAAATCAATGTTCTAAATTCTGAATTGTGCGATACTTGTATGTACAGAGATTTAAAGCATGTATTTCTTCAATGTACAAAGGATTAACAATCTCTTCAACATCATTTCCTTTCATCAATAATAAGTACCTACAAAGTCCAATCTCCCTTCAATTTTCTAAATCAAATCCTGTGATCGTGGTGCGTGCCGGATAACACCATGTCGGTCAATCCAGCGCGCAGAAAAGATATTGTCAAAATAATTGGAAAGAATATTTTGAAGTTCAGGTTTATTTTGAAGCAAATTATAAAATTAAGCTTCACTCCATAATATTTATAGGTTTAAGCAACTTTAACCTTAGTGTTTAGGTGACTGGCTGAATGGGTGATCAAAAAATAAAAAAAAAGGTCAAGTCACCAACATTTGTCTACGATATTCTTATCCTAATCATGAGATGTTGTTTGTCAGATCATGGTCGCCAGTTAGCGAATGACTTTCCTTTGAATGGAATCCAACAGTCTCGGAATATCTTTAGAAGCATGGCCCCGAATGTGTGAGGAAGTATTTCAGTGATGCCGATGATCGAATTTGTGTTTTATAGAAGAATCAAAAGCTTGAGCTCTATTGACATTCTTAGTTTGCAAAAGTATGCGAGACTACCTTAGGCAAGATAGTATAACCGACATCTACTTGGGAGCTTCATAATTGAATATTTTTGGTTGCTCGTCTTTAAATCTGATGACCCAAAGCTTCTTTGTAAGATTCAAATAGGGATCTAGAAAGAATAGAAAAGTGTGTCGTTATTGCAAATTGCTCAATAGCCAATTAAGCAGATTTATCTTTTTGGAGAATCCTATATCGATCTCCTCTGAAAATAATTTATATCTAACAACAAACTGTCAGTAGTTCTCGAATGGCGTTTGTCCTATCTAAAACGACTGATATTGTTTGTCCAGCTATTCAGGGTATTCGAAGCATCATCATCTTTAACAGTCGTTACAGGCAATTTGATTTATCGCTAGTTTATCCGAATTCTTGAATAATTCAAGCAATAGGTTTTAGGAAGCAGCACAAAAAATTCATGGTTGAAGCGTACTTTCGAAATAGGGTTAGAATAAATGGGAAGTGGAAATACAATCAGCGTTTCCGCGAAAATTTTCCCAACGTCGCTTTTACTGCTGGGGATTTTATTATTGCCTGAAAAGAACCTTGGCTCTGTTTAGGGAAACAGGCTGTATTCAACATAAAAAGGAAGCTGGAAGACCATCTATAAAATCTGAAAAACTTGTTGCAAGCGTTCGTGAAATAATGCAAGAAACGCCCACAAAATGTGTAAGACGCATGTCTCAAGAAGTGGGACGATATAGGTAATGAAACATGCAGGACTCTTAAAAAGCAGTTAAATTTGATTCCTTATATAGTGCAAGTATTCCAAGGAATACGAGCTGCAGATTTTGAAAGACGCAGGAATTACTGGCAGTGGTTTACCCAAAATATATTGGAAAAAAATGATGTATTAGACCTGACATTTTTTTCTGGTGAAGCCTGGTTCCAGCTGCCCAGTTATGTGAATTCTCAGAATACACGCATGTGAAGTAGTAAAAATCCCCATTTTTTGTCCACATTGCACCCTCAAAAAATTGGTATCTGGTTGGCTGTTTCCCGAATTGCTGTGGCCATTTTTTTCTATGACACGGTTACAGCACAGCGGTATACCTAAAGACAATATTTTGAATCCATTTATGGAGCAATTACTTGACGATGAACTACGTTTTGGTTATTTTCAAAAACTACTATTAACTACTAACGCAATTTTTTCGACGACAAATTGATCAGTTTTCAAACAGCTCCAATTATAATAAATAATTAGGGTAACGCAATTTTTTTCGTATTCTAAAATCTTTAGCATGCAGTGCAGTTAAAATCAATAATAATAATAAGTTTTAAACAAATATTAGGTACTTGTTAAGTAATCAAATTCAAAAGTTTTATCTATTTATTAAAAAGTGCGTTTTAATTCGTATATATATAAATATGAAGAGTTTTAATTACTTTATCATATTGTCGACAGTCAATGTTCAAAAGCAACATGAAGAGCTTGGTCATTTTTGCATTATTGGCACCTCTAGTGCTCTGTCGGGTTCCCTACAATGTTAGTACAGGTATGTTGTATCAAATGCACCTTTTATAATTAGTAATTATATTTAATCATATTCATTTAAACAAGTATTACTTTTTGTCATTTGGACTGATTAGGTTGAGTTATTACAGTTTGTGTCAGAATTACAGGATTCAAAGGTTCTGCGTGACCACCAATGTCGCTATTTTGCGTTTTGTTTGGCGCAAAGCTATAGTATCAATTGAGAGGTTTAGGAAATTACTAAACATAACGGTACTACACGCAAAATGTTAAAAGGCATTTATTATCAATGCAACCACATGGTAAAAGATTTGAAAACTTGAATTATTACTTTACCTTTCTCTAGTTTCAGTTTTTTAAAAAATTACTTTGTCTGAGTTTTCCTTTGACTCCACAACCTCGCTGTATGTTAAATTTAAATATTCGCGATTATTGACATTTCCATTCATTTTTTCTCTAAGCAGCTTTTTGTCTCTTTTTTGGACAGATTGTCCGCAAAATGAGCTGTAATCAACCGCTCGGCCCTCCCGAGCCGAAATCATATTAATTGAGGAACAGAGAATATCTTATTAATCATTTTTATTTCTTTTATAGAGCCAAGTATTCAACAAATCAAGGAAATTTATGAACTAAAATCCCTCACGGACAGACTTACTGAACTAAATCTGCCATATAAAAGTCCTCTTGAATCAAAAGAGTTAGAAGAAGAAGACGTTTCATTTTATGTATACAACCGCGAAGACAAAACAGGTGACCAGGTTCTTTTGGAAGAAGCAGGAACCATAACAGAACACAGCTCATTCAGCACAAATCTTAAGACAGTATTTGTCGTCCATGGGTGGCATAACACTGTCGATTCACCCATCGATGTCCTAATAGAAGCAGCTTTACTGGGTTTCGAAGACGTCAATATTATTGCAGTTGATTGGGATGAATTAGCTAAAGCTCTGTACCCAGCAGCTTATGCCTCTGTCCCCAAGGTAGGGGAAAAAGTTGGAGAATTTATTACCGCCATTTCGCAAGGTTATGGGTATTCCTTGGGGGACATTACGATTATTGGACATAGTTTAGGAGCACACATTGCAGGATTTGCAGGTATATGACCCAGGGCATGGGCATGCAGGATGATACGTTAATATCATTTCAATTTCAGGTAAAAATCTGAACGGTCAAATTGGTGCAATCATTGGATTAGACCCCGCAGGACCTTTATATTTTGAATCCCTCAGAGATCAACGACTTTGTGAAGACGATGCACAATACGTCATGGCAATTCATACCTGCGCCAAATTATTAGGCGTTAACTACCGAGTGGGCAACGCAGACTTTTGGCCAAATGGCGGTTACAATCAAGCAGGATGTGGAGTGGATTTAGCAGGAACATGCGCGCATTCCAGATCTTACCAATATCTTGTAGAATCAGCTACATCTAGCAACTTTGTTGCTAGAGAGTGCGACTCTTATGATAATTATGAGCAAGAAAATTGCAAGGATAATTCTAAGGCAGTTATGGGTGGAGCTGATGTTGACCCTACGTACGTAGATTTTTAGTAACAAAGTTGTGCACTTTGCTAAAAAAAAAATTTTTGTACGCATCTACCAAGCAGTATGATTGGTAAATATGTACTTACTCCTTAGCTTTCGACATACAGGGTGTTATAGTGTTTCTGTTAACTTGAACTAGTCACTTGAAAAAATAACTGTCTATACAGGGTGTTACTTAATGATAGGCCTTAATTCCAAAGACGCATTCCTGAACCACTACGCGACTGACTTCTTTAAAAATTTTATATCGCCTTCGTTAAGCAGCTAAATATACAACTTTTTTGTCTCTTGATATTTTTTCGTATCTTACTTCGTTTTCGAGAAAAAAAATAAAAACCACTTCATTGAAAGTCAAAAAATTGATAAAATAAAATCAAGTTGATACGAAAAAATATCAAGAGATAAAAAAATTTGCATTCTTAGCTGCTTAACCCGAAAACAATATAGAATTTTTGAACAAGTCAGTGACGTACAATTTTTTTGTCAATATTATTCGTGAGACTGCCCCCCGGAACGCCACTGGAACTCATAATTATCATCTAGTCAGTGTTAACTTAGCGTCTTATTATAGCAAACAACACTGCCAAATTTCACCAAAATCGGCCAAAGAATCTTTAAGATATAAATAAAAAACCGAATTACGGCGAAGTAACACCCTGTTTTCAGTAAGATCAATTGGACGTAGTTATGCAGAAACCCACCAACCCACAAAAACATTATTCTGATAAAATCCAAGTTAAAGATTTTAAGATAAATTTGTTATTAAATCGGTACCAAAGTAAAATTTGATATCCAGCTTTTGGTATATAATGGGCATTCGCATGCTTTCCGAGAATGAAAACAATTTGGTGACTAATTTTTTTAAATCGACTGAATTTTGTGGGTTGGTAAGTTTCTGCAAAGTTAAATTTTTAAATCGACTGAAGTTTGTGGGTTGGTAAGTTTCTGCAAAATTAAATTTTTTTAAATCGACTGAAGTTTGTGGGTTGGTAAGTTTATGCAAAATTAAAACTGTCATTTATTTAATTAAAACATTGCATATAATGAAAAGTTTACTTTATTCTTGGGATGATATTCTTATGCGTATTGCGCATGCATTTATGCAGAATGCTACCAACCCACTTGTGCATATAACGGTTTGACGTTTGGTGAAAATCTCCTTTTTGCAGTAACCTACCAACCCCACTTGGTTGTTTTAAATATTATAGATATAGCTACCAAGTGGGTTGATATTCTTCTGCGTATGTTAAATAATCGAATAAGATATAAATGGATTGGTAGGTAACCCAGCTGTTCATTATCGGGACCTTGAATTAGATGGTAGGTTTCTGTAAATCACAGAATACAGTAAGAAAAAGTTCGTTATGTGCTTAACTCATTTTTGGCGAAGTTGTGGGTTGGTAGGTTTCTGCATAACTACGTCCAATTTATATCTGAAATTCAAAGAATCGTACATGCGAAATCACGAGGAAGCCACAGATATCTCGAAACGCAAAAAATTTAAGCATAAGTAATTTATGTTAATTGTTGGTCTTAAAATAAGCATATGAAACATCCTGAATTTCAGCAAGGAATTAGAAACTGACTTTGTGTATTGTCGATATTTTGCTATTAAATGTTTTCTTGAGTATTATGCTTTTACAGGATTTTTGGAAGCTTCTATTTAGACACCAACGAGGATTCACCCTACGCACAAGGAGATACGGGATTATAACAACGAATGTTAACTATTTGAAGATTTGGTAACGTTTTATACAAAGCTTCATACATAAATAAATTTTTTTACAAAACCTGTCTATATTCTTGTATCCTTTTACGTACGAGATTTGGGTTCTATACATATACAGGGTGTTTCATAATTATTGAATGTTGACCCTTGAGGGTCTTAGTCCTTCGATTTGAAGACAAAAAGTTAATAACAATGTGGTCCGAAATCCCTTTAATTTTCAAGCATTTTGAAAAAAAGAAAAAGAGGTTTTTTCTTAATATTTTTGTGACCGCTTTAGAAATTGTTTTAGTTGGTACCAACAAGGCATAATAACAAATGTTTCTCATAAAAAATAATTGCTCTACTTCTACCAGTGGCGTCCGCTAACTGGAAATAAACAAAACAACATTGGTTTTAAAAACGCTATTTCAGTTAGGAAATACATTGCTCGTTTTTGTTTTAACACGTTTTAACCCATCATCCTATCAATTTGCGTCGCATCGCCGGCATCGCGTCGGTGCGGCCGGTTTTTGTCAGGTTGCAGGAAAATACTCGTTTATGCCCTGAGCCTATAAACACACGCATATTAATTTTGAACGTGTCAATCTCAACAACTGAAAACTACGAATGTAAAGATGAGGCTCCAAAAAATCCGGAAGATCAATTCAAAATTAATTTTTACTTTCAAAACTTAAAATAATAAAAAAAATTATTTGAATTTTTAAAAATGGGACAAGGAAGGCTTTTAGACTTATCTATTATTAGTGTCAAAAAGGACACTTCGAAAGATATAGATGTATCAGATATTATAACAGAATTTGCATTAACAAAGGCAAGAAAAGCAAACATTATTTAATTTTGACTGACTTATTAAGTATATGTATTAACAGATATGTACATGTATGTATTTAATATAACGTAAACATTTGGTTATTATATCAATAAATTAATAATTATTATGTTAGGTTGTAAAATTAAAAAATAAACTGAATTTATTATATTTTCTGTAATTCGTTGTTTCATTTAAGGTGAAAACATTTCGGAGAAATTTCAATTAATCCATACGAAATGGGGGGGAGGGGAGGGGCAAAATTATTCTCGTAGACGGGCGGCAGCTACCCTAAGAACGGCTCTGTTGAAACCCCAAAACCCACTAACCGGATTTGAATTTTTTTACTTATTTTTACGTCATTTAATATGAAATACCATAGGATATGATTTAATGAAAGTATTTGTGACGTATACAACAATCAATCAATAACAAATACAAAAATGATAAAAAAATGAGTACTTTAAATTCTAAATTAGTTAATAAGATGTTATTTTTTGCCAATCGTGGTGATAGTTTAAAGTACATATGTACTGGGTGTCCCAACGAGGATTGAACACAGACTCTACAAGTGAGAGCCATACTAACATCAAATTCAAATTTGGCATTTTAAAAAACCCATAGATTTCAATTTTCGTCCGAATATAGACATTATTTCAAAAATTATTTACGAAAAACAAATATAAAAATAAATTTTTAACACTGTATCTCAAAAATGAAGAGCTTTCGAACCCATGCTTATATGAACTTTTCATCTTATAAATAACCGAGAAATCGTACTGTAAAATATCGGACACTTATTAAATAACACCCTGTAGTTCGCCACACGGTTCTAGAGCTACAACGCCTGAGGAGGCAGGGCAGTAAAATGAATAAAGAGTTGCTAAGACGGTGGCAGTATAGGCGTCCGTAATAATTTTTTTTTTATTATTTTAGTCTTAAATTGCGTAAAATATAAAACCAAATACCTTGATTTATTGGCAATTACTGCCCTAGCTTGACTATGAATAACTTTACCTTTTATATAATAATATTTAATTATTTTACAAACATCAACGTTTAAATATTATTAATTATAAATTAAATATAATAATTTTAAACTCCGGCAATGCCTGTAAAATTTCTCAAGGTGTCATGATGTGCTTTTTATCTCCACTAATTCAATATCATATACGATAGAAAGCGACAAAACCATTAGTAAGGGACAGAAATCACTGCTGGGGTTGCCAAATTTACCAAAACATATTAATTATCCTAACCGCTTTAAGAACATGATAAATTATATTAAGCCATTATAACTTACAATTTAAAGGAGAAAGTCAATGAGATATATGTTACAGGGTATACAATATACAGGGATATGCATACCTCTAATAATTTTAAGTAATATATTTGAATTACTTACAAAATCTATTGATAAGTTCAGCACAAATTAATGCTAAAATTTTTGATCACACACCAATAGCAAAAATCAATTTAAAACTCTTCTTAATTTTGTGAATCATAGAGAAAGTCCTTAAGTGCGTCCCAGAATAGTCTAGCGCGGGAAAGCTGATATTTCTCTAAAAGTTGGAAATAGGACACGAAACGACGAAGTGCAGTCAAATGCATATCACACGGAGAGGAATACTTTGATCGGCATAAAGTGCATCAGCATTCTAATATTAGTTTGTGTAAGAGTAAAAAATAAATATAAAATTGTAAAAGCAATAATAAAACCAATCGCGAATAACGATTCCCTGGCGCACCGTGAAACAATTCACCGTAGGTGTAGAATAATGTTCCAATCATTAGGTAGTTTATTAGGTAGGTTACTGAACTCTTAAGAGTAGAAAAACCAAGCTAATGACCAAGCAATCTAATAATTTCACCTTAAAAATTGCTTTTACGGAAGCTTTACTCATGCGCAATACGTCGGGTTTTTACGATTTTTTGATATTCCCCTAAAATTGACATTTATCTGGTCCAGAGCCGGTCCTGTCTTTATTCTTGTTCAGTGTTTGGCGTGTGTATTGTGAGATTTGTGGGGGTTATTTTCAATTCTTTATTGTATTTTGTGGAACTTTCTAACAAAATAATTCATTAAATAAACTGCAGTTTTATAATATAAATAAATATATTAATAACATAACTGGTTATTTGACTGTTTTACGGTTTTTATGCTTTTCGCACAACTATATGCTTTCTAACGTAGGTACTCATTTCCTTTCCTACAAAGTACCAAGGCAAGACAAATGCACATGTTTCTCAAGTCTACTATAAACATCAAAGCCTTCATTCTGACTTATTTTTAATCTTTAAGAAAAAGAAACAGAAATTTTTGGGCAATTTTCGCCGTATGTTGTATAAAAAATGATAGAAGGAAACCAGGCGACACAGAGCACCTGTTACGGTGTTAAGAACAACCAATATTACTTACGGAACTATGCCGGAAACTTAACTTTAATTCGAAATTTCAATTTCCATATCTACACCCCAAAATACACAAGTATTAAAATTTCCATAATTTTTCGCGGGGTACCTATTGCTTCTTCGAGAAGCTGAATGCGTTCTTATATTTCATATTATACCAAGATTTACTATAATTGCTCTTTTTATGATTCAATACCTATTTAGATAAATTAAGTTCAAAGCCTGACCTGGCGTATACGCGAACTGCGCAAACGCAAAGCTTCCTCAAAACGTCACATACTGGGGACATTTCTGCAATACGATATTAGCAATATATTGGCTATATTATATGTGAGGTGGGTATGTTGTTTTTATGAAGAATAAAGTAAATAGAAGTATAATCTACCAAATTAATTTTAAAGTAATACGTATTTAAATTTTACACTTGAGCGTTGATTAAACTGTCTTCAATCAACGACTTGAGCTTGTGCTAGCCACGGATTTACTGTCGCTAGAACAATCCGAGAGAAACAAATCGACCCTACTACACGTAACCTGAAGGCATGTCACACACCTATTAGTGTAAGTCATACACAGTGGCGAATCCTCGGAGGGGGGGGGGGATTAGGGAAATTTCCCCCCCCCCTCCCTAGAACCTCAGAACTCATAGATTTTGGTAAGTTGACTGAATTTTTTTCGCAATGGAATTACACGTAAAAGTGGTTATACAACACTAGATTTTTTTTTATTTGTAATGAAATAGGAAGAATATATCATCAAAAACAAAAGTTTAAAGTCTCAAAAGAATGGACTGTGAGGAATAAATATAACAATTTTCTTACGGCGCATGTAATATTTAATTTAAAATGTTCTCCGCGGGCTTTCTCTAATTTATCACAAAAACACGTTGAAGTACTTCAAACATGGATCATCTTAAGGGATTACAATGGTACTAAAATTGTTTTTTTTTAAGTGGATCAAGATAATACCTATTAAAATTCGTATTTGGACAACAAAAGCCTATTTTTGCAACGTTTTGTTATTGTATACTTTTAAGAAAATACCTAAAATATGATAATTCTTATCGTCTAAGCTCTTGTTAAAAGGGTCATTTGTTATAAATATGAAATCAAGAATCACACCTGTAGTTGTTTAGACCGGTTAGTGTTTAAAAGAGCTCAAAAATGAAAGTATTTGTATTACTTGCTGCCATTTTGGTGGGGTGTTTATCTAGCCCAGGTAATTTTCATTACTACAGCACTTTATAACTTTTCGTTATGCATGTCGTTTTACACAGCTTTGGATGCGTTTACATAACATGTGATTACTCCGTATCGTCACCCTCCACACAAAGTGTCGTAAGTAGCGAGCGAAGAAACGAAATTCGATCAATTATAACTATTCGGCACCGAATTGCTTTTTGGCTTTATTATATCAAAACATATAATAGTGGATCTATCATTTTCTGCATTAAGGTTATCAGAACAGTTTTTAGATTTCCAGATTTTCACGAAAATTGTCACTTACGCCAGTTTGTGTAAATTTTAAGTATACAGGGTGGCTGATAAGTGCGAGGAAGTCCAATATCTCGGTTGTTGTTGGAAATATCGAAAATAATTAAATATAAGGGTTCTAGGATAAACAAAAGTGCACAGTTTAAAAATATTTTTGGATATACAGGATGCGCCAAAAAGGCGGGGCATCACGAAAGTAATTTTTTTAAATGGTACCACTCATTTCTTTTATCTCATCGAATTCGGCATAAAATTTTACATATGACACACTATTCTTTTTTGGCCATTTATACGACGTTGCCAGATTATTCAATTTTTCATCAAATTTTCTCGGAAGACATCATATTGAAAAAATAATTTTAAAATATTACTATAATATTAACTAAAAAAATAAATTTGATGTATGTATGTAAATACTTACCTACGGATTAATTTTTATAAGTTGGTTTCTTTTCAACCAGGCAATGGGGTCATCTAACATTTTTTTCTATTACATTTTTTGAAAGATTTTATAATCTTAGTGTGAACTGCAAAAATATGACTCAAGTGGACCCCCGTATATTATTAGGCCACTTCACAGATAATTTCAACCTCTTTAAATACGCAATTATTATAGTCAATGCTCTAATACGCAACGTGCTTGTAATATTTCATATTTTAAAAATGTTATAATATCGGCACTTTCATTAACTTGGCCATTTATACAGGGTTGGGCAAATGTTCCGGAACGGCTTAATTACAAGCGAACGAAAAGTGATATCGAATCGGGGTTTTGGGCAATCTATAGGACAAAAATTTTACTATTTGACTGGTATACCATATGTCAGTAATGTCACCAACTGTCAAGTGTCGACGATATTTTTTTTTTTTTTTTAAATGGAACACCCTGTATATTATCAGATATTCTAGATCTTCAATAAATTACAAATATTTTCCATATAGCATACCATATGATTAAATTCAACTGTTTCGGAAATACGGGCAAATGAATGTAGTACATTTTATTTAAACAAAACCAAGGTAATAACTTTAAAACACAATAATATAAAATAATGGTTATTTAATTAAATGTTCAAAATGTCGTCCTTCAGCCACTTGACATTGTCCAATCCTGTCGGAAAATTCAGAACGCACGTTTTGCAAATGTTCACGAGAAATAACATGCACAGCATCTAAAATTCTGTTTTGAAGATCCTCCAAAGTCTTAGGTTGTGTACGATATACGACAGTCTTTAAATGACCCCAGAGGTAGAAATCTAGAGGTGTTAAATCTGGAGATCTAGGAGGCCATTCAATGGACCCTCTCCTACCTATCCACCTTCCAGGAAAAGTTTGATCTAAATAATTTCTGACATGTATACCAAAATGAGCTGGCGCCCCATCTTGCTGAAACCAAATGTCATTCGCTAGTATTTGAACGTTAACCTGATCATGATATAAATTAATCAAATTTGGTATAATTCTATTTCGAAGCAGATCTAAGTAGTAAATAGATGTCAAGTTTCCATCAAGGAAGAAAGGCCCAATAATATGGTTTCCAATTATACCTGCCCACACATTTAATTTTTGGGGGTGTTGCGTACGGTGCTCAATCATCCAATGGGGATTATGGTCTGACCAGTATCGACAGTTGTGCCTATTGACGAAACCATTAAGACAGAATGTAGCCTCGTCAGAAAATAAAATACGACTTACAAAGTTAGGTTGTAGGTCTATGTAGTCCATTATTTCTTGACAAAATTGCATACGCCTATCAGGATCGTCCTCTGATAGTTCTTGAAGCAAGCTGACTTTATAAGGAAACATTTTATTTTTTTAACATTGAAAATGTTTATATTATCGCACGGGCACGTAGTATGGGTACGGAATTCGAAATTCTTGTGTTGCATTTATCCCTGACGTCACACCGAGTTAAATGATCGGGATTAGACCAAGTCGAGAGTAATCGTATGGTTTCGCTGGAGCAGTCAGCGGGTGCAGGCTGGCGCGGCTGGAGCGCGCTTCAGATCATATTTGTATTTCGTAGTGAAAGCGCTTATGTATGACTTATAATGAACGCCGATAACATTAGTTGCATGCTGTTGTTGGAGGAAGAAGACGAAAAGGAGATGTTAGCCCAAATTCCTCCATTTCGACAAACGTCATATTAACACTTGAATTTATACTATAGGTACCATATTTAAATCAAAGCTGCAGCATACCAAGTAAACAAATCAATTTGATTAAGACGTCAAAGTATCAAAGCATTTTAAAATTGTATCATTAGTTGGTATATCCGAAAAAAATATCAAAATTAGAAAAAAGTCAGTGGCGTGCATTATAACATTGAAAATGTTTATATTATCGCACGAGCACGTTAGTATGGGTACGGAATTCAACAAAATTATTGTGCTGCATTTGTCCCTGACGTCACACCGAATTAAAATGATCGGGATCAGAACAAGTCGAGAGTAAACGTATGGTTTCGCTGGAGCAGTCAGCGGGTGCGGCTGGCGTTCGCGATCGAGCGTAGCAATCGGCCGTCGCCACAAGGTGGTTTGGCTGGCGCGGCTGGAGCAGCGCGTTTCAGTTCATATTCGTATTTCGTAGTGGAAGCGCTTATCTATGATTTATAATGAACGCCGATAACATTAGTTGCATGATGTTGTTGGAGGAAGAAGACGAAGAGGAGATGTTAGCACAAATTCCTCCATTTCGACAAGCGTCATATTAACACTTGAATTTATACTATACCATATTTAAATCAAAGCTGCAGCATACCAAGTAAACAAATTAATTTGATTAAGACGTCAAAGAATAAAAACATTTTAAAATTGTATCATTAGTTGGTATATCAAAATATCAAAATTAGAAAAAAGTCAGTGGCGTGCATTTTTTTGTCAATAATATTCGTTGAAGTGTTTCCCGGGACGCCACTGGACTTTATAAATTTAATCTAGTTAGGGCTAATTCAGCCTCTTATCATTATGAATGACGGTACCAAATTGCAATAAAATCGGGAAAAGGACATTTACAGAAATAAAAAAAAAAAACGTTTTTTTTAAAAAAACTTTAACACTCTGTACATCAAAACGGGGCAACTCCGGACACATATTTAGGTTAGTTCAGGTTAGCACTTCTGAAACACCCTGTATACAATCAAATACAACGGTCAAAAACACAAATATTTATATCAAAATATTGATAACAAACAATAACACCAAACGATACAATGCAATAATGCGAAAATCACGGGTAAACTAAATTCAACCCTGTCGCCCAGGGCCTTTTAGTTTTATTGCCGCTTGACCAATCGAAATAGAGTTACGGTTGCCATTAAGTACTGATCAATATTTCCTTCGTATGCATAATCTTGGATTTGAATATGGTATAGGGTAGACTGGGGCAAGTGTAAAAATGGGGTAAGTGGAAAATCAGAGCGCCAATCAGGCAATATTGAAAGTTTACTTGTCTGTGTGGTTCGAGGCAACTAACTATACGTTAGCGCTGTTGAATTATCTACTTCCGGCGAGTTACCAGGTGTTTTTTTCTTTCTGAGTAGTCATTTGTAACATAACCTCCGAATCGGTCCGTTGAATAGTGTGTGATATCTCCATAAAAAATTGGTCAAAGGTAAAAACTTATAATATACTTTTAGTTTTATTGCATTTTCTTATGTTTAGTCAATTGTTGTAGCTTGAAAATCCTATATACCGACCACATCTAAAAGCGGTTTTTACTCACGAACAGGTTTGCACTTCCCCCATAAAAAACATAATGTGGGGCATGTGTGAAAGTTGTAATGGTGAACGTGGAAAGGTTAGTTTACACTTGCCCCATTTTCCTGGGAATGCTAAAGTTCATTGGCACTGACACTTAAAGCTTTTATTCTGTACAGAGAGTTGACGTCATGGTACGAAATTATAAAAGAAAGTCCGACAAAGCTGCCTATGGGGAGGAGCAATTAAATGCTGCAGTAAATGCCGTCAATCAAGGTGAATTAACCATGTCGATGGCTAGTACCGAATTCAGAATCCCATACATTACAATATTACAATGTACTGTAGAATAACTGGCCGCCGTGGCGAAAAAAGCAAGACACAGGGCCGACCTCCAATACTTTCTTGGCAAGATAAGTGTCAACTGGCCGAAAATATAAAAACAATGGATAAGTGGGGATATTGATTAACTTCGAGAGAGCTTCAAGAGAAAGTTCAGGACTTTGTAACTTTAAATAATATTCCCAATCCTTTTAAGAACAATATGCCAGGCACAGACTGGCTAATAAAGTTTAAACAGCGTCACTCTTTGAGAATCAAGAAACCACAAAGCTTAGAGTACTGCAGAAAGAAATCTACGGACCCATTCATTATAGACCAATATTTTGTTTTATTGGAAAAGGCTATATTGGAGTTGCGTCTTCAGGATCGTCCTGAATGTATTTACAATTTAGATGAGACTTCACTGTGTACAGATCCTTCTCGTCTTAAAATTGCTGGCGCGAAAGGCAACCCCTCTTCAAGCATTATTGCTGGATCGGGCAGAGAAAATATAACCGTCCTGGCAGGAGCAAGTGCTAGTGGTTAAAAATTGCAACCATTGATAATATTTAAATGCAATAACATTGATAATATTTAAAGGCAATAATATTGCTGGATTTCAGAAAGAAATGAAGACTTCTTCAAAGCACCGTAAATGCAGCCAGCGCCAATGGATGGATGACCTCCGAAATATTTAGAAATTACTTTCTAAAGACTTTTATTCCTTTGGTTCGTGATCAGGCACCAATTATTGTTATATATGATGGGCATGTCTCGCATGTGGATTGCTTATTAATTCAAGCCGCAAGAGAAGAAAATATTCATATACCTAAACTGCAGCCCATACAAGTCATTTACTTCAACCTCTCGATTTGAATATGTTTAGATCCTTTAAGGCAATATGGGAGAGGAAATTAATAACATGGCAAAGACGTCATCAGGGACAATGACTACCAAAAAGGGACTTCGCCACATTGCTAGTGAAAACCTGGGCTGAAGTAGATTCCGGAATCATAAAAACAGGATTCAGAAAGGGTGGTATTGTTCCATTTAATAGACATGTTATTACTAAAGAAAAGTATGACAACGATGCCCTAAAAAGATGGCAGGAACACTTAAAAAATCAAAGATCTGTAACAGATTTACAACCGAGGCCAGAACGCATTGATATTGAAAGGAATGAACATGATTCTGTAGCACCGAATGTAACAGAAAAAACCGCTACTTCCGAACAGTCAATGTTAAAAACTGTAAAGCCTTCTACATCTGGCGCTTCATTTAAAAGGAAACTAGCATCTAATGCAGAATTACTTACAGCTCCTTCAGCATCTAGTGCCACCAATCTCAAAGTAATTGTCAGCTCTGACCAAAATGAAGAAATATACTAAATAATCATCAGGAGCCTATAACTGAACCTGTAGTACCAGCTACAACCGAAAATCGGCAAGAAAAGAAGGCAAGTTTTGATGATTTACTACTTGATTCGCTCCGACAGAGTCCTTCTTCTAATCCAAGGAAACGAAAGCGCTTAATTCAAGGTGGCCAAACCATTGCAGGTACTATCGCAAGTAGTCAGTCAAAAATCTCTACAAGTTCATCTACTATATCTAAACCAGCTATGAAAATTGACCGAAAGAGTAAACAAAGTCGGCCAAGTCCGTATCAATTTGAATCCAGCTCCAGTGAGTCAGATTATGAAAGTGTACCTTTTATGGAATCGGATCAAAGTTTCACTTTAGAATCGGATTGCGAAGATCAGATTCCTGAAATAAACAAAGACAATATTTCCATTGAAGACTGGGTACTGGTTAAATATACATTACCAAAAGCAAAGAAACATTTTATTGGCCAGGTAAATACCGTTGACAACGGCTTTGAAATCAAGTTTACTAGAAAACTAAAATACAATTTGTTTATGGCCACTCACCGATGATGTCGATGTAGTATAGCTAGACGATATAGTGACTCGTTTACCTGAACCGGTAGTAACACGCCGAGGAGGTTTTCATTTTAATGTGAAATTTGCGGGATACAATATTTAACAAGTTCCATAAAATTATTCCAATTTTTAAACTTGAATTTTCTTTTCTGTTTTAGTTTCTCCTTGGGAAACTCCTACTGTTTTAGAGATTAAAGCCAACCATTGGGTTTTGAACGGATAAATACGTTTATAAAAATATTATTCTTGTTATAGGAATTTTTTGAGGGTTATTTTGGATTACTTAATATTTTTCAGAGGTAGAGGTACCTTTTAATTTTTCGTTTTTATGATTTGCTTGGCTAACTATTTCCCAACAATAAAAAGTTCATAACTTCACAGATTTTTATTTTTTTTTAAGTCTGTAAAAAGAAAAATTGGCATGGGAGATATAAACTTCATTTACACTTTCCCATTACCACTTCTGCGAACATGCATGGAAATTGTATTCCGATTTTACACTTTCCCTTTTTGGGGTACCTAGGTGTAAAATTTCGGTACAAAAAAATCATTCAAATCTCAAGATCTCAAAAATAATTCATGAGTGCCCTATGTAGTATGAAAAGTAAACATATTAAACTATTACTTTTTTACAAAGACACTTTTATAAATATTGTATATTTGAAGTAGGAAGGAAATAAACTTGAACTATTAAAAAGGACTTCGCAGTTGCCCCAGTCTACCCTAATTATAAGCTTTGTAATGTAATGCTGAAAAATAAACAGAATGGTTTTGTACACTTTACCGTTCTTCCCTACACTTGCTGCCACTTTTTTTCATGCATTTTCTTTCATTACAACATTTTTGTAATTTTCGTTCTTATAGTTGTATAAAGGGGGGTACTTTTGCACCTCCTCTATCAAACCCTCGTCAGCAATTGCCGAAAACGGTGTCATTCTGCTGAGCGATCACGGCTGGACTGGTCTCTTTAGCAGTCCGAACGCAGCCACTGCAATTGACGGCGAACGCTGTGTCGCTGAGCTGCGGCAGTGAAACCGTGTACATACAAATCGCATTAAACCAGTACCGAGCTACCAATCGCGAACGCCAGCCGCGGCCGCTGACTGCTCCAGCCAAACCATACCTTAGAGGCGCGTTAGAATTTATAACCTTTATTTTACTATTTTTTTATATCATGAATCAATAAACCTTATATCAGCTACCTAAATATAACATTCAAATCTATGAGTTTTCGCAGATCACAAATCTCACAATAGTCACAAGCGTTGCACTCTGCTTCGGCATTTTCAATGTCCTCCCCGGTTGCATCTTTGTAAAGGACTGTAAATTTTTTGAGGATTCTTCTAATTGATTTTTCGCTGTTTTCATGTGCATGAGCAAGCTTTGGAACTGACGTCTGTGGTTCTTCTTGCAGGGCAAGCAAAACATCCAGGGATTTCTCGTCATTTGTAGCAGTTTTCGGACGACCTGTTTTTGGCAAGTTTTTTACCGTACCCGTATGCTCAAAGTTATGGAATATTCTATTAGCAGTTGATTTAGAAATGGGATCTCGAACAGGAAAACTTTGATTGAAAAGGTCGGTTGCTTCTTGAAAAGATCTCCGTCTATCCCCATATCCTATCATCATAAGCAGAGTAATCCGTTCTTGTTCAGTTAGCTGAACCATAGTTTTATCAGTTATATCAGAGGTTTAGTCGATAAATAAAAAACTCGCACAACTCACTTAATACAAATAAATAAAAATTAAATAGGAAATGTGTCAGAGTGACACTTGGGAGTCATGGAAACTAAGACTTTTATTTGGAATGTCATAATAAAAGAAATATGTTGCTTGATTTTTAAACAAAATGTAATATGGGCTTTCTAGATTCATTTGCCCGTATTTCCGAAACAGTTGAATTTAATCATATGGTATGCTATATGAAAAATATTTGTAATTTATTGAAGATCTAGAATATCTGATAATATACAGGGTGTTCCATTTAAAAAAATAAAAAAATATCGTCGACACTTGACAGTTGGTGACATTACTGACATATGGTATACCAGTCAAATAGTAAAATTTTTGTCCTATAGATTGCCCAAAACCCCGATTCGATATCACTTTTCGTTCGCTTGTAATTAAGCCGTTCCGGAACATTTGCCCAACCCTGTATAAAGAAATCTTAAAAGTAAACAACAATAATGTTAATAAAAAAACAAGGGTCATTTAAAAAATTAAAACACTTTATTTTCGTGCCGCAAATTATTCAATTTTTTTTTGGAATATTTCGCAAGAGGTAAATTCTTCATCTGTGCTCCTACGAACCCTAACGAAAGGCGAGGGTCGGTGTCTAAATCATATAATGGAGAAGGTAGCGAAGGCGGAATGTCATGAGCTATGTCACCAGCTTTTAATCCCTTTGGTAATCGAGTTAAATTTTATCGACAGTAGCTGTTAGCACAGATCTATGTAGCTATATAGATCTGCGCTGTTGGCTGGCATATTTTCATCAGTAGCCGAGGAGTGGTGGATTTCAGCAATAGACACACCGGTGTCTTCTTCTGGATCTTTTTTTTTTAGACAATAAGAGGTAGATCGTTGGAGTTGGAGAAGCTTCTTTATTATAGCTATACTTGTGACTGTTTTCTTGTTCCATTCTATTTTTAAATACACTAAGTGGTAAATAGTTGGAGAAGCCTTCTGAGTTGTAGCTGTTGTTTCGGTCCGCTGGTGTAAATTCTAATAGATTTTCTTGAAACAGCCCTGTGTCTCAATCTAAAGGGCTAAAGTCACTCAAGCTATCATCTTCGACGTCAATCACTTTTCCAAAGTACCATTTATTTTTGAAAACCATTTTTACTCTGAACTCAACTAGAATTTTATTGCCTCAACCAAATGCAATTCGTTTTTCGTGTCAACATTTATCGTTCCATCATCCCACATGATTAGAGCATCCATAGCGCAAGCAACTTAAATCTGAAATGATGGAGAAAAGGTCATGTTTTGCCTGCTAGTAATATCCACATAGGTTCTTTTTTTTACAATTTTTGACGAGTATTTACATACAGTTTAAATTCATGATGCTAAAATTATGCAAATAAAGCAATAATTATGAAAAAGGAAATAAACGTTGACAAATCTACAATATAGGCTCTATATCGTTTATCGGTAAAACGTACACTTTTTAGGATAGTTCAGATTATTTTTACATACAGGAATTCAACTGATGTTTTACTTACGTTTGCAGATCCACCATATGATATTTCACACAAACTGACCTGATTTCAGATATGTCACTATGTGTCATATAAATTTTTCTCCCCTAAGTCGTGTGGTGTGACTTTTATAAATAATTTTGTTAGATACGTCGTTTGCCTTTGCAACGTTAAGCGGGATGTAATTATGACACTTCGTGAGAAAAAAAGCGGACCAAACTTAGCCTATTGACGGCGTAACAATTTCATGTTTCAATTCGTGTCAGTTACGACACTTTGTGTGGAAGGCGACGATATGTTTATGTGTACATACAGCTTAATCTATCCAAAAACAAGGAAAATACTTGGTTTTATTTTTAATTTCCGTATACTAACATATTTATTAATGTATCTTATAGTGACAGTTCTTCGAGCTTCGCAAGTGACTGAAGAATTAATTAATAATCCAAGATTTCTCCTGTACGAAACGGGGGACGGTCTCTTTGAAGTAGAAGACCTTGAGGATCCTAATGTTGAACCTCCAACGCTCTTTGCTACTGAAGATGACATCACCTTCTACTTTTTCACTCCAGAAAATCGTCAAAGAGGTAAGCTATTTTTATCGGGTCGCAAACTTCTACTTTAAAAACAACGATGTCGTTTATTAGGTGTAGAAATAAAGGCAAGTCAACTTGGAGACATTGTCAGATTAACTGGCTTCAACATCAACAGAGAAACCTTAGTCATCGTTCACGGCTGGAGAAGCAGTGGAGAATCGGCAGTTAATGACTTAATTAAAAATGCAGCCCTTCAATCTAAAAACATCAACGTTATTGTGGTAGACTGGAGCCCTATTGCCGCCAAGGGATATACTGTTGCTAAAGGTGCCGTTGTTGCTGTTGGTAACTATGTAGGAGACTTTTTAATACAATTAGACAATCAACTGAACCATCGGTTGACCAGGGTAACTATGGTTGGACATTCTCTTGGAGCACATATTTCTGGTAAGCAATCTTCAATTCTTCCTTACAGTATTAAAATATATGGATATACAGGGTTCCCGGTAAGTATATGGTATACACTCGGGATCGTATAGGGGAGGTCAAAATAACCCTAAGCCATAGATGTGTAGTCCCTTATGTGAATTGGCGTCAAATATACAAGCCTCTTTAATTTTTTCATGAAAAGAAATCCAATGGAGTTATGTCGGGCGACCATCGATTACCAAGAGTATTTGACAAGTGCTGACGACCAAAGTGCTAAAATGGGGTGGTGCACCGTCGTGCATATACATTTGATTTCTAATTTCTATAAGGGTACATTTTCTAAAACCCCGTTTAAGTTTTATAGCAACAATTGCAACAACATGGCACCATTTAATCTGCCTTTACCAAAAAACGGTCCAATTAGATGATTCCCAATAATCCCGCCCACATGTTAACCATGAAGCTTTTTTGGTGCTTTGTCTGTACTGTTGCATGGGGACTTTCTTTAAACCAAATATGCGTCTGTGCACAAAACAATTTGCGTAGTTGATTCTTGCAGGCTAATCAGCGGGAGAACTGGCATATGTATCTTTTGGACGTGATAAGGATGTACCAGTTGTTCTCGAAGGGTCTCATAAACAATCCACTTTGTCGCATGACCTTGGACCGACAGTTTTCTTACACTATTAGAGAGATTTTCAGCAATCTCATCTATAATTTCCTCCTCTAACTAAAGGTTCCTTTCTCTTCTTGAAGGCCACGACGCGGCAAAAGGAACGTCCTATAATGGACTATATAGCATAAGCGACTTTTAGCATATTTATTAATTTCACTTGACTTTTTACCTGTTTCTCGTAAGCTACCATCAACCCTTTCAAAAGTTCTTCGGTGCGGTAAACGTCGATTTGGGTACCCCTTTGGGGCACTCTATCACGTAGTCTAGAAATCTAGAACGTTTGGTGTCGTTGTCCGATTCCAATTCTCAACTGCTTCCTATCTTAGTGCTTTCCCTACTCCATTCCATTTTTTCTCGGTATTCGCGTAATCCTACGATTCACAGGTGTCAAGTTCATGGCTTGTTTGAGCAGTAATAGCTGCTTTATTTCTTGATGAATGTGTCTTCAATCTTCATTTGTCTAAGGTGAAGCACCTTCTCTTTTCTTAAACTTAATAATGGTGTGGTTGATGTTATATTTTTGTTTTTTGTAATGCTTCTGTTCCATAAAATGCCAATTAGATTAGACAACCCAATACCCTTACATTAGGTTTTTCTTGACTAAAATATTGTTTTAGGAAATGCTGGAGCCAGAACCAGAGGTGTGATTAATACCATCATCGGTCTTGACCCTGCAGGACCTCTCTTTTCCGCCAATGACATTAGCAACCGTTTGGATCCCACTGACGCTGACTACGTCCAGGTAATTCACACCAACAATGGACTTCTTGGCTTTAATATTAAAATGGGACATGCTGATTATCTTCCTAATGGAGGCAGAAATCAACCTGGATGCGGACTCGACTTAGCTGGAACCTGTGCTCACAGCAGGGCTTATGAGTATTATGCCGAAAGTTTAAACAGCAACAACTTCAGATCAAGGCTCTGTGGTAGCTGGGATAACTATCAAAATAACCAATGCAATAATAACGCTGCTAGTATTCTTGGAGGTTTCCCTGTTCAAAGATCGTAAGTTATTAATGTGTTATCTATATCTACTATGTGCATTTGGACTTTATTTTATAACGCTAGGGTAATGGAAAATTCCCTAGTGTGATAACTAGAACTTACAAGTAGATATTTTGAATATAAGCTGAGCCTAGTTCAGGTAACTAAAAAAATCCGTGAAAGTGTTTTGAAGTGATTTTAGAGTTTATAATTCAATTAAATATTTAACTAACCTAAATTATTAGTAAATTCTAGTTTTCACTAGCAGAAACAGGTTTTAAACTATAAAAATATTAAATGCTGTATGCCTTTAAATCAAGTTAGTGAAATTAGCTTCTGGTCTTAATTTAAACGTATTTTAAGTAGTAAATGTTAATTCTAACTAAATTTTTTATTTGTTTTAGGAGTACCGCTAATTACTTCCTCGCCACCAACTCAAGGGCGCCTTTTGCTCAAGGATAGATGCATAAATGAGTTTGCTGTATAAAACACAGCATAATAATATTTACAAGCTTTAAATATAAAGTTTAATTATTAGGCATCAAAATAAATCTGCAATAAAACAAATGTGAACATAAGAATAATGCTTTTTTTAATTAAATCTCTTTCGGCTACTCTCTCCTATAAACGAAGGATCTATAGTTTATGTTTCATAACTTTTTCTTAATATTAAAGTTTGAAGTTTTTACTATTTACAGGTATATTTAAATTATTGTGTTACATTATATTTTAATGTCATCGAGAAAGCTATTCAACTTTTTGTAATAAACACGAAAACAATTGCATATATAGAAAGCCATTAAAAAGTAATACTTAGATTTGAATTCGATACAGAATATCAATTGTACAATAAATACCAAATTGACTAGCTTGCAGTCTTAGCTGTTGCTAAAAAAAAAGTCATGCTGCTAGCTCTCAGTAAGAGGTCTAACATCTCAACGAAGGCCTGGAAGAAATATATAGGGTTTCATCACAGGTTTAAGAAGATAAATAAACCGAAGTGGGTTTTATTATTTCTCTTGTGCATACCAATTTATCTGCAGATAATATGTACTTAAAGAAAGGCCTTCAAGTTATCTATAAAGCAAGTTGTTAAATATTTTTGCTCTTTAAGACCTATTGGTTATATAACCACTTAATTGCTGCATTAATCAAAACCTCAATAAACTCATTAAGGTTTATAGAGAATTTTAAATATTTTAAGTTTTGTGGTAGACATCTATAAATCTTTGGGTTTTATGGGAGTTTTAAAATATGGTTTTTAAGTACTCCTTACGATCAAGCAATAAAACGAATAACTCTTAAGTAGTCTTACCCTTAATATATGTTATCATAAATAATATTTACTTTGGACGATAATTGGTAAAGGCCCCTTGAAACCTAATAATTTTTTGGTGGCTTTAGTAAGCTAAGTTAAAACCTTTTGGTTTATAAAAATATTTCACAAACCCACAAACTCTTAACATTATATTAAAATAAACGATTTTATTAATTTTCCAGCCACTACGGCAGACATGTTTAAACAAAGTTAGGGCAACAGTGTTTGGTTATATTTTTATATATTCTAACTGTTTACATTTAGCCTGCAATTATCACAAATATGTTAATATGTTATATACACCCCTAAATAGCCCAAAATCATACTGATTAAGCTAAAACTAGGGTTTTAACAATTTTTTTTATTAATTGTAAATAGAAATTAATAAGCTAATAAATGAAAGGCGCGTGAATTTTTTAAAAGTTTTATTATATTCTTTATCAATAAAGTGGCCGGGGTTGACAATTTTTTATTACTAGGTTGTTTATTAATATCAAATTATAAAATGTTAGCACATGCAGATATTTCAATCGAGGCAGACATATTTAACTATACTTGGTGACATTTTTTGATATTACCAATTTAAGTGCAACAAGTCTCTGACAAAGAATTATTAAAGACACAATAATAATAATAAAATTATTATGATGTTTTCAAGTCACGCATAAAATTTGATTGCAAGTACTAACGGTTTTAAGAAGGCTTTATAAAATGTCTTGTGGTAGACTTAAAAACATCTTGCAGATTTGGGTTCAAAAGTACCGTAGGTTTTATTGACAGTTTTAAGGAAGATATTTATAATCTTTACAAAAGGTCCTTTTTGGTTTTATTCGGGGATTATTGGAGCTTTGAAGAGGTTATCTAGTATAAACAGTTTTACGATCAGTTTCATTATATAGACTTAATAACCTCTTGTAGATTGTGATAAAACTTAAAATGTTACTTGGGACCTGAACAGCTTGAATTTTGATGTTCTACAAAGCCCAAATTTGAACATCGAAGGAAGGTTCGGATGATCCTCTTTTACAAATGTCTGCAAGGCAAGTGCTCATCTGAGGTTGCCCGCTTGATTCTACCCAGAGCGGTGCTTGGTGAAAATACACGACGAGCCACAGCAGCCCATCCCTACGTTGTTCAGTTTAGTGTCCTTCGATTCGAAATTCTTTTAACTGGAGAACGTTATAACTGTGGAACAACCTCCCTGTTCTCCGACGAATAGAATCTCCAAAAATTCAAGAAAACTAAAAATAATGTGTAGAAATCAAAATTAAATTGATTTTTTCATATAAACCCATATTTGTAGTCTTAGGTAACTTACTTGACAGTCATATCAGTTACCAGGTTAATTTTAATGACAAAATTGGTACACAAATCCAGTTGTGCACTGCTCCTATTATTTTAGGTTTTGATACGTTTTATAATATGACTTAACTCAATTAACTTAATTGTTAGAAATAAAATTTAAAAAAATCTAGTATCTAGTCGGCAAAAGTAAAATGAGAATTCCCCAATTAGCAATATTATTGATAATATATTTATAATTTTATCTAATACGCCTTTGCATTCAGTACAAACCATGGAGACCTAAATACAGCTTATATTATTTATAGAGGCAAGAAATATGAATCCCTTTAATCTAATAAAAATCCACGTGTCGGACAATTTCGGGTTAGAACAAAATTATTAATATATTTTTACCAAAAATTATGCTTTTTAACAATTTATTATGGATATAGGGATCTATATATATAATGTTCCCAGAAAAACAACCCTAAAGAGCTTTGTAATTGCCGGGAGAAATTAATAATACATAGTAAAAAATATCCACCTGGTAAAAATCATTTCAGGACTGGTAAAAAAAGTAGTGTTAATGTTAACACCCGGATCAACATAATTTACCACATTTTTACACTCATATAGGACCAATGTTGTTGTATTAAATTTGCCTATGAATTTAACTCTCTAAAAAGTTAATTTTGTTGAATCGGTGTTATTTATTTCATTTTACACTCTATCAGGAAAATTAAATACAATGACAATTAATAACACCATATTAGCGTGTAAATAAACCCCGCTAGAAGGTTATTTTAACACATTGAGTGTAAAACTTATTCTTTAATCGTTTTTTTACACAGCCCCGGGTAAAAATACTTAAACCCGTGTTACCGAAAAGACAGGCGGCAACAAGTTGTGTGAAATTCTAGGAATTGACACATGACGCCGACGCTACATGCAAATTCAACTTTCAAGTCAGTCTGATTGTGCTCTTTGAACGTGATATAGAATAATGAAATATTTAAATTAAAATATAGAAACAAAGCAAAAATCTGTAAAGTGCTAAATAAGAGTGCCTCTTATGATGAGTTTGTTAAATTGGGTAAGCATATTAACGAAATTTAATAGAAACCTTACTAATAAGTACGCCACTTTTAAGACACTAAGCGGGTATTTATATTGTTACAGTTTTCCCTTTAGCTTTTAAATTATTCTGATATAAGCTTATAATATAAATGTATTCCTTTTTCATATAAATACTTAGGTACCTACCTACATATTTTACTTCATAGATCTCTAAATAAGCATACGATTAATATACTTAATACTCGTCATTTTCATTATTTTATATTGTTTCAAAGCATACCTTTATTTAGTTGTTTAGTGTTTTAAGTATACATATATTTATTATTATGTTATTTGTTTTGTTAAGCTTAACAATGAGGTACATTAAACGTAGATATATATATGTTTAATTTACTAAATTGTTAAACTATATAATACTATTATATAGTTTAACAATATAATAGGTGTGTTATTTTGTTATAATAATAAGTTTAAAAAAAAATCACAGGGTTTTCCAGTTCTGTTGTAACCATCATTTTGTTTATAAATAAACGATAAATAATACTTAATATTTTCATTCATTTAACAAATTCTTTCCAAGCGATCTGAAGATTTATATATATTAGGGGCTACTATATAGGTATACCTACTTTCGGCTTTGATTAAGTCATTCAATCATGTATCAAACTAAGCAGAGGCTAATAATGTAAAACATCTTAAATGCATAATTTTTTACATTTTAATTATAAACGCCCGGTTAGTTTGATACGCGTTTAAATGACTTAATCAAAGTGGAAAATATTCTAGCCCTGGGTAGATTATTTTATTACACTCACTATAGTAAAGTCACACCCAAATAAAATAAAATTTACACTAATTAATCACAAATTACCATTAAAAATTGGTTTACTTACACCTCTTATTATTTCTTTTACACCCTAGAGGGATAGGTTTACAATCTGCGAGTTTAATTTACACACGATAGTGTAAATGTACCTACCCATAAGTTAGAAGAATTAACACTCATCAAAAAGTAAAAAAACCATTCAAAAATGTCTTTTTTACAAGATATACTGATTGGTTAATATACCCTGTTGAGTGTGGTCCTATATGTACCACCATTAAGTGTTAAATTTAACACTCTATTTTTTACTGTGTAGGGTTTAGGAAGTCATTTCAGCATGGGAATAAAATCCACATGTCACACAGTTTGAAATATATTTAAAAAAAAAACATTTTAAAATTTGCTTTGTTGGAATAGGAAAAGAATTGATTGCACAGGTGTTTACTTATTGCACTCACTCCATAATATACCACCTAACAAGGTTAGTTTTAAGTGAATACCAATAATTCCGATTCTGTTTAAATTCCTATTATTATAACAAAACCCTATTTTTGCAATGTTTTATTTTATTACTTTTTTTTTATTCTGCAATATCCTTAATCTTATCGTAAACACGGTAAACTACTATTAACAATTAATAACTAAATAAGCATTAAATAAAAAATATCAGCAGCCTTTAGTTGACGGAACCACCTAAATAATATGGAAGTGTTAGTGATTTTTATTTTTTCCGCCTTTATGGTAAAGTGTTTGGCTGACTCAGGTAACTGTTTTTACGATTATTACCAAGAATTTTATTTTAATTTCTTGGGTTTTCGCTCAATTTCAATTCTAACACAATAAAAGTAGCTCTCTTGTAGTCTGATGATGGTTTAAATTAAAATAAACCGAAACGTCACAGAAAGCAAATATTGTTTTTCTATTCCGAAATTGACCGAGAACCCAAGAAATTAAAATCAAATTGCTAAACTAACAGTCAGGAAAAAAATATATGAAAATTACAAAGAATGTTCACAGATATTTTTAGTCATATTTGGCTTAGATTGGTATCTCATTTACGGACAATTTTATAAAGATTAATTCGAACAACCTTTTTTTATATTTATCGATTTTGTCAAAAATTGTCGCCTGTATTATTTTTTATCGGGTTTGCTGTATATAGAGCGTTGAAAAATGTATATAGGGTGTTTTACAATGGTTGGACGTTAGACGTTTATTGAAAATTTGGTTGTTAGGGGATCAATATCTTGCAATGCTTGATGCGCTCGATGCTCTAATCCTTCTCTTGTATTTACTAGTCTTGCCAATTTTTTCCTTTAGTGTACCCCATAAATGAAAATCTAAAGGAGTAATGTCTGGTGATCTTGGCGGCCAATTCCACGATCCTAAACATCTAAACCATCGGTCTTCGAAAATTTGACCCAGCTCTGCACACACCTGACGGACGTGAACGTATCTGGAGAAGACCAGGTGAACGATTCACTCAATGTTGCATGTTGCATATCTCCTAGAATGCCTTTTTGAATCCTTTGTTCAAGTTGTTGGACAGGACTTTATTTTAATTCAAAGTAATGCCAGGCATCACGTCGCACGGGTTGTAACGGAGTATTTAGACGAGGTGAATATTCAGCGTAGTGTAGATTTAAATGCAATTGAATTGATAAGAAAAGATCATACTCCAAGCATATTAAAGCAAAATATCACCGCTTAATTTTTCCACAGGACTTTAAGAAATTAAGGGTACTTCAAAAGTTTTTTAAAAGCAAATGATTTCTAAGGGGCGTCCTTCATGGGCCGAATCTCCGTAGGAGGGGCCGTAGGAAAAAAATGTGTAGAAACTTGTCAAATTATCTTTATGTGTTCTACATGAATCCGGAAGATTGCGCACTTATTCTGAGACACCCTGTATTGTAAATCTAAAAATCAGAGATATTAATGTTTCAGAACTAACAGAAGTAGCTTATATTATATCGTTGCATCACCTGAATATAAAGGAAAGTGTATAAATTGTTGCTTACAAAAACTGACAATTTTTTAAAAAATATAGAGAAAAAATCCGCACTTCAAATCATAACTATTCCCCCATCTGTTTGCGAGAAAAGGGTCATCTGGGCCGCCCTCGGCCCTATACACGTATAACAATATATTCCATGTAAAGACATTTTTCACCCAATAATACTTTTATCACATTTAAATTTTATCTTTTAGACAGTATACTCCATTCTTCGGAAGAAACTAACGAAATTATGAACGATACAAGATATCTTCTATGGCAAACAAGAGAAGGATCCTTTGAGTTAGAAGATCTGGACGATAATGGAGTTACCTCTCCAACTCGAGATGATATTGAAGATAAAGTCACATTCTACTTTTTTACTCCCAAAAATCGTAAAAAAGGTTAGCTCAATTTAAAAGGAGTAGGAGGCTAAGACATTTATTTTATATTACATAAAATTTAATAGATTTTAAGAAGTAACATTGCCTTTATTTATCAGGTATTAAAATAAAACACTTACCCGACATTGTCAACCTGACTGGTTTCGATGTCGAAAGAGAAACCTTAGTGATCATCCATGGTTGGAAGAATAATGAAGAATCGGCAGTGAACAATTTAATTAAAACTGCCGCCCTTAAGGAAAGAAACATCAATGTGATTGTAGTAGATTGGAGTCCTCTTGCCAGAGGAAGATACATTACCGCCAGACTAGCTATTCTTGCAATTGGTAATTACGTTGGAGATTTTATTCTAAAATTGGATGATGACCTTAACCATAAATTAGACAAAGTTACTATTGTTGGACATTCTCTTGGAGCTCATATTTCTGGTAAGCAGACTTCCTGGATAGACAGAGATATATTTTGGTGAATGTGATAGAGATATTCTTTTCTAGGAAACGCTGGAGCCAGAACTAAAGGTTTAATCAATACTATAGTCGGTCTTGACCCTTCTGGTCCTTTATTCAAAGAAACAAATATTAATAACCGTTTAGATCCTACTGATGCTAACTATGTTCAAATCATCCACACAAGCGATGATACTCTTGGGCTTAATATAAAAATGGGACATGCAGATTACTATCCTAATGGAGGCACGAGTCAACCTGGATGTGGAATTGACTTAGCTGGAAGTTGTGCTCACAGCCGAGCCTACCAATATTATGCAGAAAGTTTGATCAACGACAATTTTAAATCAACACTTTGTAAGAACTGGTTCCGTTATCGGAGAAACAAATGCGACAATAATACTATTAGCAATCTTGGAAGTTTTCCTGTGCGGAAATCGTAAGTTTAAAAAGTACTTTAGTCATTTAGTTTACAAACTTCTCAGTGGCGTCGCTGGGGTGTGCTGGGGACGGTTAACCCCCCCCCCCGCCTTAGACCATATAAATGTTCCCAAGCAACGTTTCCAATATCGTTCCCCCCCTCCCCCAGAACCTATTCCTTTACTGCATCGTGTGGTAATATTGGAATAAGATGTATATTTTATTTACTAGTTTTATTCTTTTCTATATGATGTACTACAAAGTAGGGTAGCTGCCGCCCGTGTGCGAGAATAATTTTGCCCCCCCCCCCCATACCGTATCGATTAATTGAAATTTCTGTGAAATATTTTTAACTTAAACGAAACAACAAATTACAGAAAATATAATAAATTATAAGTGCTACTGGTATGTAGGTCCCACTCGCCCTAACGATGCCACTGATTATCTCTCACTTAAAACTGTTTCCTTTTTTAGGCCTACTGGTAACTATTACTTAACGACCAACTCAAATTCGCCGTTTGCGCAAGGATAGTAGTTTTTGTATTTAAGCTTTGTATAATACTTATTTTGAATGTAAATAAATATACTTACTCCCTATACCTTCATTATTATTTTAAAACAATGATGAAAATTAAAATTTTTTCAACTGGAACATTAAAAAAATCATACGTACTTATTTATTATTAAAAACAAAATATCAGCTATAAACGAAAAATGTAACTATTTAATTTGGCGGTGCTTGAAATTTCCAGTATTATTTTATTTTAAAAGCTATAAGAAATATCGTTTATAGAATGAGCAAAGAAGTTTCATTTTGGTGTAATTCCATATTCAGAGTCTTGTCAAGGAAATATACTTCGCTCGGGCTTAGGATAGGTTCTTATTTAATAGTAATATTAATAATAAATATCTTTACTTCAGATCATGATCACAATGAACAAAAAATGAAATGACGTCAAAATTACAGTTCAACACAATTTTACCCAATTACAAATCAAGAAAAGCACCTAAACTATAAGGTTCCATGTTAATTAACATTCTCTTAACTTCCGATTTAAACATATTTTGTGAGTTAATTGCTTTAATTATATTTGGCAAGGCATTAAACAATTTTAAACACATGTAATGTGGGCATTCTTCGGTCAATGTTAGACGACGTATTGGATATGAAACATCCTTTGTCCTTGTCATATAATCGTGATTTACTCTTAGATTAAAAAGATCCCTGTGTTTGAAGAAAAACATCAGACATTTATAAAAGATACACTCCATATACAGTCATCTGTCTTCCATCTTTCTCGAGATTCTAACTGCTCGCTTTTGAGCCACAAAAATGTTCTGTATCAAACTGTATCCTCCCCAAAAAACAATTCCGTACCTAAACACCGGCACCGCTTCAAAATCAGCATGATACAACACAACGACCCGTATTCCATAAGACACAGAGTTTAGTTTTTCTTCCAAAGAATTTATTTGGTACGTCCAATCAAAGTATTATTCATTATTATAAATACCTAAAAATTTTTACATTTTCCGAAGAGCTTAATTCTTTATTATCTATCTATTTCTATAACTGGTGGTTTTTCTAAGTTTAACTGTTTTGCTCTAAATAACATCATATTTGTCTTGTCTTTGTTTAAAATTTGTTTATTTTTTAAAAACCGGTAAGTGCAAAAAAAGCAACAGTTTTTGAGACAAGATCTCCTACATCTTTACTACTAATAATTAAATTGGTATCGTCCGCATATTTCGCAATGTGTTCATTCATATGTTCTATCAGTTATACAAGCCAGGTCGTTGATAAATACTATGAAAAGAATGGAGCCCAAAATACTTTCCTGTGCTATCCATACGTTGTTATATAAAAAGTCTGTACGTTTTTCCACTTTTTGTAATTGACACCGTCTGTTCTCTGTCATTTATGTACGATATGAGCCATTTTTTAGCATTCCCCCATTCAAGTTTTTTACTTACAATTTCCCTATCTAGACAGTCATATGCCTTTGATACATCTAAAAACATCCCAAGTGTTAATTTCCCTTTTTCAAGATGCTCAATAATAAATTGTGTAAATTGAAAAATAGCAGTCTGTGTGGACTTTCCTTAAATAAAACCATGCTGGAATTTTGTAAATATGTTGCATTCTTTAAAAAATTTAATTATTCTTGTACTCATGGCTAATTCGAAAATTTTTGAAAATCCGGGTAACAAACTTATAGGTCTATAGTTGTCTAGTTTTCCTGGGTCTTAATTAGTGCAATTTTTAAATTCTCAGGGAAAATGCCACTCAACTTTCTCTGATGTTGCAAAAATAATAAACATTACCATTGTCACAACTTAAAAAGGAACTAAAGTGCAACATTTCTCCGCAAAAACGGAATACAAGGAATATAGAAATAACCTCAACTTAATAATAAAAAATACAGATAATAACTACTATAAACAGAGAATTGCACAAAATCAAAACAACATGAGAAAAATATACAATTTCATTAGTATAGCGTCAGACGGAAACACATTAACAAACACTCAAGTTTTGAGTACAATGCATATTAAAACACGATAGAGAATCTCAAAAGAATTTAAAAAGTTCCTATACACTTATGTACAAATTTCATTTATTTTTGAATACAGGATAACGTATTCTTTTTATATTAATTTTTTAATTCTCTTCCGACTTAGTAGTGGGAATTGAACAAAATTGGTAGGTACATAATATCCTCTTACCAGCTGCAAAATTCTGTTGAAATATAGAAATATTAAGATTTTTAAGCAACCAGTGCCGGAGTTAGCGTATTCAATATGCTTAAATAATTAAATAGGTAAGTTAGAACAGGCATGAAAAAAAATTATTATTATCATTCCATTAGAAATTCAATTTACTACAAAAAATTCCTCTTGATGTTTTCCCTTATATAAGTGGATGTACGTCAGCAACTTATCTTCTCTTTTACTTTTGGACGCACGAATATAGACTGCCAATGCGCCTCTCTACAGGCATCAGCAAGAAGTCTCATATCTCAACAAAGACCTGGGAGAAATTCTGTCTTGGGATGAGTTACCAAGTATAGAACTTAAGGCTAAAAAAACTCATGCTGCAGTTTTATTCTAAAAAGTTAATGTTAAAAATCCAGATATAGTCATATGGAGGGGCACTTGATTCCCTTGGCTTCATCAATTCATTTATTGGGCGTCAATTTGGATAGTCATGTCTTGGCATAGGTACGTACTATTCCGAACTAAGAACATCCCGGCAGCTTCTGACACTCTATAAAGCCCAAATTCGACTCTCGCTTCTTAGAATATCCCACAGGGTACATATATTATTATGCCCAATAGTACTAGCTTGTACAATCTTAAAAATGACTGCGTTGAAAGTTATGGTTTAAAAGTTATAAATCTTTTTGCAATAAAGTGACAGGAAAGTATCTATTAGTTTTAATCTTGTTGTGAGTCTCCTATGACATTTTAGAATATCTCACATGATACATATTGTGCCGTCGCCCTTAAAAATCGTAGCTTTCGTCACACACATCTGAATTTGATGCATTGAAATGGAGTTTGATGGGGTAGTTGTTTCATGTAAGACAGGGAGTTTTATTTTTGGTAAATTTAGTTGGTACTGCAGTAATAAAAATAAACTTTAAAAACATATTTTGGAAATATTTTGAACCTGTAATTTATAAAATTTTCATTGCTAAAAATGTTTTTAGGCCAGGAGCCACTAAATTAGGATCTTTAAATTTGATCATGTGACCATTTGTATACTACACAAAAAGAAAATATTGCAATTTTACTTCAAAGCATAAAAGGCAAAAATTCAATAAATAATATATTCAGTTTTATGAAACAATCAATACATCCAAATTAACAAGATTATTAGTTAAAAATCACACAATAATAAACAAATTAAATATTTAATGATGCTAATATGTCAGAAAATAGATAATTTGTAAAAACATAAGGAAATAGATCTAGAGGACTGCTAAACTTTGTTGAACGGATTTTCTGGGGATTTTTGCCATTCCTTAAAGATCATTTGCTTTAGTTGCGATAGTCGAAGACCAGGATTTTCCAATTTTAGTTCCTTCAGCCGTCTTTCTTCATATGCAGTGTAAGCAGCCTTCATTCTCTTTTCTGGATGTTTATCATAGTCTTCAGCAGAACCACTGAAAACCCAGCTTAAGTAAATATTGTAATATTTACTGGTAAAGTTGATTTACAACAAATAAGACAAAATAAAAACTAGTAAAAATTGTTTTTTTGAACTGTAAATGATTGCAATAGCCAAGTGCTAAATAAATATTTATTTATTTATTTAAGTATTGCAGGTCATAATATAATCATGCCCTATACCTACTCCATTCTTAGTTAAAAAAAAAACTTGAACAAAAAAACTTACCCTAAAACCTGGATGGCTTCATCGACAGTTCTTGCTTCATCGCCTTCTACTTGTAACCTGTTCACATTCTCCAGCAAAGGAGCATCCAAATGAGTTTCAATGACCGTTTCAGTTTCTTTCTTTTTAGGCACCTCCTGCTTCTTGGTCTGGATCTGAGCTCTGGTAACCTTTGTTGGTGGAGGAGGTTTAGAAGGTTTGACTGAGCTTGATTCTTGTTCTAGCAGAGCCTTAGCTTCAGCTTTGCGTTGCAACTGTTCCTGACGCTTTCGTTCTTCTGCTTCCTAAAAACATAAATAGGTATATAAAGTACCTAATTTTATGCAAATGGCACTCTTGTACAAGTATTTCTAGTCAAAAATACCTTCTTCTGTTGCTTTTTAAGGATTTGCTTGTCGTCATCTTTCCATTTAGCATCTTCGACATCTTTTTCTCGTTTTGAACTAGCGTCGTCTTTTGCAGCCTTCTTTCTATCCCTTGCAGCAACAGCTTTTGTATTTTCAGTCGCAAATTTTTTTGGCATGTTTTTTAATAATAATAAATGCTGCACCTACTCGTATTTTCGAGTTAAACCAGTTGAATCAACGAAGTCCTAGACAGGCCTAAGGTTTTCGGATTACAAAAAACAATGTTGACAATTCTTCTCTTGTGACTTATGTTCGACAATTGACAATTAATACAAATTCACAAATTGACATCTCCTCCACAGATTTCGCTCGATCTGTACTTAATAGTAGACCTAACCTAAAATGGATCAGTTGGATTTTTAAAATCATTTTAGTGATTCAAGGCCAAACAGAACAACCTAGAGTGCTTGCTGTGCTGTGTCTGTTGGCCTCTTGCTAAAGTTTAAATATCCTGTCCGCCATTCACTTTTACTGTTCTACTTTTCTGTAACGATTCCGAATAGTGCTGATTTATAGGGGATCGTACGTCAGATCATTAGACAAAACTAACCTTTATTATTCTGTGCCTTAGACATCAGACAGTACCAACATAACCTTACAAAATAAATTATACCAGTAAAAAATTTAAAATGATGTATAGTGTTCTGCATTCTTTTAAAACACTAAAGTTAAATGATAAATAGTAAACATTTTTTAAAAATTACGTGGTGTCGTTATATCCTTTTTCAGCAGAATATGTCGAGGAAGTCAAAAGGAAGTAAGACGCCTTTGGTTCCCAAATTATCTGATGTAAGTATTCTGTACTGTTGGAGATAGGTATATTAGGGTAGACTATTTGAATTTTATGGAATAAAACTACCAATACTTTTAGACAAAGGGACCTATAAAACTTGATAAAGATGGAAATATATTGGTCGAAGTATATGCCAAACCTGGAGCTAAGCAAAATGCAATTACAGGTAACCATAAACTTAGGTGCTTAGATGAATAGATAGATATATAGGTCCTTTGTCCTTTAATAAGGTATCAAAAGATGGTAAATGTCATTTATAACCAAACGATTTATCTAGTAGGTACCTAAGTACCTTAAAAAAACTTAACATTCAACAAAAACAAAATAAAAACATGTTACCTTTACCTAACATATCCCATCTAAGGTCTAAGGCTTAGATTAAAAATGTAGTATTCTACTGTGTTGCATGTTGGCAATAGTTAAAATAAAATATACCGGTGAAACCCGAATTTGGTCAATTCCCCAACCCCAACCTGTTAGGTTGGCATGTTCAAAGGGGTTAAAAATGCTTTTCATGTGTAACTCAGTTCCTGTTGATTTCGCGACGAGAATTGAATAGGGTAATATGGCTGATAATGAAATTCTCTATAATATTGTACTTTTAAGAATTATCAATATTTTTATTATTTATCGAGTTATTGCTGGATTTGACTATATTCAAAGGGGGTGAAAATGATTTTCACATGTAGCTTGATTCCTGTTGATTTCGCGACGAAAAATGAAGAGAGTAAAATGGTTGGGAATGAAATTCTCTATAATATTGTACTTTTAAGAATTTTCAATATTTTTATTATTTATTTATTTATTTATTTGTTCAATGTATCAACAACTTTTTATAAAGCCAATCATAGATACAGTTATAACTTAGTCTAAATTCCTATAAATATATATACATCAATATACTGAGTACACAGTTTAAATCCTACTAATCAATTACTGTAATTGTCTATGCAGTTCGCTTTTTATCTGTCTTTTTAACTGCCGACCAGTTATATTTAAAAAATCAATAGCACCACCATAATTATTAAAATGCGCACAGAGCCTTACAAGTGGAGAATTTTTATAAAGGTTAGTCCTGGGTGCATGAATATAAAATAAACCTGTAGCTCTGCTGTTAATACGTCCTATTCTAAATGAAAGTTGTTGCAAAAACTCCTTATTATCAATATTATTCATAATTATCCCACAGAGAAAGAGCATACCTGCCTCAATACGCCTTTGCTGCAAGCTAGGAAAATTAAACAAAGTACATAAGAGTTTCTGATCTGTTCCTCTTTGTGGGTACACTGAGAAAGCCTTGTAATGCAAGAATTTCAAGAACCTTCTCTGCACAACCTCCAAACTGTATATTTTATTGGCATATTGAGGATCCCAGATGATACATGCATATTGAAGCTTTGCAACCACCAATGATTTATACAATGTCATTATTGTATTGATATTTTTAAAATATTTACAAGTTCTTATGATGAATCCAAGAATTTTTACAGCACTAGCAGTTACATGTTCGATGTGCCCATTGAAATTTAATTTGGGATCAAAATAAACTCCAAGGTCCCTGTGCAAATCCGTTCTTTTCAAGGGCATATTATTTATGGAATAATTAAATAGAATTTTGTGTGTTTTACATGTAAAGGACATTACTGCGCATTTATTTGTGTTTATATTCAAATTGTGCTCTCTACACCAACGAACAACCGCTTCCAAATCTTCCTGCAGAGCCATTGCATCTGTTTCACTTCTAATCGCATGAAAAATCTTATAGTCGTCAGCAAAGATCAGACCTTTGGAGAAATTGAGATTTTTGCCGATATTATTAATCACCAATAAAAACAGAAGTGGGCCAAGGTTAGAGCCCTGGGGCACACCTGATTCAGGTGTAAATTTATGAGACTTATAACCTTTAAGCTCAACAAACAAACTTCTTTCATGTAAATATGATGACAACAAAGATATAATATTCTGATCTATAGAAAAATTTTGAAGAGCTTCTATGATTTCACCAAAGTCCACCCTGTCAAACGCTTTCTCCATATCGTTAAAAATTACATCAACCTGATAACCCTCTTTTAGGGATTCCTGAATATATTGCGTAAAGTTTACTAAATTTGTAACAGTTGAACGTTGGGGCAGAAAACCATTTATAGAGTTATTGCTGGATTTGACTATTTTCGAAGGGGTTGGAAATGATTTTCACGTGTAGCTCGATTCCTGTTGATTTCGCGACGAAAAGTGAAGAGAGTAAAATGGTTGGGAATAAAATTCTCTATAATATTGTACTTTTAAGAATTTTCAATATTTTTATTATTTATCGAGTTATTGCTCGATTTGACTATTTTCGAAGGGGTTGGAAATGATTTTCACGTGTAGCTCGATTCCTGTTGATTTCGCGACGAAAAGTGAAGATAGTAAAATGGTTGGGAATAAGATTCTGTATAATATTGTCCTTTTAAGAATTTTGAACAATTCAATTATTTATCGAGCTATTGCTGGATTTCACTATTTTCGAAGGGGTGAAAATGCTTTACACGTGTACCTCGGTTCCTGTTGAGTTCGCGATGAAAAGTGAAGAGAGTAAAATGGTTTGAAATAAAATTCTCTATAATATTGTACTTTTAAGAATTTTCAATATTTTTATTATTAATCGAGTTATTGCTCGATTTGACTATTTCCGAAGGGGTTGAAAATGATTTTCACGTGTAGCTCGATTCCTACTGATTTCGCGACGAGAAGTAAAGATAGTAAAATGGTTGGGAATAAAATTCTGTATAATATTTTCTTTTTAAGAATTTTGAACAATTCTATTATTTATCGAGTTATTGCTGGATTTCACCATTTTCAAAAGGGGTGAAAATGCTTTTCACGCGTAGCTCGGTTTCTGTTGATTTCGCGACAAAAAGTGAAGATAGTAAACTTATTGTTTGATCGGCATGTATAAAATTTGTCAGAGACCAGAAAGAGATTTTTGGGCCTGGACTGGGGCCCTGGATTGTCCTTTAATTTTATATTCGAAAGTTGGCAACCCTAAATGTCGGCATTGAAGATTGTTAACAGTACAATATAATACATGTCATTAAGTAGAGTTTAGAATCAAATCATAGACGGTTCGACAAAGAAATTTTACAGAGTTATAGATATTACACCTTAAAAACAGAAAACGATAAAATACTCACACCAACACACATAAGGTGTAGCAGTGGCTGATGACCCTAAATTGATGACAAATCCAAAGCAATTCTATTTAATCCAAGATCCAAAACTAAGCTAGACCTATCTGGGCATCTAAAGAATAAAATGCATTTTGTAACAAATCAGCTGCATTGCAACTCACATGTACACCCACAGATATCATCATAATTGCAATTAATAACCGGTGGTAATTACAAATACATTTGCGTTTTATTTATATTTTCAGATATTTCTGAAGATGGAATAAACATACAAATTAATGCACCGCCAGTAGAAGGTTCTGCAAATACTGAGTTAGTTAAATACATGGCCTCATTTCTGGGGCTCAAGTCAAGCAGTGTGTCATTGGAAAAGGTATGTTTTTATTATTTTTATGTATAAGGTGCGATATTCTGAGTATTCTACAATACTTCCTTTAGGGTCACAGATCAAGAAACAAAGTTCTTAAGATTGCTGGAAATATAGCGATAGTAGATATTATTAAAAAAATTAACTCTGAGGTCCCAGATCAATCAAAGTTACCAGAGGAAAACTAGTTATATGAAACAAGGTAAATTTTAATAGGTATCCTTTATTTAAGAAAATTTTATAATTTAATTTTAAAAAATTGTTTTTACCTTTTCACATAGTACCTAAGAACCTGAATTGGTAACGGCCCACAATCTGACAACTTGGATAACTTACCGAATTGATGAACATTGTTTTAAATGTTCCTCATTAAGAATTTAAAGAGGATATTTTATATTCTTGAAAGATATATTGACTACTTTTACAGCTGAATTGCACTAGGTATATTCAGTTTTGTTAGACTGTAGATAAACGGCAATAAAAAATTATAGAATTTAACTTTGCTTTGATATTCATGAATTAAAACCTATCAACAGATTTTCACTATTATTATACTGCCTGAGAAATTTTAACAGGTAAAGGTGGAGGCGGAACATCTGGAATTCCAGTATTCTTTTTCAAATTGGCTACTATTTTTTTTGGGTCAGTTTCTTCTTGGTTTTGTGGAACAGCTGCTCGACCAGATTCTACAGGCACACCTCGTTGACCACCAGGTAAATAGTTAGCATAGTTTAGTGCATATGGATCATGTTGTGGTATAAAATGTTCTACTGGGCCAGGTTCATTGCTCTGAGAATCTTTGGAAATTTCCTGTGGTATTGGTGGCTGCTGAGAAACGACATTTATGTTTTCATCTGTGTTAGGCTGTAGCTGTTGCTGTAATATAAGTATAAAGCGTTAATTATTTGTTAGTAAATAAAATTAAATTTATAATAATTATATTTACTATCTTGAGTAAGTACTAGTGTGTTGGTTATGAAGATAAATATATTTAAAAAGGCCGAGAAACTTACAGAATATGAAGGAAATTGTATGGTATTTGGTATTGCTTCTTCTTTTTGGCCCACAAGTGAACTGTCAAGTTTTGTAAATCCAGAATAGTCGGGATTAATCTACAAAATCAAGGTATCAAAATATTAACAGGTAATTCTACATTTGGGGTGGGTGTCTACATGCACTTAAAGGTTTTTACAAAATGCTATCAGCACAAATTCCTAGGGCTAAAATATGACAATTTAGCTGACTTCCCTTAGTACAAAAGTTGACAGTGTCCGAAATACAGTTCAAAGTATTTTCTTCCTTGTTGCAAATGTTTATCTTAGAAATAGCAGAATATGCACAAAATTTGGCATTATGTTATTTTTGGGGTGCAAAATCCAGATCTATAGAAATAACAGTTTTGATGTATCTTGCAGAGGGCGCCACCAGCACCACTACGCATCGAAAAAAAGTTAAAAAAAAATAAGTTTGACTTGTAGATGTTGTATTTTGAAAACGATAAACTTTTGAATAAGTTGAAGAAGACAGATCACTTTTCTTGATAGGATCATTCCCCTGAGAGAACAGACGGGATGGGTAGATTTAGTTTTTGTCTTTACAATTCAACACCTTTAACGAATACTATACAGGGTGTTTATTAAGTACCTACTTGTACAAACTTTAAAGGGTGAATCTTTGACTAATTTTTAGATAAAAAGTTCATATGAGATACAGGACATCCAAAAAAAATTCTTTATTTGGTTTTTTGATTATATTTTCGTTCGGTAACATGGCAATTCGATGAAATTTGGGATACTGGGGGTATTGATGATGAGAAACTCAATTATTTGCTTAGTTTTTTGTTTAATGTTAGATGACGCCACATAGAGTGTTGTACCTGGATTTAAATAACCAAACCTTTTTTGGATTATACTGTATGTTTTAACTAGACAGACCTATTCTCCATTCAATTTTACATACACAAGGTACTCTTACTATTTGTCGCTGGAAGTAGCCGTTTTAGGAAAATACGGGTTTAAAGTTAAAACTGCGTAGGAATTTTGTGAGTCGAATCATTAACAGTTTTTTAAAATTAAGCGAAAAAATGTGTCTTTTATTGATTGTGTTGTGATGTAACAAACTTAGATCATTTACAAGACTAAGACTAAACTACTTGTACAAATAAGTTAATAACATTTGCATGGATCAATTCGCCTTAACATTGATTAACGAACTCTTTCGAATATACCTGGTGTCTGATTAATAATGGCACACGATTCAAATATCCTGTTGCTTAGATCATGTTCATTTTGGACTGGAGTTTTGTAAACTAGTGACTTCAAGTGACCCCACAGAAAATAATTCAAAGGATTCAAATCTGGTGATCTGGGAGGCCAGGCTTGCGGTCCCGCTCTTCCTATCCAACGGTTAGGGTAATTCTCGTCCATAAATTGACGCACAACCAAACTGAAGTGTGGCGATGCTCCATCTTGGATCAAGCACATCCTTTTTCTAGTTTCTAAGTTAACTTCTTCTAAATGTTTAGGAAGCTTGTGATCCAAAAACCTTCGGTACCCTTCGCCAGTAAGTCTTTGTGGAAAAGTGTAAGGTCCAATAAGGTGATCACCGATAATTTCAACCCAAACATTTAGAGAAAATTGAACTTGAAAATGATTTTCTATGATAGCATTGGAATTATCCTCAGCCCCAGCTTCATTAGTGAAAAGCACATGGCTTGAGAAATGCGGGGTTCTTAATAATCAATTACGCAACCAAATGCATAAATCTATTCTAAGGGGAAAATGTCTAGGTAATAGAGCCTGCACACGTTGCATATAATAAGGATGATGTTGTTGATATCTTAAAATTTGATAGTAACTCAAAACTGCAATTTTTTGATATACTAGTCTTCGTTGCAGGTGTTGAATTGAGATAATATCAGTTTCAATATATTTTTCTTAACCAACTCTCAACTTGGTGTTAAGTTCAATGTTCATGATATTTAACAGTCCCCTGCCTCAAGATGAGACAGGGAACTGTCTAAATTTGTAAAATGTGCGCCTCTGTGGTTTCTCAGGACTGATAGTACCTATATTAACCTATGTATTCATGTTATTAAAATATAGTATCATAAGCATAAAGGCGAAACTTAAAAGGTTTCCAATGTTAATTTTTGTAATTGTTGACACCCGGTATACCTGGATTTTTCTTAAATTTTCTGATCAAGACCGTCCCTATTGTCATTTTGCAAATTCGTCTATCCATCATAAAATACAGCTTTACAGGAGTCACTAAAACTAGCTTTAATCAATCCTCACACCAAGCTATTTCCTTTAATTGAAGAAACAAAATGTGGGACAAATTATACCTGTTATTTTCTCAGCAGTGGAGAAATACCCATTAATATTATATAAAGTGTGTCCAAAAAAGTATGCAACATATAAGAAACTTCTTTGTTATTGGTTTCTCAATTCTCAAAATTTTTTATTCTTGATAGAAGTTGGCGCTTGTCTCGAAACAATAATTGAGTATTTCAGATTTCATGTATGGCTTTTAGTGCGGGAGCAAATGTCATTTTCCGAAATCGCGTGACGAGTGAAGCACCTTAACTTATAAAGATACAGCCAAACCTTATAAGAAAAAGTTATTCCAATTAAAAAAATTATATAAATATAAAATTTGAGTTAAATACCTTAACTTTTTTAATTTCCCCAGTTTTTCCACTAGTGAATGTTTTATTCTTGTGTTACTAGTATACAGTGGCGTAGCCACAGGGGGCGAAGGGGGGCGATCGCCCCCCCCCCGCCCCCCTTGGCCTGGCGCCCCATTACTACTTAAAAACAATTCTTAAAAACAAGATCGGTCTTATTTTATTTTTAGTAAAGGAGAACGATGGGATAAAACTTTGAGAGCGTCCCAACACTTTAAATTTATTTTTTTTTATATAGCGGATTTTAACTTCATTTGGGGCAAGACCCCTGTTCTTTAGGGAGCATATAGAAGGTGAATTCCTACGAAATTTGGGCGTGGTCCCAAAAATTCTTTACCTGCGGCGCTTTAGCTCCGCATTTTGCGCCCCATTGATAGTTCGCCCCTCCCGCCCCAAAATGCTGGCTACGCCACTGCTAGTATACTTGCCAAGTAACTTGAAAATTTATATAACATTAATCAGCTTGTTGCAAAGGAATTTAAACACTTTTGGTCACAAAATCACGAATCCCATATGTTGCATACTGCTTTGGACACCCTCTATATGTACTCACGTAAGTAATAGGGACATTCTGGACAAACGAATTATGGTAAAACAAAGAAGGAAAGGCATATCCTAAGGACGTCGTTCTTAGAACAGGTTCATATACAGGTTGAGCATGACTAGGCGATAGATTCTTCTTCGAACTTATCAACACGTTGTATATTCTAGGGGATTTAGGGTCTGATGAACAGCTTAGAATTAATACTGCTAGGTAGATCAGTCTAATCATTGTTCTAAAAAAAAGTGGGAATTTATTACATTGCTATACACCATGATACATGACAAAAATGGTGTTAAATTAAAATAATAAACAACAATATTGATGTTTGTTATCTGTACTAATTTCTCAAGGTATCGGAAACTTTAAAAATATCTTTTTGTCAGCTGAAATAATTATTCTTTAAATTCATGCAAGCACCAATTATGTTTATGCAAATTTCTTCAAGTAAAAAAGTATTTTGTCGCATTACAATAAACAGAAAGAAAAGATTAATAGACGTCTTCGTGTGCAAGAAAATACTAATCAATTAAGTGAACCTGCTGATTACAAGTAAATTAAAACAAAAGTTCTTTGCGGCCTTCACCTTTTTATAAAAGATAGAATATTATGTTAAACAAATTTTTTTACAGTCTGAGTTTATTCGACTTTAATACTGAGTGAGCCAACATAATAATTTATATATCAATTACTGATAAATATGTTATCATAAAACAAATGCATAATAGATCAATATAGAATTACCTGATCTCGATTAGTATTTACTTTTATATAATATTTACATATTTGCACATTTTTATAGTAAATACAGGGTGTTTCATTATTATTGCGAATCTTTTGATCGAAACGCGTAGAAATTTTTTAAAATAAAGAAGGTGATAGGACTTCTACGACTCTTATTTATCTCTCATTGAACTAAAATTAGTATCAAGGGTTTTTTTAAAATGCGAAATTCGGATTTCATGTTAGCTTGGGTCCCACTTGTAGAGGGCGCCACCTACATGTCTTTTTACTCTTGAGGAGTCATAACTTTTTTATGCATATTTTTAAGCAGTGAATCTCATCATGAATTTTTTCGTAATATTAATGAAACACCCTGTTTAGCATACGTGGGGTTACTTAATGATAGGCGATACTTAACCAAATCCAATTAGAAAAGTTGTGTGTCCTAAACAGTCTGGGTTTCAAGATACAAGGTGTCGAAGTTTAAAAAAAAATTCGGGTTTTTATTAATATCTCAAAGATCCTTGTACCGATTTTGGTGAAATTTGGCAGTGTTGTTCGTTGTTATAAGACGCTAAGTTAGCACTAAGTAGATGATAATTATGAGTTCCAGTGGCGTCCGGGAGTCACTCTCCCGAATAATATTGACAAGAAAATGTACGCCACTGACTTGTTTAAAAATTTTATATTGTTTTCGGATTAAGCAGCTAAAAATACAACTTTTTTGTTCCTTGATATTTTTCGTATCTTACTTCGTTTACGAGAAAAAAAAAGGAGCCACTTCGTTGCATGTCCAGAAAATTTTTTTCTCGAAAACGAGGTAAGATATAAAAAAATATCAAGAGACAAAAAGTTGTAGTTTTAGCTGCTTTAACCCGAAAACAATATAAAATTTTTAACAAGTCAGTGGAGTACATTTTTTTTGTCAATATTATTCGTGAGACTGTCCCCCGGGCGCCACTGGACCTCATAAATTATCATCTAGTTAGTGCTAACTTACCGTCTTATCACAACGAAGAACACTGCCAAAATTCACCAAAATCGGCCAAAGACTCTTTGAGATATTAATAAGAAACCGATTTTTTTTTAAACTTTGACACCCTGTATCTTCAAAACCCGACGTTTTAGATACATGTTTATATGAACTTTTCTACTTGAATTTGGTTCAGGAATGCGTCCTTGGAATTACGGCCTATCATTAAATAACACCCTGTATGTAAGCCATAGGGTGTCCCAACTCTATTTATACACGAAATATCTTCTTCCCTGTTCATTATATAAAAATAGTTTCAAGAGAAATAGTTCTTGGTTTAAAGAACTACTTTTACTGGGAGTACATTTAAGTATACAGGGTGCCTCAAAAGTACAATTTTTAATATTAACTTTACTTTTTTAAATAGGACACCCTATATTTTATGTCAAATATTGCTTCTTTAATGAATTCTCTATCAAAAATGTATAATAATATGTTCTATGCATAATGTTGTTCGTTTTCGAGATAATTACAAATACAATTTTCTGAGGTGTTTATTAATTAAAATACTTTTAAAATGAACGTAAAATTAAAAAAAAAATAACAATGATATTATAAGAGATGCTCAAAGTGACGACCATGTTCGGTCTGACATATCTCGTATCTTTTGAGGAGTTCCGTAGTGCAGGCAGACCTTATAACTTCTGCTGGAATTTGTCTACAGGCGCGTGAAATTTTATTTTTTAAATCCTTCAAATTGTTTGGTTTTTCAGTATAAACTACCTGCTTTAAATATCCCCACAAATAAAAATCTAAAGGTGTTAAATCCGGCGATCGTGCTGGCCACCTGACAGGTCCTCGATTCCCAATCCAGTTTCTCCCATAATTATTATCTAAATAAGCCAGATATTAAAACGTTCGTTTATGGGAGCTTCTTCCAAAAGCGTAGGTAAGACCTCGATTAAAAAATTTAAATACCTTTGACCGTTTAATGTACCTTCATAAAAGTGTGGCCCAATTAGTCGTCCATTAAAGAGACCACACCACACATTTACTCCCCAGATATTTTGGAAATGAGTTTCCCGAACCCAATGTAGATTTTCAACCTACCAATAATGAATGTTATGACGATTCACGATTCCGTTATTGTGGAATCGCGATTCATCACTCCACATAATTTTTTCCAGAAACCGTGGATCCTCATTTAACTGTGTAGTCAAAAAGGCGATGAATTCCAATCGTCTTTCATAATCATTAGGCCGTAGAGCATATACCAGATGAACTTTAAAGGGGTGGTATCCGTTGTTAGTTAGAATTCGCTGCACTGAAGTCTTGCTAATACCCGTTTCTTCTGATATGCCTCTTACTGATACATGAGGGTTTAGTACTATGAGTGCAAGGACATTTATTATGTTAGTTTCGTTTCTTACTGGTCGAGCATGTTGTGAACCCCTCGAGGTAGGAAAAGAACCCGTTCGCATTTTTCTTTCCACATTTGCAAAAGTGCAAAGCGATGGTGTTGGACGATCTGGAAACCGCTCCCTGTATAACCGTTGTGCATCCCGCGATTTTTTCTTGCACTCGCCGTAGATTAACAGCATGTCAACATATTCGTTCGGAGTAAAAAGTGATGGCATAGTTATAAAAATTACTTACTACTTTGACCTCTTTTATCTTCTAGTTAAAAATTTATATCACTGTTAGAAATGTCAAAATTTATTTTAAAATGTCACTAGTTTGTTACTATAGTAATAGGTAATTATTGTTTACCTAATATTTCAAAGCATTTCCAAAGTTTTGATACTAATTTAATCTTACCATTATCTAGGAAACGGCCCACATTAGGCATAGAACATATCATAGATTTTTGATAAAGAATTGATTGAAGAAGCAATATTTGACATAAAATTTAGGGTGTCCTATTTAAAAAAGTAAAGTTGATATTAAAAATTGTACTTTTGAGGCACCCTGTATACTTAAATGTACTCTCTGTAGAAGTAGTTCTTTAAACCGAGAACTATTTCTCTTGAAACTTTTTTTATATCATGAACAGGGAAGAAGATATTTCGTGTATAAATAAAGTTGGGACACCCTGTATTTATAAACCACTCTGTATATTTTTTATTTCTTGATTGCCATCAAAGACACTCCCACTGCTTGTAGAAAACTAGCACATGTAGTGTAGGCTAACTTAGAATAAATTGGAGTTATTGTCGTTGACAGACGTTATTTTGATTAAATAGCAGAAAATTTCTTTTACACAATGGCAAAATTTCTGAAGGTCTGAAATCGGTGAATTTTAAATGAAATAATTTAATAGGCGTTGTTTACAATGCTTGGCCTGATCTTATTAACCACGCCATTTAATATTTTATTTTATTAGTTATTGTAAGGGATCATTCTCCAGTTAAAACAATTATTGATCAAGTTTTAGGCCATTTAATGCGTTCGGGAGCTAACCCTAAAAATCTTTAAAATCCGTATAATTCTTATTTAATTTAATACATATTAAAATCCTCTCGGCCACTATGTATGCTCAAGGGATATTGTTTATAAAATACTCTGTATTTATTAAACGTGATTGCAATTAGAGACACACCCATTTTTATTGTATGAAATAACAAGTGTAGGTCAACTTGAAATAAGAGTTGGATCCATTTCCGCTGATAACTTTTAAATATTAATTTTTTTTTCGAACATTTTCCGGTGTTTCAATTATGTTTTAGCGCTGATTGAAAGTGTCTTTCTGTAGGCTAATTTGGAATCTGTATAATTGGATTAGTTTTTGCTTCACACAAATAATATGTAATATCATAATACTTGCTTACAAATAAAACTTAATTTATAATGTTTATAGTAAATTTAATTTTTTTTGGATTATACAGGGTGTTCCGTAATGGCATGCGAATATTTAAGGGTGTGAATGACATAAAGAATTAATGATAGTTTGCTTTATATGTATTTTTCATGTAGATTTACACCCTTAAATATTCGCATATTATTAAGAAACACCCTGTATAATAATAAAAATTCTATAAGAATCTTATTGATTTTGCGACGCTTAACCAACGAATTTATGGCTCTAATCCTTTCATATTGTTTTTTAATGCATTGATTTCATGTGTTGTTTCAAGTTTAAATATTTTAGGCTATAGGCTTTTTGTTATCTTGATTGCAATTAGAGGCACGCCCACTTTTGCTCTAGGAAATTAACAAGTGTGTAGGTCAACATCGAATAATAATTTTTATATACATTTCCGGTAAATTTCGACAGTTTTTTAGTAATACCTACAACAGACAATTCACCAATTATTTTAACTTAATTTTTTCCCCCTTGTTAAAACACGATAAACAATTTTTGATTTTCATTTATATGAATCTATACGGGTGTTCAGAACCTCTCCTGACAAACTTTAAGGGGTAATTCATATACTTATATATACATATACTTTACAGTTATTTATTACAGTGCCTTTGGACTTAAATTAGCCAATTTTAAGTTTAATTAATGAAATGGAAGGGATAGGCTTATCAGGGAACTGAACTGAAAACATTTCAGACACTGCTCATAAACTGTTTCCTGTACAATACCACTTAATCATAGTTACTTTTTCCTTAATGGAATAGCTCATATTTAGCTATAATTAATGTGCCTTCGATGAAAATATTATCACTGACGCTGCTTTTCGTTTTGTCAATACAAAATAATAATTGGCTGGTGTTTGTATTACCTAACTAAACTATGAAAATTTCGCAACTTTGCCATCACATTTAATTAAATAAGTTAGGATTGGCTTATTAAAATTTATTCAAACTTGGCACATGGGTTTATTATATCGGTCTCTTCAAGAAATTATAATCCAATTTTCCTCTAAAATGTACAAGAGAGCTAATATTTAGCCACCTCAAGATTTACATGGGATTTCCTATGTTCAACTAAGTCATGGATCATCCGGTATAATAGCAATAGGTTTTCCTCTTAAAAGCAAAATTAACGTCTCGGCGATTTTTTTAGAAGTAACTATAAATATCGAACTTGTTTTGTTGGCCAATCCTGTATAAACATTTACAACCGATTTATCGACAATTAATGTATCTCGATCGATATACTGTAAATGGTCTTTACAAAAACCTACCACATATTTTTCAGACCAAAATTAGCCGATTTAAGTAAACTTACCTTAATACAAAGTTGCTTAGTTTGGGCGCTAAACGGTGCTGAAGTGATTTTTAAATCGTTTTTATGGATTATTTCACAAACTGCTCATACTATTTTGCCGAAATTTGGTACGTTGGCATAGCTTTATGGGGCAAAAAAAACCATGTCACAATTCTAATTAATATCAGTCCACGAACAAACTCATTTGCTACAAAAAAGGTACTCTTGATAAGACTCGATTCCTCTTACGGTTTTCGAGAAATTTGCATTTTATTACTTAATACGTATTAGTTTTTGCAAAAAGAGAAAAAAATAACTAAATCATAAACAGAAATAAATAGAAATATCATAAAAATTGCTCTAAATGTCCACCATTTAGATGAATACAAAGATTTATACGTCGAAGAAAATTAAAACACACTCTTTGCAGAACTTGTTTATCGCCCTTAAGAATATTTATTGCATCTTGAATACGTTGCCATAGTTGTTCTGCGTTATCTGGAGTTGTCCTGTAAACCACTGTCTTAAGATGCCCCCATAAGAAATAATCCAATGGATTTAAGTCCGGAGACCGCGGTGGCCAATTTACAGGGGCATTACCTCTACCAATCCATTTATTTGGGTACTGCTGATTCAAAAAGTTTCTAACATTTAATGCAAAATGTGGTGGAGCTCCATCGTGCATAAACCACATATCTCTCCGAAGTTGTAAAGATAAATCTTTTAGTAAATCTAGCAGCGTAATTTGTAGATGTTGCAAATAAATTTCCCCGGTTAATCTTTGTGGAATAATGACAGGACCTACAATGTGATTACTAATTATTCCAGCCCACACATTAATTCTCATTTTGAAAATGTTTTACCCTGATAGAATGTGGATTTTCATCCGCATAAACATGTTCATTATGAAAATTTGTAATCCCTCTTCTTGTGAAACATACTTCATCGGTAAACAAAATATTGTTGGCAAAGTTGGAATTCTCTTCTCTTTGCCTATGAACAAGCCGACAAAAACCAGGCGCATTTCAGGATCATTAGGTAAAAGATCTTGAACTGGCATCTTATGGTATGGATATCGCAACTGTTCTTGAAGTACTTCATGAACAATATCTTTGGACACTCCTATTTCCCTACCTCGCCTCCTGGTGCTTATTTCTGGATCTTCTACAAAACGCTGTCTTCCATTATCAATGGCTTTAGAAGTAAATTGGCCGTTTTCCCGCAGGCGTCTTTCAACAGCAGCAAACGTCGGGTGGCTTGGTATACGACGATTTGGGAACCTTTCAGAGTAGACTCTGACACATTCTCGAACATTTCCTTGGCAATACCCAAATACCAATATCATATCGGTATATTCTGCATTAGTGTATTGCACCGCCATGATAATTCACGACAACTAAAGTTTTCTAATTATTAATGCAAGCAGATAAAATGATTGAACGTTGGCAACAATATTAAATGTTACAAATTTGACAATAATCTTATGTTGTCAGATGAAACTAATAATAACCAACAATAACAATCGTTTGTGAGGTGTAAGGTCGTGTTGTACATACCTGAAAAATACCGTACGAACAAAAAGCAGATGATAAGAAAACTGTTCAAGAGGTTTTTTGTAGTAAATAAGTTGGTTTAATCTAAATTTTAAACTTAAACCTCTTATCTTCCATTGGCGTAGAGATCAAAAACAGAAAAATTCTATAAAAGCCAAGTACTACGTGGTAAAAACTACTACGTATTAAATAATAAAATGCAAATTTCTCGAAAACCGTCAGAGGAATCGAGTCTTATCAAGAGTACCTTTTTTGTAGCAAATGAGTTGGTTCATCTGAATTCTGTGCCCAAACCCATCTTGTTCCATTGGCATAGAAATCTGAAACAAGCAATTAGTAAAAAACCCAGGTTCTACGCCCATTAATCAGAATTGTGACATGGGTTTTTGTCCCATAAAGCTATGCCAACGTACCAAATTTCGGCAAAATAGTATAAGCAGTTTTTGAATTAATCCAAAAAAACGATTTAAAAATTGTCACTTCAGCGCCGTCTAGCGCCCAAACTAAGCAACTTTGTACTAAGGTTAGTTTACTTAAATCGGCTAATTTTGGTCTGAAGAATATGTGGTAGGTTTTTGTAAAGACCTTTTACAGACACCCTGTATAGGGTGTTAATGAATGTCACATAGATAATTAAGGCAGTAATAGTGCTTGTCAAAATAGGAAAAAAATACTTAATTAATTTTTTTTTTAAATTAAAGTTTTGACACCCTGTTTATCAAAAGTGAAGCCTTTTTGACCACATGTTATAAGTATTTTTTTTCTATTTCACTCCCTTAAATATCTACGTGACATTCATTAACACCCTGTAGAAAGAAATACCCTACTGCCGTACTTTGTTTTTAGTCAAAAATAAATCGAGACCAATTTTTATGCTTTCCACCTATTTTATTACCATTCTTAGATTATAGTCTGAATTTTCACTTAATTTTTATTTACGGCATACTATCAAATCACTATTAAATACTTGATTTTCGCTGCTCACTAAATTCACAAAACCAACTGTTTTAAATCAAAATATTTTAAGTAACAACTTTATGTATTTATTGCATATGAGAGGCACACCCACTTTTAGTGTAGGAAACTAGCAAGTGTAGGCTAAACTTAGAATAATAATTGGGTTCATTTCCGCTGACAATTTTGGATATTTTATGCAGATTCATAAAAGTAGCATAACAAAACCGAATATATCACTACTTTTGAAATAAATTGGTAATCGAGAACTAATAGTTCAATACGAAAATATTCTTGAATATAATTAACCTATCATTATACAATAGCCTTAAAAATTCTCCAGTTACACAATGTTTTTCTCGGATTTCTGTTTCATTTCTTTTGCCAAAAACAATTTTTAATAAATTGTTTTGTTGACTCACTTAAATTTTTTTTGCCACCAACTGTCTAATCAACATCAGAAAAAATCTATTACACGTAATTCAATTTTTATGGTTCACTAAATTCACAAGAACAACTTCACAAAATAACAATTGGCGCTAAACTGTGTGAAAAAAATATGATCGTTTACCTTGTATACATTATTGGTGTCGAGTCACTACACTAAATAATTGCCTTGATAGAAATAAGAGATATATCTACAGTCTCCCTGCATTCAATGTACTCTGTTTTTTAACGATTTACCTTCTCGGGTATGTAGTAACCAATAAATTTTATTTGTAACTTTGTTTAGAAGAATTTGGATTTGAAACCTGTAATTTGTAATTAGTTAACTCATTTAAATGCCATTATTACACTATTACAAAGTTAATAGACACCTAATTGATTTTAGTAAGTCTATTCTTATTGCTTATTATTATTGTTCAATAATTTTAAGTTGCGTCTCTCGCAAGGTATTTATGTGTGTGATGTATTTAAGTTCATTTTAGAATCACCTCCAAAGCTGGACAGTACTACCTACGCAGTAAAAAATTGAGTGTTAAATTTAACACTCAATGATAGTACATATACGAATACACTTAATAGGGTATATTAATCAATCAGTATATATGGTAAAAAAGATATTTTCGAATGTTTTTTTTTACTGTTTGATGAGTGTTAATTCTTCTTATTTATGGGTAGGTACATTTACACTATCGAGTGTAAATTAAACTCACAGATTGTAAACCTATTCTTCCTTTTAGGGTGTAAAAGAAATAATGAGAGGTGTAAGTAAACCATTTTTTAATGGCCATTTGTGATTAATTAGTGTAAATATCATATTATTGTAGTGTAAATTTTATTTTATTTAAGTGTGACTTTACTATAGTGAGTGTAATAAAATAATCTACCCAGGTCTAGAATACTTTCCACTTTGTTTAAGTCATTTAATTCCGTATCAAACTAACCGGGCGTTTATAATTAAAATGTAAAAAATTATGCATTCAAGATGTTTTACATTATTAACCTCTGCTTAGTTTGATACATGATTGAATGACTTGATCAAAGCCGAAAGTAGTAGCCACTAATATATATAAAACTTCAGATCGCTTGGAAAAGGTTTGTTAAATGAATGAAAATATTGAGTATTATTTATCGTTTATTTATAAACAAAATGATGGTTACAACACAACTGGAAAACCCTGTGATTTTTTTACACTTATTATTATAATTAGTTAAACAAAATGACACACCTATTATAGAGTTTACAATTTAGTAAATTAAACATATATATTGTACCTCATTGTTAAGCTTAACAAAACAAATAACATAATAAATATATGTATACTTAGAACACTAAACAACTAAATAAAAGTATGCTTTGGAACAATATGAAAGAATGAAAATGACTAGTAATAAATTAATTGTATATTTATTTAGAGATCTATGAAGTAAAATATGTAGGTAGGTACCTAAGTATTTATATAAAAAAGGAATACATTTATGTTATAAGCTTATATCAGAATAATTTAAAAGCTAAAGGGAAAACTGTAGCAATGTAAATACCTACTTAGCTTCCTAAAAATGGCTTACTTATTAGTAAGGTTTCTATTAAATTTCGTTAATATGCTTACCCAATTTAACAAGATCCTCATAAGAGGCATTCTCATTTGGCACTTTACAGAACTTTGCTTTGTTTCTATATTTCAATTTAAATATAACATTATTCTATATCACGTTCAAAGAGCACAATCAGACTGACTTGAAAGTTGAATTTGCATGTAGCGTCGGCGTCATCTGTCAATTCCTAGAATTTCACACCACTTGTTGCCGCCTGTCTTTTCGATAACACGGGTTTAGGTATTTTTACCCGGGGCCGTGTAAAGAGACGATTAAAAAATAAGTTTTACACTCAATGTGTTAAAATAACCTTCTAGCGGGGTTTATTTACACGCTAATATGGTGTTATTAATTGTCTTTGTATTTAATTTTCCTGATAGAGTGTAAAATGAAATAAATAACACCCGTTCAACAAAATTAACTTTTTAGAGAGTTAAATTCGTAGGTAAATTTAATACAACAACTTTGGTCCCATATGAGTGTAAAAATGTGGTAAATTATGTTGATCCGGGTTGACATTAACCCTACTTTTTTTACCACTCCTAAAATGATTTTTACCAGGTGGATATTTTTTACTCTGTAGCACCTACCAGCAGTAACCAACCTAGTCACTTTTTTGATAACTGATAACTTTATTTAAGATACACTTTCAATAAAATATTTTGTGTACGCTGTTACCTTTTTCTATTATAATCAACGCACACACAAGGTTTACATGCAGAGGAAAAGCGTTTACGAACATTACGAACATTCAACGTATATGCTGTAATGTAAGATTTAAAAAAAACTGCCTCACAGTCAGAGCTGTCGCAATTACTCTTAAAAAGTAATTCAATTACAAATATCCATTACATTCCGTAAAAAGCATCAGTTATAATTACCAATTACTAACAGTGTGATAAAAATATATTACCCGCTAAAAGTAATTGATTCGTTGATCAATTACCGCATTCGAGTTACTGAGTTTAGTTCAATTGCTTTTATAAATAATTTAACTACTTTCTAGTAATTGGAGGACTACTCTAAAAGTAATTGAATTACTCTGAATATATAAATCACGCACTTTCTGGTAATTAAATTACTCTTCAAGTAATTCAGTTACATTTTGATATTTGAATTAGTATGAGTAATTCAACGACTCTTTTTTTTATATTATTATAGATAAAAAACCTAAAATTTATTGTTTTTTTATTAGAGCACAATCACTTTATTATAGAAAGAAATTAACAAATTTTGTAATATTTTATTTTCTATGCTGCACAATAGTTATAGTTACATTTGAATTACTGAGTTTAATTCAATTACTTTCTAGTAATTTAACTACCCTAAAAGTAATTGAATTACTCTGAATATATAAAAATCAGGCACTTTCTGGTAATTAAATTACCCTCCAAGTAATTATTCAATTAAATTTTAATAATTGAATTAGTACATGAGTAATTGAATTACTCTTTTTTATATAATTATAGAAAAAAAAAATATTAGAGCACAAATACCTACAAAACGTTTTTCTTTAATTTGTTTTCAAAATAACTAATGCTTAGAACTCTTTGTCAGAGAGAATGTCTTTTGGGGTTAATAATGATCTCAGGAAAAAAAAACAGCCTTTCACCTGGAACAGAGGAGGGTCATTAAGATACTGGAAAAACTTCAACTCAACCTTCTTATTTATATTCTTGTTAATCATTTTCATTCTATATGTCCTTATGAGTATCCAGTTCAAAAAAAGTATTTAAACTACTGCTAGAATGTTTGTATTCCTCTTCGCCCTAAGTTATCTTCTAAATTCAGACTTTTTCAAAAATAAATTTCGTGATACTTTCTGTTAGATCTACTTCTAGGAAGCTTTAAAAACAAATATTCCACCTTAGCTTGAGTTGGGGCAGCGTGACAGATGAAATAGTTGCCTCCATTATTTCCTAGGTCAATAAAATTAGTATCCTACGCACAGACTTTTCAAAAATATTTATACTCATTCATGTGGAAGTAAAAGGATTTTCAATTACTTTTTATGCAATGGAATTATTTAGGAGTAATTCAATTACTCTTTATGTAATTGAATTATTTGCAAGTAATTCAATTACTTTTTAAGTAATTAAATTACCTTAGATCATGGTATGCGTGCCTTACAACTTACAAATTGGTGTGTTTGGCTCAACTGGCTCTGTGACTTGAACAAGAGCCAACGAAACCTTTAATTCAAGATGTTAGACTTTCCTATGGAGCATGCCAAACGATTGTAAAGAAGAGCTTGGACATGCATCCATATAACTAGCTCCAGTAGACTTGCTTACTGCCAAAGATTTGTTATAATTGGGTTAGTTTTTCTTAATCTCACCGTTAATGCTGAAACAACGTTTTGAGAAAATTTGTTAAACAACTACACGATGATGAACTGCAGCATGGCTATTTTCAGCAGGACGATGCATGTTGTCAGTAGCTATTTTTCTTTAGTGGTCTCTTTAGTGCTGATCGAACAAGCGAACTCGATGCCCGCAGTAAAATTCATATAACTATGTTGATTCTAGGAGATTTATATAAAATTACCTTCTGGAAAATTGATTATTTCGGCTTTATAAATATCTGTACGCCTATCATGATTTGCATACTATTATAGGCACTGCACACATACCTGTGTGTTATATGTTCAGTTATGAAGCTATGGTGCCCAAAAAAGAAACACGCTGTATATGATTAGAGAATTTTTATTGTTTCAGTAATGCACAATCGACGACCAGCGGAAGCTCGTTGTTTGTTACCAAATATGAACTATAATAAAAACTAAAAATGCCATGTGTAAGTAGAAATCCCTTCACTTTTACCTGCCAAAACCTTGCGCGTTATCAAGGTACTTACTCTCAATTGAAATTGTGTTGCCGTTCTTGCAAATGCAAAATAGTTTAGGTAATGCTCAGGAATACTTATACGTGAATGTTCGACATATTTTCTTTATTGGTCATTGTATTTATTGACATAATTGAGCTTATAATACACGTACCTATAGAAAGAACTATGGTACTTATTTTTTTTCTATAAATTGATATACAGGGCTTTTCATTATATTTTTGTTCAGTAACAATTTGATGAAATTCGGGATACTGGGAGTTTTTATGATGGGAAACTCAATTATTTACTTAGTTTTTGTTTAATGCTGGATGGCGCAATATACAGTGTTGTTCCTGGATTTAAATAACCATAACTGTTTTGTGTCGCACTGTATGTCATTTTTAACTAGACAGACCTATTCTCCATTCAATTTTACATACAAAAGATACTTTTACTATTTGTCGCTGAAACCAGCCGTTTTGGAAGATAGCGGGATTAAAGTTAAAACTGCGTTGGAATTTGAAGTTGAATCATTAAGAGTTTATTATTTTTATTTTATCTTTGGGGAAGGTTGAAAGACCTTACTTTTAAATTGACGAACACCAGACAAGAATTAGAAGTCGCATCTCTTACTCCAATTGAACTGATTAACTCGACAAGAAATTTTGCGAAAAGGCGCACCGGTCGGGAAGTATCGTTTTGTTTGCTGTTCCTTATTAGTATTGTTTCGTTTTTTATTAGTTAATGTTTATTTTAAATATTGTTTAAATAATTGTTTCAACGTCAGTAGACATTTGCACCCTATTTATCGCCACGTCGTCCAAAGTCAACACGTAAAAACTTTAAACCTATATCCTATATTTCAAAGAAAACTTAAGCAGAACACCAAGTATTCTATATTCTTGGAATGGTTATTTCAAGCTCCATTCAAATATGCAAAAATATACAGAGTGTCCCATTTAATACTTTATTTTTTCAATTAATACCTATTAAAATATTAGTTGAAATTTTTTTTTATTTACACTTACAATTTGGCCCACCCTGTACATTCAATTATGTGAAATCAAGAAATAAGTGAATTATTAAAACTGTGCTAGAAAAATTCAAGTTTCACCTTATCAATTAATTACAAACCTTCTTGACTGTATGGTGAGGCATTATTAAGTATTTTTAAAATACAATTCATGTTTATTATGTTGTTGATTTTATTAATTTAATTTAAAAAGGCTTCGGAATTAATTTTATGCATTAAAATTCAGTAATTTTTTTTTCAAACGCTTAGGCCCGTCAATTTTTAAATTTAGATGAGCGCTCTTTAAACTAATTTTCATGTATACAGGATGGCTGAAAATATTTCCCCTTGCACTTTTTAATTGAATCCCCCATTTTTTTTTCGGAGTAAGTAATGACCATTTTTTAATTATGTTCATTTAAACTGTACATAATAAGAGTAAAACATTGGTTATCAATTTTACTCAAACATTAATAAAAACTTTTACGTCTTACCTACGTTAATGTACATGGACATTGACGTTGATTCACAATCAAAAAGTAATTTAAACATTGCATAACTGTTCTAGTTAAAGCAATGAGTAAAACTGAAAAAGAAAATATGGGGATTTGGGGCATTTTAAAGTTGTGCAGTTGAATGTACTATTGTCCGTCCAAGAGAGTAAGTTAGTCGCACTCTGACGAGAATAAAGTATTGAGCTATTTACATAAAACTAATGGCGTCCTTATAAAACTCAATTAGTAAAGGAACTTAACGCGGATGGAAGAATGCAATTTTATGAAATATTGATGAACAAATATAATATATATATATTCGTCTTACTAGAGGACTTAGAAGAAAATCTGGTTTATTTTAATTAAAGCGTAAGGACATTGCAATTATGCACCTTTATACTTTACATATTTATTGCCCACACAATGGGATCAACCCTTTAGTTTTATTGCAGTTAATAGGTCAAAACAATTATTGTAAAAATAACTTTACCTACATGATTTTAGAAGTAATCGAAATCACCTGATTAAGTGTGAGATAACAGTAAGGTGCTTATATCCGCAGCTGTATATAGTTGTAGTATATTATGTGAGAATATAATACTTCAGTACCTAACCTTTTCTTTTGATATTCTCTATAAATCAGTGGTGGCTCGTTTAAGGTGCCACTGAAACTACTTAAATTTTTTATTATTGTCATGATGTTATGTATAAATATAAAAAACCTCATTCACCGTTCTCGCAGTAGTCAATTGAAGAAGCTGACGAAATATAATTTTCCAATCATCGGGCATCAAACCATGTTCATTGTATAAAACTGTGGCCCGTCTCCAGTCTTATAATACCATACAGAAGGGTTAAATAAGGGCAAGAAATTGCCCACAGCGACGGAGATTTTAGGTGGAATTTCGGGCCACTGACCCATTGCCTCGGCACGTTGGCTATTTAATTTAGTTGTTTATTTGCAGCTTGAGAGGGTTGTCTGTGTACGCGCGGTCTTCGTATTTAGTGTTTTTCAAGTTTCAACTTGTTAAAAAAGGGAAAAATGGGTTGTTTGATTTAAAGACAATAAATAAAATTTACTAGTTTTTTCCGCATAGGAATATGAACTAACCCATTTAAATACATGGCATTAAGTAACATCAAAGAATGTTGATAAGAAGAACAAAAATGTTAAAACTTCCACGGTAAATCCAATTCAGTATTGAGAGTAAAAGAACACAATAATAAAAAAAACAACAGGTTCATTTACCTCAAGACAAATTATTACAGTTCAAAAAATCATCAAAGTTGAACAATGTATTTCCATTTTGGTTTCAAGTTATGTAGTTCCCTAATGCTATTGGGTAGTTACTTGCTAGAGAACTTTCCAAGAGATAATAGTCTAGTGGCGTTAAATCAGGTGAACTCGCAGACAATTGGTAAACTGTCCACCTCTCTAAAAATTAAAAAGATAATGGAAGTGGCTGTGACTTTTACGTTTTATGTGTTTTTAAAATAGAGGTCATTTTCAAGTTTTGGTCTGCTGCCTATAGAGATGTACATTGGCAATCGATGTTCGGGCATCCAAAATAAAGGACGAAACAAGTGTGTCATCAGCGAAGCTAACTAGGTATATAAGTCTAAACGGATCCCATAAAAAAAAGTTTAACTTTTATTAACTCATCCAATTTAAATAAATAATTAAAAAATATCTTTCAAAATTACCTGCGGTCCAAGATATCCGGACCCCACTAGAAATTCTCCTTCGACCCCTGCTTTAATCAATCACTGGAGATAATTTCGTGACTAAATGGCGATTTATTTAACAATAACAAATTAGCTAACTGCTTATAGTACATAGAATTCAAAGTGACATGTACATTAGTACCTTCATCATGTTGAAACCAATAATTAAACCTAGCAGCTAATGGAACTTCTTCGAGCAATGGAGTGGCATTTCTATTTAATAATTAAAGGTGCAAAGCGGAATCAAGTCGGGCAGGTAAGATGCGTTGACCAACTACATCATTATGAAATAATCCAGCCCAAAAGTTTATTAACCATCGCCTTTGATCGGATGTTTTGCGTATTAAGTAAATGTTTTTATCTCTCCACTCATGTAGGTAAGTTATGAATTATGATTGTGATATCTGATTAAGTAAATGGGTATCAGAGTGTGGACCATTATTTACGCTCTGCAACAACCATCTAGAAAAACTGAGCCGAAGCTTTCTATCGCCGTCATACAAAACCTGAGACTGTTTGAGAATGGATTCAAACCACTTCTTATTAGATGAATGAGTTGAATATGAGTTTGCGACAATGTAATTTGAAGACTACCTGGTTTCCCTTCAACAAATTCACAAATTTGTTCTTCCTGATAGATCTTAAGGATGACGTCCTCCCATATTTTTCTTATTATCTGTCTCCAGCAATGTTTGCTTAACCCATCTTACAGTTTTTGTGTCACGCTATCGACGATTTGGGAATCTTTCCGCATATGCTGGAGCCGCAGCAGTGACTTTGATATTTGAAATACTTAATACCATCAACATATCAAGGTAATCACGATTAGAGTAGTAGTACCGTTCCATTTTAAGCTCACAAAAGTGAAGGAAAGATAAATGTCAATATGCTAAACCGATTTCAATATAACATAACAGGTCGTACTTTTTTTTAGATCGCCATAAAAACCTAAGTAAATTATTCCACACCACTAATTATGGAATATCCATCTGGGGATCATATGAATCCTCAGATAATATTTTCCACCAGAAGTAGAGAGGAACTCGGCATTCTTCTCCATCATTCCCCTTTTTTTTAAAAGAGGCCCCTACTTTCGAGGCATTAACGCCTGCAAGCTTTTACCTGCGGACGTTATAAGGGTGATGGGAATTAAGAGATTCAAAAAGGCAGCCATCAGATTTGCTAAGGATACCGGGTTATCTAAATTAAGTGTCCACCATTGGTAACTTTGTTATTATTAAAGATACAGAATAGTTTAAATTAGCAAACTATTAGTATTTTTAACGCTCATTAAGATGGAAGAATAAAAAAAAACAAATGAACATCACGTTTTCGAGTTTGGACGAAAATTACGGTTTTTTTAAATGGAAACCCCCGTATATAATATTTTTGAGTTTTAAACAAAAAAGCTTATAAGTAATTTTCTACTGGGATGAAAATTAATGAGGTTATGAAGCTCAAACTAAAACAGCTAAGTACCTAAGTTTTACAAACTTTATTTTAGACATTTATAAGAAAATGCAAATAAAAAATCACAAATTTTTTTTTTAGAAGATGCTCAAAAACATCACCCCGTTCTTCAATACATTTTTGTGCACGTTTCTAAACAGCTCGAACTACTTTAAGTATGGTCCTACCATCTATCTGGTTTATCTTTTCCCTAACTGCAGCCTTTAAGGCGTCGACGTTTTCGTACATTTTCTTGTAAATTTGGTTCTTTAAAAAACCCCATAAAAAGAAATCAAGCGGGGTTAGGTCCGGTGATCGGGGAGGCCACTGAGTAGGGCCATTAGCGCCTATCCACTGATCAATAAGAATAGTACTTAAAAGTTGATAGGTACCTCTGTAGTTGTGCGCAGGTGCGCCATCCTGCTGAAAATGCAAATTCAGTCTAGTTATAAGAAGGTCCAGTTCGTCTAAGAAATTGTTCAGAATTTCAGTCATAAATTCAATGTATCTTTCACCAGTAAGGGTTCCCTCATAAAAAAACGGACCGACAATTCTGGAACCAATTAAGCCGCACCAAACGTTAAAACTGAAACGGACTTGTGGAGCTCTTGGATGTACTAACAAAAGATGTTAAGATGTTCCCTTGACCAGTAATGATGATTTTTTCTATTATACATTCCACAATTTGAGAAATTAGATTCATCTGTCCATAAAATATACCGAAAGTTATTTACATTTTGGCGACAGAAGTTAAGAGCGTTTGAACTGGTCGGTACTTCTAGGGAATAAATTTGTATTTTTTTAGAATCCTATGCACAGTACCATAAGACAATTTAAAGTCCTTGACAATATCTGGTATTGAATTATTACGGTAGGCTTCAAAATATGCAATAACTGCGATTTCCGTGGCCTCGCTTATTATGCAATTTTTATTTGTCCTTGTTTTGGCAAAAACACTCTCATTGCCTCTAAATTTTCGGTACAGTCTCAGAAAATATCTCTCATGTGGTTGAATGCGAAGTGGATATAATTCAGCGTAGTATTCTTTTGCTCTGGAAGAGACTTTTCTGCACACTAAGTAAAAAGCTAACATATCACACTTTTCCTCATGGGTGAAAACCATTTTTTTTTAAATTAATAATTGACGCAACAAAAGTTATAAGCGAAAAACGAATTAAAGCATACTAATGTTTGACATTACTTGATAGAGAGCGTTATCATTGTTTTCCAAAGCCTCCTTGATATGGAACTGCATTTCTGCCTTCTGCGATTCATCACTTATCTTAATAACATCAAATCGTAAAGATCACGTGGATTTCATAGCCTTCTTACTATTTTTACTGTTAATATTTAGAAATTGTAATATCAACGTCATTTTTGACTTTAGGAGAAAATTACTTATAAGCTTTTTTGTTTACAACTTAAAGTTATAACAGAAAAAAATATAATATACGGGGGGTTTCCATTTAAAATCCAAACTCGGAAACGTGATGTTCATTTGTTTTTTTTATTCTTCCATCTCAATGAGCGTTAAAAATACTAATAGTTTGCTAATTGAAACTATTCTATATCTATAATAATAACAAAGTTACCAATGGTGGAGACTTAATTTAGATAACCCTGTATATGCTTTTATTCTTTTAGCTTTTAAGTTAATTTAGTCCTTTTATCTGTTTTCTCATTAATGATTGATTGATTTGACCTAAATTTCGGTAATGTTTTCTTTGTAAATTTTACATATCTTTAAGTTGTTGTGACTTTGTTTTTTCATTTATTCGATTGCGATGGCAAAAAAGGAAATAAATAAATCATTTTTGAGCTGTACTTCCATAAAACCTATTATTTGGATTTTTATCAATAACTCGACAACGAAGAGGACAGACATCAAATTTTAAACCCTTTCGCTTTGTTTTAGTCCCCTGCACTAATCCCCAAAAGCGCGGGCATGAATTTTGAGAAGCTATATTCTATAAACATTTATTCCTTAAACTGCCATCCAAACACCAATTTTTTGAGCATTGATGTACCCCGTACCCCGAAAGGTGGAACCACGCTTAGTCAGAAAAACTATTTTATGTTTCACAATTCGCCAGTCATTAAATTATTGACACCATTGGAAGTAGGTACGCAAGACGTCTGGATCGGTCTACCAAGTCCAAGCTCTTCTTTGTAATCGTTTGGCATGCTCCATAAGAAAGTAAAGTTTCGTGGTTACCTAATAAATAAGGAACATTTACAATCAGTATTTCCTTCTTGTTGGAAAACTGCGTGAGTCCAGTCAATTCCCAAAAAGGGCAAGAAGACGTTGCCAAGCAACTATCGTCCAGTCGCATTGCTTTCGGTTATATCAAAAGTTATGGAGAAGGATATCAAGGAAAAATTATTAAAGTACCTGAAAGGCTTCAACAGAATCAGTGACCGCCAGTATGGATTTCGTAAGTCTAGATCAACAGAAGACCTTCTCACTTATGTTACTTACATTTGGAACAACGCAATAGAACATCATATGGGGAGTCCCGGGCGGTAGCACTGGACATTTCCAAGACCTTTGACCGAGTATGGCATACGGAAAGCCGGTTTAATTTTATTCATGGCTGTCAAGCTTTCTTAAAGCCTGTTCTCTGCGAGTGGCGACGGACGGATTTTTTCCAGGTACTCTTAACATGTACGCCGGAGTCCCTCAAGGTTCTATATTGTCGCCCACCCTCTTTTTACTATACATTAACGATCTTTTGGAAAAAACTAAAAATCCTATATGCTGACGAGAGCACACTTGTTTCAACCTTTACTTTGGATGCTTGAGCATCGACAGCCAATGCACATCTCTATAGGTACCAAGAGGTCTCACACCTCAACAAAGACCTGGAAGAAATTCCGTCGTGAGGTGACAATAACGAAGTAGAATATATATAGCGCTAGAAAACCCAGGCGGTAGTTCTTTCTAAGGAAGTCGTAGTGGGAATATTCCCTCCACGAAAAAAGTTAATTTTGAAGAACCGAATAGTCATGGCAGGACACTCGATTATCTCATTGATTCATTTATTGGACGTTAATTTGGATAGTAATATGTCTTTTTTGTCTACTTTTCTTAACTAAGAACCTCTATACACCCCAACAGCTTTTTATACTCTATTAAGCCCATATTCGACCATCGCTGGAATACTACTAAGTACATTTGCTTGATCGGTTACCATGATCTTTTATTATAATATTTAATACAAATGCTATTTTTATGTATTCACAAAATCGGCTCTTCCAACAAACAGACTGCCCTTCCTTGGCTATACATTCCCGGCTGAACTATCAACCACTTATGTTAATGTAAACAACCTATAGACTAAACAAACTCGAATACTTACCCTATAGGTATACATATTTTGTCGTTCTGAAATGTCTTTTCCTTTAACTTAAAATATAATTATAACACTCGGCCATCCTACAAGGGGCGCGTCCCTGCGCCTGCGTCCCACAGAAGTCCCCATGGATTTGGAGGTTTAACCCTGTAACATTACGGAAACCCCTTAAAAGTATCACATATAAAAAAAAAACATTAATAACTGCCCTGATTTTCCACAATTGTAACACGTGTTGATGTTCTCTGCTTGTGTACGGAATTGCCTCTCGTTCCCATCTAAGTCGTTTTGGGTTGCTAAGTCCAGGTGACTGATAGTTTTCCATTGCCGAAATAAATCCGGAATAAAGCTCATCAGGAGTCGAACATTAAAAAGCCCGCGCGTTTGCTTAGAATTCTGTAGGAAGCCCTTTTATTATCCAGGAAATAGAGGTTTCGCTGTCTAAACGACACTGTTGACAAAGTGATAATTTTGCATGATAGTAATGAGTCATTGATTCATCACTCCTTTTTGTTCTCATCACTAGTTCTTCTAACAACGTGGCATAATCAACACAACGAGGAAAAGCATGTGTAAGGGACGTCTTCCATTCTTCCCAGGTTTTGTTGTAGTCCTCAACTTTATTAAAAATCTATGGGGTTGGTACACACAAAGTCTCGGTCTCAGTAAAAGACTGCCCTTCCTTGGCTATACATTCCCGGCTGAACTATCAACCACTTATGTTAATGTAAACAACCTATAGACTAAACAAACTCGAATACTTATCCTATATCCTATAGGTATACATATTTTGTCATTGCATGGTAGAAATACACGGCGAGCCACTGCAGCCCTCCAGTACGTGGTTCAGCCTTATTTCCCTCAAACGACACTGTTTGAAAGTTCTTTCATCTGGAGAACGTTATAACTCTTATCTCTGGACCAACCTCCCTAAGGCCGTGTTCTCCAAAGATTCAAGACCAACATAAATCGTTCCTGCGCACACACAAAAGTATATATTTTCTTGGAGTGTGTAAATACTTTTTGAAGGGACTGGATACTTTTTTGTAATATCTTTCTCACCAAATAAAACAAAATAATAATATTTACTATTATTTAATTGTTAAAAAAATCCTAATAATTAATTTGTCTTTTTATAAAGGAACTTCTTATGTTTGTACCAAAACGTACAAATAATACTGATTTTGAATTTAAAAAAATATGCTACCTATCTAATACAATAAATAATTCTCTTAAATCTAATATTTCGGATGTGCTACTTAAAACTAAAATAAATAAATTAACAAATAAATTAAGATTTCTTTACAGATTTATCGCGCATAGTTTACACGCTAAATAGTGTAGATGTAACGTCGTACACGCCATGGTTAAAATATTTCCTATCGCTACAGACATGTGAATTTTTCTGAATGCTTTGTGAATTTTAACGTAGTGGGGGCATTTAAGAAGTTCTCCAGGAACTAGTTTCCCAACTTCCAAACCTACACCAGCCTCTTTTTCAATTCTAGTTTTGACAGCAATCAGAGCCAGTAGTGGGGGAGTCAAGTAGAGGAAGATAGTCAGCTCAGCTAGAAAGCAAAGTGACATTGCAATCGCCTGTAAAAAAAAATCACCGTTAAAATATTGGAAAAGATATCATCAAACATTATTTTAATAACTTTGCTTTTTGGTTAAGAATAATCGAGATAAATGGGACAGACGCGAACTGTTAATAAACAAAGGTGATTCAGTAGTCTAAACATAGTATTTGTTATTTTTGGCTTTTGATAAAAGTTGCACCCTAACTTATCATGCAAATGATTGTTTTCTGGAATATTGCAAAGGTCAAATGGACTTCTTTATATCCTTAAATTATCTATTTTTATGCCATTTTTGAATCTGATCTTTAAAATCAATCCTACTAAAAGACATTGTTAAGATAATTACCTGAACTCCTATCTCCAGATTTCTTAGTTCATCATTTTTGACCCTCAAGAAGATGGCAAGTGTGATCAAACTCAAGAACGCATTCAGCAAAAAGTACTTTGGAAAAAGTACTTGCTGCACGCTTCCGAAGATATGTCTGGGCAATGAAAAGTAAAGGGCTAGTCCGGAAATAAACGTCATCCAAATTTGGGCTCCGAAGTGGGCACTGAAGGATCCCAAATAAAGAAGAGTCCATACTGGTGATAAACTGGCGGATGGTGCTTTATGTGTAAAAAAGAGGAAGGCTATACAAAGCACTGCAAGTGATGTGACTACATGGGCAGGTTGCGTAGTGTGGCACAGTATTCTGAAACAAAAAGGGACGTGAGTATTGACACGTTTATTTCATTTAAATATTACTTAATTATTTTTATGGCATCATCATCTCGTTATCCCAAGTTATCAGTAAAGATGTGCCTGATAAGTTTTTTAGCTTAAAATTTAATGTGTGTTTTCTATATTGATTTAGGGTGATAAGAACTGTATTTAGTTCAAATCGAATCACTTATAATTTCTTGTCTCACTATTAATTATATTGGCTCCGAATTACTAATAATATGAACGGCAATCAGGGTTTAAATGATATTAAAATATATTTTATTAGTATTTAAGTGGTGCACTTATCTGGTGATGCCAAATAAATTCAGTTACTAACAAACATTATAATGTAGGAACAAACATGATTAAAAACTAATGGACCAGTTGACATCAGAATTGTTAACCTAGGCTATTTTTAATTGGAACTGGTGATGTTAAAAACAATTATAAAAAAGTTAAGATAAGAAAATTTTATAACTTTGATCCTGATCATATCTATTAATTATTTTCAAGTGGAACTTTCTCGATAGATTGTTCCATATCGTTAACAATAAGTTTCTTTCGAATTCCGAGATCATTGCAAGAGATAAATGACATTTTTGAGCCTTACGCTCAACTTCTATATATGTGCCAAGTGCATCGCTATACATATAGTAGATGTTTTCATAATTTCGAGTTCATTGAAATCATTATAACAACAGATCAATGATCTATATACCTGCTGAACTTAGTTGTACCGTTGTACCTATGCTGTTGCACAGAATCAATCAATAAGATTATAGCAAAGATAAAGAGAACCAAAGATGAGATAATAAGAAAGGTTTTTAGGCCTTAAACTCAACTTACTTGTATGCCGGTGTATCGCTGAGAGATTTAACATAGTCGTTTAAAGCAAAAAGTACATCTTTTGTCCAACTAGTCATCAGAGCTAAACCATCTTGTGAAAGTTGTGGTTCCTTTTGATTATCCTCGGGTTCAATATACAGATTATCAATAAGCTTCATTGGCACTTTTCGGAATTTAGTCCTTACAGAAAAATTAAATTGGTTGTTTTCACTAGGCACTCTTCCTACACACATTTTAATTTATTAATTTATACAAAATAATTTTTAATATCACTGAACTTGTTCAAAACTTTTGTACACGTGATGCGTAACAGAATCTCAAAGTCGATAGAAGGTTTTTATAATCGTAGTAGTATCGATGTGATACGAGACACGACAAATAGCAAATAGCTTGCGTTCGATCTTAAAGTTAGTGTTTTTATAATCATTTGTTCCCCCACCAACCACATAAATAGGGATGGGCAAATACATTTATCGATATCTTAGAAATTTATTTATATGCTCGAAGGTTTGAGGTTCTCGGATGTGGTTCCTGTGCGTGTGTGTTCCTATAAGTTATCTATTTATTGAAACTAACCTAACCAGCGCAATATAAAGCTCCTTACATTAAACACTGCCCTCTGATTTTCCGGACGAAGTCACCTTTTTAGCCGTATACCCGATGCAGCGCTGGGTTTCAGGTCCGCTCGGCTAACTGCCCTATCACGCGCCTTTTAAATTATAATTAAGCCGACGAAATATCTAGTTTACTCTACATGGATTCGGGAGTCTATCGCAGTTTCTGGGTTTATGAAACACGGTTTTCACGCGAGTATCTATCTGATTTTATTATTTTTGTGAGAGTTTGTTTACTTTTGTTTTTTGCTTTTGAGTTTTATTGTTTTGTGATGGATTGGAAGAACAACATTGACCTGAGAAAAGCCTTCGATTTTATTGATCATTTACTACTTTTGAGTAAACTAAAAATAGGGGATTTAGGGGTGTAGCACTTAATTTAATTGAATCGTACTTAAATAACCGGAAACAGTATGTAACCTTGGGTGATTGAAATAGTGTAACAAGAACAACTAATTGTGGAGTGCCTCAGGGTTCCATACTGGGAGCTCTTTTCAGTGGCGTAACTAAGGGCATGTGCGCCCCCCCGCAAAATTTTGAAAGCGCCCTGCTATTTTGCACCTGTCTGAATCCTTCACACTTACACTATAGTAAAAAATATTGTCATTTTCATCTCATTCATTATTGTTTATTTTTAACTTTAATATTGTGATAATGAAACTATTATTTTTGTCGATTTTCATTTGATTTATTATTTTCATCAAGCGACTTGAGGCCGCCCCTGGCTTTGCTGCGCCCCCCCCCCCCGCAATGCGGGGCCTGCGGGGGCGGTTTTTACGCCATTGCCTCTATTGTTCACTTTGTTTTGAGTTTGCGCTTATCGGGATTGCAAGCAGAATATTATACTTTTGCTGATGACACGGTTCTTATTTATAAATCTAAAAGTTCTACAGATATTGAAAATAAAGTTAATAATGATTTAAAGCAGTCAGTACTACATTTGGCTTTTACAAAATATATTAAAAATAAATATAGAGAAAACACGGTGTATGATATTTAAGCAAAAAAATAAAGTAATTGACAATATTCACATACAAATAAATATTAGCATTGTTGAAAAAACTAATAAACTAAAATATTTGGAATTGGTACTCGACGACCAGCTAAGCTGGGGTGCACATATTGACCACATAAAAGAAAAGATAAATCCCTTAACAGGTTAAATGCCAACAGAAAATATGCATTCCTTAACCATAACCCAAAATGACATATTAACATATCTAACTAGCTTATATCTCTAAAAGTTTATTATGACACTCAGTATCAGTTTAATATCAATTTGACAGCTGTTTGACAGGTGTCAGTATACTGGACGCTGGGGTATTTTTAAAACTTTTATTCCACGCAACACCGTCCAGTAAACTGGACAATCAATTATTATACAGGAAAAGCAAATATGATCTATCAAAAATGTGAAGTAATCAATTGCATTGTCTGCATCTTAGCATCGCACTCTTGTCCTTTGCGGTGGGTCGAACCTGCACCATGTTCTCCAATAAGGGCCATAATAATATGTTCTCTAAATTTTAAGAGACGGATATTTCGTTCTTTTAATTTTTTGTATATGTAGCACGAGTTCCAAATGCAAAGGTCAATTAAATGAAAAAATATTTTCCTATACCAACGCAAAGTTTTTCTTGGGGTTGAGTAGTAGGCCAACATTTGGTCAGATCTGTCGATCCCAGACATGTTTTTATTATAGTCTTGCACACATAAAGGTTTGATTTTTACTAATCCCCTCTTTGTTTGAACCCCTATCATTTCATGCTTGTGTTTTGTGCTAATCATCTTGACATTTCGTTTGTCTTTCCAATTCGTAACTAGTACTGGACCCTTTCTCTTCCAAATTACTTCGCCCTTTTTCATTTTTTTCTTTACCACTTCCTTTGGATTTCCTCTCCTATTTTCACGCAGCGTACCCACGCATGTTGTTTTCTCCTTAAAAAGTGCTTTCGCCAAACTTACACTGTTATAAAAATTGTCTATATATATTGTGTGACCCTTCCCCAAGTAGTCAGTAAGCAACTTTTTGACAACAGACACTGAATGAGAGGTGTTTTCGTCTTGGAGCGTGCCCTTTTCTGTGTAAACAAGGACATTTAAAATGAAACCATCATATGTCGCTAGTTCATATAATTTAATCCCGTATTTGTGACTTTTTTTTTCATCCATTTTACGAGAAAAAAGTCACAAATGTACCCGCAAAGCAATACAGCCACGCATTTCAGTGAATATCACTGCACTGTTGACACGAGCCTTTTGCTTAACTGAAATTGGTGCTCTTGGTAAAATCCGATAAAAATCGGAGTAAACTGTTTGTCTTTGTTCGGATTTATTTAAAATTTTGGCGCGAAATTATACATAGCCCGGAGCCGAATTTACAATTCATTCCCCGACCCCAGCTTTCTGCGATTCTCATTAAAACCACATTACAAATGTGTCCAGTTAACTGGACGCGGGCTCTTAGAAGAAACCAATGTGTCCAGTATACTGGACGTTGGCACTCAACCTGTTAATAGGAGTATAGATGCAGATATTTTTTAACCATAAATTCCAAATATAAAATATATAATGCATACTTTTTATCAATTATAAGATACCTGATACCAGTTTGGGGAACCTGTAATCAAACCAATTTTAATAAAATAAAAGTCCTACAAAATAAAGTTTTAAAAATTTTATTTAAATTAAACTATTACACTTATACCGAAACTGTATACCAAATGCTTAAACTTCAGCCTGCTCACCAAATTCTAGTGCTTGAGCAATCAAAATTAATGTTTAAAATCTTGAATAACAAATCCAAATGCAATAGTCGGATTCAATATAAATCAAATTCACGAACATAATCTAAGAAACAGTAATGATATTCGTTTGGCTAGTGCAAGGACAAATAAAGCACTGCACAGCCCGATAAGCTCGGCCTCCAATGTGTATAATGGTTTACCTATAGAATTAAAAAATGAAAGGCGGCAGGGTGTATTTGTAAACAAACTAGAAAGATATATTATTGGTGCATACCCAAACGGCACCCTATATTCCTGGAATATTCCCCTATCTGCCAATAGGCCATAATATCTTGCAATATTCCTGGAATATGCACTGAATATCTCAAATGCATCTTATCTCATAAGAATATTCCATATCTATTCCATATGCCGCGGGTATATTTATAGGATATGCATTGTGGAATATATTCAGTTATTTTTTTTTAATACTGATTGATAATAATATATATAATATAAATATCTATACAGAGTGATTGCGGTCTATTTTTGCATAACTTGATATAGGTATAGGAACTATTTATTTATAGATTATATAGAGAAAGGTGCATATATGTATGCACCTAATTAAAAAACAAATTTAAATAGAAAAATGCTTTAGACTTCATAAAGTTTTTGGGTAGGCATTTATTTCTGCAGTTTATTAGTATTTTGTTAAAAATGAAACTTGATTTTTTTATCATATTATTTAGTCAATTTTTGGATTCGAGCGGTGATAAACAAATTTGGCGTTTTATACGGTGTTGCTAGATTCCGCGCTTTAACCCTAAATTAAATTCTAAACTAACACATATTTTGATTGCAAATAAATTGATACTGAAAGTTTATATTTTATATATACCGGGTGTTGCATCGTCGAGCGGGACATAGGAAATCCCATGTAATTTTAAATGGGGTCAATTATTGGCTTCCCTAATTATTTTAGAGAAAAATTCTATTTAGGTTTATTAAAGAGCACTAAAACCCACATTCAAAAGAATAACTTTAGATATTTTTGATGAGCCCGTTTACGGGTTATCGCCGATTTCTTTTTAACTATTTCTCCTTTTTATGGCCCCGTATTTGCGGGCACCAGTCAAGGTAAAAGATGACTGTCAAATAAAGTTGTCATTTTGAAATGTGTGCTTTATTGTTATAAAAACTCGTACATCGAAAATATTAAAGGTGTATTTATGAGTACAAATTAATCTGAATAAAACTAAAATAAAGTATCCAATTACAAGGTTAATTATGACATTTTACGTGTTTCAATATTTTACTAATTAATAGGTAGGTACTATTAAATTGTTAGAACTTTAGGATTTAAGAAGATGTTCAAATATTCCTCAAAATGACAACTTTATTTGACAGTCATCTTTTACCTTGACTGGTGCCCGCAAATACGGGGCCATAAAAAGGAGAAATAGTTAAAAAGAAATCGGCGATAACCCGTAAACGGGCTCATCAAAAATATCTAAAGTTATTCTTTTGAATGTGGGTTTTAGTGCTCTTTAATAAACCTAAATAGAATTTTTCTCTAAAATAATTAGGGAAGCCAATAATTGACCCCATTTAAAATTACATGGGATTTCCTATGTCCCGCTCGACGATGCAACGTATGCCCTTAATTGAGAACTGCTCTTCTAGAAAAAAATTAGCAATCGTTATTTTTTAATAACAATTTTTTTAACACAAGTTTAACTAATTTCTGTTGCGTAACTCGGAAACGCTGCCTGTACGTGACAGAACTGACAGAACCTGCTTTAGTTAATTTTTTTTCACCTTGTTTTAAAGAGTATCTAGTTTTTAGGTTTTAATTCTTTTTATTTATAGAAATAAAAAAAAATATTAATTTTAGTGATGTTCCATTATACCAAATTTGTAACTCTACCTACTAAACTAACTGACCTGCCTGACCTAAATCAAATATATTTATATGAAAAAGAAAAAAAAATGAATATTCTTAGCATAGGCCATAAATATATCTTGGCAGATTAAAAGATATTGCAGGCATATATTTCATGGTGACCTGAAATATGCATACAATATGCCAGTCATATGCCCTGGCAGATATGGAACATTTATGGGATATTCCAATATGCCAACGGAATATTCATGGAATATGTGTGGAATATGTTTGTGCCGTCTGGGTAAGTTATTTATTTTTTTGACTTTTGAATATACATGTATATATAAATGGTGGTAGTTGCTAACTATGAGATTAACAAAGCAGTACCTTCGGTACCAATGCATCTTGCATTGTTTTGAGGGTAACCTTAATTTCGATAATAGTAAAGTTTTCTTCTTGACCTTATGATTTAAATTTTTTTCTTGTTTATTGGGTTTTTAGGTCATTTATAAATAAATAAAGGTTTGGTTTATGGTTGACGTTTCGGTTTATTTTACATTAAACCATCTTCAGAACTACAATTACAGGAAAATGTGATTATTAACTAGTTTTTAGGATTAAAAAGTAGACATACCTCTATAAAATCTTAGCACTATCATTTCTATTTTTACATGATTAACTATGTGGTAACTATGCAAGACTGATTTTATGAAGGGATTTTTTATGAGGGAGGGTAGGTATATATATAAATATTATTATAACAAACATGTTCTGCCGCACCGGATCTGTTTGTTTCTCCCTTTTTTATGTGGTTTCGATGTTCCTTGATTTTTGTTTTAAGAAGGCGTAGAGTTTCACCAACATAGGATTGTCCGCACTCGCAAGGTATTCTATATACCCAGTTCTTGGTGTCCCTTTGGCTGGTTGGCTTTGTCTTCATCAGGTGGCTTCTTAAGGAATCTTTGGAGCTGAATACTGTTCGAATTTTGTATTGCTGTCATAATCTTCAAATTTTCTCGGAGATTCCTTTGATATAGGGTACCTTTATGGTGGGTCCAGTTTCGACGTCATCTTTTTGTCTATTCATGTGATTCTGATGCTTCTTGTTAGTCTGGTCTACTAGTCTCGTGGGGTAGCCATTTGTGTTGAGGTCCTTTTTGATGGTGTTGAGTTTTTCGGAAGTTACAGAGAGTAAATGCTCCGTCAACAAGTGTTTTGACTATTCCATGTTTTGTGGTATTTGAGTGATTTGATTTGAGGCGTAATTAAGGTATTGACCAGTGTGAGTGTCCCCATTCTTCTGTACTATGACGTCTAGAAACGGTAGTTTATTGTTTTCCTCCTTCTCCATGGTAAACTTGATTGTTGGTGCCAAGTTATTCATGTGATGTAGAAAAGCTTGGAGTTCGTCATCGCTTCTATTCCGAATAATGAACATGTCGTCAACGTAACGAAGCCAGAGTTTCGGTTTTATTTTTGCTTTCTCAATTGCCTGGTTTTCAAACCATTCCATGTATATGTTAGCGATTACTGGAGAGAGGGATCATCCCATCGGTAGTCCGTCTAGTTGACTGTAGAATCTATCCTTTTCTTGGAAATAAGAATTATTTAGACAGCATTCTAATAGGTCCAGTATGGCGTTGATGGGTAACGTGATTTAAGAAATTCAAGATTATCAATAGCCAAAATGTATTATTAAATTTCGATATCGAATATTTAAACTTGCCCATCTCTAACAGTAGCATTTAATTAGGTGTTAAACAATTCTTCCCATTTTTTCTTTCATCAATGATACAAACTGCACGAGGTTTCTACGTAGGCACATAATTATATTTGTGTTGAGCGGTCTACGTATTGAATGAGTTCAAAACACGTGAAACGGATTCCCGTAATAATATTTATGAGTTTGGAAAATTACCAAGTTACGCCAGACGCCCAATATTTAATGACCTAACGATGTTTTTTTGAGAAGGCACATCTGTGCCCCCACGACGCATCCGTAAATTCGCATGGCTACACCTAAAACATCACGTAGTAAATTTAAATGTCTTTTGGACTTTACCCCTGATTTTGACGTATTAGTCCTTTCGTTTCTGTCTTTGCGTTACAAAAAAGTAGGGACGTAAACAAGGAAAAAAAAGGTTGGGCTTGTTTTATGGAACCTGGATGAAAGAAAAACGCATCGAAGTCATGTCGTCTAAAACAATCCATGCAGGTGGTCCTAAAGGACAAAGCCAAACAACATGGAAAAAATAATATTTAAAAAAAGCATCCCTTATTTTAAATTTACCGGTTCAGTCAGGTATTGGAATGGGATGCCTGGGAACCAATTTACACGGTAGTTAGAGAATAGGTGGTACGAAAGAACTTTAGGGGGTTACCCTAAAAAATAACAAATAATATGCCAAAAACTTGAAGCAGTAAAATACAGGGGGCAAAATCGAAATGTCACTATTTTTCAAGAATAATGATCCTAGAGCAATAGCCCATATTACACGCTTATTAAATCATACCTATACTATTTTTTTTCATAACGACGATAAAATCTTTTAATCTGCGTTATCCGAAGTTGAGAATAAAAACTGCTCGTTGGAAATTATTAGCCAACAAAATTGTCTCCGTTTTTTTTTCAAATAAAGCCCTGTTATAACCAATTACAAATATATTAAGCGATTTTAATCGTAATGTAAGTGTCCCACATATATATTAGGGCACGCAATTAAAAAAAAAGATTGCGGAATATTAATGGCAAAATTATCGGACTATGTATGTTTAACGACAGTGATACAGATCGAGCAAATTTTCCAAAATTACCAACGTTTAATACAAGTAATTTGTTTTTCAGTATTTCTGTCAAATATTACGAGATTTTAAATAAGAGCTCATTTATCGCTTTGGGATTTTTCCGTACGCAGATTCCTGTAGATACCTTAAAAATGTATAGTTTTTAATAAAGGTGGAGAGATCTACGCATTTGGTAACCCATAATGGCTTTTCCTTTTAAGTAACGTGATAAGATTTAAAGAAAGGCCTTAAAGACAATCACAGAATGTGAAGTTCTAAAGTTCTTATTTTTAAGAAAACTACATTATTGCAATTGTCATTACATAACACAGAATCAAAAAAACAGGACCACGGTGGCCACCAAACTGTCATATTACTACTAATGATTCGTTCTTTGAAGAATTCTTGCAAGAATATAAATGTTCAAGAGTTACATGATTGGTACGTCCAATGACGACATTTGCTTTGTCGTCCTTGGGTACGCCGTCCCGCCGAAATGAGAATCCCTTCAACAAAAATCGACCCAATTAAATAACGAGAAAGGTAAAACCATGCCTTGTCAGAAAATAGGTTCTTTCAAAGACGCTTTCATTATTATGCAAATCACCAATAAACCACTACGAAAATTGCATTGGCTGCGGATTGTTGTTTGGTAGTAATTCTTGGACAGCGCTTAGAGTACAAGCGTGCACATGCAGGGCACATTTCAGGATTGTATTTGTGGGTGTCCATTAATAATAATAATAATAAATGGCTTTTATTAACAAACTAAATAGTAAATTAACAGAGTAATTATACAGCGTGGGCCAGAAGAATGGAACACTCCCAATATTTTCATAACCATGTATATTTTCAAAAAACGCTCGGATCCCTTGATTTTATTTATCATTTTTACAAATGTTGAGGATTTTTAGTTATATACAGGATTGCTCAAGAAGTCGGGCACACGTCAACTTTAATTTTTTAAATTAAATACCCCAAATTTTATTCGATTTTTGAATTCTACATAAAATTCTGAATTTTTTTCATGTAACATACCCTATTTCGATATTGGGCTGTTTTCGATATATCACAATCTAAACAATAATGATGGCAATTTTCATGGAATTAATTTAATGAATAGTTAAGAAAATACGAAAAATTATTACCTTTATTGTAGTAACCCTGGTAACCAAGCACATTATTGTGCTTTTTCGCCACTGTCATTTTATTTTAAGTGACAGTATTGCCAAAAAAAAGTTACGTTGTATTGTTAGAACGACACGTTTTAAGTAAAATGCACTTAAGTGAAAAAGAGCGCATAGAAATCCTCATCCATGTGAACTTTTTAATAATGTTCATCGAGAGCGAACGCCGATATCAAGGTCTACAGTAAGTAAGAAGTTTTAAAATTTACAGAAACTGGATCTGTGCGCAATAAACTAAAAAGTGGCCGTCCCAAAATTTGTGATGAAATCAGATTAAATGTTTTACTGTCGTATCAAGACGATCCCCATTCCAGCACTCGTCAAGTGGGTCGAATTCAAAATATTGGTTATAAATCTGTACAGAATATTCCTCATAAGGAAAAATATCATCCTTACAAAATTTGTCTTGGCCACGAACTAAATGGGGATGATTTCGATCGACGCCTTCAATTTTGCGAGAATATGCAAAACATCTGCAGTAATGACGGAGATTTCGCGCTGAATCTTTTATTTACTGATGAGGCTACATTTTGCTTTAATGGAACATTCAATCGACATAATTGTAGGTATGGGTCGACAGAGAATCCTCACTGGATGCAAGAGGCCCATACACAGTACCCACAGAAGCTAGACGTATGGGCCGGAATTTTACGTAACAGAATATTAGGACCTTTCTTTTTCGATGAAACGTTAAACGGAGAGAGGTATTTGGAGTTTTTAGAGTTTGAATTAGTTCCTGCTTTAGCTGGCCTATATTCAGATCACGATGAACAAGATAGTCCTCAAAGAATCATTTGGCTACAACAAGACGGTGCACCGCCTCATTACGCCACACGGGTACGAGAATACCTAAACGAGATTTTCCAACATAGATGGATAGGTAGAAGGGGAGAAATAGAATGGCCAGCTCGCTCACCCGATTTAACACCCCTAGATTGCTTTTTGTTGGGATATTTGATAGAAAGAGTGTGCAAGAACAAGCCATCGGATTTAGAGGCATTAAAACTGATAATACAACATGAAATTCGACAAATTTCTGAACGGGTTATTGGGAACGTTCAAAACGAATTTGTTTTACGTTTAGGACACTGCCAAATTGTGAATGGTCATCAATTTGAACATTTAATTAAGTACTCTACTTTTTATAATCAGATTTAAAAGCTGTTGTTTTTACCTAATAAACCTACCACTTAAATTTTGTTAATTATTATTGTTTAGATTGTGATATATCGAAAACAGCTGAATATCGAAATATGGTATATTGCATGAAAAATATTCAGAATTTTAAGTAGAATTTAAATTTGGGGTATTTCATTTAAAGAATTAAAGTTAACATGTGCCCCGACTTCTTGAGCAATCCTGTATAATACTAAAAATTCCCAAAATTTGTAAAAATGATAAAACTGATTTGCTTAAAAGATAACAACGCATTTTAAAAAAATATTTGAATTGAAAAATATCAAATTTAGTTTTGTCGAAACGGGCATCATCAGCGCTATTTAACAGTGCTTCATTAGTCTGCATAGCATATTATTATTATCATGAAAATTTGATCCCCATCACTTGTTAACGTAATATACATGTGCATATCCAAACCAAACCAGATCGTGCAGTTTGTATAAAACGCTTAGAGGTATATGCACAGGCATGAAATGCTTTTAGGGTTTACATATATTATTATATACCTAGTATGTTATCGATAGACATGTACGAAATTAATTATCATAACAATATTAAAAACATTATGGAATTGGTAATTTTTACTACGTAATAAAAAACTATAGAAAATAAAATTTGTGGATGGGTGTTGGGTAATACGTAAAAAAACTATTTTTATAAATTATGCTAAAAATATTGACACGACAAAATTATGTTTCATCGATTGTAATACCTGAAAAGATTTCTTTTAAAAATATTCGCCGAAATCTATGGTTGATATAAGTGGATTTCCGATCAAACTCATCACTATTTTAAGTCAAAAATAAGTAGTATATTGGTTAATTACCAAATTCAACCTAGAACCTGTGAATAATTTTGAATCAGAAAAAACCCAACCGAATATTAATTTTCAAATATTTCTAACGCCTGCCATAATCCGCACTGTAGTCATTATACGATTAAAATTAATACTAAGGTTTACTGTCTCCACGTCCTAACGTAATTTTTTATAAAATATGACAACTGGATTTTATTGTAATAAACATTTTATAAAATGATTCGCTCAATAATTATGATAAACCAGTTGGGTTTTTATTTTTAATTGACACGAAGATGCCATAAAGGGTGAGAGATGACAAACTGCAACAATAAAAAATCTGGCAGAGTTATATCCTTTCTGTGCGTTTGCTCTTGTCATAAATACGTACCACATACTGTTTCAACATGTGCAATATTACGGATGAACCTTTTACTGGGCGTAGCGGTACCCAACCCTATTAAATTATTTTTTTAGGATTTCTACCTACCGCTGTGTTTCCTACATCACGTGTTTTGTATTATTTCCATTACAACATTAGCACGTTTTGGTTTAAAGATTGAAAATTGTAATGTTAGTATTATAAAGTATAGGGTGTTCCAAAACTGCAACTTTGTTGCCTTGCGTTTTTTAAACAAATTAGTATAACCGTTGACAGGTTTATCGTGTTGCGACTTGAAATTAAAATGAAATGTTTTCACGTGGGAATACATACATACAGTCATTACTCATCATCAGAGGCGCCAAAACTCCAATTACGTTAATCAGAAAGCTTTGAAAACGCGTCATCTTTCTTTTATTATATTTTCGGTCTAAAATAGACTAATTTGAAAGTCAATTGTATGGTTAGTTCGGATTAGTTTTTGGATATACAAATGTATTTGTGGTACATTATATTTATATACAGGGTGTTCGGTCCCGAAGTTCGGTCAGTACATGACATACTCTCAGGAACGTATAGGAGAGGTCAGAATAACCCTAGTTGTCCTTTTACGGAGATACAGTACCCCAGGGGGGTCCCAGCGACGTACTTTTTCGGCTCTAACTTTTGAAGTGACATGTATAATTTAATGAAATTCTAATAATTTATGTAGGTCATAACGACTCATAAAACCACCATACAGTAGATGTTTTACATCGCCAGGGAAGTCAGGAACCTGCCATCACACTCGTTGGGTCAAAATTTTGACAGGTGTCATTTTGCGGAGCTGAAAACTGATTTTTTAAATACTCTGGTCATTTCTCTTTAAAAAGGTACTCTACATTTGTTTCGATAAAATTAGTCGTTTTCGAAGAAAATTAATTTTCTGTATAACGCGTTATTGAAATAATAAATCAGAATACTACAATAACACACCAGTCGTTTTTATTTCGTTAACAATGTGGTATTGACAACACTTTCCTTAATTGTCTAATTAATTGAGTACATAAGACTCGTAATGGAGGAATATTCCTATAGTGAATATGCTGACATGCATCTAGTTTATGGATAAGCACTCGGCAATTGTGTGGAGGCGAGATGAACTTATTCTGATACATTTCTACATCGACGTTTACCGCACCGAAGAACTTTTAAAAGGGTTGAGAAACCGATAAAAAGTCAAGTGAAATAAAAAAAATGCAAAGAGTAGCTAATCTTTCGCTAATTCATTTTGGGAAGTTTTTTCCGTATCGTGGTGGAGAAGGGCCTCCAAGAATAGCAATTGTCATATGGAATCATAGGCGCCGGTTTTTGGAATTATGTATGTGCCAAGGACATAGATAATAACATATTAAAATAATTATGCAATGGGGTGGGGATTTGAAGAAATTCCATCAAACGGCGCAGGCAAGCATTTTCTAATTTTAAGCCCGAATTCTTGATAAAAAGAAATTTTGCAGTTTAATTTATTTATTAATTCATCAGTACTCGAACATTACAAATCGAAAATTATTTTAATGGAAACTTATATCTTATATTATAAAAATCTAATCGAGTTGCACATAATAAGGACATAAACAGACAAAAAATAAACGACAATTCGCAATTTTAGGTTCTGATGTCTACTTAAATAACTTTTTGTATGGGTGCTTTGCTCCCATTACAAATCCAGTTCGGGTGCTTGCGCACCCAGAGCACCCACGGAATCGGCGCCAGTGGCGGACTAAGGGGGGGCTAAGGGGCTTTAAGCCCCGGGCGTTGTAACTAGAGGGGCGGGCTGAACGATTACCCATATCCTTAGTGCAAATTTATTAGATCACTAGTTATTATATATTTAGTAATCATTCGCTTGCTATTTTATGCATTAACAATGATCTTTTGGAACAGTTAAATTTTGATTCAATAAATAATTAATGAATTTGCCAGACGTAAATCAAGAAAAGTTAATGTTGTATAAGATTTTTTGAATACTTACCTACGTTATAGATAGCCAGTTTTCTTCATTTTATATATATTTTTTAACTGTTTCTATAGTTTATGTTAATTCATTTCTATTTTTGTTTTCTTTAAAGACTTCATTGGTTGCGTATATGTTTTAAATATTTATATAAAAGTATATTATGTAGTTTCATGTGTAGATATATTATTTTATTAAACGTTAATTATAAGTAGTTAAAATTGCCTTAATTTCCAGTTTTAATCTTTAAAATGGGCCTTCATAGGCCGAATTTCCGTATTAATAAAATAACACCAATATGCGCGTGAAATTAAAAAAGATCCGGGTAGGGGCGGCAAAAATTGTTAGCCCCGGGCGGCATCTACGGTTAATCCGCCACTGATCGGCGCCAATGTTCGGAATAATAATAATAATAATAATAAATGCCTATTATTAATCATAAAGAAAAAATTACAGAGGAATATACAAATTTGAGTGGCGGTATTCAGCAGAGCTGCTCATACAACGACCCACTAGAAAAAATTATTATATAGATATATCATTTGATCTATGTAATAATACAAAGTAAAATACAAAATTAAGAGGAAAAAAAAAAGGAATAAAATTAGACAACCTAATTATACCCAAAAATAATACAATCTAAAAGTTTCTTTTTAAACCCTTCTTTCAAGAATATATTGTTTTACTTTCTTTCCAAAGGTGGCTAGAGTGGGGGCTTCCCTGACATTCGTAGACAGGGAGTTATAAAGTTTGGTGGCATTATAGGTAAAAGAACGCTGGAAAAAGGCGGTGCTGTGCCTCGGAACACAAAACATATCCCTGTGACGTGACGTGTTTGTCGGTCATGTATACTTGAACCTGTGACTAGTTTTTCGAATAAATAAACTGGTTGTTTGGAATATATAACTTTATAAATAAATCGTGCAAATTGAATTTCAAATCTTTTTTTGATATTAAACCATCCTGATTGTAAGAAGTACTGAGATTATGGTCATATTTGCACAAATTGTAAACAAATCTAAGACAATAATTTTGAAGTTTTTGCAGACTCTCGTTGTCTTTCTGCAACAAAGCTGGCCAGAAAACAATATTACAGTAAGCTAAATGAGGGAGTACCAACGAGTTGGACAGAGTAAGCTTAATATTATGATCAAGAATATCTTTACTTAAATATAAAAGTTTTAATTTAAAAATGCATTTTTTAATGATATTACAAATATGACCACTGAACCTCAAATGACAATCCATCAAAATATCAAGATTTTTATAAGCCGTTTTTATTTCTAATAGAACATTATTTAATTTTATATTTAAATTATAAACACGGTTATTCTTGTAAATAGCATCATTTGTGTTTTATTTTCATTTAAAATTAGACCGTGGGCCCTTGATATTTCTGAGACAATTTTAAGGTCACTGTTAATACTGAGCTCTGCAGCAGTCTTATCTTGATCAGGATTTTTACTTATTTTATCCTGAATCAGGATAAAATAAGTAAAATATTTGTGTATCGTCGGCGTATTGATGTGTCCCGCAGTATTTGAGAAATTTATAGAAGTCAGCAGTATAAAATGAAAAAATTAAAGGACCCAATATACTTCCCTGAGGAACACCCCTTGACACACGTAAGGACCCGGAACGATTTCTATTTTTGACAAGGACGTGATTTTTATATGATAAATATTTGACCAAAACGGAAGTTGACAACGAATGGCGCATAAGATTATTTATTTATCAATAGACAGAAAACAAAATTTTTTAAAATATTTCATTCTATTTTTAATTTTTACGCTAATTCCTATGATATTGATTTGATACGAAACTTCCTGTTTTCTGTTCTGATAAAGAAACGTAAGAGACACAATGCATATAGAAGTTGAGTTACCCGAATTTTAAAAACGTAGTTTGTCCCTTTTATATCAAGATAGCATTATTATTATTTCCTAATCTCATCTCGGAAGTATTACGATGAACCATCTGATTGTCAACGACGCGACATAGGCCACGTTCAACTATTTATTTTTATCAAACTTTCTCCAAGACCACATTTAGATAGCCATAATATGCATATGCCCCAATAAAAATTAATATGGCCTAATTACCGTAGTAGTTAGTAATATGTATAAAGTTTATCCGAATGTTTACAGAAATTTATAATTTATCTATTTTTGCAAGTGCTTCAAAAACAAAAATGGTGTTTAAATTACTGACGAGACAAGGCCTTTTTCCTATATTTTTTAATTGCGGTTAACTGATTGAACTAGTTCCGGTTAAACAGTCCAGTCCTTACTTGTACAGTTTTAAATGGAGGAACCCCTATCGCGTAAATTTTAAATTGTCCCATAAGCCATTAGATACCTTACTAGAGTTTGCTATCATAGATCATAGGATTATTACTATTATCTTTAAGTATTTGTTAATTACTTCATTATCTAAACCACGCACATGTTTTAAATTCTACCTGAAGTTTCACGCACATTGTGCGAACCAATCAAACTGGCATATTTTTATTTTTATTTCCCTGTTAGGTCCTGATTTGCACCTTTAAATACCATAACAATATCGTATTGGCCAAAGGTCGACATGAGCCATTACCCACTTATAAATCATTATTATTTATTATTGTTATTAGTAAATTTATTATTAATAGTACACTGTTTTTGTACCAATCTTGGATGCTGAGTCAAGTCCATAAAGACAGTTTACTTCAAGAGCTTAGTTTCGCATTTATAAAAACCGTTAAGTTCACTAAGACACCAAATTAAAATTAATCTCTGTATGAAAACTTTATTAAAGATTATTATTAGAAATTTTAAGTGTGAAAGCCACCTCGTCGTAACCTAGCCCGAGTAGTAACGCATCACAACTCCCATATTGGTATCTGGCAGCTTAAACAATAAATTTCTGCAGCCCACGTCGCATGTGTTCGTCAAACCCAGTTACGATTAGCTAAGCTAGCTAAAACAACCCATCTTTAGGGCTATTATAACTCATAAACACTGATTTGATGCAATTATTTTGACTTAGTTGCCGAAACTCAGAGGTCTAAGCTGTCCCTTATTAGAGCAACACGCGTTCGTCTAGGACAGCTATACTCTAAGTGTGTTCCGCGGAACCCTAGGGTTCCGCGATACCTCTGTAGGGGTTCCTCAAGAATTTAGAAAAATCAAAGCACCTCTCTCTGGTCGAACGTTTTGACTCCGCGGCCGCGCGTAGGTATATTTATTTATTTATTTGTATTTGTATAAACATGTGTTACAATAGCTGGTACAATATCTCAAAGGTTTGGTATCAACATGTATACTTGTATACTTGTGAGCGCGCAGTCCCTTTGATAAAAGCCGCCTCTGAATTGTTTACAACGCAATTTTTATATTTCTCCTTTTATTTTTGCTTTTTGTTTATCAAAGGCGCCGACTCGAGTATTTGCGAGAATATTCGAGATCGAGTCTAGGACTAAGTATAAAAGCGGCGATCGCGCGTCGCGCCTCGTCAGTCAGTTGACGATTAGCGTTCGGAGCGATAAGTTCCTACCTACCTACTTACAAGCTCGCTAGCGAGAAAGTAGTGTTCATTGTTCTACTGCCTGCTGTATTCTGTTGTCTCAGTTTTATACATTTCTTCATTGTACTAAACTTAGTCTCTTATACGCAGTAACGATTGTGCATTATTTAGACCCCACCATCCTGACGTGTAACATTATAAATAAAGAAGAATGAAACGTTGGCTTAAAGGTGTTAAACGTGTTGCAACAACATCTTCTAATGACGCTGAATGTTCAAAAGCAGTACGCGTGGAGAATATAGCAATCACCGATCCAGACGATGATGCCACTCAAGCTCGACGGTTTCAAAGACGAAAAAAAGGAAGTATGATGAATCATATATCAGTTTCGGATTTGTTGATTCCAACGGCTCACCTCTCTGCATGCTATGTAGTAAACTGCTTCCTAATAGTTCCATGGCACCTGCCAAATTGCGCCGACATTTACAAACTGTACACCCCGAGTCTAAAGACAAGAATAAAGAATTTTTTGTTCGTAAAAAAGATCAGTTATTGGAAAGTCAAAAAAATATGATGCATGTAACAAAAACTATCAACGAAAAGGCCACGGAGGCATCATATTTAGTTAGCTATCGCATTGCACAAGCAGGTGAAGCGCACACTATCGCTGAGAATTTAATAAAGCCATGTGTATTAGACATAACAAAATGTATGCTCGATGAAAAATCTGCAAATCATCTTTCTACTGTGCCGCTATCAAACGATACTGTTTCACGGCGAATCCATGATCTGGCAAGCTACGTCAAACAAGAACTAGTTACACGTCTGGCTATCTTGCTGGTTATCGTGAGATATCCATATGAAAGTTCTTTTGAAGAAGACATGCTTATGTGTTCACCGCTGCTCACAAACACTACCGGGGAAGAAATTTTTAATAAAATAAATATATTTTTTGAAGAAAATAATCTCAGTTGGAACAATTGCATTGACATTTGTACAGATGGGGCCAAGGCGATGACAGGTAAAACAGCAGGAGCAGTGTCACGAATAAAAAATAAAGCGCCTAATTGTAGTTCCAGCCATTGTATTCTGCATAGACAAGCACTTGCGATGAAGCAAATGCCGTCAAATCTAAAATTAGTTATGGATGAAGCGGTAAAAATAATTAATTTTATCAAATCACGACCACTACAATCCCGATTGTTCTCATTATTGTGTGAAGATTATGGCAGCAAACATAAAACACTGCTGCTCCATACAGAAGTGCGATGGCTGTCTCGGGGTAAAACTTTAACAAGGCTATTTGAACTTAGAGCCGAGTTGTTCCGATTGTCTTTTATGGCGGATATCTTTCAAAAACTGAACGAATTGAATTTATTATTGCAAGGTGAACAGACAACAGTGTTTCAGGCCAATAATAAAATAACTGCCTTCAAAAGAAAATTAGATTTTTGGATTATTTGCGTTGGTAAGAAAGATATAGAAAGCTTTACGTCACTCAGTGAGTTTGTTAGCGATAACGACTCGGAAATGTTTCAAGATGATGTGTTTGAAGAATTGGTCCAATATCTCAGTTCGATGCGCGCATCTTTTGAAAAGTATTTTCCCGAAGAACAGAATACAAAAATGAAACTGAATTCATGGATTCATAATCCTTTTTTACCCAACTTGGAAAAGCGCGAAAGTATGTCAAACGAGATATATGAATCTCTTTTAGAAATGTCATCAGACACAAGTATGGAGTCACTGTTCAAAACGACGCCTCTCAACGATTTTTGGTTCAGAATCCGTGATGAATATCCAATGCTTGGCAAAATGGCTCTGAATATTCTTCTCCCGTTCCCAACAACATATTTGTGCGAAACAGGATTCTCAACCTATGCAGCCACGAAAACAAAATATCGCAATAGACTGGACGCCGAACCTGATATGAGACTTCAACTGTCTTCTATCAAACCTGATATCAACCAATTGATGAAAAATAAAAAACAGTTTCATACCTCCCATTAGTTAGATTTTTTCTTTTTTAATATCTTCTATTATTGTACTTGCCATGTGGTAAAGTAAGTAATAATTAGTAACTGTTACATTGTACTTTTATTATGCTTATTAATAAAGAATACACTTTTAAAAACTATTGTTTTATTGTAGGGTTCCATCAAGTATTTTGCTTCCCAAAAGGGTTCCGTCACCAAAAAAGTTTGAGAACCGCTGGTCTAGGATAACTTATATTTGAGTTATGTCAACTCGATATTTCGCTCAGTGCGGCCTTTAACCAATCAACCAACCAACATGGACATCAAAACGTTTAATTTGTTACACCAACCCATTTTAAGTTAATAGATGGCTTGACCAAATTTTGATGCAGAATTCTATTGTTTAGTTGAATTGAATTTTTAGCTCTTAGAATCGGTCATATGAATCGCATTGATTAAAATACTGACTTATGTTGTTGCTCAAATTACCGATTCAATTATTATTATTATTAATCTTGCATAAAAGCTTTTTTAAAGTTGTTCTCTTAATACTCTAAAAAATGATTTCCTTAAATCAGTTACTTTACATTCTATTTATAGTAGGTAACTCAATTTTCTTTTTGTTTTGATACGTTATATTGGAGTATATCGTTTCACTTTAAAGCAAGAAAACAAAAAAGGAAGGAAAGTCTTCCATTCAATATCTACTAGTCACACCACGCTACTCATAGCAGCCTTATCGGGAATCGATTATACAATTAATAATTATCTAATATCAGTTTTAGGCGCCTAACATTTACGATATTGCGTGGTGATGACCTAGCATAGGAGGTCACAGAACAATATACATACATTGTGTACATGCTGTTTCAATTTTCACATTTTAACATGTTTATCGATCAATTTGTGAATATTTTCTTATAATTTCTTAAAATAAGTTATTTCGTCAAGTATTTAGATGTAATTAATTTTGGACATTATTTCAGAGTTGTGAAAGATATTTCAGAAAAGTAACTAGTTACTTCATAGATACTTTTGCATAAATGTATCTGGATCTCAGACGAATTTTGTACGTCTGAGATCTAGATACTTAAAAGGAATAGTTACTTTTTAACAAAATGTAACTTAGTTCGTAGTTACTTGGTTCAGTAACTAGTTATTGTAACTAAGATACAACCACCCATTGGGGTTTCACCAAAATTTAATTATTTCTGTTAAATTTCGCCCTATTGTTGTCTTGTTGTTATGCTTGTAAAAATATAATAAAAACGTTACTTATTATTATATAAAGAACACATTATTATAGTAAGTATGGCTGGGTTCAAACAATACAAGAAGCACATTTTAAATTAATATGAATTTTAAACGAAAAAGAAAAGGTGACAAAGAACCTAAAATATCATTTTATTTCAAAACTGTTAACTTAAGCATAAATATAGTACCAAAGTTAAATAAACAAGAAACTTTTATAAGGAGCCAAAAAATGGCACGTGTGTATTTTTGGTTCATCAACCCTCTTAAAGTATCTTATTTACTTTAAAATTATCTTAGTTACTTTTAAGGTAGGGAATTAGTTACCTTCTTTAGTGTAAAGTTACTCCTAAAAAGTTACTATGTAGGTACCAGATACTTCTCAAAAAGTTATAATTACTTTTGGTATAATTGAAAAAATATCCTAGTTATTTTAAGTAACTATATTACTAAAAATCATCTTTTTTATTAAGTTACTCACAGCGCTTCATTATTTATATATTTTATTTAAAATAGGTTTATTTATTATTCGTTATTCTGTTTTACAAACGCCAGTATACCTATATGTGGAACTCCAGAGACGTAGACAAGCAAGAAGCCCCTTTGTCAGTTAGTCCCTCTTCAAAGTTATTTTTTATTCAATATCGATGATTCATTTAAGTATTTTAGTCTATTTTTGTTACTTTTCTCATGTTACAATAGCCTGATGATTAAAAAAAAACCTTCTCACAAATATTATTAATTAAGCTAATATCATTTCAAGATTGCAGCATATTGTTTTTTAAAACTTATTAAATGACCCGCAGTTTCATATATTTGTTACTTAATATTCATGTTTTTTGTGGTGAGAACATGGACGTCATAAAATTTTGTTGTGGACGTGTATTTTTCATGTTAATATATTAACTTCAACACTGTTTATCAGAACTCAAAACAATGTAATTCACGTTTCCTTATTTTGGTTTTAGTATCTACATATTATCAGTCCATTTAGATTTTTGACACTCGGTATAACCACTTCCTCATACAGTAACTTTTTCTGTGAATTATTCCAAAAATACTTTTGAACCTTAAAAAATTACGATAATAAGTTGTATACCGTTTAGTTGTAACCTGTAAGGTAGCTGTTTCTCTAAATATGACTAATGTTATTTCAGGTTTAATTACATTTACCTCTAAAGAAGGAAACTATGGGTTTACAGATTACTATACTGTTATTACGTTTATACAGTATGTCCAGAAAAGTTCTAGACATATGGGAATTTTCTTTATTGTTGATTTTACGAAAAAAAGTTATTCTTTATAAAAAGTTCTGCTTGATGCGCAAATAATATTGACATATCAAAACTTAGGATATCATGTACAGGGCGGCAAAAAAAAATATAGAAACACAGAATTACGTTAAGAGGGAAGTACCCTCAATGTTTATTTTAGAGCAAATTGTTATAAGAAAACTTCACTAAGGACTACAAAACGTGGTCAGACAATTTTTCGTTGAAACATTTTAATTTACAAGGTACCATCAAAAACACGTTGAGCATTTATTACCTCTTGTTGAAATCCAATTACGTAAAAAAATAATGCAAGATAATTTCATGTTCTAAAGTCAACCTATCTAAAAATCTTTAAAAAATCCTTTACTTGTCAGATGGAGTAGATAAATATAACATACTAATTAGGAAAATATTTCCTAGCCATCTGATTTAAAACCTTATACTATAAGGCCGTATTTGGCTAACACAGTTAGCGCTACAATACTAAATTGATTGCTTAAAACTACCAAGAAAGGAAGACCTTTCTGTTGGTAGGATGCTGCTACCTATGGACCGGTTTCGAACTTATTGGTTTTCGTCAGCATAGGGTAAGCGCAGACATACCTAACAACAGAAAGGCCTCAAGTCTTTATAACCAGTTTTATCGTCCTGCTCAGGCAGTGAACGATAAGTGGCGCCATCTCTAAGGTTTTAAATCAGATGGCTAGGAAATATTTTCCTAATTAGTATGTTATATTTATCTACTCCATCTGACAAGTAAAGGATTTTTTAAAGATTTTTAGTTTTTAATGTACCTAATGGTATAGTCCTCTCTTCTGATTGCTTAAAACTTCTAAGAGATGGCGCCACTTATCGTTCACTGCCTGAGCAGGACGATAAAACTGGTTATAAAGACTTGAGGCCTTTCTGTTGTTAGGTATGTCTGCGCTTACCCTATGCTGACGAGAACCAATAAGTTCGAAACCGGTCCATAGGTAGCAGCATCCTACCAACAGAAAGGTCTTCCTTTCTTGGTAGTTTTAAGCAATCAATTTAGTATTGTAGCGCTAACTGTGTTAGCCAAATACGGCCTTATAGTATAAGGTTTTAAATCAGATGGCTAGGAAATATTTTCCTAATTAGTATGTTATATTTATCTACTCCATCTGACAAGTAAAGGATTTTTTAAAGATTTTTAGTTTTTAATGTACCGATTGCTTAAAACTTCTAAGAGATGGCGCCACTTATCGTTCACTGCCTGAGCAGGACGATAAAACTGGTTATAAAGACTTGAGGCCTTTCTGTTGTTAGGTATGTCTGCGCTTACCCTATGCTGACGAGAACCAATAAGTTCGAAACCGGTCCATAGGTAGCAGCATCCTACCAACAGAAAGGTCTTCCTTTCTTGGTAGTTTTAAGCAATCAATTTAGTATTGTAGCGCTAACTGTGTTAGCCAAATACGGCCTTATAGTATAAGGTTTTAAATCAGATGGCTAGGAAATATTTTCCTAATTAGTATGTTATATTCAACCTATCTACCTATCAGGAATATTAAAAACATTTAATTTCCTTAGAGCAAACATAAATTGTGACTGAATAATAAACAATATTTTAGCAATTACATGATAAAAGTGATCTAAAAACAGATAGTTTAAAGTGAAAAATTATGTCTCCACCTGCCCCCCTTCTTTTTCCATGCAAACTATAGTACGCCTTCTAATTTCTGTTATTGTCGCCCATATCATATTGAAGTAATTTCTTGGACACAGTTTGTTATTACTGCTTCAAGATGGTCAATATCCTAAAAAGGTCTATGCCCATACACCATTTCTTTTAATCGACCCCATAAAAAGAAGTCCAGGGGTGTGATGTCAGGCGACCTGGCTGGCCAAGGAATATTTGAACGTCTGCCTATCCAACGGTGCGGAAATACTTCATTCAAATACCCAGTTACTGTGTTAGTACTATGGCATGGGGTTCCATCATGTTGATACTAAATTGTTCGTCTTATATTTAGTGCCAGTTTGTCAAGAAATTGAGACAACTCGTTCCTTAAGAAGTCCACGTAAATGGCAGCATTTATATTTTGTCGGAAAAAGTATGGTCCAACGATCCGATCATTAAAAATGCCACACCAAACATTGGTTTTCAATGAATATTGATTACGGCATTCGATTATAAAATTTGGATGGTTGTCACTCCACCACCGACAATTTTGGGAGCATACCACGCCATCGGAAGTACACATGGCTTCATCTGTAAATAATATTTTTCTTGCAAAAAAAGGATCAACTTCACACTCGCCTTGGAACCACGCTCAAAATAGGAAACGGGATTCAAAATGTCTAGAAAGAAGCGTGTGAATGTATTTCGGTTTATATGGATGAAATTTATTTATTTTTAAAATATTACTAGCAGTAGACTTTTTTACGTCAACTGGAATAGTTTTTGACAATTTTCTTAAAAGAAATTTTCGGCGGAACCATTTATGCTGATGAACTGCGAACCAAACATCACAGCTAGTTTGTCAGATGATCAAATTATTGATGGTCTTACTAACCATTGCAAGGTATATGGAAATATATCCTTAAATTTTTGTGGGTGACCTATGAGCCGTTTTGCATTATTTTTCTATTTTACTTTGCTGCCTGCTTCTTAAAAATTTTTATGTCTATTTTCTATACTACATCATGCTGAAAATTATTTTATTTTAATTTTTTTTTTATTATTTGGAAAACGATATGTTTTCTTTTTATGAAACGTGTTGCACTACTTATCACAGGGAATGTTTAGTGTAAACAGAAATTTAAGCGCTTCACCAAGGACGTACATTTAAGCAATGGTTCGGCGGAACCCAAGGCTATATATTTTTTGAACTATGATATTTCTAATATTTTTAATTTTGTAGGTATTTTTTGTAATCCTCAGTCAGTACCTTGGCTTTAGATTACTTAGGAAATACCAAAGAAAATTATAGCTACGCAACAGAAGTGTAATCTTTATGATCGGCTTAAAACCGTAGGAGGAACTGTACCAGGTTAATAAACAGACGATTTTGCAGCAAATTTGAATTCGCGCGTCCCGTGTTCAGCTTGATGAAGAGCAACGTTGCCATTAGTTGTATACGTTCTTAAGTGGGAGCATTGAATTTAAATATACTTCGGTACCAAAAAAATAGTAAGGCGGTAAACGTAATATTGTAACACCTCGTTCACGAGTATCACGAGCCATTTCATCCACTACATATTTCGTATATTTTCTTTTGTGAAGTCTTGCAAGATCGAGCAACTGCACTTTTAGCATTTTTTCGCCAAATGCAAATTTTTTTTCTTCGAGCCAGTCAACAATCTTTCTTTTTTGCCAGACAGAAGTTGGCAAAGCTTGCATCCGAAGGCTGTGGTATGGTGCATTATCCATCACGATTATCGACCCACGTTCAATACGCGGTAAGATGGATTTAAACCAATCTTCAAACACTCACGAGTTCATATCCTCATGATAATCACCGGTTTCACGAGATTCAAGCTGGTTTAACCCACCTTCAAGAAAACCAGAATCATTCCCGATGTGGGTTACAATTAACCGACGACCTTTTCCTAAAGGCGCTTTCAATCTAGTGGACAGTCGATTGATAAAGGCGTTATGTGCATCTTTAATGTTGAGATCTTGCCAAATGTAATTCACAGTATGTCCTTCTTTTAGCCATGTCTTGTCCGTAAAGTAAATTATTTTCCCCGCACAGCGATATTGTTGTATTTCTTCTAGATACTTTCTACGCCACAATACGATTTCTTTCTTTTCCACCAAAAGTCTTTTGCGATTTCGTTTTAAGAATCGAAAATTCAATTCTCGGAGTGTACGCATTAGAACTTTTCGTGAAATTTTTTGCATATTTTCATCCCTTTCAATTTCGGCAGAAATTTTTTTTTTTACGTAAATTCATTTCGAAAAAAAATGCATGCACTTTCTGACGAATGGCTTGTTCGCTGATCAATAAAAATCTTTTTCCGTCCTCTTGTTTCCTTCTGATCGAACACTTTAGTATTCCTATTGTCCTTGATAGTTCTATAAACAGTACGGCAAGATGTCTTACTACACTGTGTGTATTTAGAATTCCCTCATACACATTTTTTACCATTGTACGCTCCCCAGGTATTAAATGACGTCGTTTTGTAACTTGTTGGTTACTATCACTTGAAGAACTCGCCTGCATTATAATATTTGCTGTTTTGGATAACCACCAAAACAATAAAGCTGAATTGCTAATATCTGAAACTCGTCTACGACACTGAACGTTGGTTAGAGGCGATAAGAAAGCGTGCGAGCGCCTTTAGACATGGGTTTTTCCTACCTGCGTTGCGAAATTAAGTAAAACAGATACCGTAGGGTGAAAAGGCCCTTAATGACATGCCGATTTCGGTAAATTTTATGGAAATTTCAGTAAAATCTATTAAAACTTGTAAACATGTAATGACCTATTTATGCACAATCTTCCCAAGCGGTTTGGATTGCTTTTATTTAACTTAAAAGTGGGCGAATCAATGTTAATTATTTTCGCGGCACACCGTTAACGATTATATGAACAGTTTTGCCAATTATTTTGAGACCGTAGTATAGGTTAAAATTGAAAGATAAAAGTGAACCAAGTAACCAAATTTAGGTTAAAATTGTGTCAAATTCATATTATGACATGACATGCCAAACTGACGAATATTGAAATAAGTAAATAAATACAAATTTATATTTTTGGTTTACAAAGTTAACAAAGTAAAAATATAGAAAAAGGAAAATAAAAACAATAGGAATTGCTGAAATTGGCCACCGCCATGCTCCAAGCATAAATTCACACGTCTCTTCATATTTCCGATAGCGTTGATGCTGGTCAAATCTGGAGAAATGTGGGAATTTAAAATAACCAAAACACTGAATTGACACAAATGGATTCAAAGTATTGTCCCTATACCGCTGTGCTGTAACCTGTAACCGTGTCATGAAAAAAAAATAGGGCCAAGAATTCTTCTTCGGGAGACAGCCAACCAGGCACCAATTTTTTGAGGGTGCAACGCTCGGTGCAACGTGAACTCTACAAAAAAATTGGGATTTTCACTACTCCACAAGCATATATTTTATGAATTCACATTCATCAGAAAAAATTTTTGGTCTAATAAATTATTTCTTTCCAATAAATTTTGGGTAAACCATTAACAGTAATTCCTGCGTCTTTCAAAAAATCTGCATATTTTTTGGAATACTTGCACTTTATAAGGAAACAAATTTAACTGTTTTTTAATAGTTCTGCATGTTCCATAAGATCTTCCCACTTTTTGAGACAGGCGTTGTTGGCGTAGGCTTGTTTTGCTTAAGCCAAACATAAATTGTTTACTGTATTTCCATAGGTTAATCCCTTGGTTCAAAATATGTCAGTTGAAATAAAGGCTTTTTTCACACAAAAATATATCTATTTAATTCTGGTATGTTATTCACTCATCTTCAAATTTATGTAGTATCACTGTTACAACCTAATCGGATAACTACTTACTGCAATACATAGTACATCACTAATATTACATCACTAAACCAACAATTCTCTCTGGATACAATACTTTAGTCTTAAACTATTGAGGCTTTATCTCATTTAGAAGAGTTAACTGTACTTGCGTCGTAGTATACGAACTTCGGGATACAATACCGCGAAATTTACAACTATTTCCACGGCCCGTGTGCCGTAAATCAACTAAAACTGAGCTAAAATGCCGCGAGAAAAGCCCATGTGCTTTCTACAAAGAATGCTGCGAGAGACTCTTTTTTTATGGCTTCGATACCATAACCTTAACTAACCTCGCATAAACACCATGAGGGAGCCCGCCTGGTTGCTTTCAACTCTGATGTGGAACTGATTTGTGTTAATCTGGAAGGTTAGTATGTCAAGTCGTCCCTCTTTCTCGTACATACAGTAAAATCTTTTAATACTACTTCTACCCATCCCGCACGTATCTCTAGTTGCCTTAGCAACGAACCCTTCTTACTCTGTATCTACCTCGCCCATCTTGTTTGGTAGCGGCCGCCCGTGTTTGTTGAAACCGTTCGTTTGTAGATTGCCGCTTGCCGCGGATGCCTGTAGAGAGGCCATCTTGTTTATTCTTGGAAGTTCGTTTTACTGGCCCGCTTTCGACTTATTTTCTAAGAAATTACCATAGACATCGTAACTATAGATCCGACACGCCATTCATAAATGATATAAAATTGTGATGCCAAAATCGTTTGGTGGCGAGACGCTGTGGGGAGCTAGGTGGGGCCGGGAATGGGGATTACGCTGCCTTTACATATGCATGCGACAAAACTCCAGGAAAACAACATCCGCTATGCCGAGTATTGCCGAGTCGATGCGGATGGCCACGAAAATGATGGAATCTGGGCGTATCCGTTATTGCTGCGTTGCCATACTACAGATTTTTTACAAGGTTTCAGGCAATGTTATATATTTCCCACATCATGTTAATCTAGTTAATCATAGAAGTTAATACTTTTAACAGAGTAAGCCCAGAAAACTACGTTTTCTGTGGCGTAAGTCTGGCAAACTAAGTGGAGGGGAGCAGCTTGCATGTTGATTTACTTAACACTGGAATACATTGATCACAACACGTTTATTTGTTATTGTTCGGTCTAATAGTTACGATATCTATGGAAATTACTATTGATAATTAAAATACGTTTTACAATTTAACCGAAATTAACGGACTTTTATTATTTGTGGTTTCTATGCACCGACGATATTTTAACAGGTGTTAAACAGCAACGTTGCCGTACATACACAACTAGACAACTGAACCTTTCTCCAACAGGCGTCTTACACATTTTGTTGGCGTATCTTGCATTATTTCACGAACGCTTGCAACAATTTCTTCTGTTTTTACAAATAGTCTTCCAGCTCCTTTTTTATGTTGTATAGAACCTGTTTCCCTAAACAGAGCCACGGATCTTCTCAGGCAATGATAGAAATTCCCAGCAGTAAACGACGTTAGGAAAATTTTCGCGAAAACCACCATTTACTGTAACCACGTTAGTAAAATTATAGATTATAATGAACCCCTAGATTCAAACATTTTTATATCAACCTGTTGGTACACCCGAAAATGAAAATATTGGTTCACATTGCCGGCCGCGCCCGTCTTACTTTATTGGATCTAGTAATCCCATATAAATTTAATTAATAATCCTGAAGACTTTAATATTATAATGATATCCGTTGCTTCGCAGCTGAAAAGACGACAACACGGGACGTGCATTCGGCAAAGCCCGGCCGCTTAAAACGAAGAAGGATCCCCGCTTTGAAAACCGGGATCCATCGAGAGTTCGAGTTATTAACATTACGTCGGACTTCTATTGCGTAGCTATAATTTTCTTTGGTATTAGATACACATTCTTTAAGTGTACTTAATTTACACATTAGATGTTCTTGTTTTATTTACCTATGTAATTTTCCGTATCATAGTTATTTGTAATTTTCAAAAATTAATTTGATTATATGTCGTTACGCCCAGCACCTTAGTAATGTACGTGCCTAAATTCATAGGGTAGTCAAATATCAACAACAGTAAATTAGTATACGACAGTCAATTGACGCATTAAATATTATCAACGGATTAATTTTATTAGTTGTAAATTATTAAAAACGTATATATATGTATATATATTCGTCATATGGTGCAATATAATTTTAAGAAAAAACATATTTACCGGCAAATGACTTAAATCGCGTGTTGACAGTGGGCATGGCGTCTAAATATTATAACAATATTTGCCTTTTCTAAGACCGGCGCAATTTCGTGTTTAAACTATTTATTAACTCGAATTTTTGTCATTTTTATCCAATACCTCTTAAATAGATAAAATGAGTATAATTCTACTGATTAAATTACATTTTTACATAGTTACTAGAATTGGATATGACCTTAGAGAAGGGAATAAGTGGGTGATCAGATTATCTACAAGGCCAGGGCACTACAATAAGTGTATCCCTAACCTCAATGATTTTAACTGTTACACAATAAAAATGTTACAGGACAAGCTATAATGTGTAGGACCTAAATTGTTATAATTATGATAATCTACTACTAAAACAGTTATATAGCTAGATAAAGTTAAAGTTAAAATTAAAGGGGTAGAAGTTCATCCAAACTCAGGATATTTTGGACTATATGCCGACAAAAACATTAAGAAAATGACTCGGTGCAAGTCTAGGAGTAAGTGGGACAAAATGGTCCCCTTAAGGATTTTTTTGTGATAAATTTTAAGTAAACATGTTTTTTTAATTTTCGTTTTTACTGCATCATTTCTTTAATTGAAATACAAGGCACTTTTTTTCTATACTTTATTGACATGAATTATAAAAAATACGTAAAGGAGCATTTTACCCCACTAGTGAAGGTAAAGTGATCCCGTAGAGTGTAGAGAAATACCAGTAATTATGTAAGAATAGTTCAATTTTTACTAAATTAAAATAGAAAAAATTACCATTGACGTTTTTTTGGTATCTGGCTTACACAATAACCGACCGCATATGAACACTTCTTCTTCTTCTCCTACTCCAGCGCATTCATCGTGGGCTCATTTTGAACAATTTTTGCATTGGATCCAGCCTTCTCCTCCTACAGATCTGTAGTATTCCTCGCAGCAAAACAGCACTTCGTATTTTTATCTTCGTTCTCCTCCTCCTCCTCTGAATCAGTAGAACTCAAAACATTTTCTTTTTCAATTTTTTATTTGTTAATATTTTTCTTCCTCCATCCGGCACCAGTCCCTGTGTTTGCACATTGCTCTGAATTTTTGGAAGGGGATTGCACTCTCGAGGTGTGACACTGAATGAATTTAATTTTTCGGGTGTCAAATCAACATGATGTAAGCTGGGTCCTGGTCGAGGGATCAATCGAAGGTTCGACAGTTTCATCCTTACCTCCACGGCTAAGAAGTCGAAGTCGGAAAATAATTCTGGATCGTACGAACAAGTTCCCGTTTTACGATATCCCCTTATTTCATTGGTCGGTAAGCAAGTTGAAAGTCCTTCCTGGGTTATTGTTAAGCCAGTTTTGCAAAGACTGGTCCAACTAAGTACTAAGCGGACCCATAACTGCGAGATCCTAGGGCTGGAGTTTGTAGGTACTTTGTTTTTATCCCTTGAACGCCTTTAAAAACGTTAAAAATTCGTGCGGCGTTATCCTCTTTTACTACTTTCAAAGCATTTTTCATATATTTTGCATTTTAGTTTTGTCTATTAGTTTTACGCTTCTACGTTCGTGGCATCCTGAAACAAATAAACCAGTTTTAAACTATATAATCAAAAGTTTTATATACGCATATTTAATGTTATGCAGGCCGTGCCTATAAAATGGAGCAAATTTAGCTTAACAAAAAGTATAAAAGCATACATTGAGCACTGCATATTAAGGAAATATTAGTAAAAGTATAGCACTTACCTTACATACAACCGGAGAAAGCCACGCGATTGGCTACTTGCCATATTACCGACTAACGCCCCAAACAGCACAAGTCTATCCAGTGGATATCCACTAGACTTCCATAACTGGATATCCACTATTTGTACAAAAACCACCTTATGGATGTCCATAGGACTATATTATGATTGACACACTCATACTACATAAATGGAACCACTTTTTGGACACATTATGGACATTAATGCGCTTCTCTGAGAATGAGCTAGTTTTAAGTCTCACAATTAACAGGTACTACAACAAACAATCTGAGAACAAGACTACGCTGGAAATTATAGGATACACTACTTCTTATGTTGAAACCTTCTTAACCATTTACGAATTGCTTCGCATTGGCACCTGCCAAGGACAATGCTATTCTGAAGCCTTTGAAAAGTAAAAGTTCACAGTACGGCTACAGGCCGAATCTGAAGAGAAGAAGAGGTGATAGAATAGACATGTTTTGGACTAATTCTGAACGCCCAACGGATATCTTGTACTGTCTGGGACGTGTTTCAGAGTATTTCCCACGATGCATTAATGTGAGCGGGACGGTCTACACACAATATTCTATAGATGGCGCTGCAGATGAGGTTAGAAATCAAGGGATCATTGACCCGAAGGAATCATTTTGCTCCATACTCCCCTACCAAGGGCTGCACCGTCTCTTTAACCTCCATTTGTATCATGAACACTTCGCACTTTTTTCCAGGCCATTCTGACTAATAAAATTGTACCTACTAATCTGTTCCCTTGATATATAAATCATTTAAGGAATTGGCCACATAAGACTGGTGATTCATAAAAAAGGCGCAAAATCCTTTGTAAAAAGTCAGAAAAGATAAGACTCAAAATCACTTAAACAGGTGATGAGAATATGTTTATCCAAGTGTGTAATCTGGTTCATCTTTTGACCCTTGCTCCCAAATCGGGTTGCTGTAGAACCAACTCATGTTTGTTTAGATGTAACCAATGAAATGTTTTGGTGTTTTTTTTCTGAAAGTTTCTTGTGTTGTTTTTGATGACTTTTATTAAAATTTTCAAATGGTTTTGAATGATCGAGCTGAATTATAAAAATGCTTTGCGTATGGTACATGTATGCATGTGGTATCAATTGTAAATTTGTGCATATAAAAAGTCTATATTAGCAGTGGCTTACGTGCAAAGTTGAATGTGATTTAGTTCAATGAAAGTAAAATGTTTAACTAATCATGCTCCAACACGACCATCCGTAGTGTTATATTCATTCAATTATTTTATTGGCCAGTCGGCTATTTTGCAAATATAATTAACTTGGCAAATAGCGGCCTATTTTGCAACACATAACATCACAAATTATATGAATCATATTTTAAATCGGACTTGTACATCTTTTGTTGATATAAAAAAGTATGGATATAATCATATCCCAAGCAGCATTTCACACCTTTACAAAAACTGAGTGTTCTTACACCAAATATAATAAGAATTAAAGTTGTATTGTTGTATTAATTGCACTCCGGAACGTTCTTACAATCAGTAGATATTATATAAGTGTTAAATGGGTGGTGCCCAATTGCTTTATAATATGTTCTCTTTTAAGTGTTATATTAGTGCACCAGTAAAAATAATTATTCATACACTCCCCGACAATAAATTCCGGACAAGAAAAATTAAAGTAATTTTGATAGTCCTGTAACTTTTTTATTTCTTTTCCGATTTTATTAAAATTTTAAGCAAAGTGTAGCCCTATGTTTTGACAAGTTAGCATAAATTTTAGATTTTAAAAAATACTGATGGCTCGACCAACATATAGGGAAAAACAAAAGTTACTTTTTTACCTCTGTTTTCTTAAGGCCCTGTGGAAAAATTGAGCGGTGAAATGTAGATTTGTTACATTTTGTTTTAAAGTGTGGCCCTTTTTTGACAGAATGTTTTTTGGTTCACTCTAATATCTGCTTTTTAAGAAAAGATACAGATGTTTAAAAAAAGTGGTGCAATTTTTTAAATTTTTTTAATTTTAGAACGTTACTTATCTAGTCGCCTCGCTTTTGGTTGCGTAGTAACGTTATAAGTATTATTAGTATACTGCCATTACAGAAGACAATATTTAAAGTTTTTTGTTGTAAAAAAAATGAGACCCGAAGATGTGGCACGTGCTGTTGCACTGAATGATGATGACCGCAATATACGGTATATTGCGGAATTCTTAGGCAAACCTAAAAGTACTATAAAAGACGCGATTAGCCGGTTTCGCCAAACTGGCGAGTACACCCGACGTACAGGCTCAGGGAGACCACGCATTACTAATCAACGTGATAACCAATTTCTAAACTTAACTGCCTTACGTGATCGTAATGTACCATCTACTGTAATTAGTCGTAGACTTTTAGATGTACGTGGTACCACAGTCTCTGCAAGAACCATCCAACGCAGGTTAAATGAATCGGGATTGACGTCCAGAAGACCCGTTGCATGTCCCAAATTACTCCCAGCTCACCGTACGCAACGGTTACATTTTGCACAAGGACATGAACACTGGAGACTAGAAGAGTGGTCGCAGGTTCTGTTTACAGATGAATCGCGGTTTTGTCTGCGCTCACCTGACGGACGTGAACGGGTTTGGAGGAGACCAGGTGAACGATACGCCCAATGTTGCATAACTCCAAGAATACCGTTTGGAGGCGGTAGTGTCATGGTGTGGGCTGGGGTATCACAACATGCTCGTACAGAGCTAGCGTTGGTTGAAAATGGTTCTATAACTGCTGATAGATACATCAACCAATGCTTGGCAGAACACGTGGTACCCTACGACGAGTTCGTTGGGCCTAATTTTATATAAATGCAAGACAATGCGAGGCCCCACGTTGCACGGGTTGTAACAGAATATTTAGATCCGGTTAACATTCAACGATTCCAATGGCCCCCGCATAGCCCTGATTTAGACACAATTGAGCATGTGTGGGATATGCTAGGTAGACTTGTTCGAAATCGAAATTTAGAAACATTACCAGATCTGCGAGAAGCTCTTCTTGAAGAATGGCAAAACATTCCTCAAGAAGCCATTCAAAACTGCGTTGCAAGCATGCCACGTCGCATGAGAGCAGTTATAACGGCACGAGGTGGCAACACGCGCTATTAAATTTCAGGATTTTCTTTAAGCTAGTCTATAAGATAATGTAACGTTATAAAATGTAAATAAAATTTAAAAAATTGCACCACTTTTTTTAAACATCTGTATCTTTTCTCAAAAAGCAGATATTAGAGTGAACCAAAAAACATTCTGTCAAAAAAGGGCAACACTTTAAAACAAAATTGTAACAAATCTACATTTTATCGCTCAATTTTTCCACAGGGCCTTAAGAAAACAGAGGTAAAAAAGTAACTTTTGTTTTTCCCTATGAATTGGTCAAGCCATCAGTATTTTTTAAAATCTAAAATTTAGGCTAACTTGCCAAAACATAGGGCTACACTTTGCTCAAAATTTCAATAAAATCGGAAAAGAAATAAAAAAGTTACAGGACTATCAAAATGACTTTAATTTTTCTTGTCCGGGATTTATTGTCGGGGAGTGTATTTATAAACATCAATAAAACGCTTATACAGCTAAAGTAATAGAGAGCGTATAAATAATTCCCAAAAAGTTTCGTACGTAATAATTATAGCACCTTGAGCACACTAATAAAACTGTTTAAGAAAGTCTACTCTGTGAGGAAGATATGGTATATAAGATATGTATGTATAAAAGAGGTGAAAGCTCTTTTAAATCTTGCCAATTTTTTTAAGAACCAATTATTCGTGTAATAGCAGTCGGAAATAGCAAAATTGTTCTATTTGTATTTCCGTGTAGTTATATAATATAGCTTCCTCTATGTAGCTTTTAAAGTTACAAAATGGATAATTATTATTTATCATCATTATATTATATTATTCTATTTAAGCATCGAATCACTCCGGGTATTTAGATTTTTTTTACTGTATTAGTATATTATTAACCAAGGTTTAGACAGCCATCATTATTGCCCGAGCGGCAAGTTTAAATCACGAGGAGCGGAGCGACTTAATCTGAAGGTGTGTAAATGTTTACTAAAAGTGGAAGAAGAACTTCGTCGAAACAAATCCAATTATATCTGAGAGAATGAGAATAAGTAGCAATTAAAAATGATTTGTATCAACGCTCAGATTTCATTTAACAAAATGGAGGAAGTAAAAACATTTATAGTTGAGTCAAAAATGGATTTTGCTATTATAACAGCAGCACGAGTTACAGAAGATATACGACAACATGAGATAGATATTACGAAATATTGTAATATAAGATGTGATTCCCAACTGGAGTAGTAGTTTCTTACGTAAAAAACAACTATACTTCCAAAGTATATCCATCGTTTTATGTGGACAAAATATTGTGGGTCTGTTGTTTCCAAATTGAGTCTGATTTGTATGTTGGAGTGTATATATGACTTAGTCCGTTAGCCAGGGATTTTTTGTGCATATGGACGAACGAACTATTGGAGTATAAAATAAAGAATAAAACAGGAAATGTATATGTAATTGTTGACTTCAACATAAATGTAATAAAGAACTCTCCTGAAAACGCCAATTAATAGATTTAGTGGCAATGCATGATCTGAAGCAGAAAGTGGAAGAGTTTACAAGAATGACAAAAGATACAAAAAGCATTATTGATATTATGTTTACAAATAATGACAAAGCATACACAACTGTACTAACAAACCCAAAAATTAGTGATCATCACGTAATTCAAGATGTTATTAGAAATGCAGTGGGAATTCCCAATCAAGTTATCATCAAAATTAGACGAAATAAAAACCAAATATTGATTGAAGAATTTCGGTTATGGCTGGATAATCAGAGATTGTTGGATATAAGTAGTGTTAATGAACTGACCGAAGGCTTATACCACAATGTGTGTTAAAAATTGGATGTAGTGGTACCTATGGAACAAAGAACGGTGCCAACATATAAGAGTCCTTGGTTAGATGAGGCTATAAGAAATGCACTGAAGAAAAGGGATGAATTGTACCAAAGGGCACGATATTTGGAAGAGGGATTTACTTGGGCTTTTTATAAGAGGCAAAGAAATGTTGTTTGTTACCTTTTAAGAATCAGTAGTGTCTCCAATTCCCCAGGAAATCAATTCTAAAAAAGTTAAAGATTTTAGGCCGATCCATATGCTTCCTTTAACCGAAAAATTCTTGGACTTGCATCTTAAAGAGCAAGTTCTAGAACATCTGAAGAAAAATAAAATACTTATAGAAAACCAATGTGCTTTTCGAGAAAAATGTATGTGTGAAACATCTCTACAACTTGTGATTTCAAAATGGAAAGAACTAATGGACCAGGGCGATAGTATAGTAACAGTACTCTTAGACTTGAGAAGAGCTTTTGAAGCCGTCGATTTTATTAAAAAATCGGAAAAGTTATGGAATTAGGGGGAGTGAACAGGGTGCCTTAGGGAACAATACTGGAAAAAGAATTGTTTCTTGTTTATATTAATGACATTAATGCTTGCTTTGATAGTGGTACACTGTTGAACTTGTTTGCAGACGATACATGTACTTCTGTAAATGATGTAACCACTGAGGGTGCAATCGATAAAATGGCTAGTGAGTTAAGAAAGGCGAAGGCATGGTTGTTTGTAAATAAATTATTGGTTAATTATGAAAACAATTTTTTTGATTTTTAGTAATAAAATAAATGGTGGTGTAAGCTTAAAGTTGTTTTGTCAAAAATTACAATGCCAACACGAGGGAATAATGATTGACAACAAACTAAAGCCACACGAACTATGTGATTAGGAAAATAAACAAAATTATTTCTCTTTAGAAGAACTTGTCAATCATTGTATCATGCGTATAACTTAAAAAGTTTACAGATAAATACTAGAACATCTGATATGTTATCTACGTTGCAATGTATGTCTATTCACCAATGACCGGTAGCATTTAATTTGTTGTTTATTTATAAGATAGTCCATAGTATGTTGCCTAACTTAATCAGCAAAAATCTTAAGGAGGCCGATATAATAAACCCATGTGCCAAGTTTGAGTAAATTGTAATAATCCAATCCTAGCTGATGATGGCAAAATTATGAAATTTTCATAGTTTAGGTAATACAGCAAACACCAGCAAATTATTATTTGGCATCGATAAAACGAAAAGTAGCCTCAGTGACAACACTTTCGTCGAAGGCGCTTTAATTATATCTAAATATGAGCTATTCCATTAAGGAAAAAGTGACTATGATGAAGTGGTATTATACAGGAAATAGTTTAAGAACAGTGTCTGAAATGTTTTCAGTTTAATTCCCTGATAAGCCTATCCCTTCCATTTCATTAATTAAACTTATCATTAGTAACTTTGAGTCCAAAGGCACTATAATAAATAACTGTAAATGCTCAACTCAGAATGTCAATAGAGCTGAAGAAAGGGATAATAGAGATCTTCTAATTTCTCAATATCAACTCAGTAATGTTAGAAATGAATTTTATAATCCGTTAGGATATTGTTTAGCTGTTAATGGAGGGTTGTTTGAATTTATGTGCTACTCGAATATTATTGTTTCATAATACCATAGTTACCAGACACTTTAAATGGTATATAATACCCTAGGGCATTAAGGAAGTTTCTAATGCCCGCGGGCATTAAGAGAAATAAATAGGAAAAATGAAAGTAACAACTTTTTATTAACGAAAAAACTTATTTATCAGTTATATTAAATGAACAGTTATGAAAAGACCCAGTAAAAACGAATTTACCGGCTTTTGATAAGTCAATGTTTTCTATTATTTCGTGATTTTCATTAACAGAAATTGACGATGATTGAACGTTTTTTGATGTTGATGGTCTCGTTGATGGTACTCCAGCTGTCAATTTCGAAATTTTGTTTTTAGAAGACATACTGTCTTCCAAATATCCCTCAACCACAGCTGAACTTTTCTAGCCGCCATGTCTTTTCAATGTGGTCATGTTTGCCCCCGCGTTCGCCAACAAAGTTGCAGAGATTCTGCGCAAACAATGACCAGTATATTTGTCGGCATCGCTTAGACCCAGGTATTTTGCAATAAAGGAAGGAATCTTGCCTATGGTGTTCTTTCCAACTGGCTGTGAAAAACAACGACCGTTACGGTAACACAAAAAGAATCTATATTGATGTTGCAGTTCGTCGGGCGTAAAGACTAATAAGTTCTCAGTACCTTTAAACAACCCATCTCCTTCTCATCAATAATTGTGAAGACACGCTTTTTATCGGTCTTTGTATCGGGAATATTAACTATTACTACGGATCCTCTATCCTCTATATGTTCAACCAACATATTAACTAGCTCTTGGCGGCGGCACCTACCAAATACATCAAATAACAGAGCCACTTTGTACATCAAAAAAGTTTGGTTTCACGGATGATCGAGTCAAAATTTTCGATTTCTTCGCTACATATTCTTTGGATGCTTGCTTTAGATACTGGCCTAGCTTGCAATATTTTGCAATGTCTATATTTTTATTAACTATTACTATTAATGTCTTCTTATTTCGTCCATAGGGAATTAGGAGTGAATTTACAACAGCAATTTTAACATACCAATTCCTGGAAATATCCGAGTAGTACCGTCTCGTTGATAATTTTTATTTATTATTTTTCATCCATTCCCCAAACCTTTGATATTCCTTATCATAGGCGTCTTAGACTTCTTTGGGACAAAATTATCCAAAGCTTTGGCAGCATTTACAGCAATTCTATCCGGAATCAACGGAAAATCCATTATTTTATATGAATTTCAGTTTTTACTTTGACACAGCACAACAATGAACACTTATTACCTTTGTTTATTTAGCAACTATATAGGTAAAAAACCTTTCGTGATTTTGAATTTTCTTTTAATTTAACTTGGAATTATCTGAAGTAGGACATGCTTACAAACCCTCGGGCCAAAGGCCCTTGGCTTTGCAAGATTGTTGCCCTCGGAGTAATTCAAGATAATTTAGGAGATTTGTAAAAGAGAACAATTGATTCGGAGAGTATTGCTGTTAAGATTGAATAGTTTGTAAAATGTTATTTATAGCACAAGTTGCTAATAAAATCATTTAATTTCATTTTAAAACCATGCACGTCATTTTGCGGGTTTTTCGTTATTGATTGGTATCAATCCGTTCCAACCACTAAAGTCAGGTTCCCTAAAAACTAAAATGAATCATTATTTATGAAATCTTGAACGTCAACGACAAGATAATTTTTTTCCTATAAAACCAAGATTCCAAAATATCTAACCAAATAAAGTACTCCGTGTAAAATCACGGACGTCATTGACAATAAATCTTGACCATCTTTCTATTGGGATTTTCCTCTGTCGATATGGTGATGCTGATTCTCATTCCGGACCACTAAAGTTTAGTTCCTTAAAAGCTAATGAATCATTTTTTAAAACATTTTAAAAATCAACATTTTGACACAAGATAGTACTTGGTATTATAACTATAATATCATTATTTCCTTAAATAGTTTTACAACGCACATAACACAAAACATTATGTATTTTAGTATAGAATAAAATAAAGATTAATGATTAACCAAAAATTCCGAAAAAAATATAAGTATTCTAAGATTGTTTATTTAAAAATTGAGCCCTTTAGTTAACATGATAACAAATATGGCAAACTGTAAAAATGTTAAAAACATTAACACATTTATAATAAGTACATACATATTTTATCGAACAATTAAGAGATAGATAGATAGATAGATAGATAGAAACGTCTTTATTTTTTAACTCGGCGAAGAGCAGCATTGCTGTTTACTTAACCGAGCATATACAATACAAAAATATATATTTACATATCAATACTTAAAGGAAAAAGAAAGAGTAAGTAGTAGTAGTAGTAATAGTAGTACTATAATATGTTATATAATTATAATTATTATAATAATATAATAAATCAACTAAAGATTTCTTACTCATGCATAAAAAAAAAACAGTTATTGCCGGCATTTTAATTAAAATATCAAACTTTTAATATTTACTAAGCAAGTGTACTTTAAACTTATTTTTAAAAGACAGATAACTAATATTTGTAAACTTGTCTCGAATTTCCGAATTAAATAATTTGGGAATCACATGAGAAAAGCAACGTTCGTAAAGGGCTGTACGGTGGCGTGGTATATTAAGTAGGTCATTGTGGCGAGTCTCGCGATTGTGGGTTGTAGAGCGAAATGACAGCTTCTCTCGCAGATATTGAGGAGTCCCGCTTTCGAGCAATCTGTGTAAAAAACAGGCCATATGCAATTTTAGTCTATCCTGAACGTTCAGCCATCCTAAGTCACGCAACTTGTGTGTTACGTGGTCTCTTAACCTAAGGTTGTAGATAAATCGAATACATGCATTTTGAATTCTCTGCAATCTACCCTTAGACTGAAGATCAAGGCATGGACCATAAACGATGTCTGCGTAATTGATATGCGAGAGAACAAGAGATTGGCATAATTGCCTTTTTAAAGACGTGCTCAATATATCCTTATTTTTATATAAATTTCTAAGAGACATGAATGACTTTTGAACTATCTTGCAGACTTGATTTTTAAATCTAATATTGCTGTCTAAAAGAACTCCCAGATTTTTGTATTCCTTTACCGCAGGGATATTTACATTTGATATATTAAGCTTTAAGTTTTCATTCGACCATTCCCTATTTGGTCCAAAGAACATAACCGCTGATTTGTTCGGATTTAATTTTAGACCATTATTAGTAGAGTATTCGTAGACACTACTAAGACATCGGTTCATGCTTTCAGCAGCCGCAGCTGCTTCGCTGGGGGTAAAACTTATACGTAACTGTGTATCATCCGCGTATCTCTGCATGTCGCAGCCTACTACAAAGTTATCCATATCAAAAGTATAAATTAGAAATAGTAATGGCCCTAGAATCGACCCCTGAGGTACTCCCTTACTAATTAATAAGGGTTCAGACAATTCACCGTCAATAAGTACACGTTGTGATCGACCAAAAAGATATTCTTTAAAAAAATGTATCGTGTTATCAGCAAATCCATAATAATGAAGTTTGGCACATAGAAGGCGATGATCTAGAGTGTCGAACGCTTTACTATAGTCTAACAGTACCAAGGCTGATGTCTCTCCGCGATCTGCTGCTTGAATAATATCATCTAAAACCTTGAGTAATACGCCGGCTGTGCTACAGTGATAAAGATAAAGATAATAAAAAATGTATTACAATTTTGAATGTTAAAATGGTTGTATGGTTCAATGATTCAATATAATTTTGTCTAGGAACATATTAATTTTCACAAAATTGTTATACGACATGCTTACATAAATCGACAAATAATATGATGATTTAGGAAATAATCTCAAGCGTACTATAAGTCCAGTTATGCAGCTACTTGAATTATTAAATATCAAAAAAATTAGAGATTTATTATTGCATTTCGATGTTGGTGTTATTGAATAGCCTCCTCCCATGGAACCGATTAATATGAAAATGACTAGACTATTGAGCGATGAAAATTTACTTATTACTTTTGCAACACTATAGACCAGCTCTTTGCATAAATTGGAAATTATGAAGAATATGTGGCCCTTTTTATTTTTATAATACATAAGTTAACTTTTAATGGATTTAAACCATTAATTAATTATCTTATTTTTAAGTATTTATTTAACTTAGTTGTTAGGAGCAGACTATACAGGGTGACAATTTTTAAGTGTTACAATGCAAGATCCGAAAAAATATTTTATTCGATATTTAGGTTAGTTAGCGGACGACACACAAATATGTTTTTCCTTTTTCCAAACGAAATGGCTGCTTCTTGTCCTTTAATCAATCGGGACCTGGACGCCCTCTGCGACATTTCAAACAAATATTGCCTTAAACTCAATCCCCAAAATCACAAGTAATGGCCATTCCATAAAGCGTAAACCAATAAATCAAAAATTCAAAACAGCTGACAATACAAGGGATTTTATTCTGCGAACTTTTACAACTTTTACGAGGATAATATAATGCCAACTTTAGAACTGGTTCATGATAAATTGCGAGGTTACCCTGATTATAAGTACCAATCTTTAGAAACGATGCGTGGTGTTTTATTAATATGTGGCTTTAAACATAAAAAATTAGATAATCTAATGGTTATATTGGAACCTCCGCGTATCATTGAACTAATGCAGGACTCTTTGCGCAAAATAAAGGAGTAACATGAATCCGATAAAAGTATACCCAATCCTTTCTTGGCAAGGAAAACTCATACCTCGTCGCGGTCCTGGCTGGACAAAAACAATTTTTGTTAATTGTTTTTGGGCAAAATGAGCATTTTTTTATTCCGGAAGCCCATTTTAAAAATAATAAATTCATGTGTTCTTTGCAGGCGAAGTTACGGGTACAAACATCTTATCAATAGTAACTATATTTTTAAATTTAAATTAGCATTTTTCTTTACAGAAAGATCATTTTAAAAATATTCTCTGCAAGCGAAGTCACGGGTACAAACTTTTTATCGATGTAAACTATAATAAACAAGCTGTAATATAGTATTTAATCATATTAAAGATTTTCAACAATCCGCATTTTAATTATTTGGTAGAAGCGACGCCTACGGTCACCAGTTTAATGCTTTTTATGTCATCAAATTAAGCTTGAAACAACTATACAATACAACACGCTTTCAAGCAGAATTATCGATAATTTTGATGCACTTGTGGAATATAAGTCACAACCATAGGTATCGTAACTATAGATCCGACACGCCATTCATAAATGCTATAAAATTGTGATGCCAAAATCGTTTGGTGGCGAGACGCCGTAAGGAGCTAGGTGGGGTCGGGAGTGGGGATTACTCTGAATTTACATATGCATACGACAAAACTACAGAACAATAAAGGTTAGGTTGACAAAACTCCAGGAAAAACCCCAGAAAAACGCTGTCACAAATCCGAGTATTTCCGAGTCGATGCGGATGGCCACGAAAATGATGGGATCTGGGCGGATTCTTTTTTGCTGCATTGCCATACTACAGATTTTTTACAAGGTTTTAGGCAATGTTATATATTTCCCACATCATGTTATTCTAGTAAATCATAGAAGTTAATACTTTTAACAGAGTAAGCCCAGAAAACTACGTTTTCTGTGGCGTAAGTCTGGCAAACTAAGTGGAGGGGAGCAGCTTGAATGTTGATTTACTTTACACTGGAATACAATGTTGACAACACGTTTATTTGTCATTGTTCGGTCTAATAGTTACAAGGTATATGGTCACAACAAGTAAAACAGTACAGAGCACACCAGGAATCTTTGAAAGAGTGAGTGCTTCGATGAGAGGATGCGTTTCTTGATAGTTCCTTCTTATTGTTATTCTTATCTAAAAGCAAACTAAGATAAGGGATTTGCTCAGAAATAAATTAGGATTTATAAAATTATATTATATACAGGGTGTTATGGAAATGACTTATTATATTTTAAGGGGCCACTCCTGGGGTGGCCTAGAGTTACACTTGATAGTTTTTTTTTCTAAAATTGGAAGTATTTTGAATTTTGTAAAATACCTTAAAACCGGACCCATCTGTGCCTCTATGAAAGTTCATTACCCCTAAACACGTGTTTTTGACATGACAAATTGGCGGAATTTCTACAGACAGCTGATTACCTTGCGACGTTGCCAAGTATTCGGGAAAATCTTTTTTTTAGGTTTTTTAAAAAAGATTAAATCAAAAACTATACTGCGATTTCAATTAAACAAGCCTTATTCAATAGGTATAGTTTTTACTCACCCCATGAAATTGTATTGCTATCATAATACTTCGCTGAGTAAAAATCGTAGATACCAACAACAAGCCCTATGTCTGGAAATTTACACAGATAAACTATCACATCACAAAACATTCCCATCACATGTGTATCACATTATTCAACAACTATACACTCCAGCAGCAAAACGCAAACAAATTTTATGCCGTTGCAAGTAAATGAATAATAAGAAATGATATTAAAAACAAATTTATGAAGCCACATATGAAGCCATTGGGCGCATTCGAGAGACGAAACTGCTCCGCAGTGGTTACCGGTTATGATCCAACCGCTACCGATTCGTCGGCTTCCATGGATTTCGACTATTTCGACCAAAAGATCATCACGTTTGGTTCAAATGTCAAATCCATATCAGCTGTGCGTAACAAACATTAACCTTTCTTGTTTTGTGAAGCTTACCAATATACTCATCCCTTGGTTGAAACTCTTTGGTGGCAGTTAAAAAGTACGTTTTCCTGTTTAATGTATATGTTTTGTTCCTCCATTCTATTTACTACGTTCTTCGTAACCAAACTTTTGTTGCATACGTCATTTCCCCATTGACATAACGAACCGCTCTCTCCAAGCAGCGGAAGTGAAAGATGCTACCCAAAATGGCGACCGTTCCGTAACATGTTGGAAAGTGTCGTAAAAGTAGCGGTCGACACAACAAGACGATTTAGGAACTGCTCCGGAGCAGTTTCGTCTCCCGAATGCGCTCATTGACTTTGAACTGCTCAGTACCCAATCACAGAACAGCAACAAATCACATTTCCCGCCCCCTGGACTATTGTGTTTAAATGTTGTGTGTCCAGTTAAGAGGACTGGATTGGATACCGTAATTATTATTCTTAATTGCAATGGCCACCTGTCTTGACGACAATGAGCCAGCTATTATCATTACCAAGAAGAACAGAAGTCACAGAAGAAGAGAAAGAACATAACCGTATCAAACGTGTGTCGCGTTGTTTTCAATCCGGATTTTGTTATAAAGTATTTCTAAGTCTATAACTAGTAATTTCTTGTATTAATAACACAGAATTAAAGAGCTAATAACTTGTTAATGTCCCGAACAGTTAATGTGTTGTTAAAGTGAATAAATGTCCCGCTAGAATCATTTGAAATGGTAACGGTATAACGTGGATTTCTTGCCGATATGTTTTTTATTTCAAGGTATGTACAAATAAAACTAGAGCAATACGTAGACAATTTTTCGTGTAATAGGGTAGAAACTAAAGCATATTAAAGTTAAGTAGAAAAAATTAAATATTCAAAAAAGGTTATCTGATGAAACTGATGTAGTAAATGTGGCAACACTGGTCAAAACACATGTTTTGGGCTGACGATATCTAAAGACTATCTGACAGTAACTGTCAGATTTTTGTCAACAATTTTTTTTTGACAAGTAGTACGAATCAGCTGTTTGGGTCATTGGCGCGTAGGTGTTTTGAGCTAAATTTTTGAAGGCATTTTTCTCGAATTTCTAGCTTCGAGCGCCATTTAACGCAATTTTTCCCCAATTCGGCTCGACCTATAGATTTACGGGTTAAAAAATAATAAGTCATTTCCATAACACCCTGTATATTAAATGAATAATTTACAATGTTACCGTCAATATTGGTGTTTTGTTATATTTCAAAAATATTGATTCTTATGTCCCGCCCGATGATACAACACCCGACAGAAAGTGTATACCAAATTCTCAAAAATATCTAGGGTAGGTAGTATCAAATTTTTTTTCTTATTTTAATACCCTGTAGTTCAAAAGCCAACATGCTTAGGACATACTACGTTCATATACGAACTTTTTTCTCTTAACATGGTTCCAAGAATCACACTTTAAAATACTATCATACCATTATGTAACATCATGTATATGCAGAGTGTTTCCTCGAAAAATGGCCACACGGAGGGCCCGCGCTCATCCAAAAAGTTACAGTGTTCATCAGGTATTGTGGCAGTGAGGCCTCTGTAATTACTAACCTGACTGAGTCCATAAGGAAATATGTGAGAACTAACCTTCAAACAAATATTGCCTTAAACTCAATCCCCAAAATCACAAGTAATGCTGTTTGGCAGAGCTGCTGCTCGTCTTAGATGCTTAGAGCATGTCAACATCTGTCTTAATAACGAGAAGCTCGCTCTTATAGATGAAGCAAAAAATTTAGGTGTTCTCGTTGATTACAAACTTAAATTTACGAAAACCACGTCACGACCATAACTAAAAGTGCTTTCTGTAATTTAAAACTCATATATTCAAGTCGCCATTTACTTTGTAAGAAATGTCGTACAGCTTCGCGCAGATTCACGCAGACTGCAACTGGTTCAAAACTCCTGTATTAGGCTCATTTGTGGTCTGAGAAGAGGAGCGCGAATTAAAGTACAGAGACTTGGAACTTCTTTTTAAAAACGTTTTATTATTGTGAAAATGGTTACAATCAAGTCTGAATGGTTCTTAGACTGAAAGCAGAATAATAATATCTTAACAAAACAATGCTTTTTGGGTATTTATATAAACTGCTTAATCTAAATATGTTTGTAAATACCATTAGGGATAATTATGATAATTATTGGACTTCAGTTACTTTCTATGATTTCAATATTTTATTGACAAGAGCACAAACATAATTATCATAATCTAGAGCCAAAATTGTTTATTATAAAGGAAGTACTTATTTACTATGACCTATGAATAATACAATATTAGGGATTTTCCAGGTCCGTAATTCGCGCGTCTCTGACTCACTTAGAGATCTGGGGTGTCTCAATATGGAAAGAGGCGACAATTAGGTACATTGCGTTACCTTTTACCATAAAATAATAATAACTCAGAAGCCGGCTTATTTCTATAAAAAACTAAAATTTAGAACTTCTATTCACAACCTTAATGTCAGATTTAAAAACTTCTTGACTCCGCCACAGCACAGGACAACCCAATATCGTGGATCCTTTTCATACAACGTCACCAAGCAGTATTACATACTAAGCGAGACTTTAAAAAGTACAAACCTTCCAACGTTTAAATACAATATTAGGCAAGTGTTCATGAACAATAATGATTAAGTGTTTAGGATTACTGTCTCTTGTAATTAAGTATATAGTAATTTTTTAAGCAAAACCAAGTTGAAACTGAGGCAAAAGTGATCTTATTTAATATATTTTAAGTTTGAAATGTGGATTTTCGTCATTGGCTGAGCAAATTAAATTAAAAAACCAGGCAAGGGCCTAGCGACACATAAAGCGTCAGATCACCGAAGTTAAGCGGTGTCGAGCGCGGTTAGTACTTGGATGGGTGACCGCTTGGGAAACACCGCGTGCTCTTGTCTTAGGGAAGAGTGTAAAATGAATCAAATGGAAAATGGACATCAAAACCATCCTATTCACGCCGGACAGGCCGGATGAGATCGGATATCTTGTAGGATGAAGGTGCCGTAAGGGTAAGAAGTATGGGTGTATTATTGTTATTGTAATTGTTATTATATTATGGTTATTATTATTATATTACTTTAGCATTATTGCATTATGTTACCATCATATATTGTTTTAAAGTTTAAATTATGAATTGAAATATCAGTCAATTATACTTTCTGATGTCGTTCTGACAGATTGAATTAAGTTTTTAGGGATACATTATACAGAGAGTGCACGTTTTGTTGGGTTGATTGTAAAAGCGCTGCTCACTGCTATGGCAGATGAGTGCGAAATCTGCCTTTGTCAAATGGAATAGTACATTATTACTATTGTTATTCCTTAGTTATTTTCCTTTGTTTTTTTTTCCATCTTGTATATTATTTTCTTACTGACAATAAAAGCATTTATTATTATTATTATTATTAAATAGGATCACATACTGTAACTGGTTAAAACTTGCAATTTTGCAATTCACGAAAATAATTTATTTTTAAGAAAGATAGCATTTTCTGACGAAGCAACATTGTTATTTTGATTAATCTGGATTATTTTGAGTTTAAATTTTGTACTGAATGAATAAATTTTGCTTCTCTTAATTTAAAGTCACCCGGCACAATTTGCACCTTAAAATTCTCACTGGATGAGAATTATGCCGAATAATAATAATAACCGTATTTCAAAATTGTTGCATGACATTTATCAAGGCGAAATAACGTCACAAAAAACAGAGAAATCGTAGACACAAAAGTAATTCCTATCTACTATGTATTTATATGTTGACATAATCTTTCCAAGTTCAATTAATATTTTTTTGAGTTCTCGCTTAAACAGACGTTGCCCTTAATTTTTCCTAAGCTTAGTTCATATAGATGTAAGTCACGAATTGCAAATACGAATTTCGTCTACGCCTCCTCCTCTGCGCCGTGCTATTTCATATAGATACGAATTTCATTGATGTTTTAAGGATATCTTAGTGTTTTTAGTTTTCAACATTTTAAACGGTTGGCAAAACATTGACCAAACGAAACTACATAACCTCAAGAGTTCTGTGACCTCAAGCCTGAACTTTAGTTCAGGTTAGTTAAATCTTGCGAATTCGAATCGAATTGAGTCTATGAACAAGCGCCACTCACAAGGAGAATGCTCGATATTGCATTAAACCATCAATATCAGTACACGCACATAATTTTCCACTTTGAAAAATGCAGAAAACGTAGCGTTTCTTTTCCTAAAAGTCGCAATTTTTGTTTCTTGGGTTAGTAAGTTCCACTCCTTATAAGACGGGAACCAAGAAGTTCCGACTCAAATGACGTCTAAAATCATTTAACTCACTTTAAACAATTAAATATGGCTCGCCGGAACTGGGACCTGCAGTATTCGAAATTATGCGAAAAAAATACAAAAATTATAAAAAAATTTACAGTCCTTTACAAAGATGCAACCGGGGAGGACATTAAAAATGCCGAAGCAGAGTGCAACGCTTGTGACTATTGTGAGATTTGAGATTTGCGAAAACTCATAGATTTAAATGTAATATTTAGGTAGTTGATATAAGGTTTATTGATTCATAACATAAAAAATAGTAAAATAAAGGTTATAAACTCTAACGCGCCTCTAACTTGTAGCGTTCGTATTCGTCCACCTTCCCAGGTAGCTCGGACGCATGCGCACCACAGTTTAAAATTCGCTGGCGATCTGCCAGTTCAATATATACTTCTTTAACTTCGTCTTCACCCAGCATTCCCCACGGCTGTACATCTTCACACCACGTCCAGAGATCCTCTTCTTCAGGCTTAGTTGTTATTGCCTGCTGTGAGTCACCCACGGGGTTTGGGTCGCTTGCCACTTCTTTGCCACTCGGCCGGCAGTCGGGCGGAGGTTTAGAGAACCCTAACAGGTCCTGGACACCAGGTGCAGACATGGCATCTCGGTCTGGGCCCTTCGCCACCTCCGTATCGTTGACGGAAAAGTCGCAGCGAACTTCCTGGAGGTCTGGTTGACTATTGGGCGAGTATGCGGCCATGGCATCATTGATCCAGGCCTCCAGGAAGCCGCTCGGCGAAGAAGGTAGCAGCACGTCTTGCATTCTGTTAAAGACTGCTGCGTAATTTAAGGCCATGCGTCTAAATCACAACAGCCTTGTTAAAACGTAAAATAAAATGTTCCAAAACTTTTATTCAACTCTGTATATTATATTGGTCTTATTCTGACCCTTTATAATAGTTAACTAATAACACTTTTTATGCCTAAGTATTTTATTCTAACTTAAAACACAAAAGAAACGACTTTGTAACTTTTAACACTTTTTTTATTTGTCCGACAATATTTATAACAACTCCCATAAAAGTCCCAGTTTATGCTTTAGGGTACTTTTTGCTAAATGCGTAATTTGAATTTAATTACTTTAAAAACAACTCATCAACTCGAGTTGTGACGTCATATGATGACTGCAGCTAATTTGATCTTATCTCTTTGAACCCCCGTGAATGACTGAATGTAAACTAAAATTGTCGGCTATTTATAGGCAATTTGAGTGCCAAAACAAACTCTCGACTTGGTCTGATTCCGTCGTCCTTCGTCCCTTCTCCCTTCCCCGTCATCATCCGGCCACCGGCCACTACGGTAGTGCACCGGCTTGGCGGCGGCGCCGGCGGTTCGCGTAGTTCCGCTTGTGGATCATTTTAATTCGGTATCGTTAGACTGTGTGACGTAAGGGACAAATGCAACACAAGAATTTCGTTGAATTCCGTACCCATACTAACGTGCCCGTGCGATAATATAAACATTTTCAATGTTAAAATCAGTGGCGCACAATTTCTTTTTGCCAAAAATCTTAGTTAAGGTGCCTTGTGCCTTCCGAGACGCCACTGGATTTAAAAATTTTAACCTTATCAGGGCTAAATAAAATAAAAAGGTATATAACCCAACCTTTTCGCTTCGTTTTGTGTGTGTATAATAATAGGTCCGGAGTTATTTCAGCCGATTAGAAAGATAGTGTTGCGCATGCTCGCAACAAAATTCGTGCAATTATTTATTGCAGCAATAAACCTTAAAAGCCGTATTACAGTCACGCAACTAATTGCAGCAATAAATGGCAAGGTCAAAGTATTGCATGAAAGAAAGTTGCACAATGTAAAACAGCGTGCAAGTCCATGCAACTTTTTTTTAATTGCAACAAACCTTCTAACCTCAAACTTGTTATTGTTATTGTTTTATTTTGTGATTTTCTGGTGTTTGTGAAATATTTTTTGTTTGAAATGAAATAAATAAACAAAATAAATAAATTAAAGCGGAGAAAAGTACTCGCTGCATCATTATACACCATTAATACTGTTGGTAACACAAAAGTAACTACTTTTTCCCCAGACTTGCACAAGCAATGCAATAAATATCGCGCCAGACCGATAAAATTTCCGTGCAACTTAGTTGCACCAAGGGATCAGCTGAGCTTCGACTGCGCATGTCTTTGGGCAATTCTTATTGCGTCTTGCATGGACTTGCATCGAGTTGCGCGACTGTAATACGGCTTTTAGGCCGCATTACAGTTGGCAAGTTTTTCTTTCTGAAGAAATTTTTTATTGCAGCACTTTTTTATTGCAGCAATTTTTTATTGCAGCAATTTTTTATTGCAGCAATTTTTTATTGCAGCAATTTTTAATAGCGGCAATGAAAATTGCCAATCGCTTTACAGCGTGCAATTATTGACCATTTTTCTTTTTGATTTTGTACACGCTGCCAACTAAATGAAATAAAATGGCAGATAACCTAACTTTTACGCGTTGTTTTGAGTATGCACGGTTCGTTATTTCTAGGAATCGAAATAAATAAACCTCATGTAAATGGTGAGAATAACAACAAAAACAAACCACAATATAAAAATGATAGAAATCTAAGTTTAAATGGTAGAACCAAAAATATTTATATTTTTTTAGGTTAGTGGCACTGAAATTACCAAATAATTCCCCAAACTTGCACTTGCAACTGCAATAAAAATAGGTCCGAAGCTATTTCTCGCAATCGCAATAAAAAACAGCTGATTACTAAACTCGCTTTGCGCAGGCTTGCAACAAAAATCCTGCAATTTTTTATTTCAGCAATAAAAAATCTCTTACTGTAATACGACCTTTAAAGTGGAGTTGAACATTTATTATGTCAAACCTCGTCTTAAGAGAAATTTACTCTATATTTCATATAAATTTGTCTGAGCCTAAGGTACGTCTGGTATAATCGAGTTTGGCTTCCAAATTTGGTACCTTTATACGCTGCCTTTAAATTAGCACATTTACATAAAAGCCATAAATATAAATACTACGTTATTTTCCATCAAGGTACTCATAAATTAAATTTATAGTAGTAAAAAAATAAGAGTGGCACGAGGTAGATATCTTAAAGTCTCTGTCGATATAAACTTGTTATAAATCTTTAGGTTTTGTTTGTAAAAATTAATATATTTTTTTATCTTATTTATTAAACACATCTTAGTTTGAAGATTATCTACATCGTTCATAATATTTTATTCCAGGGATTAATACGTAACCTATCGGCGGAATATTTATTTTTGTTATTTTGTTTATTTAGTCTCCTTTTTTAGAATACAATTACGATACTTATCTAATCCTTGATTATTTCATTGGATATTCATAAAAATTACCTGATTCAAGTAGTTTTCTATTTCATCCAATTGAAATTATCGTTAGGAAAAATCCAAAGGTTCTAGAAGAACAGCAGATTTTGTGCAACTAACGCACTTTTGAAAATACCTGATAAGAGTAAGAGGAGCAGTATATTTAGATACTTGAAATAAGTAAACAAGGTTATTGTTTTATTATATTTATTTTAGGCAAATATCATGACCTTTTCGTAAATAAACAATTATCTTGAGCAAGTAATGACCCTTAGTAAAATGAAAATATTTTGCCAAAGTTCAATTTCAAAATGCACACCGTTTGTTTTCTGCGATTTATTAAAATGCATAGGGGTATTGCAAGCTTCTATATTATTTGTTTTATTTGCCAACAAAAATTAATTAATTACTGATTGATATCAGGCAGCAGGAATACATCAAACAAATGCATGTTCGGGGAATGGAAGCCTAATGTCAAAGATATGAATCTGCTGGCTTTATTTGGTTCTCTGGTACTGGATAAAGTCGGATTCCCCAAGGGTGTTGACCCCCCTTCTTCTTGAAACAATATATGAGCATTTATTCTTATATTTGTACCATTTCTTATCTTATTTCGTACAACTGGTGAGTGTTACCTTACTACTTAATTAAAATCAACTAGAATTGCAACTGCAGGTTCTCGCGACAAAGTAGCAGCAATATAATAATTGACACCTAATGAATGCTGTTGCAATCATTAACGTTTCAAGGAACAATCGCCACATCCGGATAATAGCGGTGTATTTAACCTACTGTGTGGTTTAATAATAGCCTTCATTATTAGAGACGACGCGTGCCAATTAAATACAATATTAATATTATTACATAATATAAATTACAATATTAATTAACTGCTTTGAACAAGAGGGATACATTTTCAATGAGAAGTTACTACTAAGAAGTATTATTATTTAAAGGTTAGAGTTGATCCAGATTTTTAGGTCTTAGTGGTAACTCTTCGCCCAAACCCCATCTCTCTTCTTCAAAGCAGTAAAAAGTGATTAAATCAAAGGCGCCTATAGCTTCGTTAGGGTGCAGTTATTGCGAAACCATGTTTATATGAATTTTTTGTCTTTTCTTATTTACACAATTCCACGAGAAATAGTTCTTGGTTTAAAAAAGTATATTTACTGGGAGTACATTTAAGTATACAGGATGTCTCAAAAGTACAATTTATAATATTAAATTTACTTTTTTAAATAGGACACCCGATATGTTATATCAAATGTTGCTTGTTCAATCAATTCTCTATCAAAAATCTATACTATGTTCTATGCCTAATGTTCTCCGTTATCGAGATAATGACAAATACAATTTTCTGATGTGTTTATTAAATAAAACACATCGTCTTATAAGAGCTGCTCAAAATGACGACCATGTTGAGTTCCGTAGTGCAGGCAGTTCTTATAACTTCTGCCGTCTTCAAGTACATGAAATTTTATCTTTTAAATTCTCTAAATTGTTTGGTTTTACAGTATAAAATACCTGCTTTAAATGTCCACACAAATTAAAATCTAAAGGTGTTAAATCCGGCGATCGTGGTGGCCACCTGACAGGTCCTTGATTTCCAATCCAATTTCTCATAGAATGCATAGAACATAGTAAAGATTTTTGATAGAGGATTAATAGAAGAAGCAATATCTGACATAAAATATAGCTTATCCTAGGCACCCTCTATACTTAAACCTACTGCCAGTAAAAGTAGTTTTTAAAACCAAGAACTGTTTCTTCTGAAACTTTTTTATATTATGAACAAGTTGGGACAAAATATCGCATATTTTCCATAAAAAATTGACATTTTTAGTTTAAATTTAAAAATTTGCTGCTGCCAACTAGTGTATCTGCCTTGAAAATGGATTTAAAATTTTCAATAAAAATTAAACTGTTAATTCAAGTTAATTAAGTCGATATTTTTCTTACAAAACTTTTTAATATTTATGTAGATACTTAATATAATACTTATTTATTCTCTGGTTGGTTAGTCTCATATATTTATTTGTCTTCATGATGCCGCCTCCACATGTTCCAATGGTACATTCTTCGTTCGTCTAGTGATCGCTACTTTTAATTTTCTTTATAGAACCTTGTAGGTACTTATACAATATTTTTTTTTTCATTATTATTTTTTTTTTATTATATACATTTTTCTCTAAATGCCTAAATGTCTTCTGTTTATGTCTTTTTTTTTGTATTCAATCTACACATTCTTCTAGGATTAGTTTAGTTTCTTAGCTTTAGCCTACAAGGCCTCAACAGCACCTGACATTCTGTCAGGAAAGCTGACGTCCTGACCTTTTAGTCCAATCCCAGCATATCATACCATGTAATACTTTGTGAGTATATTATTATTTTGTAAAATGGACTAATAAACGTCTTATTATTATTATTATTATTATTATTTAATATAATGTGCACAACAATCTTTAGAAAATCAGAAATATTTCGATACATTTTAATGACATTCGATTTCGAGTCACTACGAAGCCAATTTGTCTAACATAAATGTTCATTAACATGAGTCGGGAGACAACCCACGTACTTCTGTAATTTTGAAAATTAGCTTCAACATTTTTTCGCTTATCAAAATATGTTCGAAAATGGAAATATGTACATGTAGCTATATTTTTTGTGGTACACGAGATGAGACGTGTCACCAACAGCCACTACTTAAGATATAAGAAAGAAACGGTACTCCAGCGTAGGGATCTCTCCCCTACAGTTTTTAATTGATAATTTTATATGGATTTTTAAGGATAATAATAATTTACTCTGATTCATAGCAACAAGTTTTACATTAAACATTATTATACCTACCAAATTATTTGTTATTCGATATTTTTGTGCGTTAGTATATTTTAGCTTATTTGAGTTTTTATCTTGTAGGTACCGTAATAATGCTGTTTTTTTGCTTGCCCTCGACCACAGAAATCACAGTTTTCAGGTTAATCAAATATTTATCTTTTGTACAACCAAAATTACCCAGTGGTCCAGGCCGGTAATGATCTAATATGGATTCTACGAAACAGAATCAACTTGAAACTTGTTTCGGGGAAAATGCGTACTGGTTTTGCCCAAATACCAATTTGCGTATACCAAAAGCTTTTTGGTGCGTATTGGGTGCCTTCTGTATTTATTTGCCGCTTCTTTACAAAATGTTTTCGGGCACGATTTTGAGTGCATTAGCTCTCGACTTCAATAAAGGTAAAAGGTAAGAATTAAATATCCAAATATAGCCGTAGCCCCCGTGGAACGTTCACCTAATATGTAATTTGTTTCTATTATGATTATGACGATGAAATAAAATTTAAACACATTTTTACAATTTACAACACGGATTACGTCGAAATTATAATCAATAAATGTAATATAATATTACAGAATATAATGTGGATTTATTGCATAGTAAAAGAAACACATTAATATTTATTGCGATTTTTAGGTCCCCTTAAAAAGTTATTATTATTTTAGATTCTGCTAAGATGCCGGATAATACTGAAAGTAACTTCGAAATTTTAACTGAATTATCATGTAGATACATTATTTTATTTTTAAAATCTAATAGTTTCTTAACAACGTTCCTTGTTATACGATACCTATTTGTTACAAATACTAATATTTTTGAACTCTGATGGATGCCAAGGAGAAGTTGAATTAAACTGATCTAAAAAATAAGATATTTATAATAATAATCATAAACAATAAGGACATACTTTTTGGCGATCATTTAATACTCAATGGTTTCGATAGACATAAGAGGTTAAGTAGGAGTTATTTTAAACAAGGTTAATTTTTTGGCCATGTTTGTTGCTCGCAAAGGGGAAAAATAATGAATGGGTTTCTCAGGGACTCGCAGATTTTAAAGAATTGTCTGCCAGTATTAAAAAGCACGAGTTATTTAAGTCTAAAACGATTAGAAATGAACTCTTCGACTATACGGGATGCTTTGGAAATACATTAAAATTATATAACGAAGAAGTTACAAACAATTGAAAACTATTTGGTTATTTAATAGATGTAACGTGTCCTTTAGCAATACAGAAATTATCTATCAAGGGTTATAACGAAGAAAGCGATTCTATTAATGCTGGCAATTTTCGCGAAACTTTTAACTTAGTTAAGAACCGGGATAGAGAAATACAAGAGCATTTAAAAAAAATTGAAAGCTGATAGATATGGTGCGTACATAAATGAAGCGCAAATTTTAGCATCTCTTCAAATCAGTAATAATATGCAGTGTTTCATTTGAGTAATGTACTTTTAGCCATTTCTTTAAGTAACCAAAATACTTGAAATTTTAGACAACCCTGTATATTGCAAGTAAGATTTGGCCATGGCGTAAAAAGCCTCAATCCCAACCAAATTTCAGTGCCTTAGTCGGAGTTCAAGAACATCAGCATTTTTGTTGAAATTATTTTTTTCGAAAAAAAAATGGAAATTAATTAATATCTCGAAAACGGTCCCATCTCTTATAGCCTGCAGCCAAAGTTTTATAATAAAATCTTATTTAGTTCTCGAGATACATCTAATAGGCTACTAAACTTGGTGCACCCTGTATAATCACAAGAAATTGTTAATTTACACTAATTAGACAAAACACAAACTAGCCCCAATCGTTCGGTCAGCAACAGTTTAAAAATAATTAAAACTTTGTTGTAAATTGAACTCGCAATTGATCGAATCACGCGGTTAAATGTAGTCCAGAATAAAATGTTTTGAAACAATATCATTTATAATAAGATGGGCATAGTATGATGTTATTATGTTGTATGACAAATAATGTAATTACTGTTTTCAGGATGCAGATATTTTTAAAAATTTGCTAATTTATTACAATGTGTAAATGCTGAGTAATTTCAGTACTCGGGAAAATACACTCATTACATAGAGTAAGAGTACATTTCCTTCACAGGTCCTAGCGTATATGAGAAACTAATAATTTTGAACCGCTTTTCTTGAGATTTTGAAAAAAATATTACATGGTCAGGTTTCAATATTATTATTTTTAATGTAGAACGATCTGCGACTGAGCGAATCATTTAAATTGATAAACCAAGGAGTGGAATAACTGTTTTTAGTAAAAATACTTGTTTCTAAAAAGGTGCCATGCTTTATATTTGTTTAATAATAATTTTCCTTGATTTACTAAACAACTCGTCTCAAGAGCACTCCTAAAACATCAGGAAATATGTACTTGTCTATAATTTTTTTCTGTAAGGTCTGGTTTTTGCCTTGACAACAAAAACTAAACGTTTTTAAATATGCAATATGGTTTGCCAGTGCCACTCACAGTGTACAAAACTTTAATAAAATAATAACAAGCAGTTCCTAGAAGAATTTGTTTAAATGACCTAATAACCCATTTGTTTATAAATATGTACCACCATGGCATTGCAATTTTTGTAAAAGTACGATATATCAGATCCTATCGGTGTTTAAAATTGCTCGTCACTGTCGTTATATTATACATAATATAGGTGACAGGTGTACAATACATATTTATATGGGAATTTTTTAACATCTAAAAATTCTTCCAAAAAAATCAACATTGTATTCTGCACTTTTTTGTAATTCACAAGACTTTTCTTGAAAGTTTGGTCGTATAGTAAAGTTTGCATTATATCGTTGACCTTTACTGTCGTGTAGGTCCCAACATCTTCAAACCGCCATAAATTCGTACAGGGTCGGCTATCGTTACATATTGATTTATTTTTATTATGAATTAAAGAGACATTTGAAAACCAAATGAAAGTAAATATCAATTATTATAATAATAATATTTTGAGACAGAATAAGTACAATAAAAATTAATGAAATACTGAAATACAGATTTATTCGTTAAAATAAAAATTAAGTTTTTACAGTCGCCAACAAAGCACACTAGGTATATGAAAAGGATTCTTACAAATTATTATTATTAAAATTTACAATGTTACGATTTAGACTACACACTAATACAAGATTAAAATTAAGTGTAAGATTGAAAAACAGCACAATGTGTGTACACAGAGAAGTTTTACAATAATCAATTTTTTCAAATTACTTCTACTTTACTCTAAATTTAGTTCTGTGTCACTATCACTATCTTCATCTACACTTATTATTAAGAGTTGAACATTAGTACTCATACACATATAAGAATTCTCCACCTTAATTACATGTTGTATAAAGTGTCTGACTGACTATGTTTGTGATTAATTCTGCTACAGATGTATTTCATTTTTCATTCTAATATTTGATTTTACTTGGTGTTATATTAGTTTGATTGGATTAAATACACAATAGTATTGGGGGGAAGACGCAAGACTGTATGTCCATTTTCTAATGCAAGTTTGGCATACTTACAATTACATAACGCTATATTTGGATATATTTTTAAAATAAATAAATAACACTCAGGTTATAATTTTCACTATATATATTATTATCACTTTTAATTTGCCATAACAATTGTTTCGACACACAGTGTCTTCTTCTAGATGGACTTTACTGACTAAGATTAGTAATTTACAAGTGTGTTTTCCAAATAAATTAAGGTGTTCAATAAACTAATAAATAATAATCCAATTAAGTAAATTATAAACCATTAAGAGGTTGGGTTAATTGTAGGTGATACCTAAACTTAACAACTAACAAATACAGGGTGTAATCTATAAGTTTAATAGTGGGGAACCGTTTAGGTCTGTATTATATAATATATGTATATAATACTGTATTACCCTGTATTTACTAATCTTAGTCAGTAAAGTCCATCTAGAAGAAGACACTGTGTGTCGACGAAACAATTGTTATGGCAAATTAAAAGTGATAATAATATATATAGTGGAAATTATAACCTGAGTGTTATTTATTTATTTTATAATAATGAATTTCCATCAAGTATCGGCTACTTCAATAGAGTATATATTTTTAAGAAGTCGATGTTCAAACCAATCTTCAAAAAGTGGTGCGTCAGTGTCATGGTGGTAATCTAGAGAAGAATCTGCTATATTTTTAGCTGAAAGCGACATACAGTTCGGAACCAGCCATTTTGCGAAGCTGCGTATATTATTGTTATTCCCTTGCCGTTATTTGACATTTTTTTGAAAAATCATTCCATCCTTTTCTTGTCATGTGCATCGAACCATGTTTCGGATAGGTACAGATTGTACTTCATATATTTGATACATTTTCCTTCTAAATAGATCCAAATCATTCTCGTGAATACTTCTAAAAGTGCCACAGTCACTTTGCTTCTTTCTGGGAATGATAGCTTGCAGTACTATATCCTGTACCGAAGTGCTTGTTAAAACTTGAATCAAAATCTCTTATCAGCAAGAATTGGTACACAGTTTTGATTATTTCTTTAGCATCGGAAAATAAATGCTTTCTTCTGAAAGTGACACTACAATATTGATACACACACAAGCCCATGGACGCCATTCTAACACTAATACATCAAAAAATATCACGCGCCGGTAAATCAAACACTAATATAAGAAAATTCACTCAATTTGCTATTTATATATTATTAGGTACTTATGCCTACTTAAAATGGTACCTATAGCAATAATTAGGGATGCAGGTAATTTGTACTCTGGTTCTGTCCGAAAATAAATTTGGGGCATTTTATGGCCAGAGGAAAACTTGCGGTTTTATGGCTGTCAAAGGATCAATAGTATAATGTAAACTTTACTGTACCAGATGTTTTGGCTTCGAGTTAGTGATACAACATGTCAGCCACATTCGACTGGTTCGATGTAGCAGATACCAAATTTTGTAGATCCTTTAATTTTTTTAAATTAAGCTTGTTCATTTAATTTATCCGTTTAGATCATTGAGTGAGTACCTATTATCCAATTTCTATTTCCAATATTAAATTTTCCCTGCCCGCAGAAAGTTCTTCAGTTTCCATTTGGGTCCCTGTGTTCTGGGCTAATAATAACCTCGCTACTAAACAAGAATATAAGTCAACCAACGAGAGACTATTAGAGTCAGTTATAAACCTACGTCATTAATCATCTAAAGCATTAAGTATGCAGAAGAAAAGGATAAAAAGGCTGCAACTCGAGAGTGGTAGGGTGGGTTTCTTCGTGGCGTACGTGAGGTTCCGCTCGTACTCGCCTGGCGTTGAATAAGATTGCGAATTCAAATATAATGCCAATATACAGTATCAATAACCTTCTTATCATTCAATTTATTTTTTTAACATGCGGTTACAGTCCATGTACGTAATGTCGTGATACCCTGGCGCCGGCTCGTCTAGGATTACAGTTGCGAATCGTTCGTGTGTCAGGTCAGGATTTTATGGTACCGCTTCCACCGCTTTTGACAGTATTTGATTTTGGGGGTTACAGGGGCATCCAGATTCCGTACCGGAGAGGAAACTCATCGCGTAATCAGTTGATTACTTGGTGATCATAAGCTTCAAGTAGTGGAAACAAATTCAATTAATTTTTTAAACCCAAATACAGCTTAAATGATGCAGTTAAAATTAAAACTAATATGTATTTATATATACAGTCAAGTGTGTGTATAAAGTCTGGAAACGGCTTAATAACATCACAATTTATTGGCCGATTTAAACCAAATTTGGTACAGTGTACAGTTGAGGAGTGATTTTTCAAAAGGCCATATTTCCATTTTTACTCCGATGTCATTTTTCGAAGGAATATTGAAGGTGTGGTTGAAAGACATCCTCTAACGAAAAAAATATATTCCAAAAAGGCCTATTTCCTATGAAAAAAGCCATACCAAAATAGGTATTTCTTACAAAAAGGCATAAATCCATGACTTTATAGTCATTTGATTTAGCAATACTCAATTTAAAACAGAACGCCGTATTTCCTTTATTAAATCTATATTATGATATAATGATGTTCTTGTACAAAAGGTCATATTTCCTAAATATATGCCAAACGCAACAATTTTATTAATAGAAACCGCGAGTTTTATCGAACACTTTGTGGAACGTAGTTCCTTGGCTACACCGAACGATCTGGCATAGAGCGCATTACAACTACATTTCCCCGTTAGAGGCCACAGCTTTTTACCGGCTGATAGAGTATTTGGAAGAATAGAAAAAAATTTAAGAAGGTGCGCTGTCATCACTAAAAAATAACAATATATTGAAAAAATTAGCCAACATGGTGATGTACAGTTATTTGGTGAAAATTGGTATCTAAAAGACATAAAAAGCTTGCCACAGCATTTAAAAAAATTGGAACGTATTCAACAAATGAAACGAATTTACATAAAAAAGAAAATAGTGAAGAAGTCCGCACAAGTTTTAAATTGTACGGTAACGTCATATGAAACTTTTAAATTTACCAGTGGAAAAGAAGTGGTTCGTTCACTATTGAAACAAGGTAAAAGAATTGCTGTAGATATACCAGCAATAGAGAGTATTTCAATACCACTGACAGCTAAGAAAAAGAAGGATGTCGAGAACTTGCTAGCCAAAGAATTCGGAGAAACTTGGAAAAGCTTGGAAGAACTTGCTTGGTATAAAACTATTTGCAATGATGAATATGTTGCACAAGATGTTCAATGTCAAGAATGTGATGAAGACTTGACATGTCTATGCAATGAGCCAGAAGTAGAAGTCCTTAAAATATAAGCATTGACCCATGTTAACAATATAATAGATATTTTTCAATATTTTCAATTTTATTTATTTATTTGCTCCTTTCAAATTGGTATTCAATACAAAAATATTATTTCCTAATTTGTGCATAGCAAAAAGGCACATTTCCAAAATGATTTTATACAAAAAGTCTTATTTTCTGTAGTATCCAACAAAAGGTCTTATTTCCAAATATTTATTATTAATATCAATGCTATAAATGTTTAAAGTTGAACTACATAAGTTTTGAAAGGGTGATGATAATGTTTTATTAAAACATTATGGACGGATTTGAAGCAGACGTCACTTACTTGAGAAATTTGTCTTAATGAAGAAACAGGGGTTTCAACAACATGTTGTAAAACTTCTAAACTTTTCTTTTCATCTACTACTGCTGGTCGTCCTGATCGTCGCCTATCTCTACAATTTTTTCTTCGAACCGTCGGACAGTTTTTAGAAGAGTTGCTTTTAAAATTGGATTTCGGTTTGGAAATGCGTCATTAAATAGATTTTTAACCTCTTCGTAAGACCTGACCCTATCGCCATATCCTCTTATCATATGAATTGTAATTCTTTCACTTTCAGTTAAAGACATTTTTGCATGTAAAGATGCCAGCTTTTATGACTTTACATCAAACTGAACTGGTGTTTTATTTATTAATAAATAAAACACAATTTGTTGATATTTTCAAAACACGTCGTTATTTCGAAAACTACTGATATTAGGAACAAGGTATGTTATGCCAAAAGTGTAACAAATTTAATGTAAAAACTATGAATAAAAAAATATACAGGGTGTTACATTTAAAAATATAAAATTCGTTCGAATTCCAGACAAACTAAAAAGCTGGCAACAACGCCAATATCGTCATTCGGTGCGTCAGATCCTCTTACACCACTGTGCCAAATTTGGTTTAAATCGGCCAATAAATTGTGATGTTATTAAGCCGTTTCCAGACTTTCTACACACACTGTATTTGTCATTCTTGGATTAGTATTAGTTTATTTTGACAAAAAAAACTCTGCCTAAATTGAAAATCAACTATAACCTTTCGTCTCACCCCCGCCGGTGCTAAATGAATTGATTCTATAAAATAATGCATAACTACGAGCAGAACAACCAGCATACGATGTTAATCTTGGCATTTAAAATATGCCGAAATTTTATAGCCAAAGATTAAAAATAATTTAATATTTCACTTTTATACACTACACACACAATTTTTTTTATGCGGTGGATGTGCATTACCCTGCAAGCTTGCTTCTTCAGCTGAAGCAGGCAACCAGAATCAGGGTGTCATATAGGCCCTATATGAACCAACAAAATTTAATTTTAAAATGCGTAAAAGGCATTCAACAAAAAAGGTATTTTTAATAGTTATTAAAGATCAAGTAGATTGAATCAGATATAATCATTAGTTTATGTAACATTTTGTCGTATGTCTTCCCCCTCACCGAGCTACAGCCAGCCTCCCAAAGGGGGATCCTAAAGATGACTTTTCTCCTAATATTTTTAAAATTATGAAGTTAAACTTGAAATTTAAATATTCCTATGAACATTACACGCCCAATATCATATTTTAGGTCTGAAGTAAGTTGTTTTCGAAAAAAAATCCATTTAAGTTTAAAATAAATTAAATTCATTTAATAATTCTAAATAATACATTTTTCAATACAACAGTAAAAATGTTTAAATTACCTTTTGAAAGAGAATCAACGTCAATGTAAATTAACGTAGGTAAACAGTAAAGTTTTGATTAATGTTAACGATTTGAGTAAAATTGATTAGGTATGTTTAACTCTTGTACAGGGTGTCCAGTTTTCGTGTGTTTTCATATACCACCTCCCTTATTACTTATTATAAAAGATAGAAAGATCTGGTTTGCGGCTTACTATTCTATTATTTTATAAAACTTTCATTGCAGCAAACGAAATTTTCATTGCCCTCTCAGTTTCTGATATACAGCTAGGGCGATTTTGTCATTTTTGCCGCTCCCCTCTCGATTATTTGATAACTTATCAATAAGGTAAAAATGGGTTATTGTAGGGTTTTTTATGTAGAATTTAGTAGCGTAGTAAGCGTAGTTAGTTTTTTTCTAAATAGTTTTGTATATTATTTCTTTGTCTCCGCCTTTTATATACAGTGAGCTCAAAAAGGTTGGAATAAATTCGTTTAAAATTCAGGTGATTATTTTCTGGAAAAACGCTTGGACATGTCGATTATTATTTTTAATTGCGAATTTTTTAACATAAGGAATGTGTATACAAGTTGTCTTAAGAAGAACATATACCGTCAACATTATTTTTTTTAAATAGAATTAAGGTACCGGAGGCAAATAAGGCCTACCTTATTTGAAAACAGAATATTTCTATAACAATAATATATAAAAATAAAAAATATTCTCAGATATAAACATTGGTTTATATTATGAAAGATGGGTACCAAAATCAACATTTTTTTTGAAAACGAATACATAAAATATACTTTTAAAAAAACAACTACTTTAGGCCTTATAAAACGCACGTAGTATATATAATAAGGCCTAGGAAATTCAGCAAGAAATTTTAAAACTAAACTTAATTAAAACAACTATTGGTCTTTTGTCTCCATAACTATTCTTATTTAGAACAATACGGGCAAATAAATTTCTCCCTATCGTTTCTAGTAAGGCCAACACACTCTTCGTGGTACCACTTTACACACATTAGGCATGGTCTCATATCGGTAACTCGTTCTTCGCCACAAGCATAACAGTACCAACTATCTTGGGTGTCTTTTGATTTATCTACAAAAGTTGATATTTTCTCCTTTATATCAATTTGATTGTTACCTTTTCTTGGTGTCTTGCTAGTGTCTTTAAATAGATCCTTTGTTACTCTTTGTCCTTTACAATTTAAAGCCTTTCTTCGCGGTGTCTTTTTAATGACTGCATAATTTGGAGTAGGCAGTAGTTCGTGGAAAGGTGTCTTTTGTTTAAGTTTTGCTAAAGGTATGTCATCTTCATCTGACGTGCAAATCGGTGAAGAATGTTTAGGAATTTTAATAACATTTTGAATGCCGACAATGTCAAGACTTTTCTCTTTTTTCTGCAAGGGAACGTCATCGTCAGAGTCTGACGATGAGCTGTAAATTCGACAATGACTCCGTTCAAATAATGGTCTTTGAATAATTTTTTTGAATGACTCTGAATCGGACGATTCCGAAGTAGTGTCGTTGATCATTGGACGTTTTACAATTCGGCTGGAAGACGCAACTGGAGGGGATGCTTCCGAAATACTTCGCATAGCTGTACCTTTTAATTGACTGGTGGACGCAACTGGAGATTGTTGATGAGGATTTTCATTAGTTTCTACACTTTGACAATCTAGCTGTGGTAGTGTAGTTACCAGAGATGGAGCATAAGCAATTTCTGGTATAGCATTAGCATTTAATGGGTAAAGACCTGTAGCTTTGAAACCGCTTGTGATGTTTTCATGTGTCATGCATTTGGACCACACTCTAGACAATACAACATTAAAACTCGTCTTTGTAATTTTTCTGTCAGTATGTTCATGTAAATACTGCAAAAGCTCTTGATCCCAATAATGCTCAAAGGATCTATAGACAGCTTTGTCTAGAGGCTGCAGCTCATGGGTCGTATTTGAGGGTAGACAATAGAGTACCATTTCATGTTTTTCAGCCTCTTCTACTATCCTGTAGTCTAGGTGACACGATGCACCGTCAAAAATTAAGAGACATTTTCCAGCAGTTTTATATTTACCCAAATGTTTAATGAAATCCAGAAATAATTCAGTCGTCATGCTTCCTTTTAGTGCCATTCTGACAATGGACCCAGTAGGTAAATTGTCATCAAATTCGGGTTTTTTCCTTTTTCCTTTAAAGATGATCATAGGAGGGATAGGATTGCCAAGAGCATTTACACATCCAACTACCGTAACATTCTCTGCATGCTCTGAGGCTTGCATGTGTACTCTTTTTACACCCTTCTGTGCTAAGACTGTTTGCTGGTGGTGCAGAGTCAAGCGGCATGCACCCTTTTTCATCCATGTTGTAGATACGTGCAGGATGATTAAAAAGCTCTAGTTCATTATAAATTTCCTTAACTGCTTCAAAATGTTGCGACACAATAAATCTATTTAACTTCTGCGCCCGTGCTGGGTTTAAAAATTGGGCTTTACGTTTTGATAGCATAGGATTTCTTCTTAAAAAGAGCCTGAGCCAATCTTTACCCGCGAGACTTTTTTCTTTGTTAAAACCATGAGGAATGTGGTGTTTCTCACAAAAAATATAGGCTTGTCTACGAATAGCTTTGGGTGTTAATGGTAGGCCGATATCGGCAAATTTAATTATTCTACTAACTAAATCTTTTTCCTGGTTTTTAGTAAGTATCGATTTCCTGCCCAATTCTTTAGTAATTGTTCCGCTGCTTAGGTGATTTCTTAGTGTTCTTCTTGGTATGTGATATCGCTTCGATGCTTTATAGGTGGATAACTGACCTCTTTGCACTGCGGCTACAGCAGCTGCTAGGCTGTCTAAAGACCATTGAGCTCGTTTCTTTTGCGGTGTAGGTACCATATTTTGTCAAGCTCTAAACACAAAATAAGCACGCTAATTATAAAAGTATACACATCAAAAATCCATAGGGCAGGCAATACGACCTGGTAGTCGGGTAATAAGGCCTACCCTTCATTTTCTTAGGCCTTATTATCCGCACCGTATAATCATTACGTTTTTGGTTGTCAATCAAGAAGTACTTCGCAAGGGAGTTAAAAAATATCATGTTTACATAGGTTAAAAAGATTACTACTAACCACATTAAAAGAATTAATAAAAATAATAACAAAATCTACAAAAATTTACCTTATTTTGGCGCGAATTTTGTAACGAAGGGCAACAGCGACCACATCCGATGAAAGTTGTGATACTACTGGTGACCAGCGTTGTGCTTTTGACCTGAAGCAAATGTACTGAAATTGTTCTCAAAAATGTAATAGATTGTACTAGACTGTCAATTTTTGGGATTGGGTTTGATTTTTTTGAGTAGAAGGCTAGGTTAAAATGTTTAAACTGCTCTTATTAATTTTTTTCCTGTATTTTTTATTAAAACAATTTTTGACTAATACATAACATAAAAAGATCAAACACACAGTCGTTTTGTTACACAAACAAATAAATCTTTTACGGACTGAAAGGACTAAATAATGCGGCTTCAAAACTACTGTACAACTGTACTGTAAACAAAAGAAAAAGGCCGACTGCCGAATTCAATTTGTCTGCACCGAATCGCCGAACCTCGGTGATTCCCCAGAAACAAAATAAACACCAATAGGCGCGAGGGAGATGTAGGTCACGTGGTTTTACCGATTAGAGAGTTCTCGCACTACTCTATGAACGAAATCAAATAAATCAAAATTTTTAGGTTGTAATTTTTTATTACTTTTTACTATAACTTATTGGGATTTTGTGTTGTTGGGTGGTATTGACTGAACCAATGCTGATGAATTTTGTGAAAATGTAATAGATTATTCGAATTTTAGCTATTGTAGTAATATCGTAATAGGCAATGCCCAAATGTAATAGATCTAGTACAATTGTAATAGCAAGCACAACGCTGCTGGTGACTCGAACGGCAGAATCTGATGCGTAAGTCTGCATTGCTCATTTTTGTTGGTTGTTGGTTTGCGTGCGCCATCTCGATGTGATTGTGTTATTTACAGTACAGATTTTGCGACATAGGCCTTATTACCCATTAGGCCTTATTTGCCTCCGGTACCTTATATTATTTTTAAATTCTACGATACATTCTAAACACTTTTTTTATTACATACCATATTTCCAAAATCAACGGTTTTCGATATATTGACATTTTTTCTGGTACGAAAACTACAATTAAAAATGAACTCTTTACATGTACTTAGTCTATATAATATTTACATAGACTATATTTATTAAATTTTATTTTAATAAATGTTGCAATTGACCGCCACCAACTTCCTGCATGGCAATATGCAAGTCGATCGTTGAATTCTTCCAAAACGTTATGGATTACCTGGGGCTCTATTAATCTAACCTCATGCCTTATATGAGCTTTAAGTTCATCAATATTGTTAGGTCTGTTAAAGTATAGTTTAGATTTTAAATAGCCCCACAGAAAAAAATCTAGCGGGGTCAAATATCTGGTGACCTTGCCGGCCATTCTATTGGACCCCGTCGACCAATCCACTTGCCAGGAAAGACTGTATCCAAGTACTCACGCACCGGGCGTGTGTAATCGGCTGGTGCTGCGTCTTGCTGGTACCATAAGTTATTGTTGGGAATGTCTGGCTCATCTGGATTTGGATAGAGTACAGCAAGTGCCGGTATTAACTCAAATTCTAAAAATTCTAGATACAGTTCGCCATTTAACGTACCATAAAAAAAAAGGGACCTAAAATCCGGTTATCAACAATTCCAGCCCAAACGTTCACTTTTTGCGGGTATTGTGTGTGGGACTCCATGATCCAGTGCGGATTTTCCTTAGCCCAATATCGACAGTTTTGGCGATTCACATGCCCATTTAGAGTAAACGTTGCTTCATCAGAGAACACAATTCTTTTTAAAATTTGAGGATCTTCAATGTATCTGTTCATCATTATTTCGCAAAATTCTGTTCTTCTATCCGGGTCATCTTCATTAAGTTCATGAACCAACTGTACCCTATAGGGATGCCATTTATTTTTGTGTAAATAAGTCAATACGGTTGCTTGACAAATATTATTTTCCGTGGCAATACCGCGAGTAACACTATGGTGGCGTTCTTGGACAGCTAAGAGGACATTTAACTGCACATCTTCTGAAATCCTAAGTCGACCTTGAATATAATTGTCTCTAACATGCCCCAAATCCCTATATTTTTTTACAATTTTACTAACAACCGATTGAGATATTGGTGCTCGGTTTGGGTACTTATTGTTAAATAACTCACACACTTCTGTTTGGGTTCGCATCCTATCTCCATAGCCAAGCATCATTAGTACCTCTATCCTATGTTTTTTACAGAATTACTTGAAGTTAGATAGATCTACACAATTTGAAGAATCTTTGACAAAAAGTAAATGTCTGTGTCAAAATAAATTAATTCAGATAACAGGTTACAATATTAATAAAGAAATGCGCAATTAAAACTAAAAATCCACGGATCTCAGCATTTTTCCAGAAAAATATTAAAATGTCAATATGTATATCGAAAACCGTTGATTTTGGAGATATGGTATGTTATATAAAAAGTATTTAGAATGTATCGTAGAATTTAAAATAATATAATATACAGGGTGCTCCATTTAAAAAAATTAATGTTGACGGTATATGTTCTTCTTGAGACAACCTGTATACACATTTCTAAATATAAATTTAAACCATACAAATCCATATACGAAATATTTATTTTTTATTTATTTCATACCAAAGTAACGTTTGCAATAACAATACGTTTTAGTGGTGCCAATAAATAAATAAAACGCACATTTTTTGCGAACATAGGTCTTCTATAACTATTCGTTTATCATACTTTTTCTCAAAAACAGTTTATTTTATGGACAATACACAAGAGTATATTTTTTTTAGTGTAAGGTGCAAGCTACCCAGATTTATTTTTTTTTTAATCTTTATCATACAGGGTGTTAAAAATTTAAGCATTAAGTTGTAAAGCTTAGTCCGCCTCTGGTAAACTAAAAAAGCCAAATATATTTCAAGGACACTATTTTAAGAGGTCCTTGCTAGTGTCCATCACGTTTAGTTTTTATTAAATTATATTAAGTACTCTGAAAGTTATTCAATAAAAACCTATTTACAGCGGCGTCCTTCAGGGGCACATATCTCCGTAGGGAGGTATAATAAAATAATGTAGGTACTTCAATTTGTAACGATTTTTTTTTATTTCTAGTCGTTTTTAATGAAAATAGGACCAAATTTAACTCAATAGTTCTTTACGCTACTTTGGACAAATACCGATTAAAAAATTACCTTCCTATAAAAAAAATATGTAATTAACATTAGTTACCCAAATCAACAAATCAAATTGTTTTATTGCAGGGATTTTTTTATGAGCACACTCAATTTATAACTGGAATCCATTTTTTCGATAGGATAAACCTAATTAAGGATTCAGCTTTAAATAATGTGTCGAGATTTTTTATAGGTACTAGATATAATTACAATAATTTTTGACATGCACGATAATCTTTAAATCGATTTATCTTAACAACGGCTCACTAATTCGCGTCTAAAAGATTACCTTTTTGTGCAAAACCCGGTAAAGCTTTTTAATCTGCTCTAAAGAAAATTATCAATATGAAAAAAAGTTTTTACTATATGGCGCTACTTTTAAAATATCGACATTTTTAGTTCGATTCGGAATATAAAGTTTACTAGAATATCTAAATTTCAAGTGTTTATCTTTAATGGTTTTGGAAATATTAAGACAAGACCATCTTCATACAGGGTTTCCCATTGTGTTTATCTCAGAAGTCATTGTTATTTGTTAGTTCTCAATGTCGAAACCAGTGGCGTATTTAGGGGGGGGGGGGGGCGTGGGCTCAACAGTAGAGAAAACTCAAAATCACATTCATTAATTTGTATTAAATAACATGAAACATAACTTCACACAACAAAATACAAGTATTGGCGTTTATTTTTTATTGTATTTAGATTTTTTTTTTTACGTTTTTCCGGGTCGGACTATCGAAACGTTTTTTCATTTTTTAAAAGAAGAGAGATGGACCCCCCGTTACAACACAATCCTAAATAGGGTACTTGTACAAACATAGGTAATGAAGTACCTAAGCAAGAAGCAAGTAACCTTATCATTTACCGTGTTAGATCTGCTTTTGGTTTATTTGTCTGGGGTGTTGACAGATCGCAGGCCAGTTAGCACACATTCCTGTCAAAAATTAAGTGTTTTGTTGACCAGACTCGTATCTGACGATTGTCTAAATCCCCCAAGCCAATCCGCGGTGTTGCCACGTTGTGCGTTCTACGTAAGGCGCGGGAAAAGAAACTTGCTTTAAAATTTATTTGTTTCTATTTATTTTTAGTCAGAATCGATGACAATGAAAATAATGTTAATTTGTTTTGGTAAACAAAATATTGGTCTAAATTACAAATCTCTCATTTTACACTTAAAATCCAGTAATTATAAATGTTTTTCGTGAATTATCGATAGTTTGACTGGTTAGGTGATGCACCCTATCATGATAGGGTAGATTGGTCTTTAAAAAATCAAAATCCAAACATTTAAAATTGCAAACGCTCTTGTCATAGGAAAGAGCGTTTGTTGTCATCCTATGAATATTTCTCGGATGCTAATTTAAATTACATTGGCATTTTAACGAAAAAAGAACAAAAATATTATTCTGAGACCAAAACTTTTTAACATAAGTTAGCACACAACTCAAAAAGAATTATTTGGGGTTATAGTATTATCTGTCAAACAGTTAACACGATGTATTTCGGGTTGCCAGATAACACGCGATGGGGCAATACCGAGGACTGGCCTGGGGGATTTAGACAATCGTAAAATCTGTGTGTCGTTTGTCGGTCACTTTATGTACTTGATGGTGACGAAATTTCTTAGGACGATATTAATGATGCCACAGTTCTTTTTCACTCGTTTATTGACTTAGGTAAAATTCGACAAAAACAATTAATTGTGAATTACTCAGTGATTAAAACTGTTGATATAAAAAAAAACGTCGTATTTTAAAATGCGTTGCAAGTTTAGGGTAAACATCAAATTACAGGTAACAACTTTGGTATTCAGAATCGTTTACATGCACGAATTCCTTCGTTATGTAAAATAATAACAAAGATAAATATAACTAAAAATTGACATGTTCCGGTAGTTTCATTTTGCAAATTGAAAACTGTTTAAATTATCCCAAAAAGTAAGGAATTTGCAAACACAAAAATACAACCATAAACCATAATATAAATCCTCAAAACAAGAGCGACAATATTTGATAGCAATAAAAATTCCTAAGGTTATTTTAGCAATTAATCTGTTAAGTTTAATTATTGCTTGTACATACACTGCATATAATATGCTCTGAGCACGTAGTGTTTTCCCTTAGAAAAATAATAACTCGACTTTGGACCTAGAAATAAAAGAAAATTCTAGTCGATACTTGTAAAGATAGCGTAATGTGCAGTAGGGATATACCGTTTATTTAGGTAAAAGCACATGTCGGTTTAACTGGCATAGAACATTGAACATCTCGATTTACCAGCCAAAGAGAGTGTACCGGGGGCGTGCAGTTTATGGAAAAGATGGAAGCACCGCTTTCCCTACTGCTTTCATAAGAAAACACTTTTTTTATTAAAATATTTAATCTATGCTAATCAAAATTCATAATACCTACTTATTTCTAATTTTCAAACCGGTCCTGCATGCCTCCCTGACCAGCGCAATATAAAGCTTCTTACATTAAATACTGCTCTCTGATTTGCCAGGCGAAGTTATCTTTTTAACCGTACCTATACGCGTAATCTATCGAGTTTCGAGATAGTCATCGGCCTGCAGCGCTGAGTGTCGGGTCCGCTCGGGTAACGGCCGTATTACGCGCCTTTTAAATTATAAATAAACCGACGAAAGATCTTTTTTTTTGAATTTCTACAATAACGGTTCGCGGTGGAACGATTAAACTTGCTCAACAATTCGACAAGTACTCGGGGTATGTTATGCGATAAAAATATACAGGGTGTTTTGGAAAAAAGTTACTCAACTTCAAAAAATAAAAATAAAAAATTACAGGCGCACTGTACCGACCAAACCACCGGGCCTAATCGATTGAAACTTTCTGATGTTGTAGAAGACGTCGACCTACAGAACTCTATCGTTTTTCGCTGAGATCGGAGAATAGCAAGTATTTTATTTGATCGATTGAAAATTAAAACAGGCTCCTTTTCGGTAATTAATAGCTTCACAACAAAAAATCGAATCAAAATGTTTACACCGTTCGCTAGAGCATCTCAAATACTTTATTTTTACAATACATCTTCCTATACCCAAAAAATTTAGAAATTGTAGATTTTCGAGGAGCACTAAAAATTACAATTTTTTAAAACTGTAAAAGTTTCCTTTTCGGGGTTTAAAACATTACCCATTTACCATTTTCAGTAGCTATGAATCAAATAAGTGTTTGTATTTGGCGAAGCTGAAATTGAGATAGACGTCAAGATTACCCACGATGTCATAAAATTCTAGTTTTAATTTATATTACATATTGAATTTGGTATATGTATTTTAAAAAATGTTTTCTTTTAGGGGACGCAGTAATTTTTCTACAAATAGCCGTATTTATTTCACAAAATTTAACATGCAAAGTCATTGTAATATTTCTAATAACCATATACCTAGAGAGTGATTTGAAAAGTGCGTGTTTCTTAGATTTCTTTAGGCTATTTGGCTAATTTATATATGTTTATTTTATACAGGATGGCAAATAAGTAAGGTAAGAATTTAAAACTTTTATAACTAACCCACTTTAGCGATGTTATTTAATATTTCGTCATGTTTTTAACCGGCTTTAGTCTAGCAGGTGTCCCAATAAATTATGCTCGACTTGAACAAAGCTCATATTAAAAATGGGGAAATAGGTATACACAGAACTGTTTTTTTTGCATATTAATAATGAATGATGATTATTTATAGAAATGTATTGATAGAGAAAGGTCAATTCTGTTGAAATACGAAAATTCACACATACAGGATGTCCTAAAAAGGCGTTTTTTAGTTTATGTAGCTCAAGATTTGGAAAGTTCGTTTTCGTAAAATTTTTGTCGTCTTTTTGGCTCATTTGTGTATATTAATTTTATACAGGGTTGATAAAAAGTCATGGAAAAATTTAAAACGTTTACAAAGCCAATTTTGTATGATAATATTTTATCGTCTTACACTAAATATTTCGTAACGTTTCTGACAGTTTTTTGTGTACCGGATGTCTTAAATTATGATTGATTTAAGCTAAATTCATGTTAAAAATCGGAAAATATAAACAGCTTTTTGAAAAGAGCATTTTTAAACATAAAATAACATAAGGTATCCTGGGAAGTTCTTGACAGTCTCAGGTTTTATGAGACTTTAAAAAATCGTGTCAATTTAAAAAAAAAGGCATTCGTAGATAAAATAATGAAATATTTCCATCTATATTTGGTGATTTTAAGTGACTTTCGTATACCGGGTGTCGTGAATTATATTTAAGTTTCGCAAAATTCATAATATAAATCGGAAAACCAATGAAGAACTGTTTTTTCTTGCATATTTTATATTATAATGAAAAGGATTATCTATGAAAATTTATTGGTAGAGAATGGCCAATTCTGTTGAAATACGAGAATTTACATAAATATACATTCCGGTTAGTTCAGGTTAGTTTTGGCATTTGATTGTGACAATTACGGATCGGTTACAACCCGGGAATTCAATAAATAATATTGAAGCTTATTTCTCGGAAAACAGTTTCTGTTCCTTATATTAAAATAATAAAGAAAATTATGGCATGGCCACCATTTAATTAAATAAATGAAAGTCATGAAGTCAGTGTTGTTGTATGGGGCTGAAACCTGGACTCTAAAGGCTGCAACAATCAATCGCCTGGAAGCGTTTGAGATGTGGTTGCATAGAAGAATGCTCCGAATACCATGGACCGCTAGGCAGACCAACGAAGCAGTGTTGAATAGAGCAAAGGCTGTTCGTGAATTATTTGACACTATAAAGATCAGGAAGATATCATACCTGGGACACGTCCTCAGAGGTGACCGATACAGGGTGCTTCAACTTATAATGAAGGGCAAAATAGAGGGCAGCCGTGGAATTGGAAGGAAACAGATGTCATGGCTGAAGAACATTCGCGATTGGACAGGAATACGCAGTGCCAAACAACTGTTCAGATTAGCTGAAAACCGCGAACAACTCGCCAATGTAATTGCCAACGTCAGGGGGACCTGACCTGGCACCGAAAGAAGAAGAAATGAAATTGTTAATGAATGACAATATTTTAGTAAGTGCACAAGAGAAAAGGCCAGGGGATCCCCCTCTGGCTACGGGTTTGTTTTTAATTACAGGTTCCTACTTTTCCCGAATTGTGCTACTATACCTTGACCTGTTTTGTATATGTTTACATATATGTCTATACGATTATTAAGTATTATTTACTTAAGATAACTCGTAAATCGAATCAGTTATTGTGGCGTTGACTTTGGCATAAAGGTTCATTTTTTATTCTAAAGTACTTTCTGCAAATAAATTCGCTGCAATGAATGAGATTCATCTTATTCGTAGATTTAAAAAATTATGAGTCATATTAGTCAGATGATTAAATATATTTATGAACTCAAAAATAAACCTAAATTTTTAGGAACTTTTAGAAACAATGTGAATGATTGATGCTTTTCTGATTTGGGTGTTTACATTATATTTTCAATTAAGGAAATAAACCATAACTAAACACAGTGAGCACCTGAGTAAAAAACGCTGGGACACGTCGATTTTATTTTATTTTCTTGCATCTTTTAAGACTTCTGAAAATTATACAGGGTGCTTTAAGAAAACTGAAAGGCTGTTAACGTTATTTTTTTAAATTCTAAACACATTTCATGTAGGATGTTTTCAAACTATAGAAACAGTAATATTGAAAATCGGACTTTTTACCAAATTATCTCATTTCCCTTTGAAGGTAAATGAACTTTACTTTCCTATTACTACTACTTACCTATTAATATTTTGAATCTGCTATAAATAAGAGATATATTTTACATATTCACCTTTGGAATTAATTCCAATTACAAAAATATAACATGACTAGCATGTTCTTTTTAATAACAATATGGCTACGAAGTGTTATCATCATTCAATGACTTGGATCTGATTAACTAATAAATATTGCTATGGATAATTAACAATATTGTTTTTAGTTTTGATCTGAGATGACTAGGGTTATGGTTATGCTTGTCTTACCTTTCAAAAAAAGACGAATTTAACGTCACCTGGTATGAAATTCCTATCAGAAAGCAAGAGCAGATGCTAATAAAGCTTTATATGCCGGGAAATTAAAATATCACTTTCTGAACTAAGCAATGATGTAGGTCAAAGTGTGGCTATAAGACAAGAAGCACGCGCACTTCTTAAAAAAAATTGATGTGTTTGAAACTTCTTTCTTTGCTGTCATTTGGCATCACATTTTAGAAAGAATTAATGCACCAAATAAATACGCGCAAAATCCTGCGATTGACCTGGACTCTGGGGTTCGACCATTGGAATGAAATATTTAAACTTAATAAGAAACAATTTACTAAGAAGAAGAAAGAAACGAATAAAGTTTCAGTTTGAAGACTGTGTTGGTGATTTGTTATCATCTATTCACTTATGACAAATTTAAACTGACCGACACCTGGACGCTTAGCAAAGTATTCATTTAAAAGTGCATTGAGAGAACAGCATTAAATCTCCACTGGAAATTTGCAAGTATTTAAGTGAAACTGGATTAAGAGAAACTACTATAGTTAGAAAGTTTGTTTTGTCCTTTTCGTTTATTAAACATATTTTCGTTCCCAAGTTTTTTTTTAAGATAAGTTTTAAATTCTCATTAAAGGAGGGGATGGCAAAAATATACCTAGGGTGGTTAACGCGACCTTAATAGAATTACGCTGACAAATAAAATTTTTTTCATGGAATGGAATGGAATGGAATGGAATGGAATGGAAATGGAACGAAGGGAGACAGATATATTTCACAGAACCTCTATGGTTAGGGCTTTAAAAATTAGACGCAGATTAAAGATTATATACATAAATAAAGAAATAATACCTTAGTACTCTTGGACTGAAACTTTGGAATTTGCCGTCATAATATAGTCAGCTTTATTTATTATCAAAGTAACAAGTAGTGAGCACGGTATAATTTACATTAGAATGATTACGTAGAGGCACTAAAAATTAGGTTTACCGTTTAATTTATGACTTTCTATATGTAGTTGTATTTTGTTAATAGCTTACGCACACATTGTGATGGATTAAATAAACATTATTTTAGAACGGACAGTTCGTAACGAATAGTAAATGAAATGCTTGTATCTTCTTTAAATAAAATATTTTCTCTGAATCTGAAACATGACGGGTCGTTGCTCCATTCATGTTTTGTCTACATTTATCATTTTTCAGCAGCTCATATTACACTCTGGGAACTCGGTACATACAGAGAGGGAATTTAGACATTTACTATAGATAATAATAATAATATGCACATACATTTCTTTGACGTTTCGAAAGCTTTTGATAAGGTCTGGCACTGCGGTCTGATATTAAAGCTAATAAGATTGGGGGCCCCCAATTATCTAATTAAGGTCATCATTTCCTTTCTTGAGGACAGAAGTTTTGTAGTATCGTCAGAAGGCGCGATTTCAAATCCGAAACATATCAGGGCGGGAGTTCCGCAAGGATCCCCTCTCGCTCCGGTGCTGTATAATATTTATGTTCATGACATTCCGAGGGACAGATTTAATGAGCTGTTTTTGTTTGCTGACGATACTGCAATTACTTCTGTTTCAAAGACACCGAGGATATTGGTGTCTAGACTGCAAAGGCACATTATTTCACTAGAAAAATGGCTTTCGGACTGGAAGATTCGTCTGAATCCGGCCAAGACGAAGGCCATTTTCTTTTCGAAAAGCACGGTGAGAAGGCCCGAGACCCTGTTACGGGTAAACGGCATAAGAGTAAATTGGGTTGAAGAAGTCAAGTATCTGGGACTTGTTTTTGATAAAAGATTAAATTGGCGGAAAAATTCAGAGTTAAGGCTCAAGAAAGCTGGCAAGCAGCTTAGCGCCATTTATTGCCTCTTAAATAAAAAGAGCAAAATAGGTTACAGGACAAAAGTCAATTTGTACAAATCTTTGGTCAGGCCGGTCCTGACTTATGGTGTGCCAACATGGTGCATGATAAGCAGGGCCGAACACAACAAGTTTCAGATACTTCAGAATAAAGCCTTAAAAATCATTGCGGATGCTCCTCGGTATGCTATCAATAGGGTTTTACATCGCGATTTTGAAATCCCTACCTTAAACGAATTTTATAACAAAATTATTGCTAATTACTTCAGACGTACTGACGTAGCGACTAACCCACTGATCATACAGACTCATGTACAATCTCCGCTAGGCTCCACCTATAAATACCCGAAGAATTGGCTTCCTCCAGTCGTAGTGGGGAGGCACTGAACTGGAGGGCTCGACATGAAGGAGAAATAAGAAATTCAGATTTTGACAAAAAAAAAAAAAAAAAGCAACATGAACAAGCTTAAATGCGCTCTCGAATCACTCCCAACTAACTAAGGCTTTGCCCAACCCAAATTGTTAATACGAAGTTCGGCCGATTAAAGCCACCGAATAAAGAAAGGGAGTTAAAGGCTGATGCCTGACTCAAAGCCAAGGAGGATCCCAAGCATGCACATACGCTTATAACCCTGAAATATAAAAAAAAATATATATTTGTAAATAAACCACAATCAATAATAATAATACTGGCCGACATGATTTTTGTATCACAATGCAGCCTATTATTTTCACAATGCTAATACCTTTCTAATAATAGAAAAATATTCATAAAGCCCTACTACATACCACTTTTCATTAGGCGCTTTTATATTAGCAGGTAGTAAATTTTATGAGGGGTCATTTAACAGGGATGCATTTTAAAACAGAAAGATAATCTATAATTGATTGTTTATAACATTAAACTTATTCTCTCATTTAGTCTTCTTTGAGTTTCAAATTGAGTGGTTTTGTGTAGTTAAGAAAGTTTTTTCAACGAACAAAATATCAAGTGAAACGCGATTGCAAAATCTCCTGGCAAGTTTTGTTATATTTGTGGAGATTTTCTGGTGACGTCACAAGCCAGACCATATTCTGAAAGTGTGAGAAAAGCGTATTTCATGTATTTTGGTGTTTTAATCGGAGATCAAGACTATCAGTGGGCTCCCCATGTGTGCTGTGTCAGCTGTAGCGTGTCATTGGTGCAGTGGATGAAAGAGAAGAGAGAAAGTATGCCTTTTACAGTTCCAATGGTATGATGAGAACCCAGCAATCATTTTCACGATTGCTATTTTTGCATAACAAAGACTGAAGGTTATTCCAAAAAAGAAAAGATCGAGTATCCGAATTTACCTCCTGCCATAAGACCTGTTCCTCACAGTGAAGGCTTACCCATCTTACCATTACCGACTGCGCCTTTAGATGGGCAAGATATTTTTTGGGTGATAATGGAGATAATAACGTATCATCAGGCAGCTGCGAAGAGCAGTGTACCGACTCTATTTTTACTCCAAGTCCTAGATTTGATTGTTTAAAGTGTGTTTAATGTGATTTGGGGTTGTCAAAGCAACAGTCAATACTTCTTGGTTCCCGTCTTATGGAGTGGAACTTACTAACCAAAAACTCTATGAAAGTATGCGCATATATTCCTTTTTACTGCACCTACCGGGATTACAGGTATTTTAATACGGATTTTTTTAACACAGATCTTTCTTATGTCCTATTTAATAACATATACTATTTAGCTGACATTAATGATAAGGTCGAATTATTTAATGCATTAATTTTGAACATCTTTGATATACATGCACCGACTCGTACTGCGCGTATTACGAAGAAGCACCATGGGTCACACAAAACATAAGATATATGATATTACTTAGAAACAAAGCACTTACAAAGTTTAGGAAAAACAGAAATGCGCAGAACTGGGAGTACTACCGACAATATCGTAATTTTGTTACTGCAGCGATCGATAGGGTAAAATTTAGAAAATATAATTCGACTAAACGGTCCCAAGGACAACTGGAAGTTACTGAGGGATATGAATGTGTATGGTAGGAAGATGTGCGGACCAGGTTAAAAATTATTTTATAGGCATTCCTCACGTCGATCCGGATACGACTATGGGCTTTACCACACAGACATAGTTCTTCGAATCTGTGCTTTGTGCTATCGGTTCTTTATAATCGCGATATTGCCCTATTTACCCATAATATAAAGAAATATGTATGAATATCTTATCTCTCATATGTTTATTGGGTAAATAAATTATTTTTGAGTTTGAGTATTTTTGAGTTTTTAACTACTTTGGACTAAATAACAAAAAAGAAAATGTTACTGAATTTGATTTCAGAATGGCCACTTTGAATGGAATTAAAGACGCATTGTTGTCAATAAACTCGGGGGCTGTGGGGCATGATGAGATAGGTGTCGATCTGCTACTGCAGTGCTGTGCTGCTATTATACCGGTTATTGCACACTTGGTGAACCACAGTATAGAAACGGTGACTTTTCCAGAAATATGGAGAATTTCTTGCGTAATTCCGTTGCCTAAGGTTAAGGGCCCCAGTGAGCTAAAAGATTTGCGTCCGGTAAGCATCTTACCAACCCTATCTAAGATAATCGTGCAGTCCGGGTTTAGAAGAAATTATAGTTGCGTTACCGCTCTGCTAAAAGTTACAAACGATATGTTTGAGGCAACGGACACGGGCGCACTCACTTTGTTCTACTAGATTATACCACAGTGTTTGACAACCTCAACCACACCATCTTTGTAGCAATTCTCAAATATCTCGGTTTCCAAAAAGATGCATGTAACCTTGTTAGAAGCTACTTAGAAAGCAGGAGACAAATGGTTATTCAAAATGGAAATACATCAGGGTATAGCGACTTGAAGTTTGGTGTTTTGCAGGGATCGATACTAGGACCGTTGTTTTTTACTTTGTATACATCACAACTTATAACCCGAATCAACCACTGTAAAACCCACTTTTACGCGGATGATACACAGATCTACATTTCCTTTAAATCTAGTGAAATTGGTAATGCCAATAACAAGATCAATGAGGATCTGGGCTGGGTGTCTCAAGCACACTGTTTAACTATAAACCCCAATGAATCACAGGGACTTCTTTTTGGTAGGATAAAGGATCAATTGTTATATCAACAACATGTTAAAATCATTGTAAATACAGATACGCTTAAGCTGGTACATTCTGCAAAAAACCTGGGCCTAGTCCTCGATAACAGTCTTAGGTTTTCTGAACATGTCAGTATATGCATTAAAAGGGCTTTTACAAATCTGAAAATAATATACAATCACAGAAGAATCCTATCTGAAAATCTTAAAAGAATGCTATGTGACTCCATAGTTTTATCGCACTTTAATTACTTCGCCACAAATATACTATGACTATTCCGGCACACAGTAATTTTGAGAAATCATTTAGTCATAATGTGGCAAAATTATATAATAAAATACCCCTCCACACAAGGCAACTTACTTGAATAAGATTTATAATAGGAGTTATATATTACCTTAATAGGGTTCAACCTATAGTACAGAATATTTTTACTTTTCTTTGCTAAATAGTAGACAGATAAAAAATGTATATATTTTTTAGGTTAAGTGAGGAAGCCTGCTTCAACTTCGCCTTTTGTAATTAATGTTTAGTACTTACAATAAAGACTTTATTTAATTATTTATTTATTTATAAAATAAACCCCAATCGGTACAAATGACAGATATGTGGGATTTTAAAGTTATAGCAATTTTAGTGAGACTTCGGGGAGGATTTGCAAATTATTGCTGTTTTCTTTGTTTGTGGGACAGTCGTGCAGTGAATGAATATTATGTAACGAAAATTTGGCCGGAAAGGCGTGAATTTCAACCGGGATCTGAAATGTTAAGTATGTGCCTCTTGTAGACCCAAAAAATGTCCTTTTGCCTCCTCTTCACATTAAACTTGGACTGATAAAAACCTTTGTGAAGACTATGAATAAAGAGGGTGAAGGATTTAAATACCAAAGACAAGTATTTCCCCAGTTAATTGACGCCAAATTAAGAGAAGGCATTTTTATTGGGCCACAAACTTTAGACTAGCTTGGTTGCCAAATGTCCTTAAAAATTCGACGCTGCAAATAGGCCGAATCTTGAGGTTTTGTGGTATAAACTCTGTTATTGTTCAAGTGTCCCCGTAAAAAATAGTCGTTAGGCGACAAATCAGGGGACCTAGGTGGCCCTTCGATTGTACACCCCCTCTACAGATCCACCTATTCGGAAAAGTGTTGTTAAAAAATTCGCGCACGTTTCGACCAAAATGGGGAGGAGCTCCGTCCTGTTGGAAGAATGTACTTGCATAATTTGGACCCATCACATTTCGTACAGTAGGCACTATTTGAGTTTCCAAGAGCTCAAGTTAAAGTTGTGATGTCAAATTTCCATCAATAAAAAATGGACCGATCTTGTGCTTACCCAGAAGCCCAGCCCACACATTCAATTTTCCAGGGCGTTGTGTATGACCTTCTCTCATTCAGTGGGGATTTTCATTTGCCCAAAACCTACAGTTGTGTGTATTGACTTTACCATTTAACATAAATGTTGCTTTGTCCGAAAAAACTATAAATTTGAAAAACTGGTTATTTTGGTCAAGCCTTAACAGCATAATATCACAAAATTCAATTCTTCACTCATAATCATTTTCTGATAACTCTTGAACTACACATGTATTTTGAAAGGGTGATATTTGTGTTTTATTAAAACATTATGGGCGGATTTGAAGCAGACGTCACTTACTTGAGAAATTTTTCTTAATGAAGAAACAGGGGTTTCGACAACATGTTGTAAAATTTCTAAACTTTTCTCTTCATCTACTACTGCTGGTCGTCCTGATCGTCGCCTATCTCTACAATTTCCAGTTTCTTCGAACCGTCGGACAGTTTTTAGAACAGTTGCTTTTGAAATTGGATTTCGGTTTGGAAATGCGTCATTAAATAGATTTTTAACCTCTTCGTAAGATATTCTTTATAAAGATAGACAGTTTATTGAATACCGTAGATGCACTAGTAATCGGATTATGCAGACCTATATTTGTTCTAGTTTGAATTCTATACAGTGAGAACGTAAAGGTTGGAACAAATTCATTCCTAGTGCCATTTAAATACCGAATTAATACCATAAGGGGTATGCACAGTTTTTGGGTATATTTATCGTCATTCTCTCCAATTGACTTTATACTAAACCCATGAGAATTGGTGTTTAAAAGTAAAATCTGTACATTTTTATTTTACTTTTATACTGTAATTAATAATGCAATTTTTGTTTAACGTTGTATATTGTTAACAAGTTGCTGATATGAGGACCTATCCTATACCTAGTCAGCCATACATCACCGATTTTAAGATCGCATATGTGTGTCATTGTTTTATTTTTATCAAGATTGTTGGAAAGATTAACTCGAATTTTTATTTTTGAAAATCTGGTCATCTGATCATGTTTTGACACACAATTTTAATTTACATTAAATGTAACCTACGTAATATGGCTTTTTGCAGGTTGCCAAAAAGTAGTAATTGCAATGTACAGTAAACTACGTTAATTACACAAATAATATTTTTATTTTTCACTCATGAGATCACATGGTCTTGAAATTCTACGGCATGCTATTTTTGTACACATAATTGGTGTCGATGAACGCGGCCAGGAAGGGATGACTCAAGGGGCTGAAGCCCTTTTGAAATAGTCGGGTCCACTTATAACGAGTACCAGTTATAACGAGCATCCGGTTTAACGAGTAATTTTCAGTGTTACAAAAAATCGTTCATTAAACTTAATACAATTTGATACAATCCGATACAACAAGCTCGGATATAACGAGCACTTCTTTTAGTACGAGCAAATTTTCTCTGCAAAAGAGCTACATCGCTTTGTAAGCAACAAGCAATTAGTCTGGGAACAGTATTAGGCGCTTATCTTCGTTTATAATGCGCGACCCATGCAAGCAAACTTGTCATAACTCGTCTATTCTTTTTCGCGCATAAGATTACAGACGTTCGTACTTTTATTTAGTAGTAGTAATCCATATTATTGGATCGTTTCCGCCCGTGTAATCATGTCTAAAGATAGAAATTCCCTTACGTTAAAAGAAAAACTTAAAATTATTAATGAAATGAACAGTGGAACATCTAATGCTGATATTTCTAAAAAGTATGGCAGACGACTTCGACTATTTCTACAATTTGGAAAAACAGGGACATTAAATTCAAACCAAGTTAAAACGAATTCGAAAACCAGTTTACAACGAGGATCAAGCATTGCTTTAGTGGTTTAAGCAAAAAGGAACCAAGAATGTGCCCATAAGTGGACCAATACTACAGGAAAAAGCAGAAGAAGTTTCCAAGTTATTGTCACCCAGTACTGAAACATGGTCCTGTTCAGAAAACTGGATAGACCGTTTTAAGAATAGTTACTATATTTTGCCAGTGAAATCAATGGAGAAGGCGTAAGTGTTTCTTCTGAAACAATAAAGGATCGAGTTTCACAGAAAACGATTGTTAATGTTATAAACATGCTGGATTTTATCCTTATTCAGAATTTGACGAGGACGATGAGAGTCCTTTGGCCCAGTGAATATTAAAAAATAAAAACTCGGAAACCGTGGATGAAGAAGAATCCCTGCTACCAAAAATGGTCTTATGAAAGAACCTGTAAACTCTAACACACTTAATACATTTCAAGAAGTCGACGATTGTTTGGTAACTCGTGAGTATCCATCAGAAATTGAAATTGCAGCAGCAGTTACGGAAACAGGCGCGTAACTACAGGGGGGCCTAGGGGGGCCGGCCCCCCCCCAGACGTCGCCAGCCCCCCCCCCCCCTCAGAAAAAGGCTGACTTTGTAAGCTCGCTACTCGCCTCGCAAATATAGCATCAATTTATAATTATAATCTATATAAATTATAATAAATAATCTTGCCAAATATCACTCGACCATCATTTTTTCATTGGCTAAATTTTCCATTTTTCACTCAAACTTTTTTGGCAATACCCGTTAAACGGGATCTAATCAGAATAAACGTGTCCAAATTCAACTCGAAAAATTTCCAAAAAAAGTTTTCGTGACAGCTGAAAAATCTAACCGATAAAAAAAACGCGTTCTTGTGATATTACTGTTGATTGCGGGCTCTCCACCGGGCCGCATCTACCCGAGCCGCCACTACAAATCACAATAACAGGCCCACCCTAGGCCACCCCCAGGTCAGAGGGCTAGGTTACGCCACTGTACGGAAACGCAATTAAATGAAGAGTCGGAGTCTCAAGAAGACCAAGAGTCAGAAAGCACTTTTCAACCACCAATAGCTCAACAACTGTTTAGCGCAATGACAACCATATCCACTTATTTGGAATTCAATGATTTCCAGAGGAATCTGAAGCAAAAGTTTGATTTTATCCAAAGAGGACTTGAAAAATTCTCTGTTGAAGAATAGTGCAACTCAAAAAAAGATATTATTGTGTTAAATAAATATGCAGCATTATTTTTAATGAATAGTCTGATATATTTTCTAAAGCATCTACTAGAAATAGATATGTACAACTACAATAAATGGATCGATTATAAAAAGATCGCTCGTTAAAATGTTTAATTAGTATTTTGTAAAATTTGGACTTATATTGCTTTAGTTGCATAGACAGAGGTTTAGTTGTTAATGTGTCGTCGTTTTTTGATCACCTATTCGTATTTTCCGCATTTTGTGTATAGCGTATTTAATTTAACAAACATGTGGTCGCGTGTTTGTGTGATTTATTGTGTTTAAACTATATATTTCAGTATTTAGTAGTTCACTTAGTATAGTTTTTCGTACAGTACAAAAATGTTTGTTTAGTTCATTAGTTATATCTATCTGATTCTCTATTTTCCAATTATTTACTATCACAGTTTAAATGTTTGTTGAATTTTTATTGTTTTTAACTAAACCATTTATGGAACGCCATTATTTTTTAGAGTAGTCAGTACCGCATTCATATCATCTAATTCTAAAATATTGATTTTTAAGCACTTTCATTTTATTTTTTACTTTGTTCCCTGTACCTATCCCTACCCACATAGCAAAAAGATATCCTGTGGATATATGAAATATATTCTCTTTCGGATATGGATATTGAGTGGCACATCCTCCGCAGATTCATAGAACATACATATATATACTACGAATATACGTACGACATGCGTTTGGCCACAAGTCGGACATGCTGAGAAAATGCGTTTCCGGACATTTAGCATATCCTCCGCACATTCACAGAAGATTCGTATGTGTATACTAATGACATGCACAGTATATTCGTTTTGCACAAAATAGGGATAACCCGATTTTTAAATTTTACTTTTAAATTTCTGGTATTTAGACCAAGAATGAAAATGCAGATAAAATAAAAAAAAATAAATAAAAGTAGAAATTTATGAGCCGGACTCGAACCGACGACACTCGGTTGTAGGGTTAGTAGTAAATCTACTTTTCATTCTTCATCCGAATGCCACAAATTTGCGTATCTAAAAGTAAATGATTATTATACAGATTTCTGCTTGTATGATGCAGATTCTTGCTTGGAATTTTCATCGAAAAGATTGTAAATGTAAATAGGCTATACTATATACCATTCCAATGGAAACATCACTCAATAGAGCCTTTGGGAAGCTGGTAAATAATAATTTTTAATTGAAGTATCAGTCTCATATTTGTTTAAATCAAATCAAGTAAAGGTATTAAAAACAGGCTTTATTAGAGCACAATGAAACCCTTAAAAAACAATTACAGACATTACTATTAATTTTTTAAATTAAGGAGTTACTGCTGTATAACGTCAGTTCCGTTTTTCCTGAAAAGAAAAACATAAATGAATGGTTGAGAAAATATTTACGTTAAAAATATGTAGAGTAATGTCTGAGCACTTTAAAAACAGGTTTCTATTATATTAGGTATGTTCTTGCAGTTTTTAAAAAATGAGTAAGGAATTCTTACTTGTCAAGGTTGTTTTTCTTTTTATTGTTAAGCATTTCCTTCGCTTTGACAAGCCATTTTTGAATGTGTACTATGACTTCGTCCCCACATGCGTCCATTAATTGTTCTGTTATTTTGACGCACAACATCTACAGAATTACAGAACTTATTATTACAGTATCCTAACATTTCAGGAATTTGTTAATCTATATTTTTTAGTAAATTATAAATTATTTTAATAAAGAATACCGAAAATCTGGACGATTTTAAATAGGTACCTCAAAACTTTTTTTTAATTGAATTGTTAGTAAACACCTTTAAACTAAGACATTTTCTGCTAATGAAATATCATCTGCTATTACACCTTCGGGTGAATGCTCTAATACTTCTAATGACAGCAAATCATTATGCTTTTCGGGATATAAACCTACAAAATGACATCTTACTTTTGCTGCTTGAAGACATAATATTAAAGAAAGAGTAAAATTTCGGCTGTTGAAAGCAATATGATTAGGTACATTATAAAATTATACTTATATATATATTGTTTACTTATTGTTTACAAATTCCCACACAAAAAACACTTTATTAAACAATGAACATACTTACTGAACTGTAAGAAAATGAAAAACAAGCCACCAAAAAAACTTCCACGACACGAGCAGAGAAAATGACAAAAACTGAGGTTATGTAATGTCATCCCAAGCGCGAAGTGCGCAGGGCTGCCAAAAGTTGGAGATTTAAATATCAACCTGAGCAATCGCATTGCCCTAAAGAAATTTAGATATTATTTTAAAAATACTAAAGTAGGAAAATCTTTTTAATTTCACTTTTTTGACTTATGATTTTTATACCAATTTCTAGATATGACTTGGATATGCTATGGATATATCCAAACGAACATGATTTTAATCAATTTCTAAATATGACATGGATATGCTATGGATGTACCTAAACGAATGTGAGTTGTGGGCTGTCGATAGCATATTCTCAGGATGTGAATATACCTTTTTTGCTATGTGGGTATCCTTAGTTAAATCTAAGAGTTCATTATTTATCCATAGGCTATTTTCGTGGCATCTTTTTTCCTCTACATACTCGTAACTCCTCTCTACATGAACCAATTACATTAATTAGCTCTTGAAAAGTTTGAATGTTGCTATTTTATTTTTATCTGAATAGTGTTGTAAGTTTTCTATGATCCACATGTTTGGTTTTTTATATCATTTTTGGTTTACATATTATTACATTAACCTGGATGCTAAATATTAATATCACAACATGGTCTGATAAAGAATTACATTCCACTGTAATCGAAGAGCAGTAGAGTAAAAAGTATGCAACCTTCATTATAATGGCCCCGCTTTAATGAAAAATTCTGGCTTCAGCCCTGTTGGTGCTGTTACAGCAAAGACCTTACATTGTTACACAAACTGATAACGTATTCTTTGCAGACGAGAAATTTATAGTTAATATTTCGGCGTTTAAGATAAAAAATAATCAACTTTTACAGAAGAATCAAATTTCATTTGATATCATATTTGCTCATTCGTTTTGATCCCCTCCATTTTTATCGTATCTGTCATCTTCTTCTAGTTTACTGTTTTTTTTTTAGTTTAGAAACAAACAAAAATATTGCAAGTAAGGCACCTGTAAATAAAAAAATGAACAAGTTTGCCAATTTTTCCACCGCATATTTGAGCAAATGCATCTGCAGTCGTTAATAAAACTACCAAGATTTGCGGAACCTTTCATTCCTATTTCAACAACTTAATGTACCAAACACGCCCATCTATATTCACTTTTGTTGACGAACTTATCAATGTTTAAACTGAAACTTACATAAAATGCAATAATATTACGCACGTCATAGATTTAAAAATATAGGACAAAGAAAAAGCATGATTTTATTGCTAACAAAATTAGACCATATTAAAGTAACACACTGGAATATGTTAAATTAGTATCACATTATTATGCCTATAATAATAATAATAATTAAAGATGTAATGAGGATGTATGTAAATATGTATGATGTATGTATTTAAAGGCTGGAAATTAATATGTATATAGTAAATTTTTTCAATAATTAACATCTTATAACATTGATTTGACCTGAACATTGGAAGCATCAACTGACAAAATTATTTCACTAATCGTAAGGAAAGTTAACCAACGGAAAATTAAATACGAGCTGTCCCAGCCAACTACTTTTTGTTTTAATTCTGTTACTTGCATAACGGAAAGTGAAAGTGTTGGTACCGCAAAAAATGTAACACTCTGTATACTATCTCTGACAATTTAAGACATTTTATTGTAGAGAATCCAAAAACTAATAACTGTACCAAATTTAAAATAATTTTTTCGGAAATTATGGGAAAAAACCAAAAAAAAATTAGAACTTACGTGACATTCATTAACACGTTCGCGGACAGTTGAAAAAAAAGGTGGTTGCCAAAAACACAGTATGATATCTTTTCATCTAAGTGATATAAAATTATTTCAAGACCAGCTATATCATTTAGAAGCAATTTTAAAATGTTTTGCAGGAAAAAACTGTACGACGGCATTTGCCGTCATGTCCCTACAAAAGATAAGTTTTATGTACTGGGACAATGACGTCATATGCCGTCAGAAGACAAATAAGGGAATTAATGTTTTAAATCATAATTTATTTAGAGAAAAAATAATTACAAAAAGGACGTATGAAACTCTTCAAAACATAAGTCAATGCAAAGCGCCGGATGCTCAGGGCAAGTTTTGCATCTATATTTAGTTTCTTTGCGAATAGACTTGGAGGCGCAATGTCTGCACCGCAAATGGTAACCTCTATTTGGATTTTTTACATTCGGAATGCTTTCTGGAAAGTGCATGGTTACTGGCAATCTCGCAGATTGATTTTCGGTGGGCACATCACTTCTTCCTCTCTTTCCACCATGTAATGGTCCTGATTTTATTAACCGTCTCCCGTCTCTAAGATTATGATCAATTTGAAGGTATGCTTTTATGATCTCCTCGCGAAACTGAAGATATGTGATTTTTGTGTTATATATTTTTTTTATGTAGTAGGCATTCCAAAGTGTTATATCTAGTAAATGAAACATAACCTTTTTGTACCACCCAATAGTCTTGCGTGGAGAGGAGTAGTAAGCAACCATTTGGTCATTACGGTCAATTCCAGCCATATTCATATTATATTGGGAAATTTCTTCTGGTTTAACTTTTTCTTTGCCGAATCTATTTCGGACACTAATTAGTTTGGGAGGATATTTTGTTGTGATTGACAGCACATCTCTCTTGTCTTTCCACTTAGAGACATAAACTTTCTTGTATCTTCTCCAAATGTGCTCTCCTTTCTTCAGTCTTGCTTTGGTCACAATAACAGGGTTACCTCTTCTATTGGAACGTAATGTACCTGTGCAATGAGTCCTTCTTTTTAAGAGTTCCTTGCACAACTTTAGGCTGTTATAGAAATTGTCCATGAAAACATGGTGCCCACGGTCTAAGTATGGATTCAACAGTAACATAACAAGGGCATCGATTTTTGAAACTCCTTCGACTTCTTCGCTTTTACCTGAGTAAATTTTGAGGTTTAAGACATAACCATCTGTGGTGCAAAGGGCGTAAAATTTTATGCCATATCTTGCACGTTTATTTTTTATATAGACCCTAAAATTGAGTCGTCCACGGAAAAGCAACAGTGACTCATCGAGAGATAGATTTTCATGTGGAAAAAAAGCAACCCTGTAATTCCATAAGAGCTTATCCAGAAGGGGCCTTACTCTAAATAGCCGATCAGTATGGTCGAAAGGCTCTTGGTATGCACAACTAAAGCATCTCAAAAGTTCTTCAAAACGTCTTCCGGATATGGCGAGATGTGAGACGGGATTATAATACAGTGGGTCCATACTAAACATTTTTCTTATAGAGGGATATTTTACTTGGCCTTGTAAAATGCACAGAGCCAAGAATTGTTGAATCTCTAATTTAGTTATCGTCCGAATTGAAGAATATCTGCTATTTTTTTGTTGCGGACGGTTCATGTTGCGTAACAATTCTGCATATCTATTCATTGATCCCTCTAACATATCCATAATTTCATGATCCCAAAGTTTTTCAAAAATTTCGAGGCACGAATGGGGGTTGTCGAAAACAAGCTGAATGCCCGAACCTGCATCTTCAAATTGAAATTCTGGTATCTCAGATTCATACTCGAATCATTCGTCATCGCTAGATTCTTCTCCACTTGCTTGTGCAGGAGGATCAGGCATACAATTTTCATTGTCTAAAGGCGATGTTTCACGCGACGAATTTGCATCTTGTGACAACAAGTTTTCTGAACTCGAAGTACTGGAATTATCTTCACGTTCATAATTAGGATCTTGTATGTCATCGTCACAGCTGTATGGCTCACTTTCTTCCTCCGAATCAGATTCGGGTGTAGATACTTCCTCATGAAGTAGTAAGAGGCGACGCTGTTCTTTTTCATTCATTAGAGCTGAAAAAAATTAACTTTATGTCAAAGCAATTTATACGAAAATACTAGTATAGTATAGTACCTATAGTATAGTATACTATATTACTATAGTATACTATAGTATATTATAGTTTAATATAATACTCATTCTTCGTACGGATTAGCAAATATCTCACAAGGCAATTTCTTTTATAGGATTAATTGAAATAAATTTGAAATCTGGCAACATTGCAAAATGTTTCCACAAATTTGAAATTTATAAGAATAAGCAGAATGCAGAAAAATACATTATCTTGTACAAAAAAATATCCATCGGTTGATGGCTATTTTTTGTCATTTGACATATTCCTATTTGTAATAAATTGTTTGTTGAACATTGAACCGACTTTTTAGGTTATAATATTATTATATTTTAGGTTTAGTCTTTAGCCATTTTATAATACCTGAAAGAAATAAAAAACAGTTTTTTGAACTTACCAGAATTTTTAGAACACACCACAGAAGCAACTAAATTTCTTAGACTGTAAAACTCGTATAAAATAATACGTAATGCATGTGAACATACCGTAACATGCAGAATAATAAACACTGTTGCCAAATATAACTGCTTTCACATCCATGGAATATTTTTTTCTTCTTCTGGGACAGTAGACATGACACAACAGTAATCGCCATATAAACTCGACGGCATATCACGTCTTGATACTTTAGCACAATAATAAATGTTGACGGCATATCACGTCTTGTCCCAAGAGGTTGGACGGCATATACCGTCTTGTCCGCGAACGTGTTAACACCCTGTATTAGCCGAAATTATAGGTAAGGTACTCTTTGGGGTGCCAACCTCCTTCGTTTTAAAGAATAATGGTCCTTTATTTTAGGATGTTGCCCTTTGACATTTATGAAGAACCTATGCAATATAAAAGAATATCCCATTAGCGCCCAAATTTATTAATTATTAATTTGGAAACTCTTACTTAAATACACTCATCAAATTTACTAGCGATCTCAGGTAGTAGACTAAGACAAACATAATATCCAAACCAATTAACAAGAAATAGTATTCACTATCCTCTATATATCCCACAGCTCCGCCTCGCATAGTTTAGCTATTCACTCACAGGCGGCGCCCAGAGACTCCATTCATAATAAATTTATGAATGTGTAAAAATATCTTAAGCCACATGGTGGTACCGGTCCAGTATATATCGATCTTTATTCATCTTAGCGCCATAACATATCTTCTGTCTTCTTTATAACCAAGTTAAGTATAGTTTTTTAATGAAACGATTGGAAATACCTATACTAGGCTTTGTTTTCTTTAGAATCATATTTTGTTGACGTATGATATGAAACGAAATGTTGGTATCTGTTCAACTTTAGAAGTATGAACGTACCGTTTTTATTTAGTACTGTTGTCGTTTTTGTGTTTACGTAGGTTCAAAGTGGTTAGTCAAGGTTGTATTACGTTGTCTTTATGGTGCCACAGTTGGTTTCTTAACCCGTGCTCAAGAAAAGTAAAAGAACCCTATGTTTAGATTTATTTTTAACGAACGTACAAAAAAATAAACAACTGTAGTGTAAATATTGATGTTTTGTCTAATAGTATTTCTTCAACGCGAAATTATAAGTAGGTACTCCAGGAAAACAAAACTTTTTGATAGCTTTCCAGTTTTTTAGTGACGTCTAACCTCACTTTATAACTTAAGGAATTTTGAAAACAGGAACAGGTAAGTTTTATTTAGTTATTCTCGTTAATTCGACATGTAGTTGTTTGCCTAAAATTAAATACTTGTTTTAAAAATTAGCACCATCCCCATAAGAGAAACTGTTAAATTCATCTTCAAGCATCCTACTTAATTTATGTCGCATTTATTAAGTCTACCTGAATAACGTCAATGATTTTAAAGTATTTTGTCAAAACATCTATCTAACGAATAAATTTTTATTACTCTTAAGTACCTAAGTGCTTTTGAGGGTTTGTAGGTACTAGATACCTAATTAATATTGATAAACTTCTATTGGGTGTTACACTTTCCTACAACATTTCTTTTTAAACCCAATCAGTCCGAACTAGAATTTTTCTCTAAAATGAAATTAAAATAATACTGCCAAAAGGTAGGATGAAATATCTGAATCTAGATATTGATGGATGCCAAAAAAATGTTAGTAAGATAAGTTGTGAAAAAATGTCTTCACAGTCTAATCGCAAGAGTTTCTAATGTTTTTTATAACTAAAACTGTTTTGACCGCACCAAAACCTTGGCATTTAACACAAAAGTTACCGTTAAATAAGTATAATATAATAATAAATACCTAAAATAGCTTAATTTTCTTGATTTCCTTTCCTTATCTCATTAATCATTATAATTTTAAAAGTATCTTATATCTTAAACCTAATTTTATGTACCATAAATACTTTCTTTGTAAGTATGTAGGATATAAACCATGAGAACAATAACAATTTAAAATGAATTCAACTACACTAGTTTCTTTTATTTTGTTGTAGGTACATATCCTACTTATAAATTAACCTATGAAGATATGAAACAAAGACATATCAGGTTTACCTAATTTTTATTCATGTCTTCTCATTCTTACACTTAAGTATTTATCATTTTAAACTTCACATTGAATACTAAATGAAGCTTGCTGTCGGTGTTCGGTGTTCGGTGGTCTGTACCCATAATCTTAGAACATAACAAGTTGAATAATTAATTTTTGTTCAGCAAGAAGAATGTTATATTTGATTCATTTAAATTAATAGGGTAAATAAATATTACTTACTATAAAGGCACACAGAAAATCTGTGCATTTACTTAGATATACATCAGGATGAGTTTTTTAAAGTTTTACAAGGCAATATCTCGAGAAAAGTTTTAAATATTTTCATGAAATTTTGGTTCAACCATATTTTTTACATTGCACCCCTTTCGCAATTTTTTCAAGGGTGTCACTAATAAGCAGGCAGCACGGATTCGGTCTTTCATATCATCTGAAGTTGTAGGTGCAGGTGCCATCACTTTGTCCTTTAAAAGGCCCCACAAGTAGTCAAGGGGGATCAAATCTGGGGACCAAGCAGGCCAGTTGACCGGATCAGCTCGACCAATCCACCTGTTTTCAAATATGGGGTGAAGCCCCGTCCTGCTGAACCCACAGGTCGAGATTTATGTGTTGGTATAATAATTGGGGTAACTGCTTCATTTAAATGTCCTTCAAAGAAATGCGGATCAATAACTATATCCCCGATAATTCTACACCAGACATTAATTGACCAGGGATGTTGATTGGAGGAGTTCTCATCCAGTGGGGATTGGTGCATTTTGTGACTGTTTACCTTAAGCGGTCAAATATTCCGTCAAAATTCCATTAGGATTTATCGAAGAGCAAAAGTTGCATCCAAAGGATAAACTTTAGCCCATTTCAAATATTCGTCCACAAATCCAGATAGTTAGGTTTGGGTGATTGCGTAGTTACACCATCAATTGGAACAAATCTATTTGCTTCAATCAAAATTCCCATCAATCGATTGGCAATCGCATCAAATGAGTCGCATCAATGAGAATCATTGAATATTGAATTATTGTTAACTCCGGTATTTCTGACTACCAAATTTGACAGTTACATTGTAAGTTAATTCAATTGAAATGTCATTATTACAACTACTGGTGTTTTTATTATTGTTTAGTAATAGAGGGTTTATATCATCATTTTGTAATGCTATTATAGCATTGATATTGATAAACTTTTATTGGGTGTTACACTTATCTACAACGGATTATCAGGTAGATGCCATTTATACCCTTCAGCAAGACATTTGACAGAATTGACCATAACATATTGCTAAGTAAACTTGCTGAGGTATTCATGGGAGTTCGATGGCTGTCTTCTTATATCTGTTTAAAAAATTGGTTTTGAAGACGTATAATTTAAAAAATACTGCAAATTAACCAAATAATGCAAACAATTTTATTTAGCCTCAATAAAGAGGGCCGATTAAAGATGCAAAGCGCAGTGTCCATAAAATTAATTAATAATTATCTATTTTAGATAAATCTTCATTTACCTCTAAAAGTATCTATGTTTTAAAACCGTCGATTACTACCAAATATTTCAAAGTTTATCTTTGTTGTCCATTTAAATTCTTACACCATAACAAAACTTAGTTTTGCTTCAAGAGTTTCCGCTTCCATGGTACGTGATTTTGACTTCCAGTAGTTACGTCACAAAAAAACAAACGAAAACCCAAGTGTTTAATGGGTTCCAAAGTGAAAGGATGAAAAAAAATCTGCTGAAGTATTACAATACAAAGTAATTAAAAAACTAAATAAATTGGCGTGATATGATATGGAATTGTGCTATTTAAACCTTTTTAGATAAAGCAATTAAGAGGATCGGCATTTTATAGCGCACAGACTTTAACCATTAGTTGGATTACGAATTAATTACTTGATAAGCATTTGTTTGATCAACTGATAAATACATCTCGTATAGGGCACAAACTTGGACGTAATCGGAACAAACTGGATTTGATCTTCGGCTCTATTATCAGTAGCATTTCTTTCGGTTAGCAAAAGTTATGGAGAAGGCTATCAACGAAAAATTACTAAAGTACCTGGAAGGCTTCAATATTATCAGTGACCGCCAGTATGGATTCCGTAAGCCTAGATCAACAGGAGACCTTCTTCTTTATGTTACTCACATTTGGAACAACGCAATAGAACATTAAGGGAAGTCCCGGGTGGTAGCACTGGACATTTCCAAGGCTTTTGATCAAGTGCCGACACCAAAATAGCAAAATCTCACTTATTTTATTATACTAACTAACAATCTGTCTTGCAAAAGTCTAAGTTGGCTCCGGTTTTATAGATCCATGCTAATTATGATAATTACCTACCTGCCCGTAATGTATGGGCAAATTCGACTATTAAATGAGAAGTACCTGGATTTATTATCTATCTATCTATCTATCTATCTCAGTGGATTGTGGTTCTTCCCCCACTGCACTGAAGCTCATGGCTTATTTTGCTCCTTTGATATCTACTCCAACAAACGACTGTCCCTAATGAATTTCAGGACAATGTTGATGGGGGCGTTGGCTATTTCTTTGGGTTCCGGATAGGCTTCCTCGAAGTGCCGTAATCTTTTCCCACTTACTGCCGGACAATGACATAGTATGTGGTGAGGGGTTTCCTTCTCTTCTTCGCAGGCTCTACAAAAAGGTTCTGCTTCTAGTCCCATATTGCTACGGTGTTTTTTCATTTGACAGTGTCCCGTGAGGAGACCTGTTATTGTTTTTATATTTTTCCTGTTAAGCTGCAGTAGTGATTTGAGTTTGTTTTTGTTCATCTCCCTGATGAACAATTTTGATTGTCTTAACCCTGGGAGTCCCACCCAATATTCTTGCTGTTGCCGAGTAAGTCTTTCTCGTATATTTTTTCTTGCCGTCCGATACGAGAGTCCCCATGCAGGTTCCGGCCCTTTTTTGGCGAGTTTATCTGCCGCTTCATTTCCCTCTATACCGTGGTGGCCGGGTACCCATTCCAGATTAATCCTGTTACGTTGTGCCAGGCCTTTTAGCGTTGTGGGACACTCTTCAACTACTGAGGAGTTTATAGTTGGTTTTTCGAGCGCTTTGAGCGCTGCCTGGCTATCGGTTAAGATGTGGATCTGTTTGTCTTCGACTCCTTTCCTCATCATAATTTGTGCACAGGTCGTAATTGCTATTACCTCTGCTTGGAATACGGTTGTGTGCACTCCCAGGTTTATGGATATACCTTCCCTATTTCTGTGTCTCAGTGCTGAGTTTATCCATCTTGCGATGGATTGTTCCACTCCGTGCTGTTCCACTGCTCTGATCATTGAGTTGAACGATGTGTTGTCAAAGGCGCCTTCTATGTCTAGAAAGACACCTAGCTCTATCTCCTGGTTATATACTGCTTGTTATGCTCTGCTAGTAAGTTCGTGCAGTGCCAACTCGCAGGATTTCCCATTTTGGTATGCATATTGATTCTGGTGTAGTCTTCTGATTGTCAGTTTTTCATCTCTGATGTACCTGTCGATCAGTTTCTCCATATTGTTTTTAGGAGAAATGATTTATTATACCAGGTGTACTTTATAAGGGGTTTAAATACATATAACATAAATTCTAAATTGTTAGTTAGTTGTATTTCAACCACCAGCAGTTGATTGAGAGCTGCTCGTATTTGAGAAATTAGAGAGTTTTGAGCAACATGTCGCGAGTTTGTTTAAATAAGCCGGATCATTTTTGTTATATATGTGGTGAAGTGATTTTTGTGAAACAAAAACGTACACTTAGCCCTTTAATACAAAAGGCTTACCACTTCTATTTTGGCTGTAAAATTGGACGCACCAGGATAAAAATTGGGCTCCCCATATCTGCTGCTACAAGTGTGCGTCCAACATTTGCGGCTGGCTAAGTGGGAAAAAGCGTAAGATGCCCCTAGCTATGATCTGGCGAGAACTAAAAGACCACGTTACTGAGTGTTACTTTTGTACGACACCTCCCGTCAATAAAGGCTTTTCGGAGAAAAAAAGGTCTGCGATCTAGTATCCAAATTTACAATCCGCCATACGCTCGGTGCCTCACAGTGACGAGTTGCCTGTACCTAATCCACCTCAGGAATATATATCCAATGGATTCAAACGGTAGTGTACTGGAAAATGTCGCCGGCCCATCAACCTTGCAAGACTCCGATTTTGTCTGTGAACTAACCTAACCTAATAAGGGATTTGGAATTGCCTAAGAAAAAATCCGAACTATTGGCCTCTCGATTGCGACAATGGAACTTACTTCAAGATGAAGTAAAAGTTTCTGTGTACCGAAGCCGTCAGAAAAACCTAACACCATCTTTTACCATGGAAAACAATTTGGTAGCCTGTAGGGACATTAAGGGATTAGTGTCAGTTTTAAATCTCGGCTATGATTCAAAAGACTGGAGACTTTTCATTGATTCCTCAAAAGTAAGAGCTGTGTTACTCCATAATAAAAACAAGTTGCCTTCAGCCCGAATTGGTCATGCAGTCCACATGAAAGAAACGTATAGCAATTTGAAATTGTTACTGGAGATCATACAATATGAAAGATATAATTGGCAAATTTGTGGGGATTTAAATGTGGTGGCGATTTTGCTTGGAATGCAGCTAGGTTATACGAAATACTGCTGCTTCCTCTTCGAATGGGACAGTCGAGCACGATCGGATCACTACTTCATAAAGAAAATTTGGCCACCGAGAGAGGAAAGAAAAATGTAGCCAGCGCGCCATTACTTCCCGTAGAAAAGATTTTACTACCGCCACTTCATATAAAATTGGGACTTGAAAAATTTTGCGAAGGCCATGGACAAAGAAGGCCGTGCTTTTAGTTATTTAAAAGAAAAGTTCCCTATAATCAGTGACACTTAAAGGAGGGAATATTGGTGGGTCCCAAAGTTAGGAAACTTTTCGGCGATGCGCAATTCGATTCCATACTTAAATGCAAGGAAAAGGACGCTTGGAGTGCCTTTAAAATGGTTCCAACAATTTTTTTGGGAACCATAAAAGCAGAAAACTATAAAGACCTGGTTGCCCAACTTCTTTTATGTTACCAAAATCTAAGGTGTAATATGTCGTTGAAAATTAATTTCCTGGATTCTCATCTGGATTACTTTCCGGAAAATTGTGGTGCTGTAAGTGACGAGCACGGTAAGAGGTTCAACCAGGATATTTGAACATGGAAAGAAGGTATCAGGAAAAATGGAACTGTGAGATGTTAGCCGACTACTGTTGGACTATTACGAGAGTTGCCCCCGAGGCTGCTTTCAAAAGACAGGCTAGCGTAAAATGAGTGTCTAAACTTTAGGCTCACTAATAAAAATGTGCTATTTAATTGCTATTGTTGAACCAAGAACCAACAATATATTGTTTATATGTTCATTGTAAATGTCTATAAATTAAAATGTTCATTGTATGCATATGCCTATAAATTAAAATTTTGTAACAAATAATTCAGAGTATTTTGTGAGCTAACTAAAATCTTTAATAGGTATTTTTTAGTTACTTGGGTGTAGTTAAATAAAAAAAAATAGGTTTTGTTCAGGAAACAAAAAGAAAGTTGAAATTATCTACACCACGTTTGCAATAGAAGTTGCTCTGTATCTCGAGATATCTTCGGCCCACACACTAATGGTCACCCTGTATAGTCGGTGGTATGATAAACTTACTTAAGGAGTTGTTGCAGTAATTGAAACATGTTTTATATTAGAGGACATTATATTATTATCTAGAAGACTAGATAACATATTTTTAAAATACTATATACTAACGTCACGGACGTGCCTATCTTACAGAAGCTGTCAGTTCTTTTATCCAATTAAAACCAAAAATAAAATTGTTACACCACTGAATTACCAAACAAAACAAGGTTGTCAGCAAACATTGCTATCGTTTTATCTGACTATGCAGTTAATTTTTGCATATCTTTATGTTTCTAGTACGGTTTATTTTCTAGTGAAACGTGTTTTGTGAAAAGCATTGTAGGTATGTGCACACCATTAATTTATTGTACCTATATAAAAAAAAAAGAAATGCAAGAGATTGATCTGCATATTTATAAAAACGTTAGTGAGCATATTATATAAGGTCTTGTGATTCCATGGACGGACAGACTGTGCTTATGAATTTATGATAAAATTGATAATAAAACTATTTTAATTTGCCGTAAATATAAATTAACCATTGCCTTTGCTGTAGCAAGTAAATCCACGTATACCTACGTTGAAGGAATTATGGTGGATTTATACAGACAAATAACAAATAAGAAATAACATAAGAAATAAGAGATGAATATACACACCTGTCGTAAGGCGTTTATACAGACAAATAACATAAAATAAAAATAAGAAATAACCTTGAAGTTCGCTAACTTTTAACTTTTATGTTATTTCTTATTTGAAAATGGAGCTGCGCATGCCCGATCTGATTTAGTTGTCAGTTTTTTGGGTTTTGTGGTTAGAATTGTAAAATATTATTATCTTTTTTAAAAATATTATTACCCTTTATTGTCCTTGGTATTATTGGATTGGAAATCGCTTATTTTCTTGAGTTTCCACTTCTAAAATTTGCAAAAATGCCTAGAAGCCGATGTGATGACACTGTTGACAGTCCTTATTTAATTCTTATTTTATTTGCTGTATAAATGGTAACTAGCTCTGTTATTTTATTTCTTATTTCTTATGTTATTTCTTATTTCTTATTTGTCTGTATAAATCCACCATTATTTTTACTATGTAATAAGTTTTATCTATCGTTTCACTAATAGAAACGTTTGTGAGATTAATAATTATTGCAGGGGAATAAAAAGTATGCCTACTTTATCCAATTTTAACGCTTTCGGAACATTTTTTTACAGAGGTAAAAATGTAAATGTTTTCTTTAAAGTGTGAGTAGGTACCAAAGACATTAATGTCTTTGGTAGGTACCCACAGGTAAAAACCTAAAGATTAAGATCGGTTGATCTTGGAGGCAAATTCCGATAACAACAGTGACATGTCATGACACTGCTTGGCATACTGACTATAAACTGAATGGGAATAACTTCTTCAGGGAACCTTTTGAAATAAATGCTTGTAAGCTAGAAAAAGTCAGTAATAATATAATATCAGACATTTTTTCAAGTACCTCAATTTTTGTATCGCCCTGTATATTGTAAGTAAGACTTAGTCATAGCGTAAACAGCCTCTAGGCATTGCCGAACTCTTAACCAAATTTCAGTGCGTTAGTATCTCAGAATTCAAAAATATCAGCATTTATTGCAGGTGATGTTTTTCGAAAAAAGCAAATGGAAATTAATTAACGTCTCCAAAATAATAAAGAAAGTTGTTAAGAAACTAACAAAGATTCTAAAAACAAGTTCAGGTTAGTTTCATATCCATGACTTTTTGACTAATCCTGTATACTTAATCTTTCTGTGAATAGATTTTGAAAAATCCAACACTTTTGGGTTTAAACTTTTTCGCTAGCTACACTGAGAAACGCTCTTTCTTGTGCGAATTAAAACTCTATTTAATTCCCATATTAAAATTATGGTTGCCCGCATAAAAGTTTTACGATGCAGTGATAACGTGACCATCTTTTTCCTCGTCTGCATTTAGTAATAAGTCGGCGAGATGTCGCGCGGACGCGCCATTAATTTCTTGCACTAGTTTGGTTCCTGGCAATTAGCTGTGAGGGTGTGCCATAAGAGAAACGAAAAACGACTCTTCTTTAACGTTAATGTCAAGGTTATGCTGCTTATCGATAACAAGGGTTTAAAAAGAAGACTCAAGAGGTTAAAACCTTTGAATTAGTAAAATAGTTTTAGTGCAAAGCAGAGTAAAGTGCGGTAGCTCTACACGTTAATCTTATAGTGTGTTATTAAAGCCTAAGGGTTATTGTTGCAAGATTACATAATATCGTACGTCGTAATTTAGTAAACTTAGTTATACCAGACATATAGTAAAAGAAATGAAGACAGAACGACAGAGCAGCACAAGTGTAACATAATTGACAGCATAATTTGAAAATATTTATGTGACAATACATTCAAATGACGGAATCATAATCGAATTTGTTCGAAATAAATTTTATTTCAGGCAGTTAAATTTGTGTATCTTAAGAAATAATCGATCGTTTCCATTATTAGCGACCCTGTATAATTCGGTATACCTAAATAATCTGTTTTTATTATTCTGTCCAAATGGTTCTTAATATCTAAGCCAATCAAAGCCAATTGCCTAATGGAATTGAAAATATAGCAGATGTCTAGTCCTCACTGATTTAATCAAATAGTTTAATCAATATTTACCGCAATCATATGAATCGGAATTAGTAGAGTTTTAGAGATATCTTGTGGGATGTGGTAAACAGATATGTATGTTATTATTTGTTTACATTGCATTTAAATAATTATAAGTTGTAAACACAAAGTCCTTTAGTCGTAAAAACAAATACTGGTTTTATTGCAATATTTATATTAAATTAACTAAGAGTTTTTAATTCGCAGCTAATAAAGTGCCCTGTAAATAAAAGTATTAAAATCGTATTACTTTTCCTTGTGAATAATTTCATGCTTAATTGTAATACAAATTTTATATAACCGTTTAATTCGACACTTTTATTATCGTTATATTACACCGTAGTCACTTAACCGAAAAGTATTATTTTAAAAACATAATTGCTTAACTAGCTAAAAAATAATAAATTCAAAACTCGTAACAGATGTTTAAATTAAATTCAATTTTGATATGGGTTTAATTATTAAAATATTAATTCAATCAGATTTCTTAAAAAGAAAAGGCTTTAGCTTTTAATTATGTTTGCGAAATCGAACACTGGCTTCAAACACTAGCATTCGTTAAGTCTAGTAAACTTATAGGTCAGTGCAGTTATAAAGTTTTATTGGTATGTTGGGAACAAAATTTAATGCAAAATACCCCCCCCCCCCCCCCGCCATGAAATTAGAAGGAAAGAAAAGCCATAAAACTTTACAGAAGTTGACTATATTAAAAAATAGTATTTTGAAACAGTAGCGTTGAAAGTCAAATATTGCTTTTAAGAAAATTCAACTTTATATTTTGTACATTATTAATTTTTTTTTTCAATTCCTAATATTAAACTAACATATTATTAAATATTTCTTAAATATGGGTATTTAATACATTGGCGTACTATTATTGTTCAAAATGGGCCTTAAAGCGTATTAATTAATTAAATAAATAAAAATATATATTGAACTTTCATAAGAAACTTGAAAAGTAGCTACTAGTAGCTCCTTTTTCATCATATCTTTATGAAATGGCTTCTTATTTACAGTCAGCTAATGAATGATGTCATTTTTTTTTCCAAGACGTAGGTATTTTTTCGGATTTTCTTGAGTGGTAGCTGGCGTTATCCATGACTATAACAGACCCAGGAGGAATAAGATCCAGCATTTGCTGGAAGTATTCTTCAAAGACATCAGCGTTTATGTCTTAATGATAGTCTCCAGTCCGTTTTGATTTAAATGCCATTAAGCCGCCATCGACAAATCCATTTTTGCTACCACTGTGAGTAATTATTAATCTTTTACCTTTTCTCGAGGGTGCTTTTATTCCAGTGGACCCAGGCGCGGATACAGGGGGGGGGCAATGGGGGCAATTGCCCCCCCCTGAGACCGACCAAAGCACATAGGTAACACGATGTATACAAGCAATAACCAATAACAAGCTCTAACCTGTTACAGAATAGATCTACCTTTTAACCTTTTTGCAATAAATCCACCTTTTGACTTTTTCCTTTTTTTGCATAAACTTTAAGAAACAAACAAAAAATTCCCTTCACCAGCTTTGCACCTGGGTTCACGACTTGAAAGTCTACTTTTAAACCTTCTGTACTCTGTACTTTAAACTCTTGAAAGTCTACGCTCTAACCACTAGCACTAGAATATTGGTATCCTTCCGCAGTTTCGCAAGTTAATTTTAATTACTTATTGATGCGGTCCCAGACCAGAGCTACGCAAACTGTCGCAAACGCAAATTCCCAAGAGGGTATAGGGTATCTGATCTGGCAGCGTGCAGAAAATATAGCCGATCAACTGGGTGTCGAGCTGAATATTCCTCGGATCCCTCGCCATGGTGGACGCCAAATTTATCGTGCCAACCATCAAATGAATTCAGCGGAGGAATACTACAGAGTATCAATCTATGCACCATTGCTAGACTTTGTTCTCATAGATCTGCGAGAAAGATTCTCAGCCGAAACCTTGGACATCTTTCAGCTATCAGTTTTCATTCCAGAAAATATTGTCAAAAATTCTGCTGGTGAAAATGACATAAGTATAAAGTCCCTCCTCGACCGCTTTGGATTGCTTCTTGAAGTTGACAAGGGCGCTGCTTCTTTTCTGCTAAAAGATGAATTGTTGTTGTGGAGAGAGAAATGGATTCAAGAACAGAGCTTCAGAAAAGAGCTTCCCATAAGAGCTCTGGATATATTGGCTTGTTGCGATAAGGATGTATTTCCTATAATACATGAATTTGTACTAATCCTTGCAACCCTTCCGGTGACAAATACATCTGCTGAGAGGTCATTCTCGTCGTTGCGGCGCCTTAAAACATATTTAAGAGCAACCATGACTGAAAACCGCCTCCTCGATCTTGCCCTAATGCACATCCATAGGCATGTTCCCATTGATGTTGAGAAAGTAATTTCAAGATTTGCAAAAGCTGGCCCTAGGACAAGATTGGAATTCTGTATTTAAGTGCATACTTAATTACTTCAAATTAAATTGTTTGTATTTCTTTTTTTTTTTTAGACAGCATTATTCAAATCAAATGCATTATTACATAAATAACAAATTAAAATTTTATGAAATTGTTTGTTTACAACGAATTTTCTAGAAGATAGGTAAAATCGCAAAAATTAACTCCCCCACTCCTAAACGCACGGGGTTGCTTTTGTGATTTTCTTGAGGATTTTGTGTTGTATTTTTTATTTTCCCACTTGAGAACCAAGCACCATGATTCAAAAAAGGGCGTGGCACCCAAAAAATTTTCGCCTGCGGCGCTATTTTTTTAGCGCCTTCGGCGCTTTTCCATTTTGCCCCCCCCTGGACAAAATCCTAGATCCGCGCCTGAGTGGACCATCCTTCCATGAAAGCTTGCCTCGCGCTTTTTGTATGTTTATCCTGCTATATTTTACCAACGGTATATCCTTCATTTAACCAAGTTTCGTCCATATAATAAATGTTCCTGTTTTCCCTTCGAAACTGTCTACTCCCTAAAATATGATGATTTCGTCTTTCTCTATTAAAAGTGATTTTCTGTTTTGAATGTTTTGAAATTTTAAGGAACATTTATATCGTAGATGATGTATATGATTTTAATAAAGATTTTCTAACTGGTACATGTAAGGGTAAATCCGTGATTTTAAGAAGAAAAAATAAATAAGTTGGGCATATTTTACGTTGTTCCTAAAAGATTTTTTTTATTTGAAACTAATTATTAAAATTGTAGTTTTTATTATATTTTTAGATATTAATAATATATAATATTGTCGTCTCCATCAATTTCGAGTTGGTCATTCCTCTGCAAATCTTGTTGTAAAAAAATGTCCTCATTAAAGCTTCCATGTCCATGAACTTGTGCTCTTCTTAAAATAAATAAATGGACATATCTCGTTTTTATAGAAATACCGATATTTTAATCGTAGATATCTTGGGACATGTGACATTTTTAAGAGAAACAAAACCTTGGGGCGATAGAGTCGAGTGTATGCTACACGATGGCGCCAAAAACGCATTTTCTTAAATTTTGGACATATGTTATTTTTAAAGTAAACGCCTTAATTGTTGCCAGGAGTACGAGAATGCTTTGTTGGAAAATAACTCTGGTAAATATTCGTACTTTTTAAGTCTCTTTTTATGAAAGTTCAATATATATGACTCTATGCATGTTTTAATTTTAATTAATACACGTTAAAGCCTATTTTGAACAATAATAGTACGTCAAAGTATTAAATACCTATATTTAGGAGAGACTTAAAATGTTAGTTTAATATTGGGAATTGTAATGTTACTTGCGTCTTGCAAAAAGGCGAGTGATTTTCAATAAACTTAAAAATTAATGGTGTATAAGTTTGGTATTTTTTATGTCTATTAAACGTCAAAATAAGAAAATCTTTTTGCTGTAAACTATGTCCTCAGGATGTCGAAATAGTTTGTCTTGCATCATATATTTCTAATAATTAACATATTTAACAAATTTTGAAGGTTACACAAATAGTAAATTCAGTTCTTAAATATTTAGAATATTGTCTTACTGAAATGATCTATAAAGATAAACAATGACGGCTGAAATACCAGCACATTATATGGACAGTGTTGTATTCAATGAAAATGGGTATACTAGATTTGTTAAAACGTAAACCGATCTCGATTGATTTTCACTTTTTAAAGAAGTGATGGTTGACAAGCCTATCACTGCCAAAATTTACAAAATGCCTCGTCATTTAACGGAAATTGCAAAAGCTCAAATAGTAGCCAGAATTCTGAATCGATAGTCAATAGGAGCACTAGCAAATCTTTATGAAAAATCTTAAAGATTTAAGGAACGTTAAGATCAAGAAGTTCTTCTTTAGTATTTACTGGTGTTGATTTAACTAGTTCTTTTAGATGTCCCCAGAAGCAAAAGTCTAAGGGATTTAGGTCTGGAGATCCTGGTGGTCATAAGACAGGCCCACCGCGACCTATCCATCGAGGGCCAAAAACGCTTGTTAAGTGTTGACGTACTGTACGGTTATGATGAGGTGGTGCACCATCATGCATGTGCCACATTTGCATTCTTCTATCAAGAGGCACGTCTTCCAATAAATTATTCAAATTTTGCTGCAAAAATTGTAAATAGATCTCACCATTGAGTCTTTCTTTCAAAACAAATGGACCTATAAGGTTATTTCCGATAATGCCAGCCTACACATTTACCATAAACCTTTGTTGGTGTTTGTTTTGAATTATCAGCCAAAAATGTAAATTGTATGAGTTTATTATGCCATCTCTTGTAAAGCCGGCTTTATCGGTAAGCAAAATAAGATTAGAAAAATTTAGATTCACGTTATGTTCCTGTATAAACCAGTTGGAGTATTGAAGTCTTGCTGGATAATCATCCGGAGACATAGCGTGTACCTTTTGAACATGGTACGGGTGAAGTAACTTTTTTTTCGTGTACAACCCATTTTGTAACATTGTTTTGTGTCGCGATCTTTCTTATACTGTTTGAAGGGTTGTTAGCAATATCTTGAAAATTTGTTCCTCTACGTGAGAGTCTCGTGCTCTCCTCGCCACGTCGCGTCAAAAATGGATAAAAAAAATCAAATATTGTTCCCTGACGAAAAGGATTTTCAGTTATCATATAATGGACACATTCGTGTACACCGTCCAGATAACACAAGATTCAAGGAACGGTACACTAGCTTGCTTTTAGATCTGGACGATTTTCTGTGAATATCTGGGGTTGGATTTGTGTTTCTGGGTCTGGTGGCGATTGGAGGGAAGGTTTACCGCCGAACATTATATGTCTGTTCTGGAACATATAATGCTCGTAGCTGTTGAACAAATATTCAAATTCTGTAAGAGGATGATTTGAATATATTAATGTGGAAGTTTTGCGATGGCCTGCTTATAGTCCCGATATTAATCCCATAGAGAACGTCTGGGGTCTAATTGTAATAGAAATATACGGAAGAAATTTTAGACCTCGCAATTCGAATGAATTAATTGAAGGTAATCCATGAGTGCTCCGAAGGGCTTGATCAAAATGTTATTGTCAATTTAATTCACTCAATTCTAGACAGATTGGCTCAAGTAGTCGAATAATATGACCAAATATTAAATTTTGATAATTATTGTTGTTGTTCTTACACCCGTTGTTATTAGTCAGGTACGTGGAGTTTAAAAAATTGCAATATTATAGACATATTTTTATACAATAAAAATTAGTTTTACTAGACGATTTTATTTTGTTTAGCGACGCCAATGCAATAACCTTTAAAGCAATAAATCAATCAATGATTTACGCAAATATGGCATAAAATGGTCCTAAGACCTGTACCCATTTTCAATGAATTGAACTGTACGAATATAAAAATAAAATATAGTGTGTCCCAAATTTGCTGCAAAAAAGTATATAAATTTCAAATCGACAGTTACCACTGTGGCCAAGAATCAAAAATTATAATTATTATTTTCGGTCGCTCTTGTTCGTCAAATGAGTGGTAATCATTGTATTGTATAAACTTACTTTTCCTTGATCATAAAATCATAAGTAAAAAAATTGTATTATCTATACATCTTATTAATATAATGAATAATTTATTCAAGTGAACAAAATGAAAATAAATAATATACCCAGACCTGCCAATGACTGGTATTATTAATTATAAATTATTAAACTTCAAATGGTTTCTAAAAATTTCGGGGTCACAGCGAGAAAGTGTTTTTAATAAATACGCTTTGGTTATTTTACTTGTACTTTTTTGCAATTTTGCCTGTAAAGTTTTATTTGTTTCAAATCGCAAGTGAAAAGGTATATACATACATATCGCAAAAATATATTTGGGGAAAAACCTAGTTTAGATCGTTCACCTTGCTATTATAACAACATGTTATTGTTATTGCTACTTTTACGATACCTATACTTATCGCTAAGGAAGCGATGCTTTACTGCTGAGATAACTATACTGCTCAGATAACTATACTGCATAGCTAATTAAAATGTATCATATTATCAGCGTTCTTATATAGTAGTGTAATAATAGTTATTGCGTATAGTTAACATGACTATACAGGGTGTTTCAGAAGTCCGAAATAAAATTAATATAGCCTTAACCTGTAACTTTTGGAGAAAATGCTCGGACACGTCAATTTAGTTTTATATATGCTCACATTTTGACGTTATTCGTTTGTTTTTTTATAGACATTTATCAAAGACATGACGACATCGATCTTTTTTTTTAATGGAAACATACAGCTTGTGATACATCATTTGAAAGCTAATATCTCGTACAGTATGCTCATAAATTTTGGCGCGATTCTGTCAAGCTATTTCAAAATGGCGACTGTTAAAATTTTTTAAAAAAATCCGTATTTAAATAAGCGGAAATGACGGTCTGACATTTTGTGACATTGTGAACTTGTAAAATTAATTTAAGTATTTTCAAAGTATTATTCTACAATTTTCTAAACAAAAATGGTTTTGTCGGAAAGGCAGCGTATCGAAGTCTTGATATTGTTGGGATGTGGAGATAAAATAAGAAGTCAAAGTGAAGTGTGCACTTTATTTAATGCTAAATATCCGGAAAATCAAATTTCACAGGGCACTGTTAGTAAAATATTCCACAAATTTGATGAACATGGCACAGTAAAGGACTTGCCTAGGAATGGACGGCCACGTATTTTAGGCGACGATGAAAAATTGGATATTGCAGGATAATCCGCATGTTTCAACAGTTTCATTGGTTCAAAATCATGATACATCTAGAGGTACTATTGGAAGATTTTTGAAAACAGAAAAATACCACCCTTATAAAGTATGTCTTGTCCAAGAAGATGACTATGATAGGCGTTTGCAATTTTGCGAAGAAATGATGAGACGGTGTGACGAGAATAATAGGTTTCCACAGAACATATTATTTTCGGATGAAGCTACTTTCTATTTAAACGGGGTGGTTAACAGACATAATTATCGTTTCTGGAGTCAAGAAAATCTACGATGGATATTTGAAGCGCATACTCAGCGGCCCCAGAAAGTAAATGTATGAGCAGGTATCATTAATAACCGGATCTTACGGCCATTCTTTTTGGAAGGACACCTCACAGCTGAGTTGAGGCCTGCTCTAGCTGTAATTTTTCCCAACGAAGTATCCAGATATACCTAATGAAACAATTTGGTTTCAGCAAGATGGTGCTCCGCCGCATTTTGGTGTCAATGTGAGAAGATATTTAGATCAGATATTTCCAGGTCGCTGGATTGGACGACGTGGTACAATTGAATGGCCACCGACGTCCCCAGACTTAACGCCTCTAGACGATTTTCTTTGGGGATATTTAGAAGAAAAAGTTTACCAAAATAGGCCAAATAACTCTGGTAACGGTAGCAACAATAATTGTTAATATGACTATATGTTTTCTGACAATCTCTGTTACTGTTAGCAAATAATAATATAATATTTTCAGTGTACTATAACCCCAGTCCATTTCTCACAATGACTTTATTTTCTGGTTATTACCAGCATTGTAATTAATGATTCAACTGTCATGGTCCCTTGAAATTGATCATATCTAAAACGCTTAAATTTGTTAAACAATTCATACAAATATTAATAATTAACATAAAAATGCAATTAATTTTTTTAGTTTCACTTTTTAATATCATAATTATCCAGTTACGTATTTATTTCCTCAAACGCCAGGATAGCAATAAAAAATGTAAAAGCTGAGAAATGATCTCAAAAGTTTATATCCTTCGGCTACATCAACTAGCGAAAAGAATTATTAATTTGAAACAAAAAACTTACCGCTAAAGAAGAGAATTCTCTAGTTTTTGGCAAAATTACAAGTTTTTTTTCTTTAAATGCTAATACTTCAAATAAATTTGTACATAAAATTATTATTTATAGTACAAAATATCACCAAAAGTCTTTCGCAACTTAAAAATTTTAATTCTATAACCCAGATCAAGTTATTACTGTGGGCTATTTGTTCTACTTACACAATGGTTGTTCATTGATAAAATGAAATGCTCTGAAAATTATGTCCTTGACAATTTTGTATTGAATGTTCAGAACATCTAGTTGTACCCAAAAAATATATTTTATATTTATATTATACATGAACTCCATCGATCGATTATAGAAAAACTATAATTAGAAAAAAACTGAAAATTTGGGAGCATACTAATGTCGATGGGGGCCATTAATCTAAAATATTTCCAAAAAATCTGGAGCTTCCGGTTATACCGGAATTAGAAGTCAACTTGGTTATTTTAAATAGGATATACAGCGTGTCCAGAAAAGTGCTAGACATATGGGAATCTTCTTTATTGTTGATTTTACGAAAAAAAGTTATTCTTTATAAAAAGTTCTGCTTGATGCGCAAATAATATTGACATATCAAATTTTAAGATCTTGTACAAGGGCGGCAGGAAAATATAGAAACACAGAATTACGTTAAGAGGGAAGTGCCCTCAATTTTTATTTTAGATCAAATTGTTATAAGAAAACTTTACTAAAGACTACAAAACATGGTCAGATACAATTATTCATTGAAATATTTTAATTTACAGGGTACCATCAAAAAGCCTTTGGAAAATATTTTTTTATATTATTTCTTTAACAGTTACCTGCAACAACTATGTGCAATACTATAAGTAACGAATATTGACATGTTAGTCAAATATCATTTAATATTTTTCGACTTATTAACAAGAGTTTTTCGTTAGTTTCGTCATGGTCGTAAAGTTAACGTTGCAGGAGAAAATAGAAATTGTACTTATCGTCGGAGATCACTATTAGGGAAGCCGCACTCATATTTTATTTAATACTAGACACCCTGACAAAATGGTATGTAGCGCCACTATAGCAAACGTAATGAATACATTTAAAGCTACTGGTACCGTCGAAAATGTATATAAGAAACAACACAACAAATGGTCCACAACAGAAGAACAGCAACTCAATGTAATACAAGCGGTTATCGAAGACCCGAAAATTTCTTTAGGAAAACTTCCAGTTGACGTCAAAAAGTCTACTGCTAGTAATATTTTAAAAATTAACAAATTTCATCCATATAAACCGAAATACATTCACACGCTTCTTCCTAGAGGTTTTGAATCCCGTTTTCTATTTTGCGCGTGGTTCCAAGGCGAGTGTGAAGTTGATCCTTTTTTTGCAAGAAAAATATTATTTACAGATGAAGCTATGTTTACTTCCAACGGCGTGGTATGCTCCCAAAATTGTCGGTGGTGGAGTGACAACAATCCAAATTTTATAATCGAATACCGTAGTCAATATTCATTTAAAACCAATGTTTAGTGTGGCATTTTTAATGATTGGATCGTTGGACCATACTTTTTCCGACAAAATATAAATGCTGCCACTTATCAACATGATGGAGCCCCATGTCATAGTATACTTATACAGTAACTGGGTATTTGGATGAAGTATTTCCGCACCGTTGGATAGGCAGACGCTCAAATATTCCTTGGCCAGCCAGGTCGCCTGACATCACACCCCTGGACTTCTTTTTATGGGATCGATTAAAATAAATGGTGTATGGGCATAGACCTTGTCAGGATATTGACCATCTTGAAGCAGTAATAACAAACTGTGTCCAAGAAATCACTCCCAATAATATGATACGGGCGACAGTAAGAGAAATTACAAGGCGTACTATAGTTTGCATGGAAAAAAAGGGGGGCAAGTGGAGACATAATTTTTCACTTTAAACTATCTGTTTTTAGATCACTTTTATCATGTAATTGCTAAAATATTGTTTATTATTCACATTCACAATTTATTTTTGCTCTAAGGAAATTAAATGTTTTTAATATTCCTGATAGGTAGATAGGTTGATTTTAGAACATGAAATAATCTCGCATTGTTTTTTTACGTAATTGGTTTCCAACAAGAGGTAATGAATGCTCAACGTGTTTTTGATGGTACCCTGTGAATTAAAATATTTCAACGAAAAATTGTATCTGACCACGTTTTGTGGTCCTTAGTAAAGTGTTTATAACAATTTGCTCTAATATAAAAATTGAGGGTACTTCTTTCTTAACGTAATTCTGTGTTTCTATATTTTTTGCCGCCCTGTACATGATATCTTAAGTTTTTTATAAAGAATAACTTTTTTTCGAACTTTTCTGGACACGCTGTATAGGATTATATATAAATTATATAGATTATATAGGATACCCTATATACTATTTTATTTTTGGATTTTACATAAAATTTTAATCCCATTATAGCGTTCTATACCTAAGTCTAACCGTTTTTGGCATATTTCAAATTTTGTGTCAAAAATGACTTTTAGACACCGAAAAATAATTCTTAATTTTTCCTGTACTCAGGCCTTTATTATTTAATTTGGGTTATATCCACAAAAACCTGTTGCAAATAATAAAAATATTGAACTCACTATTTTGGGATATTTTTCCGCAAATCCAACATTGTCTGTTGAGACAAGCTGCATTGGAATCAGCATTATCCAAATAATCAATTTATAGAATATTAAAAGGATATAAATTTCATCCATACGTAATCTTTTAAGGTCATCACCTAAAAAAGAAATTTATTTTCCAAGAAAAGTGGCATTCTGTGAATTGTATCTGAACTTGGTCGCAAGGAAACATTTTTTTTTTAAGCTAAGTTTACAAAAAATGTCATTTTTAATCGGCACAATTCCCATTATTGGAGTGATTCAAATTTAGATGCATTCAGAGAGAGCAACATTTTCAAGTTTACCGTTTATTATGCAATCATTTTACAACAAGTTTATTTCTCTGCACTCTTGCCTTGACGGATCTAAAATTTTTGAAATTTTCTATAATTTGTTTAACGGTTTTTGGTGCTGGTTTCTGTTTTTGTGGATATCGGGTAGCAAATGAATCACACGTTCTTGATATTACTTTATCACATTCTCCATAAATAATAAACACATTTAAATAATCTTAGTTTGAATATTTTAAGCGTCTCGGCATCATTGTTAATAACTTTTTAAGTGACGTGGACATTTAGTTGTTTTGATTGTTTTCTAACGCCGTCATAGCCAACTAATAGAGCACTATCAATTTTCGAAATAGACAACCCTCATTTTTTATGCCGAATCAGATAAAATTATAAAAATTAGTAGTTTCCATTTGAAAAAATGTACTTTTGACAGTTTTTTCAATTTTTGTATTGGTACGCGTGCGAGATGTTGCACGTGGCGACATCTCGCGGCAACCGAACAATCCACCCAACCAGACCAGCGAGAACTTAGAGAAGACCAAACTCTGGGATGGAACCCGCATAAGCAGGTATCTACGTCCTTTCAGCACCACTTGACGTAGATACCTGCTTATGCGGTTTCCATTTCAGCGTTGGATTGCTCGGTTGCCGCGAGATGTCGCCACGTGCAATTACACGTAGCATTACATTTCGTGTTGAAATGTACTGTGAGGTCCCTTTCTTTACGCACCCCCCGACAGCACCCTGGCCCTTTACGCTGATGATACCGCCTTCATCGTAAGGTCACTGAGTCCCCGACTTGTCACCAGAAAGCTGCAAAAAGCAACTAACGAATTTTCCAATTACTGCGTGAATTGGAAACTTCGCCTCAATCCCGACAAAACCCAAACCATCCACTTTGGCCGAAGAAGGCAACCACCCTTCGACGCGGTCAACCTGGATGGTCGCGGTGTTCCCTGGTCAGACTCAGTGAAATATCTCGGTATCACCCTAGACAAAACCCTCCGCTGGCAGCCTCATAAAATCCACCTCATCAAGGCCATCATCAGACCCGCCCTCACATACGGTTCAGCGGCGTGGGGTCACGCAGCCCCCACCCACATTAACCGCCTCCAATCCCTTGAAAATCGTTACATTCGCACCGCCATGGACATCCCATGGTTCATCCGTAACATAGACCTACACCGCGACATCAAACACACACACCCCTTTCCCAGTTTCTCCACGAGAGAAATACGAAGATTCTAACTTCGGCCCCCGAACAGCCAAACCCCCTCATCAGACAAGCTTCCAATTATAACATCGATGCCCCGTATCGTCATAAACGTCCCCGTCACCAACTCCTCTAGGTGCGCCAAGCAGCACCACCCACCCACCAAAGCCCTCCCCAGATACACCTCACAAAACCAATAATACTCCCTTCTCTTAGATTCCAGAGTAAAAGTACCTTAAGTACTTTTTGGTGAGACCCTGCGGAACTAGACCGCAGGGGGGCGTGGAAGGAAGTCTGGAAGGAGTCATTGAGACTCTGAGCAAATAAGCTCAGAGCCACAAGGACTTCCGCCAGATGGGCTCACCTCTCCGCGTGTGTGTGTGTGTGTTTCTTTATGGACCGAAACAAACATGCAGTACCAAACAAAACCAAATCAAAGTGAAGTAATCAACATCAAAGAACATCCAGTATAGTTGAAGAATAGGCAAATCCCAGACTTAAAAGAAGTAAAAGCTCATTAGAGCTGCCTTAAGAGCACTAACAGTAAGCAGTCTTTTTTTACGACGAAATGCGTCAAAGGATTGAGTCTGACTGAAGGAAAAGGGGCAAACTTCTTTGCACCCTTTTATTTTTAGTCTGCTTTTTTGTATTAAAATTATCAAAATATTAAACGAAATGCGAAGTGTTAAGCCTAAAAGATATCGACTGTGTCCCGACTCTATGATTTGCCTACATGTGCTTTCTATTGAAGTTGCATTCCGGAACACAGTTTCCACACAGTTGTGGACCAGTCCTACATGTGTGAACCACAAACTGCGCTTAGATCAAATCTGAAAAGAACACCTGTAAGCGCACAGTCTGGTATGTGAGAATCGAACTTAAAGGTTCACTCTCACTACATTAGTAACTTTGTTAATTTCTTTTTCATTTAAGATTCACACAAATTACTTTCTCTTTCAGAGATTGCTGCAAGAGGAATGTATCGCAAAAAATAAATGTTTAAAATTTTAAGTTATGGAATCTGAAGAAGTTCTGCGATATTATTTAGATGAAGTCAAGGATACTCAGCATGATATAAATAATTTAGAAGAGGAAGAACATATTCCAAACGGTAGGAAAAAGAACATAGCCAAATTAGGGTCTGGTCTGGTTTTATCTGTGGTCTGATGGTAAAGGATGAAACATACAGGGAGGTCGAAAAGCAGGAAATAAATCCATTATTAATTTTAAAAACGGTTCAACTTTTGGTATAATTCAGTTTAATTATGTCTAAATTATTTCAAAATCTGGTTTGTATTAATCTTCATCTAGAAAGATCGGTTCTGTTTAGAAATTCTGTACCATGCGCACAAAAATTTAAAAATTACCGTAACACATTAAAAGGAAATATTAGTAATTAAGTAAATAATTGAATAGGCTTGTCGAATTTTTGATAATATCTGGATTTGCGTTGTCTTATAAGATACCCACTATAAATTATAAAATATATTTTATGCTCCCTTCTTTTTCATGAAAAGCTGGAGAAGTTTAAGAATCGTATTAAGACCAAAACCAATCAAAAAGTACAGATGGTCTTATAAAAGAGTCAGATTAAGATTTTTTCTTAAATATAGGTGCCTAATAAATGAATATAATATTATACCTACGCATTGTGAAATAATATATCATCTGAAATTTGATAATGTTACTTAATCCTTTTATTGGGGTTCATTAATGAAGTACATACAGATTACCAAGATAAGTTTGTTGATATACCTCCTTTATAACTAGAATTTATTTAATGTGAGGGCAAATACATTTTTATTTTTATCAAAATTTATGATTTGTCACAATTATTAATTGTTTTATCCCAATTAGGACCAAACAAACAATAAAGGCAGGGACCGATAAAATAAAAACGATTTGACATAAATATACCTCCACTTTGTTCTAGAATGTGGGCGGATTAATGTTAAAGCGGACTGGTCAATAATGAAGCACAGTTTGAACACTTAATAAAGTTAATTTTTTACTGGAATTATTTGTAAATTTAGCCTCTATTCGTTAATTAAATGATTCGCTAAAATGCATTTTTACTGAGTAGTAGTAGCAGTAGTACGAATATTACCACAGGATTACTAGTTTTTAAGGAAAGGCATTGTAGTAACTTCATCGCATGTGTGTTATTTTTTAGAAGCCGAGCAGGCAACAGATTTTCTCTTAAAAGCAGGTCTTCCAAACCTAAATCAGCTTTATCAGCAGGGCAAAGAGATCTCAGAAAATGTCGTGATAGACTCAGTAAGGCAGAATCATTTGACTGAAAAGCAAGCACAAACAGTAAGATCCCGTGTTGCTACCCTAAACAAGACACTGCGCAGCAGGCAACCGCGCAGAAAGCATCGACAGGATATTAGAGATGTTGCATGGAATCTTGAAGTAAGTTGATAAAGATAGATCGGGGTAGGTTCATCTTCTTCACCAACAAATCTGAAAGAAGCATGATTGATTCAAAAGCATACCAACCTGTGATTGGGCCATTCTGGATGGTATACAATATCCATCATGCCATAACCTACCATCTTATCAGATTATTTAGTGTAATGATGTAAATCAATTTACCTTTTACTGTTTTTTTTTGCCCTTAGAAAGTAATGATTTTTTAGACATCAAGTACTGGAACAAGATCTAGAAGTGCAACTCCAGATTCTTTAGACTCGGGTGACAATCCTAATTCTCACAACGAAGATCTCACTTCGGACGAAGATCAACAACTTTCCTCACTACCTCCGTTGTAAGTATTATTCTTTATTTAAAGCAATAAACCTTCAATTTCTGTTCCAAACATTTATACATTCCCGCATAGAGTTATACAAAACTCAAAACCTTTTGGTGTTTTTACTCTAGTGAACTAACCATTTCACTCCTATATTATGGCTCAGTATTACTTTCCTATACTTTATGTAGTACATTTTAACTTGAAACAAAAAAACAAATTAGGTGCCTATGCTGATGATCTCAAAGTTTCGTGAAAAGGTTGGTAAAGACTTGTCAGTCAACTTACTTTGCTTACTGTGCTGTTCCCTGGTTAGATCCCATTTGGAATATGGTTTAATTGTGTTGTTGCCTCTCTATAATCTCCATAAACAAACTACACAAAATAACTAGAGAGAGTCCAGAAAAAATCCATTAAACACTGTGCCTACAAACATGGGCGACAGTCTTGAGGAGGTTCAACTGTATCTCAATCTGCAGTCTCTTAAGAACAGAATAAAATATACAGATTTATATTTTATTCACAAATTGATCAATGACTCGTTAACATCCATAAAACCAATTATTCTTCTCATTCTCCTTTTACCCGTAGGTCCCCTTTTCTAAATGCTCAACCTGAAATTTATCATTTTGAAAGTTCATTTAATATTTACCGTAACAGTATAGTACATGCGAAATTGTGATTTTGTTGTTAGGACATAGTTATTTAGTTTTATTGTTAATTAGTTCTTAATAAATGCAAACTTATAAAGTATATGAATTAAATTAGCGCTAAATAGCTGAGCACTTATTTATCTAAAACGTTCATTTTTAATTTTGAAATATCAATATAAATTTTGTGTATCAGTAAAAAGAGAGATTATAAAATTACCAATAATTTTTGGTTTTTGATCCCTGTGGTGCCCCAAAAAGTGGGGTTGTTGCAGAAAACTGAGACAAATTATGGCCCCCCATTACAGAAGACCTACTAACTTAAGAAAATGGTATGTTTGGTGTTGTACAACGGTGTGTTGCGTTTTTAATTGCAAAGTTCTTAGGTTTTTGTGTATGGTTATGAATATTTGTTTACTTGAATTACTTACAGTGAGCCGTCACTAATGCATGTTTGATATTATTTTAAAACTACATACTTATGCTAGTTGCTTTTGCAATACACAGGCGTTTCATTATCATCAAATAATTCTCTCAGCGCTTTAAGGAAAAAAAACATGTGACAAAAGGTTGGGAAGACATTTCGAATAACTTTCAAAGCATGTCAGGCGATAAATAAGTGTTTTTTTTTATTCCTTAGCCAATATACAGGGTGTCTGTAAAAGGTCTTTACAAAAACCTACCACATATTCTTTAGACCAAAATTAGCCGATTTAAGTAAACTTGCCTTAGTTGCTTATATAGTTTGAGCGCTCGACGGCGCTGAAGTGACAATTTTTAAATCGTTTTTCTGGATTAATTCAAAAATTGCTCATACTATTTTGCCGAAATGTGGTACGTTGGCATAGCTGTATGGGGCAAAAAAACCCATGTCACAATTCTGATTAATATCAGTCCATGAGCGTAGAACCTGGGTTTTTTACTGATCGCTTGTTTCAGATTTCTATGCCAATGGAACAAGAAGAGGGATTTGGGCACAAAATTCAGATGAACCAACTCATTTGCTACAAAAAAGGTACTCTTGATAAGACTCGATTCCTCTGACGGTTTTCAAGATATTTGAATTTTATTACTTATACGTATTAGTTTTTACAAAAAAAGGAAAAAATAACTAAATCATAAACAGAAATAAATAGAAATGTCATAACAAATTGCTCAAAATGTCCACCATTTTCATGAATACAAAGATTTATACGTCGAAGAAAATTAAAACACACTCTTTGCAGAACTTGTTCATCGCCCTTAAGAATATTTATTGCATCTTGACTACGTTGCCATAGTTGTTCTGCGTTATCTGGAGTTGTCCTGTAAACCACTGTCTTAAGATGCCCCCATAAGAAATAATCCAATGGATTTAAGTCCGAAAATCGTGGTGGCCAATTTACAGGGGCATTACCTCTACCAATCCATTTATTTGGGTTCCGCTGATTCAAAAAGTTTCTAACATTTAATGCAAAATGTGGTGGAGCTCCATATCGTGCATAAACCACATATCTCTCCAAAGTTGTAAAGGTAAATCTTCTAGCAAATCTGGCAGCGTATTTTGTAGATGTTGCAAATAAATTTCCCGGGTTAATCTTTGTGGAATAATGACAGGACCAACAATGTGATTACCAATTATTCCAGCCCACACATTAATTCTAAACTCATTTTGAAAATGTTTTACTTTGATAGCATGTGGATTTTCATCCGCATAAACATGTTCATTATGAAAATGTGTAATCCCTCTTCTTGTGAAACATGCTTCATCGGTAAACAAAATATTGTTGGCAAAGTTGAGATTCTCTTCTCTCTGCCTATGAACAAGCCGACTAAAAACCAGGCGCATTTTAGGATCATAAGGTAAAAGATTTTGAACTGGCATCTTATGGTATGGATATAGCAAGTTCTTGAAGTACTTCATGCAGGGGCGGCTCGTCAATAAGTGCGCCCGTGCGCGCGCACTGCCTAAGAAAGCCAAGCACCAAGCAAAAATAAAATTTATATAAAAAAAATATTTAACTGATGTCAAGAAAACTTGTATATAAGAATGGCGAATGCGAAAGACTTCAAGCGCGACCGCAGCGTACACTCACTTCTACTGATTGAAATGGTCTGCCGTGTGTATTTGTTCGGCGCTCTCTGCCGCTCTCGTTAAATGGATTTTTCCTGTGCGGATTGATCGGGAATATTCGGTGCGGCGCACACCCTAAGATAAATCTCAAGAGCCGCCACTGACTTCATGAACAATATCTTTGGACACTCCTATTTGCCTACCTAGCCTCCTGGTGCTTATTTCTGGATCTTCTGCAACACGTTCTAAAATGTCTTCCTCGACTTTAGGAACCCTTACAAAACACTGTCTTCAATTATCAATGGCTTTAGGAGTAAATTGGCCGTTTTCCCGCAGGCGTCTTTCAACAGCAGCAAACGTCGGGTGGCTTGGTATACGACGATTTGGAAACCTTTCGGAGTAGACTCTGACACATTCTCGACCATTTCCTTTGCAATAGGTACCTAAATTATCGGTATATTCTGCATTAGTGTATTGCACCGCCATGATAATTCACGACAATTAAAGTTTTCTAATAATTAATGCAAGCAGATAAAATGATTGAACGTTAGCAACAATATTAAATGTTACAAATTTGACAATAAGCTTATGTTGTCAGATGAAACTAATAATAACCAACAATAACAATCGTTTGTGAGGTGTAAGGTCGTGTTGTACATACCTGAAAAATACCGTGCGAACAAAAAGCAGATGATAAGAAAACTGTTCAAGAGGTTTTTTGTAGTAAATAAGTTGGTTTAATCTAAATTTTAAACTTAAACCTCTTATCTTCCATTGGCGTAGAAATCAAAAACAGAAAAATTCGATAAAACCCAAGTAATACGTGGTAAAAACTACTACGTATTAAATAATAAAATACAAATTTCTCGAGAACCGTCAGAGGAATCGAGTCTTATCAAGAGTACCTTTTTTGTAGCAAATGAATTTGTTCATCTAAATTTTGTGCCCAAACCCCTCTTGTTCCATTGGCATAGAAATCTGAAACAAGCAATTAGTAAAAAACCCAGGTTCTACGCGCATGGACTGATATTAATCAGAATTGTGGCATGTGTTTTTTTGCCCCATCAAGCTATGCCAACGTACCAAATTTCGGCAAAATAGTATGAACAGTTTTTGAATTAATCCAGAAAAACGATTTAAAAATTGTCACTTCAGCGCCGTCTAGCGCCAAAACTAACCAACTTTGTACTAAGGTAAGTTTTTGTAAAGACCTTTTACAGACACCCTGTATATCATATTCCACGAATAAATCATAATTCCGTGGGGGTAAAGTTTCAAAAAAATCTTAAAGCTCTTAAAACAAATCCACATGGTCAACAAACGATAAAGAAGATGTCTTGTGGATTTAACACGTATACGAAGTTCTATATAATTAACAAGATATTTGTTTGCCGTAATAGATTTGAATGATTTGATTAACATAAAATTAGCATTAATCGCAAATAAAGAGCTGTGTAGGCGGGGGACAACTATTGTTATTTCCACCAGTTGTATATCACTACACCTTAAATAGCGGCTGATAACGGCATAACCAAGCCCCTATTTTGGATTTGGAGTGGGACATTTGGACATATTTTGCCAACATCTTCAAGTTATTGACAGAAGTATAAAAAAGGCCCATCTAGATTTGTATACATATTTCGATCAACCAAGTGCGAAAAAGCTACATAGAAAACGATTACACTCCTTGGAAAGTTCTTACCAAAATTGCTCTATTTTAAGAATCTAACAACAACAAATAAAACGCCTTAAATGGCTAAAAAAGTCATTGAGTTCTCCACATACCCTCCATCTAAATTATTTTTATCAGCCATTTAACACAGCGTTCCTGATCATACAAGAAGTCATTTTTCAGATTCATTGCCTTATAATTTCTTTTAGATGATGAATATCACTAAAAGGTACCTGCTCTGGTAGACTAATTCCTTCAATCGCTCCCAGAGGAAAAAATCAAAAGGTGTAAATCCGGTGACCTTGGTGGCCACGGTGATTCCTAACGTCTTCCTATCCATCTTTGATCATTCAAATCATTTAAATATTCCAAAATCCTGGCTGCATTATGACAAGGAGCTTCATCAGGCTCATACCAAAGAACATATGTCGCACGTTCACTGTCAGTTCGCTAATAAATTCAAATATCTAGGAAATTTAAATAAATCTTTACTGAAATATTTTCGCGGAGAAAATTGATTGTTGAGAATAACGCACCAAACGCTCGTTTTGAAATATGTTTGGTCCTGACATTCAACAACGACAATTCTGAGAGCATAGTCCTTTGAAAATGAACGTTGCTTCATCACTAAATAACCATCATTCGTGCAAAGAAAAGGCTTCCTTCAGCTTCTCATTGAGAGCAGGCACAGATCATTCCATACCTCTAGGTTTGCGCGTGTAAATAATTGGTGGCTTATAAGGATACAATTTATTTAATCTAAGTAAGCCATCTCTATATTCATAGTGATAACTGCACTAAGGCCTTAAAAGGATTATATTAGTTCTTCTATAACATCGTTTAACTGATGATGTTGTTTCCTCTTTAATTACGTGTTTTATATCTTCTTGCCAATTTTCTTTCGTGATAATTGTTAATGAATATTTCAATAGCTCACGTACATCTTTTATTTTAAATGTAGTGTTATTTCTTGTTGCACAGCCCTTCATTTGTGCCCATATCAACCCAATTGAATTTAATTTACGATGGTAGGGCGGCAATTAAAAGCCTTGATTGATAGCAGGCGTTATTTAAGACTTTTCGGGAAATAATTCTCAATCTGTTACTCAAAATATTCTTCGAAGACGTCAGCAGTCATTTCCTCATGGTAATCTTTAGTTAATTTTGACTCGAATTCAAGCACACCTTTACAAAAAAACACTGAGGAATAATTAGATTAGATTTAGACACACAAGATTTCCATAACGCTTTGAAAACTTAACTAAGCAATTTGGAAATATTCTACTATGAAATAAGGTACCTGTGCAATTTAAGATCAGCGACCTGTTATCGTTACGTCTATGATTTATTGCGATTTTACGACTAATGCCGTTTCGCTCAACCATTATGAAATAGAATATACATTAATAGTTTTAAAAATATGTGTAAAATTGTCCAAGCGAAACACCCGTTTAATTTTGTCTCCTATATACAAATGGAGCAAATAACATTAACCAACACGGTCAAAATTTCGTTATATAATAATCAATAACCATTGGTTTTTAGATTTGACCTATCAGTTACCTAGGCATTTCAACAATAATTATCATTGTTAGATTGAATAATTTTAAAAATATTTAAGATACCTAGTTGCTTAAGCCTAATTATTATTTTTTTTTGTTTTGGTATTCAAGTGCTTTAAAAGTGTATGGCAAAATATTTGTCTTGGCAATGATTACTAATAAAATTTAAATAATTTGCCTTGGCTACTAGGTAACTAAATTTATTGACTAGAATTATCATAGAGAAGATATGCATATTTCATTAGTCATTTACATTATCTTTTGCGATGTTTACATGTTTATTTTTATTACCGATCATTCAAATTAGACCATTTTCCGATTATTTTCCTACGGGCAACATGTGCAGTGTCTAAATGGTTGTCTTTTCATTTTTACGGTATATTTTTATTTTTATTTGCCCACTTGCTTTTAATTTTGTTATAATATCGTAGTCCTAATCAGTGCTAAAAAAATATAAATACGTGTTAACCCTAACACCAAGATTTTGTAAAATAAAATAGATGATGGTGTTAAAAGTTCACGAAACGGTGTAGAATGCGTCTTTCCTTTAAAATTAAGTGGTAGAGCTTATTTAAATTTTTATTTTATTACCTTATTGGCATTTCTATAAAAACAGTGAACCGCATTTTATGCTATTTGCATATTTGTTTCTTTTTCCTATACCTACTTTTTTCTTTTATTTGTAAGGAGTGACGACAGCTTTTTTTTTAACTAATACATCGTATAATGTAACACGATAGATCGCGCACAAAATTAAAATTCTAAATTGGTTTTAGTTCTTTGGAACATACATCCCATGTAAACCCAAAAACTAAAATAAAATGGACTTCAAGTGAGCCCTTGCAGAGCAAAAAGTTCACCAGGCATGATAATAAGGGAGATATCGCCCATTTAGGCTCCGAAAACGTAGTGTTAAAGGGCTATCAACCCCTAACGGAAAATGGATCTCTACCTCGTCCTCAAAGGGAAAGGAGTGGCAGCGACCCTACGACGGAGGTCCATTTAAAACCTATTGCAAATCAGAATTCGGTAAGAATGCTTACATTAATAAGGGTTGAGCACCCTAAAATATTTGACTCACTTCTCCGAGAAGCAAGCTCGCTATGTAAAAGAATGTGAAAGTGTATTTTTTTATTCATAACCATTGCAAATATTGCTGAATTAAAATTTAAATCTTCATTTCCTTTTAAACAAGGTCATCAACTTATGTACATATATTGTACATTTTTTGATATTATATTAGCTTGTTGATTATAATCAGGAAGAGCATTCTCCGCATTTCCTAATTAAAGCGAAATACTGAAGGACGTTGTGCCTCAAGTGGTTTTATAAATTTAATCCTATTTATTTCAATTTTCTTATTTTTTTTAGGGCCTGTATAGAGAACCTACTCCAAATTTTCATACTCAACTAACTAGAAGTCACAACAGTATCGTAACCACAAATAATAATTGTAGCACAGTATATATCCATTGCAACGAACCAAATGAGAACGGAGCCCTTAGCTTCGAAGGACTGATTAGACAGAATGAAAATAATAAATTTGAATCAACGGTAATATTCTTATACACGTCCGGCAGAGTTAAATCTAGGGAATGCCTTTGCATAGTAAACGAGAATGGCATTTATGTGAATCTAACATACACGGGAAACCTGCGCTGTTGCCGTTCGTAACCTGTGTTTACCATCGTTTTAATCTATTTTACTTACGCCGGAGGTATGTCTCCCCTAAATTTTTCCAATCGTCTCGACCTCTGTCTTTGGTGATCCAATCGATACCCATCGATCTTTTGACATCATCCGTCCATCTTGTTTGAGGACGACCCCATACTTTTGTGACACCATGGTCCTCCATTCGACTAGGCGGCAAGTCCATCGGTTTTCTGAAGATCTCACGACATGGTCTATCCAGCTTCATCTTAATCTTCAACTACGTTCTGTCATATCTTCGAATTTAGACTTTGCTCTTTGAGTAACCTGCATTTTATAAATAATTCCTTTATTGAGTGCTCAAATTCCTGTGCCGTATGATAAAACAGGATGCTTTAAGGTAGTTGGTATATTGAAGACAAAGATATATTGTGGTTTTCCAAGCGCCAGTGAGATTCGTCTTGAGAGATCTGCTTTCAGGTTGTCTTGAGTATGTTATTTATGATCCAGATTATCATATGATTCAGCTTTGTTATTTATATCTTGCCTGACGACTGTTTAGAAGGGGCTATCGTTCCAGATTTTCTTTCCCTTAAGCCGCGCATACACACTGCAGCATGCGTTGACTCTAACATTTTAAGACTCATGCTGCATAGTATGTGAACTGAAGTCGAATGATTTGCATTAGTTGCAGCAAGTTGCGCCGCGGCATCTAGTCTCGTACTTGGTGAGCAAAGTTGCGGAATCGGTGATGCAGATGCAGGTTTCAGCATGCGTAGGCTTCAATCGATGCCAGATCAATGTAGTTCAGTTTTCCCCGTTATAGATCCTTTATCTATGGTTCAGTTTAAGTTATTATCTCCTACCAATGATATCATTACAACCGTAGGCAAAACAAATTTTAGTTTTTCAAAAAAAGAAAACCTTGTCACAGAGAAACAACTACATGGACTGCAGATTATTTCAAGAGTCATGATTCTTGGGAATCGATGCGTGCTTCGCCACATCTGTGTGTGTGTGTATGTGGACAGACCGATGCTGATGCCTAGTTTCATGCGGAGTCGATGCATGCATCACCGCATGTTGCAGTGTGTATAGGCAGCTGTAGATGCCTGTAGATTGTTGGTTCACTAACTCCTGTCATATTGGCACATTCTGTATCTGTTGGGTTGACGTCTGCTTCTTCGTTTTCTGGATAACTATGTTCATTTTAGGCAAATTTATTTTCTTTAACTGTCGATATGAGTTCAAGTTAATTACTAACATACTAAACACGTGAATAATAATTACAACATAATGCAGTAGAAAAAAAAAGTAATTATATATCCTCAAATCAACATCTACTCCAAGTTCTTCATGTGAACAACAAATTCTTTGGTCAGCACTTTCTTGTGTATCTGAATGCTTGGCCAATTATTATATTCTTATAAAACATTAAATTTGGCAGCTTCTCCCATGCCTCACCGTAATGCTTTCTTAACAAGTTTCTTATGGAAGTTTAGCTTTTTTGAGGATCTATCAGTCTCGATAATGGCATGCTATCTGGATTCAACATTTGTGGTGTTTCACCCCGCTTTAAAATACTTTTCGCAACACCACAATCATTACTATAAATTAACTTCTCCTCGCAAAGTGACGGTATTATTTTCTTTTGTAACAATAAATCTGTTGGCGCAACTAAATCGAAAATGCCAGCATATCGGTGGTTTAGTTACTGGTCATATTGGTATTGGTGTACTGATATCCAGTTGTATGCATTTCAAGGATCTGTGATGTCCTGCACCTTCTTAAATTTTCGTGTCCTAAAGCTGGAAAAATTGATTCAATTTTTAAGATGTTTCTTGGAGCAACTTATTGAAGCCATGCAAGGAGTATAATATAATATACTTTTTCCTTCCCTGCATCGTGGTCTTTCTTAGTCCTTCTAAAAAATTGAGTTTCTAATAAGACACTAATAACGGACACATCCTGTACGTGTCATTTCAAAATTATGATTGCTAAAAGTTGACGTTACTCTAAAAACGAACAGAGAATTAAACTAGCACTGCGAGGTCACAGGATGAAACTAACTTAAGCTGCTTCACGGCGGGGTGAATGACGTATCTCACACGACTGGAACGCCGACGCTCGACACGAACACACAAGGACTCGATCGGGCGTACCGACCAACCAAGTTCACTGCAGCGTTAGGGTCTGGTTCACTCACATACTGTCGCGGAAGAACGACAGGGTCGGAGCGCGAATTTTTTAAAAGTATCTTGTTATAATAAATTTTGAAATGGGGATATAATTACTAAATAATGTATTATACGAGAAAATTTAATGAAATGATTAAATTTACTGTTTAAAACTTAACTTTGCGATTGTATTTTCTTACAATTAACTTATTTTTATTAATGTTATTAATTTTTTTAGAATTGGGAGCTAGATGATGGAGTAAATATAGAGGAATTTAGTGATAGTGAGTATCAGTATTTGAAACCACTGTTATACGTGGAACTAGTTGCCATATTTGATCAGTATAAGATAGTTTTTCATAAGAAGAAGGCCAGTAGTAAAAGTAAAGGTAAGGTTTTTGAAAAATTAAGCCCATGTGTCACATGAGATATTTATCTTGTACATTTTTAGGTGGTAACGTATTTGGAGTTAACTTATCAACCCTAGTAATGCGTGATATGCCTATACCAACGGACAACTCGATGGTACCTCAAATATTTCAGACTATAGTGACCCACCTTAACACGCGATGCTTAGACGAAGATGGGATTTTAAGACTGGCAGGGCAGAAGCAAAAGTTAGAGACGTTATGCTGGGATATTGAAGCAAAGTTTTACAATAATCGCAGGCATGTCGAGGACTTGCTGCGACAAGCAACAGTTCACGAACTGACTGGAGTACTTAAGAAGTTGCTTAGGGATTTACCAGATCCTATTTTTACCATGGAATTGTATGATATGTTTTATAAAACTGGTGGTAAGTGCTTGTTGATTACTTAATTTTATACAAGTGAAACATAATTTTACTATTTTTAGCTATTCCTAATACTGAGGATAAAGTAAAAGCGCTAAATCTTCTTGTCCTGATGCTACCCATAGAACATCGAAACACATTTCGGCTTTTACTTCAATTTTTACTTAATATAATAGAGCATGAGAAAAGAAACAGAATGGGCCTTCACAATGTGGCTATGATAACAGCTCCTTCCTTTTTTCCACCAAAATTACTTTTACCAAAGTAAGTTTCCACAATAACTAAATTTCTTGATATAACATTTTTAGGATATCTCGAAAACGAATGGATATAATAAACCGTATATAAGTATTTTCTTTTTTTTTCAGAGACAATCGCAAATTATTGGACAAACAAATAACAAAAGAAGAAATGGCAAAGCAGATTAATGGAGCAGCAGTATGTTGTTGCATAATGGAATGTCTATTAAAATCAGGAAATAGATTATGGACAGTACCGAATTTTTTGACACTCCAGGCGAGGGAAGCACAGAGAAAGGCGCAAGTAAAAAAGGACATGGGAAAAGATAAGGATAGAAAAATTGTACGTTTTTGTGCTGCAACTGTTTTGTGTGGCTTTTATGGTTTGGGAACCAGTAGAGGTGATGGTCGCAAATTGGTGTTGTCTAAAGTTGGCTCATCTAAAGCGTAACTCACTAACATGTCCATTTACTGTGTAATAATAATGTGTTGTCTCTTGATATTTTTTCGTATCTTACTTCGCTTTAAAAAAAAAAGAAAAGGTCGAAACATTTGGCAGTGGTAGGAACCAAAATGAAGATATAATATACCCCAGCTGAAAAGTCTTTTTCCGGTTCTCTAGACTAGTTTGGTGTTCTGTAATTTTGTAATAAGTGAGAAAGTATTAATATAATCGTTTGGTGGTTGTATAAAAAACATATACCATATAATATGCATAGCTGTTTTTGCTTCTTGTTATATTTTGTTTGCTAGCCTTTCATATTCAGTGGCATATATTTTTATCTGAGAAAAAAGCAACAACATTTATATAGGTGAGAAATTTTTACCTATGCTCCAAGTCCAAAATTTCTGTCAGTGACTCATCACTAGCATATAGAGTGCTCCGGGTTGTGCGACGTCAGGGGAATTAATTCCAGTGACCTGTGCATTTCAAAAAATAATAAATAATAAAACTTCGTCGGAACGTCATAATTTTTTATAAATTAAATTTATTTCATCAACCCTTAAAACCAGATCCTGATATGTATAATGGTATGTAGCGCCACTATGGCAAACGTAATGAATAAATTTAAAGCTACTGGTTCCGTCGAAAATGTATTTAAGAAACAACACAACTAGTGGTCCACAACAGAAGAAAAGCAACTCAATGTAATGCAAGCGGTTATTGAAGACCCAAAAATTCCTTTAAGAAAATAAAAACTATGCCAGTTGACGTCAAAAAGTCTACTGCTAGTAATATTTTAGAAATAAATAAATTTCATCCATATAAACCGAAATACATTCACACGCTTCCTAGAAACTTTGAATCCCGTTTCCTATTTTGCGCGTGGTTCCAAGGCGAGTGTGAAGTTGGTCCTTTTTTTGCAAGAAAAATATTATTTACAGATGAAGCCATGTTTACTTCCAACCGCGTGGTATGCTTCCAAAATTGTCGGTGGTGGAGTGACAACATTTTATAATCGAATGCCGTAGTCAATATTCATTTAAAACCAATGTTTGGTGTGACACTTTGAATGATCGGATCGTTGGACCATACTTTTTCCGACAAAATATAAATGCTGCCATTTACCTGGACTTCTTAAGGAACCAGTTGTCTCAATTTCTTGACGAACTAAATATAAGACGTACAATTTGGTATCAACATGATGGAGCCCCTTGTCATAGTACTAACACAGTAACTGGATATTTGAATAAAGTATTTCTGCAACGTTGGATAGGCAGACGTTCAAATATTCCTTGGCCAGCCAGGTCGCCTGAAATCACACCCCTGGACTTCTTTTTATGGGGCCGATTAATAGAAATGGTGTATGGACATAGACCTTTTCAGGATATTGATCATCTTGATGCAGTAATAACAAGCTGTGTCCAAGAACTCACTCCCAATATGATACGGGGGACAATAAGAGAAATTACAAGGCGTACTATAGTTTGCATGAAAAAAGAAGGGAAGTAAGTGAAGACATAGTTTTTCACTTTAAACTATCTGTTTTTAGATCACTTTTATCATGTAATTGCTAAAATATTGTTTATTATTCACATTCACAATTTATTTTTGCTCTAAGGAAATTAAATGTTTTTAATATTCCTGATAGGTAGATAGGTTGATTTTAGAACATGAAATAATCTCGCATTATTATTTTACGTAATTGGTTTCCAACAAGAGGTAATGAATGCTCAACGTGTTTTTGGTGGTACCCTGTAAATTAAAATATTTCAACAAAAATTGTATCTGACCAAGTTTTGTAGTCCTTAGTAGAGTTTTCTTGTAACAATTTGCTATAAAATAAAAATTGAGGGTACTTCCCTCTTAACGTATTTCTGTGTTTCTATATTTTTTTGCCGCCCTGTACATGATATCTTAAGCTTTGATATGTCAATCTTGCCATACCTTTTCAACTGTGTGCCCTTCATTGAGCCATATATCGTTGGTGTAATAAAATTGTTCCCTTTTCCCTGAAACTCCCGTATACTTTCCAAATATATTTTCGTCGCCATATAATCATTTCATTTTTTTCAATTAGGAGGCTTCTTTCAGTTCGTTTAATACAGGGTGTTTCAGAAGTACGGTACGTAACTTAAGGGGGTGATTCCTTATGATATTCTAAGAGAAAAAGTTCATATAAACATGTGTCCGGAGTTTCCCCGTTTTATATACAGGATGTTAAAGTTTTTTTTATCATTCCCGGGGAGCACCTTAACGAATATTATTGACAATAAAATGTACGCTACTGAGTTTTTTCTAATTATGATATTTTTGTCGGATTTACCAACTAATTATATAACTTTCTTGTTCCTTGAATTGTTTTCGTATCTTGCTTCGTTTTCGAGAGAAAAAATAATAACCACTTTGTTGAATGTACAAAAAAAATACATATGTTTTTCAAAGTTAATTAAAACATTTAAATTAAAAATAAAATAATTTTTTTAAATATGATTATGAATAACGGTACCAAATTTCAATAAAATCGGGAAAAAGATATTTAAAAAAATAATAAAAAAAACGATTTTTTTTTTATTTTAACACCCTGTATATCAAAAACGGGGCAAATCCGGACACATGTTCATATGAACTTTTTCTCTTAGAATATCTTAACGAATCACCCCCTTAGGTTATGTACCGTACTTCTGAAACACCCTCTGTATACCTAAAATTCATTTCTCTGTGTGTGTTGCCACATTTATTTTCTCCGCCATCTGAATCCCAGTGCAGGTATACATACTATTTTAAATGCATTCAGCTCATTGCGGCTTGCATGACAACGTCGCCTCTTAAGTTCACTGTAATTGTAGCGGAAAAGTTTATGATATTCATATAAAATCATTTACTGGTACAATATTTTTATTCTGCAGCTTCCTAAATTTGGTGATTGGTATTAAATGAGTCACTGACAGGAATTGTAGACTTTGGGTTGAAGACTCAAGTATGCCACTGCTCGGCCGTTCTTCCGTTTTAAATTGTATAAGTATTCAGTGATATTTATTTGCTACTAAACAATTTTACTTTTTTGCAGCGGTCTGGTAAAACAAAATTAGTGAGAAGTAGTACTCAGTACGAACCAGGTGCAATGAACCTACCACGGCTCAAAAAGGATTTTTTCGTATAGAACTTAGTTTTAGTTAAGTTATTAACTCATTCCGTTAATGTATATATTTTTTAGTTTTGAGTAAAATTATGGTGTTAATTCAGAATCGTCCTTAGGGGTATTTTTAAAGTCACATGGACGAGTCACACAAAAAATCGTTGATCCTGAAATAAATTTTAAAAAAATCTGGTAAATTATGCGTGCACTATTTTCGGGACCCCCTAATGTTACAGACAACTTGTCTGGCCAACCCATCAGTAGTTAACGTCCCTGGCTTAAATGGAAAAAACAAAATAGTTTGTGACTTTAGAAATACTGTCTTAAACTACTATGGAAATTACTCAAATATTTCCTATTGATATGTATTCTACCAAATACCCTTAATAATGTTAGGAAAATAGTATTAAATTTAGTCCGTATTTTTTAAATCTTAGCTCATCCATATTAACATTTTATTGTGATCATAACTTTATTAATATGTATTTAATATTTACCGGAAAAAATTAGTTCTTATGAATACCTGTGCCAAAATAAAGACATTTTAAATAAACTTAGTAAGTTTATTAAAGCTATACCATATTCAAAGCCAATGCTTAGCGTCAAAACATTGATCAACTGTATTCCGATTGATCAATCGGCAATCAAAGGCCGATCAAGTCCCCTTTTAACAGGGTTGTATTCAGTTTACCGAAGATTTTCGTACCATTTTTGTTTCGTTTGCTGTTATTGTTTGTTATCGATATTTTGACATAAATATTTGTATTATTTAATTAGCTTTACTTATTATATTATAACAATTCTGGCGACAATCAATTATATAATACTTTATATTTAGTTCGGCATGTACAATGATTTGAAGCTTTGACATAAGTTTGACATTGATTTGTTCACTTCGTATGCAGCTTGAATTTGAATATGGTATAGTGAGAACACCCAGCCAACATTTATGTAAGGTCAATGACGTAGCTCGGTCCCCGATGATTTCGCGACGAAAGTTAAATGGCTGGGAATAAAATTCTCTATAATATTGTACTTTTAAAAAATATCGATATTTTTATTATTTATCGAGTTATTGCTCGATTTGTCTATTTTCGAAGGATAGCTAGGTTACTGTTGATTTCGCGACGAAAAGTCAAGATACTAAAATGGCTGGGAATAAAATCCTCTATAATATTGTTCTTTTAAGAATTTTCAATACGTTTATTATTTATCGAGTTATTGCTCGATTTGACCATTTCGAAGGGGTTGAAAATGCTTTTCGCGTGTAGCTTAGTTCCTGTTGATTTCACGAGGAAAAGTGAAGATAGTAAAATGGTCGGCAATAAAATTTTCTATAATGTTGTTCTTTTAAAAATTTTCGATATTTTTTTTATTCGTAGAGTTATTGCTCGATTTGAATATTTTCGAAGGATAGCTCGGTTCCTGTTGATTGCGCGACGAAAAGTGAAGGTAGTAAAATGGTTGGGAATAAAATTCTCCATAATATTGTTCTTTTAAGAATTTTCGATATTTTTAGTATTCATCGAGTTATTGCTCGATTTGGCCATGTTCGAAGGGGTTAAAAAAGCTTTTCACGTGTAGCTCGGTTCCTGTAGAGTTCGCGACGAAAATTGAAGGGAGTAAAATGGTTGGAAATGAAATTCTCCATAATATTGTTCTTTTAAGAATTTTCGATATTTTTAGTATTCATCGAGTTATTGCTCGATTTGGCCATATTCGAAGGTGTTGAAAATGCTTTTCACGTGTAGCTCGGTTCCTGTTGAGTTCGCGAAGAAAAGTGAAGAGATTAAAATGGTTGGAAATGAAATTCTCTATAATATTGTTCTTTTAAGAATTTTCGATATTTATAGTATTCATCGAGTTAGTGCTCGATTTGACTATTTTCGAAGGATAGCTCGATTCCTGTTGTGGGATTGGATTGTCCTTTAATCAGTGGCGTAGCCACAGGGGGGGGGGCGAAGGGCGCCCTCCCCGCCCCCCTTGGCCCGGCGCCCCTTTACTACTTAAAAAATAATTCTTAAAAAACAAGATCGGTCTTATTTTATTTTTAGTAAAGAAGAGCGATGGGAATAAACTTAATAAAACCGGTTTTGGGAGCGTTACATTAAATTTATTTTTTCTATATAGCGGATTTCAACTTCATTTGGGGCCAGACCCCTGTTCCCTAGGGTGCATGAAGAAGGTGAATTCCTACGAAATTTGGGCCCCTAGGATAGTTCGCCCCCCCCCCCCCCCAAAATGCTGGCTACGCCAACGCCACTGCCTTTAATTTTATATTCGAAAGTTGGCAACCTCAAACTTGACGCCATGCAGTCGTATAACGACGAATATTTTTTTTTAAATGACTTGCATGAATAAGAAGGTCACTGTTTGCTGTCGGAATTTCATTGGCAATCTCCTCCCCGCCAAAATTGCAATTAAACAAGAAAACGTATTAAGGAGTTTTTATTTAGATTTACCACCTTTTTATAAGCTGTAGCCCATCTCCTGTATCCACCTTAACCCTGTTACAGTTTCATTTTTGGGTGAATATTCAAGACCAATCCAATCATCGTAGGCTTCTTTTTTGAGAAGTTCAAAAACGTACTTATAGTTAATTTCTCCAGGGGTGCTGGGTTCATTCCTGTGGGGCGCCTGAGCTATCTGAACGTGTCCAATGTAAGGCTTTAATTCTTTAATTGTATGCGTTATATCTCCTTTTATCAGTTGTAAGTGGAAAATGTCCAGCTGAAGTTTTAGATTTGAACTATTTATCGTCTTTAACACGGTGACAGCTTTTTCATAGGAGTTCATGTAGTATTTTGGGACAGAGTACTTATTGATGGGTTCAATAACCCCTAAGATATTTTCTTTTTCAAGTAGCTTTGACGCATATCTTAGGTTTTCCACATAGGCGTCATCATGGGCCTTTGTTACTTCACCTTCCACCCTTCCTGACATTATATGGATCCTGAAAAAAACAGTATCATAAAAATATTGACAGGCAATTTCTTCTATAGGGTCTTGGATAAGTGCCAGGTACATATGTAGGCTTGCCAACCGTCCTTTATGTCAAAAGACAGTCCTTTATTTCGAAATAAAGTCCTTTGTCTTTTAATAAAGTGTCAAAGGACGGTAAATGTCCTTTAAAACCGAACGATTTATCTAGTAGTACCTAAGTACCTTAAAAAAACTAACCGCTCAACAAAATAAAAACATGTTACCTTTACCTAAAACCGAGACCTAAAACATATCCCACCTAACGTCTAAAAGCTGAAAAACGTAGTATGTGTTGCGTGTTGGCAATAGTTAAAATATACCGGTGAATCCCCGAATTCTGCCAATTCCCCAACCCCGTTGAAAATGCTCACGTGTAGCTCAGTTCCTGATGATTTCGCGACGAAAGGGGAAGATAGTAAAATGGTGGGGAATAAAATTCTCTATAATATTGTACTCTTAAAAATTTTCGATATTTTTATTATTCATCGAGTTATTGCTCGATTTTACCATTTTCGTCACCAACCAACTAAACCTGCTAGATATAATTTTATATTCGAAAGTTGGTAACCCTAGGTAGATGAGTTTTTCCTGCTGTTAGCTTTAGACATAACCTTTTATGAAGTCACAAAGAGTGACTGAGGTTAAGAAGGTCAGTTTTTCCAACTATCTTGGCTGGATGTTTCAGGGTTAATCTTTAACCCATAATCCCTACAGCCTTTACTTACTGATTTTGCTGTATTTATGCAACCATTTATAACATTGTATAGGTAGGTATATGTGTAGAAGTGGTTGCCTGGTTCAGGTTAGTTCAGGTTAGTTTGGTTATGGAGGACAACCTCAAGTTCTCCATAGTTTCATTGTTGTAACCCCAAAAAATACAACAAAAAAAGAAATAAAATATGACGAACACAAAACATTATTTCTTTAATTTCTTCCACTTCTAACGAAATTCCAATTCTTACAGAAATCTTGTTTTGTGACCTAGGTAACTATTACCTTTGATATTACTACATACATACTCAGTATCTCAATGATAGAAGGATGCACTTACTTTTTAGCACCTAAGGCTTTGGCATACTCCAGTGTAGTCTGAATGCTCTCTTGAAACTCCTTTTCTTTACCAGGAATGGCCGCATATCCCAGCTCCCCTTTAGTTACATCTCCTGGTAAAAATAAATAATATTATTTTTTCCTCAAACTGTTATACTGTCAAAATTTCAGCTAAACTAACCTGTCAAAATATTGATGAGAACCTGGTCAATTCCAGCTGCATTTTTGGCATCAACAACCTGTTGTTTGGAAAAACCAAATGGAAATCCAGTTTCCACTGCTTGAAATCCGGCCTGTTTGGCGGCTGCATACCTTTCCAACAACGGTTTTTCCTTAAAAAGGAAAGCTAGGTTTGCGCAGAACTTCGTCATATTTCGATTCGATGATTGTACAGTTCTTATAGACAGCAAGGATAACCTTAAAACATATCTTTTTAAGTATCTTTAATTTACTTAAGCACTTTAATTATAAAAATTATGATAAAAGAGGTTTGCTTAGGTGATAAGGTTATTCAAATAAAATATGCAAAGGTCTTACAAGCAAATACTTTTAAGAAAATGTGGGGGCATGTCAAAAATTAGGTAAAGGCATTAAGAAACCAAAATTTTATTAAGTTTATGGATAACTGGTTTTTAATGATATGATAAATGGGTTGTTTTTGTTTATTTACCCACTGAACATCATTTTTAGGTCATGACGTCACCAGCAATGGGTGTGTAATATCAATTTTCTTATGCGCGGGTTCCTAACCTCAAAAACACCGTTAAATAAAACAACAAATGCATTTTCTGTAGGTAAGCAATAAAAAATCGACCAAACAGTTTTCATGATAAGTGAAATCCAATTTTTACAAGGTGCGTTTTTTTTAGTACTTTTAGCCCATGGTTTGGTGGCAATCCATAGAACAGTTATTAGCAAGAAATGCATTATACTAATAGCACTTCTCTTCATATCTCTAAAGACTGACCCATGATATTCTAAACTTAAAAATGAGAAGAATATACTTTTTGCTGATATTTTATTTTTATACTACAAATGGATTTGAAAACGAATTTTTGGGATGTTTTAAGGACGTCCCAAAAATTAGAAGTATAAACCTACCTCAGATTCGAATAAGTGAAGAATGTGCAGCTAATTGCTTAAAGAACTATTATAGGTAGGTACCTACTTACATAAATTAGCGTAGAGTTTCATTATTAAATATTTTTCAATTGGCAAACTAATCAAAGTCAGTAACAATATGAAAAAATAAAGTACAAGTACCTATTCCCTTATATTCAGGTATTATACATTTTACTATGATGATTGTACTTGTGGCAACTTCCTGGGAGAACAAATATCCAATGTAACATGTGAGACACACTGTCCCCAAAATAATTGTGAGAATATTACTATAACGAATGTTTATGCAACTGGAAATAAAGGTATAGCTTATAGTATGTTGGTTACGTCTATGTTATTTGTGGTCATATCTTTTTCCAGTACCTGGACCTCCACGTAACTTGGTTGTGACAAATGTTACAAGCAATAGTTGTAGAGTACTTTGGAAAGACCCAGAGTCCTATGTTAATATCAATGGTTATGTTGTTAAGGCTTTAATAGTAAAAACATTTTCAAATTATCCTCCAAGTACACTACAATGGTCTTTTGGCAATAGTACTTTCCAGAATGAAATAGCCAATCTTGTTCCTGCAACAAGGTATAATATTAGTGTCTATACCTTGTCCGATGAAGGCAATGGTGCTAGTATACATCAAATCATAGTTACAAAATTGGGAGGTAAGAATTTTGATCAAATGTCCTGAAAATAATTAGCGAATAAGAAAATCCTATTTTTCAGACCATCAAGCCATAATACTTTATGCTGGATAACGTTAAAAAAAAATGAATATAATTTTATTTATTTTAGAACCAGACAACTTACCTTCACAGCCCTCAATAATTAGTAATGATGGTGAGAAAATGACTATTAAGCTGTCACCTACAATGAACAATAATGGCCCCATCAGCACCTATAGAATAGTTGTTATGAGATCTGATGACAATGAAGGATTTCAGCAGGACAGTGTACTTACTTATAATGAAGCACAGCAAAATGAACTTAGTTATTATGTTGCTGCAGAAATTAATCCACAAGTAAGAGTAATTCAAATATATTCAAATTTTTTTTTTTTTTTTTTTTTTTTTTTTTTAATACCTATACAATTATAATAACTTTTTTTTGCAATTCCACCAAAACAAGAGACAATTTGTGTCGAACAGACATGTATAACCTTCTCTAACTATAGAAATAATAATGACACGTCTATCAAAACTTGGAATTGTTGGTTAAAAAGGTTCTCTGTTTTTTTAGAATATTAATAAAGAGTTTATTGTTGGCGATGGTAAGAGATATGGACCTTTCTATAATGCGCCTTTGAACCCTAATGTAAATTATAAAGTATTTGTTGGTATTGTGAGCAATTTTAATGGTGAAACCAAAATAGCTTACAGTGAGGCTAGTGGGTACCTTAATGGAATTTCCATATTAAATGTTTATGATGAGGATAATGTTGGTATGTAATTGTTGTAAGTTAAGTTAATATACACCTTTGGCAGAGTCAAATAATAGAAAAGCCCACCTTAAACGTAAATTTAATTAGGTATAGAATAAATTTATTTCTTGGGCTTTGTCCAACTTTTTTTTTTGTATTAGGAGATTCACCAGGAGTTATCATAGGACTTTCAGTAGCAATTGGGCTCCTTACCTTCATGTTTATCACAGGAATTATAGGATTTATTATATTAAAAAGTCGTATAGTCAGCAGACGCCAAAGACTCTCTGAAAATCAGGAATTAACCCTGCAAGGTCCTATGATCGAAGTGGTAAGTTCTCTTTACAGCCTGAAATATTTTTTGTTTATTATTTTAAAACACAGGAAAACAATGGTTACATACATGAAGAAGAGCATATTCCAGCTGTAACCCATTACAGAAATCTGAAGCAAAAAGTTAGGACCATACCATCCAGCCAATTAAAGATTGAACCAACAAATCTATTGGGAGTGGGCAAATTTGGAAAGGTTAACACTGGTACGCTTCACGAAAATGATGCATTAACTACTGTTACTTGTTATAGTATTTATGACAAGAAAATGAACCAAGAAACAAAACGCGGTAATATTTTTTAAACAAATGATTGGCTATGTTATCTATTAATTTACTTTTATTTTAGGCATGTTGCAAGAACTGGATATTCTTATTAAAACTGGCAAAAACGAGAATATTATCAACCTTGTCGGCACGTCAGAAACAAGGGAGATGGTAGCAGTGGTCATGGAGTATGCTTCCATGAATCTTAAAGATCTGCTTCTTGGTAGCCGTGACCATTTACCTGGCAAATTTAGTAATATGACTGAAAGACAGGCCCTTGAAATTGCTCTAGGGATCTGCAGAGGAATGAAGCATTTACATTCAGCAAACGTAACTATGAGTGGAATTTGCTGATAAATAATGGCCTAAAATTTATATAATTTTCAGATTATTCATAAGCAGCTTTGTGCCAGAAGCATTTTGATATCAAATGGGTTTACACCTAAAGTGGGAAGCTATGGACTGGCGCAATATTTTAGCCATAACAAAATTCCAGACTACACTAGATGGACTGCCTTGGAAGTATTTAAAGACCACCCCCATATTTCTAAGAGTGATGTTTGGTCGTTTTCGTGCCTACTTTGGGAGATTGTTGCCCTTGGTAAGTTTTTAATTGTCTTTAACTTTATGAAAAAACACTTCGACGTCATGGCATGTTCTTTTTTTTTATTCAGGGTTGGCATTTTGAACATCTTTTAAGATAAAGGCGTTACTGAAAAAATCTATTTCTTAAATAAGCATGGGTATATTTATGGTTTTTGGTAAATATCTTGGAAAGGGTCCAGAATTTTAATACGCTTGTAATAGAAAAAAATATTTGCATTTAAATTCTGCATTAGATAGTAAAATAATATACAGGGTGCTTCATTTGAAAATCTTAAGAAGAACTAGTTTGAAAGTTGTCATTTTTGGAACCAAATTTTGGACACCCTGTATAAAATAAGATAAAACTATTAAATGTCAGGGTATCGTTAGACCTCTTGTATTTAAGTTCACACTATGTAGCTCGAACAAAACAGATCTAAGGCCGTTTTTTAATAATTTTTTCGAGGCGTGCAAAACGATTTTTTATTGTTTTTAATTTATTGCTCGTTAACGACTATAGCAAATCAAATAAAATTTTGGGAAGTAGGAAAGGACACTAAAAAGAACCAAAATATACAAAAAAATGCAAGGTGTACCATTTAAAAAAAAAAATTTTGTCGTCATACCTTTTTGGACCATTTTGTATATCTGCGTTCGAACGAAATTCCTAACTTAATTGGTATAGAAGCTATAGATGCCTGACGCACTATTGCAGGACCCTGTATATTATGAAAACGGTCTCATATCTCGGAACTGAAGAATCCAAAATTTACCACCTGAGCTTTATTAGTGAAATATTTAATGTTGCTAAGTTTGCCGTTTCTGTGATACTGTAAGTCACTTGATTTTTTGGAATGGAATTTCTTCTTTATATTTATTGTAATCAATTCAGCATCCCAACATTACCAAAACCCCTATACTTCAACAATAAATCTGTGTTACCATTAGGTAAGTGTGGTTAGCTGGGCCACTGGGGTATAATATTATCTGTTATGAAGTTGGTTGCTAGGCACCCGAATTTCCATCGGCAGTTGTCGGAAATGTACTCTGAAGTTGATAATAATATGAACATTGAAGAATCAGAAGGCGAAACTACTGAAACAGATAGTCACGGAAGGGTCAGTCTTTGTAATGTTGGTCACTATTGTCACTAGAAAAGTGGACTATTTGCTTTTGATGGCCTGAAAAATTATCGCTAAATCTCAGCTGCTTAACAACAGAGAGTCATACTCATACAGAAATGGAGAAACTTTGTCCTTACAATAAGTAATATTCTTACTAATTTTATTTTAAAATTTTAAAATTATTTGTTGAAATTATTTTGGACCGTAAATGTCCTTTAAAACCAAACGATTTAAGTACCTTAATAAAACTTAACTTTAACAAAATAAAAACATGTTACCTTTACCTAAGATATCCCATCTAAGGTCTTGCGCTTAGATTAAAAATGCAGTATTCCTTTTTTTTTCTACGTATATGTGTTGCGTGTTGGCAATAGTTCAAATATACCGGTGAATCCCCGAATTCGGCCAGTTGCCCAACCCCAACCCGCATGCATCTATTGCTCAATTTGACCATTTTGAAGGGGTTGAAAATGCTTTTCACGTGTAGCTCGGTTCCTGTTAAGTTTGCGACTAAACGTGAAGAGAGTAAAATGGTCGGGAATAAAATTCTCTATAATATTGTTCGTTTAAAAATTTTCGATATTTTTTTTATTCGTTGAGTTATTGCTCGATTTGAATATTTTCGAAGGATAGCTCGGTTCCTGTTGATTTTGCGACGAGAAGTGAAAATAGTAAAATGGCTGGAAATAAAAATCTCTATAATGTGGTACTTTTAAAAATTATCGATATTTTTATTATTCATCGAGTTATTGCTCAATTTGACCATTTTCGAAGGGGTTGAAAATGCTTTTCACGTGTAGCTCGGTTCCTGTTGAGTTTGCGACTAAACGTGAAGAGAGTAAAATGGTCGGGAATAAAATTCTCTATAATATTGTTCTTTTAAAAATTTTCGATATTTTTTTTATTCGTTGAGTTATTGCTCGATTTGAATATTTTCGAAGGATAGCTCGGTTCCTGTTGATTTGGGACGAGAAGTGAAGATAGTAAAATGGCTGGAAATAAAATTCTCTATAATATTGTTTTTTTTAAAAATTTTCGATATTTTTATTATTCATCGAGTTATTGCTCGATTTGACCATTTTCGAAGGGGTTGAAAATGCTTTTCACGTGTAGCTCGATTCCTGTTAAGTTTGCAACTAAACAAGAAGAGAGTAAAATGGTTAGAAATAAAATTCTCTATCATATTGTACTTTTAAAAATTTTCGATATTTTTATTATTCATCGAGCTATTGCTTAATTTGACCATTTTCAATGGGATTGAAAATGCTGTTCACGTGTAGCTTGGTTCCTGTTGAGTTCGCGACTAAACGTGAAGAGAGTGAAATGGCTGGAAATAAAATTCTCTATACTATTGTACTTTTAAAAATTTGGAATGAAGAAATTCCCGAAAATAGTATGAAAGTTTCCATAAAAACCGGAATTTTTATCATAAATTGGAAGATATTCCACAAGGAAACTGTCATATTCAAAAATGTCAACATGGCCACAAATTTCTACAAACTGACATTTAAAATCGCATTTCTTTACATTTTGTTTTTTATCAGATAAATCCCAGGTTAAAAAAATAGGCGGAAATGGCTAACATTATAAAGATCTGAAAAGGAATTAAATATGTAATATTTTGGTGTTAGTAGTAGAAAAAAATCTATATATAGTACCTCAGTTGAGAAAGCTGTTATTACCTCGCACATTATATACCCTTCGGCGGCTCGCGCATAATATAAAAGCGCTCGCTATATAATTGCTTACTGCTCAACGTAGGTATATAATGTACTAGACCGTTTTTCTATATAACGTTTTTTATGTTACAAATTTATTCAATACTTTTCGACCTCACTGTAATTTTTTCCAGGAGGGACCCCATATGGAAATATTCCAAATAACAATGAAATACCCGATAACCTTACTAAAGGGGTGCGTTTACCTCAATTAAGGTATGTCAGTGATGACTTGTACCAAATAATGTTAGACTGCTGGCAGTTGATACCAGATGAACGACCAAAGTTCAAGGATTTAATCGAATATCTAGAAAATCTAAAAGATAATAATTTAATTCCAGCATTAAGTTTTAGTATTTATTCAAATTTCCAGTATGAACAGTTCTACCCTGATATGGAATTGTCTGTACGACCTGTATTTTAATTTCATTTATGTTAAGAATTGAGAGGAATTTTCTGAGAACTTTTAGTTTTACGGTCTGATATTTTTTTGGCTGTTACGCCAAAGAACATTTTGTGTAAAAAAAATAATTTTAAAATACAAGGTTTCCCGAATATGTAAGCAATCTATACTCGGTGGTGCACCTACCCTTAAATATTGGCTCCTCTTTTAATTTTACATCAAAATTGTATTGGAGTTTTTTTCAAGGTCCTTGTCCGATGGGACTCACATACCAAATTTTATTATTCTGATTATTTCATTTTAGGTTTTAGACCCTGCACAACTTTTTTTATTATAATTAATAATAAAAAATTTGCCATATGGTCCCAACTTAAATAGACACACTGTATATTTTTAAAAAGAGATTTTTAGCCCCTATCAAAATATTTACTAATATACAGTTTTTATATTGGTTGAGAATATGCATGCGCGTTACTCAATTGTTTTTTCTTATGACAGATGTTTAGTTAGCTAATATGACATTTTCGCATGACAGTTAAACAATAGATCAAATAGTACGGCACAGACAAGAATAGAAAATGATTCTGAGACTCTAAAAGGGCAGTAGTGAACTATTTGTTGCTGGACTAATACATTTCACAATTTTGTATTTCTGACAGTCATCTTTACAAAAAAATTTACAAGATTTTTTGAGAACAAAAAGGCAGGGTTTGCATGTACTGTAAAACCCAATAAAACTAACCTGACCTTTAAACCTATTTTATAGAGTTTTCAAAACAAATCAATGTTATTAATTTTACTTTTAATTAAAATTAGCAGACTCTCCAGCTAGTATTACACTTTTTGTCAATTATTTCGTGAATTTCTTCGCGAATTTGGTTAGTTTTTACACTATAATCAGCTGAGATGTTCTTGACGATTTTTTGACATTTGCAACAGTTCTGCCAACGATACTACGTAAGGTTATGTTCCATGGCATCATAGACCAACTGGCATTAAATAAATTGAAAGAAATAATATTGATTGGGATTATGAAATTATCTATCAGACTAAAATAAAAAATGCTAATATGTGACAATCAATCCGTATCCGTCCTATTATTGCGCTTTTTACATTATGAAATTTTATTGTAAAGTAACTTCTTGAATAAATTCGTAAGTGTAATACTAGCTTTAGATATTGTAACTGTCATTCTATTCGACCTACTATAGGTGATGTAGGCAAAAAATGGGGCTGATTACAACAACACATAATGCATATAACTTTTTTTCAAAAAGTCGAAAATTAAGTGCCAAAATTTATTTTTAAAATTAAATTTGCTGGATAACTTTTTTGCTATTCCACTGATTCTCATTAATTTGGGCTTATAAATTAGATACTAATATTCTTTTATATTTTTGCTCCAAATTTGACGTACACCCTTTATTATCAAAGGGCCTTATAAGACCATAAGAAAATACCCTACATTTGTTTATACATTTTGATAGCTTACAATTGAAGTTGAGGAGAAAATCGCTCTTAAACACACTTTAATGTCATTAATGAATACCGATTCACTTCCGCTGACCCAAGCAAAATTGATTTTAAGAAACAAAATTGGACACCCTATAAATCCGTTATTTTTGACTTACCGAAAAAATGGTATATGGACTGGCATGTGCAGAACCCTCCAAGTTTTGTGCTCGTTTCACGAAAATCCTCGATTTTTTTGAACTCACTAAATTCGCCGACTTTTCCGGGGAGAGTATGGAGACCCTGGGGCCATGCCCCGCTGTCATGTGCCTAAATCCGGCCCTGACCTATAGAAATACAATTTTTGCATGGCCAGATTTTAATGAGTATAGGCCTCAAACAACAATAATTAGTCTATAGGATAATTATTAGTTTCAGTATACTTAATCAAAGCAAAAAAGAGTCGCAAACATTCTTTGCAAAACAATCAAAGTACCGAAGAATTTCGAATTTTGATTTACTCGCAACGTATTTTCTTGTGTTCAGGCACAACACTGCAGGAAAAATCCTTTATGACGCTCTGTAAGAGGTGCGTGTGCGCAGGAGGCGAGGTATACAAACGTGATATTTTGCAAGGTGGATTTGTTTAATGATTTTTGCTTTTAAGTGAGTATAAGGCATACTGATAAATCCATTGTTTATATCTAAGGAACGCACTACTGTTTATGTGCATAAATCCTTTTCGAATAAAAGAATCTCATACTTTGTTAATTATGTATTTAGTTAAATCAAGGCAACTACTTTGAGTATTAGTAATTGTTAATCGACATTCCCGTGTTAGTGATTTTTACCATGGATATTTATTTATAAGTAAGTTTTTTATAAATATTTTCTGTACTTACACATATAGATAATAAACTGATATGATTCCGCAAATATTTTTTTTTATTTACAATCATGAAATTTGTTTAAAAAATGTAAAAAAAATAATATGTTTTTCTGAAAAGCTTCCAAACTGGCAACACGGGAGAGAATTCAATTCCTAATTTTTCTTAGATGGACTATTTACTAAAATTTCGCTTTTGGAACTATAAAAAGAGCTTGCCTGTCAGGTTAAAAAAAAAACTGTATTGTTATACAGAGTGTTCAGATAAAGGCGACTCTTGGTCATATTTCAAAAGTATTGGTCCTAGCCTTTCAGGGAAAAGAAATTTACCAGCAAGGAGACAACGCTGGAAATTATTTTCAAAGTTGTACGATGGCCACTAGAGGGCGTAACTTCTAAGATAAATTAAAAAAATTCAATTTATTTGAAAAAATTGCATCATAGTTCAGTAGTTTGTTCTTAAATTTTGTATCTCCGATAAAAACAATCAGGAAAGCTGGTGGATAACTTAATCTTTAAAAGTACAATCTTCCACACCTCTCCGGATTTTATTAAGCTTTGGCTCGTGTAAAAGGGGGGCTTTTTATAAAAGTTTTAGTCTCGCATTTCTTAAAAAAAAATAAATGGTACTGTATACTTTTGTACAGGGTGTCCCAAATTCAAGCCTCATCATTGGGATCTCGGAAACTAGAAGAGATACGAGGTCGGTTAAATGAAGGCAAAGTTGCGCGATTTGATGCTGATCAAAATGCCACCTTCAAAGTTTAAAAATTCCGAGTGCTTCCGAACATTTTTGGAAAAAGCCATTAATATAAATATTTCGAATAAGTGCGATACATCATTGGTTTTGAGACCTTAGAAGCTCTTAAAATCCGTAATAAAAAATCCAGGGCCGTATTTAAAAAAGCAAAGTTGATGATGGCAGCTCAAAGACGAAACGTCGGTTTGAAAATCTTATAACAACATCTTGTAGAACAGAAAAAGTAGCAATGAGAATGTGAAATTTATTTTGTTATATCTATTCAAATAGTCATAAACAAATAAAAATAAAATCACGAATATTCGGTTTTTCCAAAAATCTTCGGAAACACTCGGAATTTTTAAACTTTTAAGGTGGCATTTTGATCAGCATCAAATCGCGCAACTTTGCCTCGATTTAACCGACTTTGGAGCTCTTCTAGTTTCCGAGATCCCAATGATGAGTCTCGAATTTGAGACACCCTGTATAATAGTTTCGAAGAGCATCAAATAGCTACATTTATCTCCTATATCTCCGCGTGGTTAAAATTTGTACTTATTACCAAACTAACAACTAGATATACCTACAGTGTTTTCGTATATTTTTAGTTTTTAGAGTTTACTTGGTAGAACTAGATAAAAAAAAACTGAAAAAACAAAATTTTGTATTGCCACAATATCCCGAAAGTAAATCAGATTTGCTGTAATGTGCCTTAGTTTTAAAGAACTTGCTCTCCTGAAAAATCACTAATTTCAAGTTACCCAGTTATATTCATAAGGTGCATTTCGTACAGATGTGTCTTGACAGCCGAACCATAAAAAGTACTTCCACCCTGAATAATGGATTTTTCTAGACTTTTATAGAGTAAATAATCGGGGTTAAAATTGGTGAAAAATAAACATATATATTTTTTTCTATTTTTTATTTAAAAATTTTTTTTTCTATTTTTTAACAATTTTTTTTTGTTCTTTTTAACATCATTCTTTGAAAAAATAAAACGTATAAAACAGGAATATAGGTAGAGGGATGGAATAAAAATATCATTAAAGAACCTTTTAATGAGAGTATGTACATAATATGTATAAAAAAATTTGAACACAAAGCTGCCAGTTTTATGAGGTTAACATGCCAGTAAAAAAGTCGAGCTTACTTATTACTAAAAATTTTTATATTTAAAAATATCAAATATCTTAGCTATTTTTCATAATTTTGCTTTTTAATTTTTTCAAAATAAAATTAACTTATAATTTCAGGTAAATATCTATTTTGCGGCCCCTTACTTATATTGTCCAATCAATATTTGTGTAAATGTCTTTTTATAAAGTGACTAATAGTTTCTTTTCTAAATCTGTATGTCACACAAAGTATTTTTGGCACTCTGATTTCGGCGCGTGAGCAATATCAACGACTTGACAATTTTAAATTACATATTATGAGGCCAGTAATCAAGAAATGTAAAGGTATTAAAGGTTACTCTTTTACGTGGTGTTCGCAGTATTTGTCTTTCTGGAAAAAAATAGGTCGACAGTTGTTATTCGAGATCTTGGTGGCGAGTTTATGGTCATATGGACTGGGTGGCCGCAATTTAGATATTTGCCAAACATTTTTTCAAAGGAAATACCAGCAAATAGAAATTAAATCTTTCTTACTTCTTGTTACCTTCTTTGGTATTATTAAATATCTAGAAGTTATCTTAATAGCATTCCTTTTAATGAGCTACTTTCTTTAGAAATAATAATTGAACAACTAGTATCACAGTAAGTAGGAAGTTAGGAATAATATTTAACAGTTAGGACAACTGATAAAAATACTGTAAAGCTGCATTAGTGATATGAAAAATTTCTCTAAATGTATTTCTTACCAGCTGTCATTTTTAACATAACTTGACAAATCTAATTAAAGGAGAAACTCTTTAATTTGACCATCACTTCATCCCTTCGCCTCTCCTTCTCGCGCTGCTCCCTTTCCTCCTTCACCCTCTCATCAAACTTCCTCTGAGCTCTGGCGTCCACCCACTTGTTAACCTCCAATATAGGCCAGTAAGGCTTTGCAGCGGTGATCACATCAATGATAGTCTTTAAGGTCGTGGGCTTGGCATCTCCCATTGGAGGCATGGGCAGGGGCTGACCTAAGAGGGCCCTAGCACAGTTCACCAATCCCAATGATGTTGATTCTTGGTTGTAACCTCCTTCCAATGCGATGATGATCGGTCCAATTGGCTTCAATAGCTGGATGAAGTGTCCGTAGACTTCCGGAAAGAGATTGTAGTTGCCTAGAAAAAATATAGCGTCATCAATTATATTTTTTTCATGCACGTCTAGCTAACTTACCAATGGAATCATTCCCAGCAACATCAAAACCAGCAGAAACCAATATCATGTCTGGTTCAAACGCATAGCTGACTGGCAATACAATTTTGATCCACGTCTGCAGCCAGTCGACACTATTCATTTTTTCCTAGAGCAAAATGTATATAAATAACATAAACCCTTTTTCATCAAATTTAAAAAACTGACCAAAGTACACATATGGTGTGAATATTAAAAAAAAAAACATTTCTTACGGTATTGAATGGAATGTTAATGTTGTAGCCCTGGCCTATGCCTTCTCCCACGTAAGTGTAGTCGCCAGTTTTGTCCTTGGGGAAAAATGTAGCGTCGTCAAATCTGTGCATGGAAATGTACATAATATCATTTCTCTCATAAGTCAGCTCCTGGGTCCCGTTTCCGTGATGGACATCAAAATCAATAATCAATACTCTAAAATAAAGTAATGGATGGTTTATTTGGATCGAATTATTTTTGCCGACGTTTTAGTCTTATTTTTAACCATCTTCAGGACTCCGACGTTCCTTATTGCGGATTACAAGTAAACCAGCTGCCAGTTTTAATATTATAATTTGATAATTAATCTGTTTGAAATCTGTTGAAAATTTGATAATTGATTATCACACATGACCAAAAATCGAACCTGAACTCAACAGTTGCTGCCAGACTCGAGTTCAGGTTAGGTCAGTTTGCTTTTGTAAAAGTTGCTGCCAGGGGAACCTTGAGCGCTAAAAAGATCAGTATTTCGTTGGGCGAGTCTAATCATCTTGCTCGCTCTACGGACTTTTCCAAATTGAACTTTATTAAAAATTATTTACGATGTACATTAAGTAGGTACACTAAGATCATGCTTCTGAGCAGAAAGTGACTGATTCGATCAATATTGATTTGTTCTGAGAAGAAAAAAATAAGATTTTAGTTTAAAAAATAAGTTTTGTCTTTAATCCTCCCATTCTACTCCCAGTCTCCAGGTAAATCTAGACCTGAAAATAGTTAAGAATAAAATAAAAACGTCGGCCAAAACATAATTGTTTAAAATTAGGCCCTACACCAACTAACAACACTAAAAAGGTATTGTATAAAATAAGAAATGCAATTTCAGGAAACTTACTTCTTGAAAGCTGTCTTGCGAATAAAATAGTTGGCTGCAACGACGACATTGTTGACGAGACAAAAGCCGCTTCCCTTAGCATGTTTTGCGTGATGTCCTGGAGGTCTGATTATTCCAATACCATGACGAATAAATCCACGGCCGATGTCTATGCCCAGCTGGCACAGAATCGCTACGGACCAGTGGCATGTCTAAAAATTATTCAAAAATATAATTTAAATAATTACAGCAGCTTTCCTAATAACACAGAAAATATAACTACATTTCGTCCATCTTTAAAAAGTACTTGTCTCCCCACTTTCCGAATAAATTGCAATTTTTAAATAGGCACGTAATGTATACAGTTTACTTGAACTCGGACGAGTACTTGCCAAGTTTATTCCCAGTCAACTCACACAGTGAGTAGCTGGCTTAAGGAACGATCCTTTTAAGAAAATGATTTACCTCTATCGATTTTCCTGTCCAATACAGATCAGGTTTCCTTCCTTCCATTGCCATACCCAACTCTTCGACGTAATTGGCACTGTGTGTTGCCAAGATCTGTTCCCAGACTTGCGCCCAATTAAGGGGATGAACCAGATCGTTCTAAAAATAATAAAAAACATTGTAATGTATAGTTGCATATTATATATACAGGGTGTTGCAAATTCGACATACGAGCATTGGAATCTCGGGAACCATATAGGAGTTAGAGAAACGGTTAAAAAGGGACAAACTTGTGCAATTCGGTGCTGATTAAAATGCCGCTTTAAACGTTTTAAAATTCCGGATACTTCCGATATGATTCCAAAAAAAAACCGAAATTTTGCAAAATCGTTTTTATTTTTTCCTGAGTTTATTTGAATACCTATTTAAAAATAAATGACACTGCCATTGCAACTTTTTCTCCTCTACAAAATGATGTTATTAAACTAAAGATCCGACGTTTCGTCTCCGAGCGGCCAACATCAACTTTATTTTTTTAAATACGGACCTGATTTTTTTAGCCATTTTTAAACCCTCCTACCCTCAAAATGTAATGGTTGTATTACTTTCTCATAATAATGAATTGCCTTTACTTTTTTTTTAAATTCGTATTTTACATTTGTCAGTCCGGTCCTGTCAACGGAACTTTAGTTTAATAACGTCATTTTGTAGAGAAGAGAAGTTGCAATGACAAAGTGTCATTTATTTTTAAATAGCTATTCAAATGATCTCAGGAAAAAATAAAAACGATTTTGCAAAATTTCGGTTTTTGTCGAATAATATCGGAAGCATTCGGAATTTTAAAACTTTTAAAACGGCATTTTAATCAGCACCGAATTGCACAACTTTGCCTTCATTTAACCGTTTCTCTAACTCCTATGGTTTCCGAGATTCCAATGCCCATATGTCGAATTTGTAACACCCTGTAGGTATAAAGAAATTAAAAAGGAAAATTATACAAACATATGCTTGGTACCCAACGATTAAACTTTTACAACACACTTACTAGGGAATGATCAAAGTCAATCTTTATTAAATGCTCCTCCACGTTATAAAACTTCATTTTCGCCATAATGTGCACAACTCGCGAGTGAACTTCTTGCACACGCTGGCGCTGGCTAGCAGGTGGATTATGATGTTTGGAAAAGTGATTCATGATATAGCCAACTCTGGTCTTAGACATGTTGTAGCGTTCTAAAAAGAAATTTCAGTTATCCTAATGGAAACTTAAAAATGTCATACACAAAACAAAAATATTAAATTACCTTTTATGAGGTACTCAAGTTGAGCAAGATACATATGATATTGTTTGAATGTATTCCGTGGATAATGGTCTCTAAGTGGAAAGGGTGGTTTAGGTACAACCCCCATATGCTTCTTAAGAGCGCTCTTAAGACCGTATCTGTAAAATAAAATTTAATTCACCTGTTAAGAATGATAAAATATTACTAATTAACAGTTGCTTTAGTAATAATTGTAGCAATTAATGAACTTACTTATCCAATCGGTAAGTATCGCTGACTGGAATCAGATAATCGTATTGACTGATGCACTTCCAGTGCGGTCTTAGGACGCTTTTTACGTCATTGATCGAATCAATAACAGAAGGGTTGATATGTCTCGAGTGTTCCAAAGGACTGCACGGATCGTTTAACAGACCTTGAACAGTTCTTACTACGGACTCTGTTAAACTAGGTATAAAGTAACCCCCTTCAAGAACGACCAAGAGCTTTCCTTCGGCAAGTCCACGTAACATCGTTGTTATGTGGCCATAAAAAGCTGGAGTTACATTCATTCGTCCCTAAAAAAAAAATTATAAATATGATGGTGGTGTCAACTAAGTTTAGGGAAAGTCGGAAACGACACAACAGAGAGATTGAAAAGTTACACTATTTTCTATTATTAATTTATGTCGTTTCCAACTTTCTATAAACTATATTAAAAGCAGTGTTAATGTAAGACGGATTTGTGATTGCATGGGTATGATTAGACAATCAGATGAATGTCCATAATTAATAAAAAAAAAAAGACAAATATAATCACCTCTGGGTCTCCAATGACGGCACCATATCCAGCCGATACTAATACGATTGAAGGCTGAAACTAAAAAATTTAATATTTCAGTATTTTACAATTTTACGTTAAATTTTACACAGTTGAAGCGCAATACTCACTTCGTAAGCAATGGGCATCAAAACATTCAGGACGATTGACATGTAATCATGATCGGTCAGTCCTGTTTCATTTAAGGGCACGTTAATGTTAAAGCCCTTGCCTTCTCCTTCGCCGATGAAATCATAATTGCTTTGTGCCAGATTTGGCCAGGCGGTTCCGTGTTCGTAACGATGAATCGAGAAGTACAGAACCCTAAAAAAATGAGTAGGTCAATAAGTATAAAGAAAAGATAAACCGGGTTAGTTAGGTAAGAAATTGTATAAAGGATATAATACAAAGTGAGACACGTAACAAGCACTTTTTGTGATTTCTGAGTTGTTATAATTTATATGACAGACCTCGTATACGACAGTCAAAAATTGTTGTCTGATTAATTCATTTTAGGTTTTAGGCCATGTAGAACTTTATGTGAAGAATAACTTTTTTGTAACATTAATAAGTTTTCCTTATGACGCCAACTTAAGTAAACACATTGTATAAAAACTATAAAACAGGTCTGGCTGTTTCTTGGTATAGCTTAGCTTTACCTGGATTTCAATTTATCATAATTCTGATGTGCCAATTTTCTAAAATCTGTTTTTTATCTATGCTATTAAAATATAATGCTTATTATTAGGTATGTAATTAGTTTTTCTTTGTGTAACATAGGGTTGCCATCCGTCCGGATTTCTCCGGACAAGGGTCGCCCGGGGGGTTTTGATAACTTGTCCGGATTTTCGAGGTCCCAACCAATTACAAAAAAATAATTTTTTACCCATTAAAGTAACAAACATTTAAAAACATTAACTCATGATGGTTTTGAAAATGCCTTGTTTTCAAGAATAATGTATTTGGGTTTTATGATAAAGCAATAGAATATTTAAATAATTAGATTAAACCATTTGATTAATTTAAAGTATACAGTGTGTCCGCTTAAGTTCTGTACATATGGCAAACTTTTAATATTAATTTTACGAAAAAAAGTTACTCTTTATAAAAAGTTCTGCTTACTGAAAAAATAATATTAGAATATTCAAACTTGAGATAGTATTTACAGGATGATCAAAAAGAAAAAAATCTAAATTGACCTACGAGAAAAGTACCCTTAATTTTAATTTTAGAGCAAAATGGAATAAGAAAATGTTGATTGGCATTAAAAATTATATCTGTTTCTACTCTTAGTAGACTATGTTTGTTATATATAAATTTGATTAATTTTATTTCTAAATAAATTTGTTGTTTTTAAGTTTCAGTAATAAATGCATCAAAAGTATTAAACTAGGAAAACTATAACAATAGATTAATTATTGGAAACAAAAATAATAATCCAATTTTAATGATATTTTTATTAAGTTAGGCTAAAATAATGAAAAGAAAGAGCATGTGTATATTCGTATTCAGAGAAATAAAGTATTTTTAAATATTTAATAATATATAGTGTGTTATAGTAAGTTAGGTCAATAATTTTGACATTTGACATTTTATAAAATTTTTGAATTAACGGCATAAAACTAAACGCAAAACCCCACAATTTGTTTTTTTAGTCAACCTTCCAGCTCGAAAAATAAGTATTTTACAGACATGTAAAAGAGGGAAAAATTACAATAAAAGCACTGTACCAAATTCTACCGCAGCGGCTAGTACTTGGATGGGTGACCGCTTGGGAAACACCGCGTGCTCTTGTCTTAGGGAAGAGTGTAAAATGAATCGACATCAAAACCATCCTATTCACGCCGGACAGGCCGGATGAGATCGGATATCTCGTAGGATGAAGGTGCCGTTTCACACTCCCCAGTCGGTAGACCGCACGATTAAAAACCGTACGGTCGATGACCGGTTCAAGATGGCCTCTGATACGCCGACGACCGTAAAAAATAGTAAATAAAAAAAAAAAAGTGAAAAAAAATTATAAACTTTAACACCCTGTACCTGAAAGAGTGTTAATCCAGTGCGATGGAAAGAGAAGAGCATAAGGTAACAGTAAGGGGCTTACTTGTTTGACTTATAAAACGTCTCTTGAGTGCCGTGGCCATGGTGCACATCATAGTCCACAATCAGGATTTTCTCAGCTAGGTTATGTTCTAGCAAATAGTTCGCTGCTATCGCCACATTATTAAAGAAGCAATATCCACTTGCGAGTCTAGTTGTAGCATTATGTCCCGGTGGTCTTATATTGGCAAAACCATTCTGGTACTTCCCTTCAGCAACCAGCCTGGCCATTGAGGTCGTCATTCCCGCGGCCTTAGCCGCGCAAAGATAACTGTACTGAAAAAACAAGTTAAATTAAACGCTTCAAATGGCATGTGGACTTGAGTGGTACCTCGTTATAGTTTGATAGGAATGGCGCCCTGTCGCCATCTTCGAAAACTGAATCAATTACACTTAAAAAGTTGGTATACAGACCAATATTTCATTATTCTAACATTTGTTAATCACATCACAACGTAATATAATGGGGTTTTGGGTTAATAAAATTCCTACCTCTTCATTATAATATAAGCGATTAAACATCTTCGCTTCGTCTGGATCTCCCATATAAGTGAATTGTTTCATCGATTCAACGTACCCCAGGGTATGAGCATAACTCAATAGAGTGTTATCATCAATATTAATTTGTTCATCAGGTCTGACTTGATGCAGTCTGCCATAAAATTCATGGAGCCTAGATTTAATATATCAATAAGTAAGGTTAAGCTAATCCGTGTGTAATTATTTATCTATTAATTAGGTCTTGATATTAAGGGGCATCCATAAATTATGTCACACTGGAAGAGGCCAACAAAGTGTGGCAGGGTAGGGACGAAGTTACTTTTGTGACATAACATTTATAATTTAAAACAATTAGGTGTATTGCTTGTAGGCTGTGTAATTAAGTGCATAAACAAATTATGTATTTCTACAAGTACATAGTTAGATTGAAGTAAAATCATGCAATATCTTGACTGCTAAATAATACTTATTTTAGTAGGTAATGACTATAGTAATGAGTAAAGGGCGGAATATATGCAAAGTGCATATACATATATGCATTTTTTGTAAATTTTATAATAAAATGCATATTTTTCCCAAATTATTATTTTATGAGGATATTTTTATGTTTTCGGCGTTATCAAAAAATTAAAAACGCCCGGTCATGAAAACTCGTAGACTCACTTGTTTCGGGGATTTTCCAATCTAAAGATAATTATATAATAATTAATATTTACATCTTGGTTATACACAAGATATTTATTGGGGGTTTCCGGGGTTTGCAGGTATATTGTTAGGGGTTATTTATTGTCATTTAATAATGCCTTATTATTACCTGCTTAACAAACTGTATTTATATCCGGTTGTAATACGTACTTCTGTTTTAATTTGTCGAAAAATTTCAGTAGTTTCAGTGTGAAACCAGTGATTTCAAATTTGTGTTCAAAATCTCTAAAGTGGCGAAAATGTCGTCGTGGATTAAAAACTTCCCAGAGCTAGAGTTTAGTGGAGAGAAAGTCTTCTGTAAAGCTTGTGCAAAAATTATTGTTTGTAAAAAGAAGTTCTAAATCGATCAACATTTGAATACACCGCTACATTAAAGTTACAAAAAATAAAATCTGAGTCAGTTCAGCTGAGTGTAAAAAACGCATTTCAAAATGTTGGAGAAAAATCGAAATCTGAAAAGGAAATTTTTCAAGAAGACTTGTGCATTGTGCAAGGCTTTGGTCGCAGCAAACATACCGTTAAAAAAATTGCAAAATTCGCAATTTAGAGGATTTGTTCAAAAATATTGTCAACAAACCATTCCTGACGGATCCACGCTTAGAAAGAACAATGTCCATTCAGTATACGAATTCGTTTTAGAAGAAATTAGAGCTTCACTGAGTGATAAAATTTTTTACATTATTGTTGATTAAAGCACAGATGCTCGTGGCAGATATATCGCACATCTTATGATTAGAGCACTTCAAGGAGATAAGGCAACAAACCCATATTTATATATATATAGGCAGCTAGACAAAACTAATAATGTGACCGTAACCCGATTTATTCAGCAGTCCCTATCGAGCTCTTTCTTATCAAATCCAGTCCCATATGAGAAGTTTTTGGTACTTATGTCTGATGCAGCACCGTATATGGTAAAAGTAGGCCAAAGCTTAAGAATATTTTACCCCAATATAGTATATATGTGACTTGTCTTTTACATGGAATAAACCGAGTCGCAGAAACCGCCAGAACTGAATATCCTTTAGTAAACAAATTAACTTTAAATTTAAAAAAAGTGTTTGTAAAAGCACCTCTAAGAGTGCAGATGTATAAGGAGAGATTATCAGGAGTTAGTTTACCTCCAGAACCTGTAATTACCCAGTGGGGAATATGGATTAAGGCCACAATATTCTACGCCAGAACATTTTGGAGCCATTAAAGAACTAATTTTGGATTTAGATGACGATTCGCAGTGTGTTGTGCAAAGTAAAGAGTTGTTAAAAGGTGCAAGTGTAGGTTAAGATCCTGTTTTTATTAAGGTTAATTTCAGTTTTATACCGGACATAATATCCTCGTTAGAAATTAGAAATTTAAGTTTAAGAGACTCAATTAGTATTGTTAAAACTTTTTCCACTAAATGTAACAACATTCCCGGTAAAGTAGGAGGTCAAGTAAGAAACAAATTGGATGTAACTGTAAAAAAGAATGAAGGATTTAAATACTTAACTGCAGTAAAAAGTATTTATGAAGGTAAACCATCCAACGAAGTTGTATCTTGACCTTATACTTAACTACCTAAGTTGCAGTATTATCCGATTACATCAGTAGATGTTGAAAGAAGCTTCTCTTTGTATAAACATATTTTCACTTATAGAAGACAATCCCTTTTAGTTCTAAAGTATTAAGTAATAAATGCCCTTTATACAACTTCAAGTTAAAAAAATCAGTTACTTTTATTTTTTTGAATTGGATTTTTTAAATGAACATCTTTTTTAGAACCCCTATTTTACTATAATAAATTTGCATACCAGTATGCATATTTGGTCAAGAAATTGCATATAACTGCATATTTTAAAGGCAAAAAAGGCATTATATGCGCAGATTTTGGTTAAATTTAAGTGCATATATTCCGCCCTTTAGTAATGAGTATTAGAAAGTTTATTTTAATTGTTAAATATAAAAAAAAACTACTATTACAATCTAAATTCTGAAGCACAGATTACAAAAAGATGTAAAATCATATAGTGGGCGTGACAACAAAGGGACAGGGTGGGCAAAAAAACATGAAATTTAGTGGATGGTCATCAGTTATCAGGTCACCTATTACAAATTGTACAAAATCTTTCTTTAAAAATATATATACCGTTTGTTTTTGCAAGTGGTACAGCAAAACAAACAACAGGTACTTAAGTGCTTACCCTTCATGAATGGCAATGCACCTTCTGGGGCATTCGGGATGATTCATATCCCAGGGAGAATAATGCTCCCAGCTCCGCACATAGCCGTATGCGGTGGCCCTGTTGAATTTACCCCTAAAATGATTCGTTTGTTTGTAGGGATCAGTATTGGTGGTCAATTTCTTTTCTGTCGAGGGCTAAAAAATATTAACAATTATTTCACCTAATTGACTTAAATATTTTAAATTAACATTTGGATATCAATATTTAGATTAAATAATTTTAAAAAGTATTACCTTTTTGGGGATGGCCCCTGTTTTTTTATCTCCTTGTCTAAAATTAAAAAAAATGTTATAACATACTGTAGACTTAAAATCAAGTAAAGTTTACCACCAGAGCATTATTCACAATTCGAGATTTGCATCTATATGAACTATACTTAAGACCAGGCCACCCCGTCATCTCGAGCGACACGAGATAGGAACGTTATAAAATCAAAGTGAAATAGAACACGATTTACGTCTTCAAGCGGGTGACGCGGTGGCCTCTTCTTAGTTGATTTTAACCTAAACAAATGATAAGTATATCAAATGCGTTAAAGTTATTGATAAATCTACTATTTTAAAAATTGATCTTACTGTTTTTTTTTTCCTGATTGACTTGAGATTAAAAAAAAATAAAAATAAAGTAAATTATTTAATTAAAACATTTTAAATTTAGATCAATATATTTTAAATCAACAAAACCAAAAACACATCCTAATGAGGATGACGCATATATGTGCGCATAGGAGGCGGAGCCAAACCAGTCTGATAATTTTATGTTTTACTGTACCTTCTGTCCATGATTAAAGCTTTTGGTACTGGCTGTCACAACAATTCCATTCCACTGAAAAACAGAGGAAAATATTGATTTGATGGAAAACACTTGCAATGTGGTAGACATGTTTTAACTGAGTAAGGAACATTCAAATAGTTTCACATTAGTAACCAGTGGCGTATTTAGGATTGTTAGGAAATTTCTTGGTGCCACGCCCTTTTTTGGAATATCAAGACTTCTACGTTTCGATAGCCCGATCCGAAAAAACGTAAAAATAAAGAAATTTCTAAATATACAGTATGTCCGCGGATGCGGTTAACAAAAGGACAAATGGACCAAAAATTGAAAAATACGAAAAAAGTCATTCTTGATAAAAAAAAATTCGCTTGTTGAAAAAATAAGAATTACGATGAGAAAATTAATTCAAAAATGCAAAAACATAAAATCAAACAAGAGCAAAGTCATTTTTTGGACTTTTAACGTGAAATGATAAATAAAAAACTTGCTCCAAATTTAGTCCTTACCCTGATTCCGAACTTACTGAAGGAAATTGAAATTTATGAAATTAAAAAAAAAATTAAACATTTTTGCAAGTCCGCATTTTACTACTTTCATATTAGGACTTTTATACCTGTACATTATTACCTGTTGTTGTAGTTGTTAGTGTCAGTGTCAAAATAAATATTCTCGAAAATGCTGACCGTAGAACAAAGATTTTTATAGTGCAATGCTATGGAAATGGTCAGTGCTCTTGTCGGTACGTAGTGGAGGAATTCCAATGCAATTTCCTGGCGTGTACGTTTCGAAAGTTGGTGTACACAAACTGGTGAAAGAATTTCAAAGAACAGGATCAGTTATTAACATTGGAAAAGAGAAGAAGCAATATAATGAGGAAGATGCATGTACAGTTTTGATATTGCAATCTGTAAATGAAAATCCATTGCTTTCCTTGAGAAACAGGGCTAAGCATTTAGAGGTGGTACAAAAATCTACCATTCAAAAAGTTTAAAAAGATAATAAACTTTACCCTTACAAGCCTCATTTCAACCAAACCTTGGAGGCTGGGGATGAAGCTAAAAGGCTAGATTTTTGTTTATGGGTTGGAAATGAGATTTGTAACGTCAATAGGAATTCTCACAAGCTTAGAATGTTTTCTGATGAATCAACATTTTCAACCAACGGAACTGTTGCTTCCCAACATGTCAGATATTGGAGTAAAGAGAATCCTGAATTTAGAATTCCCGCAAGACGTCAGTACTTTAAAAAAGTCAATGTGTGCACATTACGCTGGAGAGGTCAGAGAATGGCTGAACAGAAAGTTCGGTGTGAGATGGATAGGAAAAAATGGGCCAGTTTTATGGCCCCCAAGAAGCCCCGATCTGACATTAGCGGATTCTTTCCTTTGGGGCCGTATAAAGCAACTAACTTTTGCGCAACAAATGGATAGTAATGTCGAAATTTTAAAACTAAGAATTAGGCGAGCAGTGGAATCATTATCAGTTGACGAGATTCAAGCCAGTTTTGATCACAGTAGGAAGCAGTTGGAAAAGTGTGTTGAATATGGGGGAGGAGTTTTTGAACTATGACTATTGTGTATTATGTTTCGTCCATTGTAAATTTATTTTTATTAATGTCTAGTAATGTAAAGGTAATAATCAAGTAAAAGTAGTAAAATGCGGACTTGCAAAAATGTTTAATTTTTTTTTTATTCATCGTAATTCCTATTTTTTCGACAAGCAAATTTTTTTATCAAGGATGACTTTTTTTCATCTTTCAATTTTTGGTCCATTTGTCCTCTTGTTAACCGCATCCGCGGACATACTGTATACGCCAATATTTCTATTTTAAATATTAGTTTTTTGAAGGTATGTATAACGCTCGGTATAACGTATATTATTTTACCCCCTGAAGTAGAAAACACGGAACAAACAATAAAATTCAACAATTGCAACAACTGCGGGAATCCCCAAACATCTTATATACGCCACAGTCCATGATCAACACGAAATTTTATTTTAAAATTTCGAGTTATACCTCGAAATTTTACTTTAAATTTTCGATTTATACCCCAAATTTCAAAATTTCGTCTCATAAGACGATATTTTAATAATTTCATGTTATAAGTCAAAATTGTAAAGTAAAAGGTTGTGTTGTAAGACGAAATTTTGGAACTGTACTGTACGGTAGTTCTTTGTGCGTTGTCATTATTTCCAAGTGACTAAAACCATATGAATCTAATTAAAATTACAAGACTCAAAAAGTCAAAACAAAATAAGAATAAAATAAAATAAAAAAAATAAGAAAATTATTATCAAAAAAACAAGACAAGGAAAAAAGAAAAAAAAATAAAAGAAAAAAAAAACACAAAACCTTAAGGAAGTATAACATAAACTATCGAAAAAACACTAGATTAGTAGTTACTTGTATTGTAAAAATCCAATATCTCAGCAAATTTTAATAGAAAAAAAAAACAAGGAGAGATGCTGGCCATTTGGTGTAAACCAGAGCCATAAAACATAATTAAAAAAAAAAAAAAAGTTCATAAACGTCAAAGTTTTCGTTGCTAGCGTTCGGACTAATAATAACAAATATCCATAATGGACTGTAGGTAGTGACTAGTGCTTACCCCATAGTTGAAATATAATTTAATTTAAAAAAATCTGATACATATTATGAAAAAGCTTGAAAAATAAAAAAATGCAATTTTCGTATTTTATGAAAAAATGGTCAGTATCCACACTTACTTAGATCAGAAATTTCTAAGACGTTTTATTTTTAAAGCGAGAACTTTTGGTGACGACATTTTTCACATTACCGAGTTAGGAATAACATTTTATTTTTTTCGGGGGAAACGCGTTTTATATTCCTAAAGACAATAATTTATCGGCAAAATATTGATGCATTTTTCCTGCTAAAATTTATTTCCATCTAATACCACGTAGAACTAATTATGCTGTCTCTTGAGCTGGATGTTAACAGAATTTTAATTTAAATCTAAAGACAAAACGGCCTCTAGCGTGGGTCGCCATATTGGAAAAAAATAAATGGTCGATTAAACAAATTTTATTGAATATTGAGCAGAAAGCTATTATGCTCTAGCGTAATAAGTTTAGTTATACCATGACCACTTCGAATAAAATTAAACCAAGCAACACTCTGTCATTGGCAAGAACCTAAAAAAAATTTGGGGTATCCAAAACTCACGCCATGCCATTTGGGCTTTATCGATCAGTATTGATTTTATCATTTCACCTTAATAAACACCCTTAATATTCCTTAAAAATGTTCCCACAACTAAAGCAAATAATGTATTTCGATATAACCAAAAATTTATAACTAAATTGCAAAAAGTTTTCCTAAAAATAAAAAATAAATATCCTACCAACAAGCTTCTGGCGAACCAAACGACAACCGGCACTAAAATGATGATGGCGGATGGCGAAAATTTAAGAATGGTGGAAGTACATAGCTGAAGTGTTACTCCGATCCTATAGCTATCCTTCTCTGCACCATTTGACAAGCGTACACTAAAGATATATGAGTAGTTCAGATCAGTTCAGCCTTAAAACGATTGACATCAATTTGGTAAGGGGATAAGATTCCGGACCAACCCGAAGGACGACGGAAACGGATCAATATTATCGATAGTTAGCGGGTTATTTAAAAATGAAAATTTGAATAAAAGGAACGGTCGAATCATGTAAGGGTAGGTCTTTATAAAGTTTTTAGTTTCTAAATAATTAGAAACGGCCGTATGTTAGCAAATTCGTTCACTAAAAGTATGCAAGCATCTTTTAACAACCTAATTTCCACTATATGTTACTTGGATAAAGAAAAAGTTTATTATTACCATAATATTTAGCAATCCTGCGCGTATGTCTTAAAGCACTAACATTTTTATGAATAACATTGTTTTTTTTGACTGACCAAGGGCGGCAATAGTATATGTTAAAAATGTGAGGTTTCACTAGGTATATAAATGATTAGGTGATTACTTTGAGATACGCTGAGAAAACAACAGTTAACTGAAATATCGGTATTAACGCTACTCACCCGTAGATTTTAGAGGTAAACTTTTTGGCAGTACTCCGTATACCTGCGTAACCAAGTAGCAGAAGCAGGCCAATGGTCTACAGTTGGCGCACGGGCGGATTTGCTGAGCAGCCAACATAATAAGGCAAGGCCGGAGAAAAGCAAACAACGAGAAGCGACAAAATCCCGAGTTTAGCATTGACTAAATGGGGACCAAATTATATGTCCTTCACCATGAAATTTTGACAGTTGGCCGGCTTATTACACTAAAAGAAGCACTAAAGCGATGAAGTAAATGCTTTGCACTGAAATAATAAATGTGGGTACCTAGTAAGAAGTACCTTTTTCATGAATATATTCTGTGTTTCATGTAATTGGCTTTCCAGCAAATTTCGTAAAATCATAAAAAAACGAATCAAAATAAAAATATTTTTGAAATGTTTTATTGATTGTGCGTTACTTAGTGATAGTACATTTTAGAAAGGGAACGAAATAAGATAAGTGGTAAGAAGCCTATTACACACGATCTCGAAAATTACGGTTCGAGCGTTAGCGAAAATTGCCCTTGTTAATACAAACATTATAATATTACGTAACTACTCTTACACACAACTTGGCTTCTAACAACATAGTGTGTGTAATTAGAGTTTTACGGATAAAGTAGACAGTGCGTAAGTAGGTTCTTACTAATATAGAAGTAGAAAAACAGTATTTTCTTATGTATCCCTTGATTTCCTTTTAAATATTGAACAGCAGTTTTGTTACCTTTCCTTACATTTTTAATCAACAATCCTGTGCGGTGCAAATGTACTTACTGTTCAGAATCCTTTGGAAATGCAAACATGCTTATTTCTGACCTTCTTTTGAGCGACACCCTCGAGACGCACAGGTATTACCAGGCCAGGCATAGTTTTACAATAGCACAAGCACTCACAAAAACAAACAGTATTCACTTCTTTCAACAATTAACGACAACTAAACTCGATAACGATAACTCATCGACTACCGGACTAACGGCTGGCTTAAACATATGATAGTTAACCGGATTACCTTTCACTCCAATGATTTCGCCAAATGTCATATCGTCACTTCTCGTCGTTTGCTTTTCTCGGGCAAGGAGTTCTCCTATTACTACTAATTAATGGGGCACAGCAAAATAACAGGTACCTTGTCAAATATTAGTATTTACACAAACTTACCTTAATCCTAAAGTTTACAACAACCAAGATACAGGGTGTCAAGATTTCAAATTATTCTTCAATTTTCTTAAATAACTTTGGAAAAAGCAAACGTTCTCGCACAAAATTTGGTATTTGGGGGTATCTTAGGATGAGAAGTTCAACTTTCTTAAACATTTTGAAGTAGATTGTAGATGGCTCTGTCTGCGACATTTTTTTTCAGTCTATGCACGTATTGAATGAAAAAAATAATATCTCGATCTTTATTAGGTAAAGAAGGTATACTTTGTAGATGTCGTGAGGAACCGTTTTCAATTTAAATTCTAATATCTCGAAAACGGTTTTCACAGCGACATCTACAAAGTATACCTTTTTTACCCATATATAATAGATATTATTTTTTTCATTTAATACGTGCATATACTGAGGCGCAAAAAAGTTGTGCTCTCGTAAAGAAAGGGTCGCAGACAGCGCCATCTATACAATCTACCAAGTTTTTTAAGAAATTTAATTTTCCTATCCTAAAAACCACCAAATACGAAAAAAAACTTTATTAAGAAAAGTTTTTCTCTATTCTATCAAAAAAAAAATATTTTTTTTGAAAACTTTAAATTAATATTTGTATTTTTTTATTATCTCACAGAATCGATTTCTATGGTCTTTAGTTTTTTACTATGTAGATACATTAATATTAGAAGTGTTTATCTTATTTTTAGAAATAATATTGAAATTTGTTTGTAGTATCCTTGCAACAAACATGAAAGTTTTGGGTATTTAAAATACTTAACTAAACAAAACTAAACAAATTTGCTTTAATTTGATTAAAGCCGCCCCAGAAGTGATTTGATTGTGGTTAATTTGAAGTTTTCAATTTTTTTTTTAATAGAAGAAGGCTATGACTTTGTATTTAGACATATTTTTTAATTCTAAACAAATTTTCTTAATAACGTCTTCCTCTTTTTTTTGACATAAGAGTACCTTTACTTTTTGAACGATTTTCATATTTTTTGCCCTATCCTGTATCGTATTTGACCTGAAATGGTTATCGGACATGCACCAAGTTTTTTATAATTTATTTCCATAATCAAGAATGGATTTTACTAGACTTCCATAAAGTAAATATCGGGGTTAAAATTGGTGAAAAATAAACAATTATATTATTCTCTATTTTTTATTTAATTTTTTTTTTGTTTTTGTTTTTTTTACATATTTTGAACAAATGAAAACGTATAAAATAGGAATGTAGGTAGAGGGATGGAATAAAAATATCATTAAGTAACGTTTTTAACATATCGAAAAATTTGAACATCACAAAGCTGCCAGTTTTACGAGTTTAATATACTAGTAAAAAAATCTACTTTTTACCGTAGAATTTTTGTTTCCTAGGTACTCCATCCCCGTGTAATCTAAATCTAATGATTAATAACATGTGGGTATTACCCGTTAAGCTCAGTCAGTGACCAATATGATCTGTGGGGGACCAATTAGGTCAACCTAAAGTACAAAATTCCGGAATTATTTTTATGAATGCTATTATTAACTTCTTCAAAATTTTAAACGGTGCCAGAGGAGACATAATTAGTTCATGATCCTCATTCTAACTGGATGTCCAATGGCTTATTTAAGGCCTCGTATACATTGAATGTTGTGCTCTATTGTCAGCTTTGCAGTAAGTTACGTTTAATTTAGAAAATAGCATTTTTATGAAGGAAAACAGGTTGCTGTTTATAACAGAAGTCTTCGTTTTGACAGTAATAAGTAATATATTTATTGATCCGTCAAATACCCTCACTAGATCGTCACTCTTAAAGTAAATATTTAAGTAAAAATCTTTCATGCTCCTTGTTACCTTCCTTGGTATCAGTGAATATCTAGAAGTTATATTAATATTAATCCTTTTAGTATCACAGCTAGTATGAATAAGTTAGGAACAATATTTAACAGTTAGGACAACTGATAAAAATACGATGCTGCATCAGTGATACCAAAAATGTCTCTAAATGTAATTCTTACCAGCTATAGGTTTAAACATAAATTAACAAATCTAATTAATGGACAAATTCTTTATTTGCAGTTCTGCTTCCTTCCGCCTCTCTTTGTCGCGCTGCTTCCTTTCCTCCTTCTCCCTTTCTTTCTCCTTGTCATTCATCTTCTTCTGAGCTCTGACGTCTACCCACTTGTTGACCTCCAAGATAGGCCAGTAACGTTTTGCAACGGTGATTACATTCATGATAGTTTTCAAGGTCGTGCTCTTGGCATCCCCCATCGGAGGCATGGGCAGGGGCTGGCCTAAGAGGGCCCTAGTACAGTTCACCATTCCCAATGATGTTGATTCTGGGTTATATCCTCCTTCCAATGCGATGATGATTGGTCCAATTGGCTTCAATAGCTGGATGAAGTGTCCGTAGACTTCCGGAAAAAGGTTGTAGTTGCCTAGAAAAAATATAGTGTCATCAAAAATATTTTTTTTTATGCACGTCTAGGGAACTTACCAAGGGGATCATTCACAGCTGCACTAAACCCAGCAGAAACCAGTATGACGTCTGGGTTAAACCCATAGCTGATTGGCACTACGATTTTTATAAAGGTCTGCAGCCAGTCGACACTGTCCATTTTTTCCTAGAATAGAATTTAAATAAATAGCATAAGTTCAAAAAACTGATCAAAGTATGTCACAGAAGGTGTGAATATTTAAAAAAACATGACTTACGGTATTGAATGGAATGTTTATGTTGTAGCCCTGGCCTACGCCTTCTCCGACGTAATTGAAGTCCCCAGATTTCTCCTTGGGGAAAAACATAGCGTCGTCAAATCTGTGCATGGAAATGTACATGATGTCATTTCTCTGATAAGTTAGCTCCTGGGTTCCGTCTCCGTGATGGACATCAAAATCAATAATCAATACTCTAAAATAGTAATGGATGGTTTATTGGGATCGAATTGTTTTTGCCAACGGTTTAGTTTTATTTTTAACCATCTTCAGGACTCCAACGTTCGTTTTTGCTGATTGCAAGTAAACCAATTGCCAGTTTTAATATAACATAATTTTTAATTTCGAGATAATAAAAACCAAATCTACTAGATTAAATAAGTTAGATCCCAACCTCTCTCACTTTAGGAAAATTATTGGTTTAAAACATAAAACTTTTAGTGTCAGTTATTAGTAAGTTTCTTTTGTTATTAATTTTAAATAAGATTGACCTATGTAAAAACATAAATTAAAAATTTAAAAAAATTCGAGACAAGATCCATACAGTGTGTATCAGCCAAATGGAATACATTCGACAATAAATACATGGGGGCGTGTCCAAAAAAACGCTCGGACACGTCGATTGGTATTTCTAGTTGCACATTTTTTTCAATAAAATTTTTTTATACAGGGTGTGTCATGCAACAGTGGTCAATACTAACTTTCTTATTTTAAATGCAATACCCTGTATATTATTCAATTTTTGGATTCTTCAGAAAATTTTAGACATATTTCATGTACGATATCCTATACCTTATCTTCAACTGTTTCGGAAATATTAAGTGTTTTCAGATTTATTACAAAAATTAACAACACACTAAAAAACTAATAAGTAATACTGTTTATTTCTTGATAATGTAAAAAAAAAACATTCATGTAGGAGATGTTGAAAATTGATGTTAAAATGTTTTTACTGACATGAAATAAAAAAAAGGTATGAATAGTTTTACTTTTGTTTAAAACGCCTGACCTTAGCAAATTGTTGTCTGTCTGCATGACAGTAGTTGTCAGTGTTATAGTCGTTTGAATTTCGTTAACTGCATATCAGAAAAATGGTTTATTTAACAGAAATGCACAAAATAACAATTCTACAGATGGTTGGTTATGGAGATAAAACACGGACACAAATGGAAGCTGCTAGCTTATTTTATAAAAAATTTCCAAATTTGTCGCCTATAACTTAAGGGACAATTAGTAAAATAGAAAAGCAGTTTCGCCAGTTTGGACATGTAAAGCAGATAAAAAAAGGCTGCCAATGCAATAAGTGATGATACCAAATTAGATATTATGCTTGAGTTTTAGGAAAACCCACATACTTCTCGTCAAAAAACAGCCCCAATGTTCGATGTTTGCCATTCATCGATTATTCGAACATTACAAGAAAATAAAATATATCCCTATAAAATGATACCTACTCATGAGCTCATGGAAGACGATTTTGATAGAACGGATTTTTGTGAACAAATGATGGCAATGTTAGGTAACAATGTGATCCAATTAGAACATGTTGTTTTCTGAGTGCACCTTTACACTTCACGGTCATGCTAATCGTCAGAATTGCCGCTATTGGTCTAGGGAAAATCCTCACTGGATGAGAAGAGAACATACGCAATATCCTGAAAAGGTTAATGTTTGGGCAGGAATTGTTGGAGATCATATCATGGGTCCCTTTTTCATTAATGGCAATTTAAATGGCGATAAATATTTAGCAGTTTTAGCACTGCTCCAAAATAATGTCTTGCCAACTTTGACAAACTTATATGTATCCTGATCCAGCAAACCCACAACTTCCAGCGAATATGATATGGTTTCAGCAAGATGGAGCACCGCCCCATTACCAAATCAATGTCCGGCAGTACCTCGACCGAGTATTTCCAAATCGGTGGATAGGGAGGCGTGGATCGATGGAATGGCCAGCACGATCCCCTGATCTGACGCCATTAGACTTCTTCTTTGGGGTTATGTCAAAAATATTGTATACAAAACTAAACCCCTCGACTTAGCTAACTTAAGAAGACGAATAATGCTTGCGATTAGATTGGTCACGCCTGAGATGTTCCGTAACGTTAGAAGAAATTTCTAGTTAAGATTAAGATGTTGCCAAGACGTTCGCGGCGAGCATTTTCAACATCTCCTACATTAATGTTTTTTTTTTGTTTTTTACATTATCAAGAAATAAACAGTATTATTTATTAGTTTTTTAGTGTGTTGTTAATTTTTGCAATAAATCCGAAAACACTTAATATTTCCGAAACAGTTGTAGATAGGTATAGGATATTGTACATGAAATATGTCTAAAATTTTCTGAAAAATCCAAAAATTGAATAATATATAGGGTGTTGCATTTTAAATAAAAAAGTTAGTATTGGCCACCGTTACATGACACACCCTGTACAAAGTTTTTATTGAAAAAAATGCGCAACTAGAAATACCAATCGACGTGTCCGAGCGTTTTTTTCGGACACGCCCCCATGTATTTATTATCGAATTTATTCCATTTAGCTGATACACACTGTATAAGTGTATCAATAACTTTTAACTAATTTATCTCTAGAGCGAGGGGTCCAACCCGCGCGACAGTTCCCTGGCGTTTCGAATAAAATTACTAACCATCTTCCTCGCTCTACAGACTTTTCAAAATTGAAGTTGATTAGGAGTGATTCAAAATCTACATTGAGTAAGCACACTATAAGATAAGGCTCCTGAGCAGAAAGTGACTGATTCACTAATATTGATTTGTTTTGAGAAAAAGCAGGAAAATAAAATGTTAGTTTAAAAAATAAGTTCTTTCTTTAATCTTATCGAAATGCTGAGCTTGCCAGAATTTCAACTTTTTTGGACCGAATATAAGGGAGGCAAATTTAGTCTCCGCCACTGTCTCTAGGCAAATCTAGTCCTAAAAAGGTAGTACATAAAATAAGAAATAAAATTTCTCAATAAAAAAAAAGAAAACTTACTTCTTGAAAGTTCTCTGGCGAATCAGGTAGCTGGCTGCAACGACGACGTTGTTGACGAGACAAAAGTTGCTTCCCTGAGCATGTTTTGCGTGATGTCCTGGAGGTCTGATTATTCCAATACCATGACGAATAGTTCCTTTGCCGATTTCTAGGCCCAGCTCGCACAAAATCGCTACGGACCATTGGCATGTCTACAAATAATTAAGAAATATAATTTTAATGATCAGCAGCTTATTTAGCTAACTAAAGTACATAATACAATATGGAAGAATTTTGTGACATCAGGTAAAATTTACTTATTTACTAGGTATTTATTTAACAGTCTGTTAAAATAACGGAAATTTGGTTCTTAATGTCTTCAGAGCAGTAATAAGGCAAGCACCTTCGTAAAATAAAGTTTTTTGAAGTTTAGTTGTTGTTACAGATAAAACATTAAGGTTTTGTTTAGAACGAATATCATATGAATGTATATTAGACCTTTTTTCTAAAAATGATCGCAAATTTATTGGTATCAAACTGTGTTCTATTTTATAGATCAATGTTATGTTGGCCCTTTGAATACACTGCTCCACCGACAACCCCTCTAAATTTCCCCAGCATCTTGTGTATAGGCGTATACCGATACAAAATAACAGTGTTGTATATAATAATAATAAGTTTATTTTAAATAGCTACAATATAATAATAAACATGTTAATATGATATTCTTGAATAAACTTATTCACAAATTCCCCAGAAGACGTGCTTATTAGGGACAAATCTTATTTATTTAAAAGTATTTAAAATTATAAATATTTAAGAATATTTCTATAAAAAGTTGCAAGTATTCAATAAACGCTTCTTCCTTGATGATAGATTATTAAATTTCTGAAAAAAGATAATTGATTCACAATAATATTAAATAGCATTTTCAAAAATATTGTTAACGCGCTTGTTTCCAATATAAATGTTTTTATTTTAATGAAATATTTTTTTTAATATTTGTTGGTAAATAATCGTTTAAATAAAAGCATAAATATTTAAAAGTTTTTTGTCCTACCGACTTATTTATTTTAGGTTTTATGGACATTTCATTTTTATAACGTGTATTATGGTTATGGTCTTTAAATTGTATAATGTTTTTATTTTTAAAAATATACAGTGTGTCCGCTTAAGTTTTGTACACATGGAAATCTTTTTTAATATTAATTTTACGAAAAAAGTTACTCTTTATAAAATGTTCTGCTTACTAAAAAAATATTATTATACTATTTAAACTTGAGATTGTATGTACAGGATGATCAAAAAGTAAAAAAATCAAAAATGACCTACGAGAAAAGTACCCTTAATTTTAATTTTAGAGAAATATGGAATAAGAAAATATTGATTGGCATTAAAAATTATATGTTTCTACTCTTAGTAGACTATTATTGAAAATTAACTTAAAAATTTCTTAATTCTTAATGGCATGTCCATTATCTTGCCACCATTTCCCACCTGAATTTGAATTTTAACTGTCAGCTATGTTATTTGTCTGAAACATCAGTTTCAATATTTAATTAGATAAATATGCCGTTGAAATTGAGTATGCAAGATAAAATTGAAATAAATTTAATTGTTGGTGAAAATTACAAAACGTATCGGGAAACTGCCGAAAATTTTAACTACAGATATCCTGATAAAATGATTTCTTTTACAACAGTAGGGAACATAGTGACTAAATTCAAGACCTTTGGAAGTGTGGAAAATAACTACAATAAGAAACGTAGACCAAGGGTTGCAAATAATGAAACTGTGAACCAAGTAATGTTGTCTGTAGTACAAGATCCTAAAAAATAATTGCGAAAAGGTCAACAACATTACCAAATGATGTAGGGAACACTACGATTTCAAAAATATTAAATGAAAACAAATTTCGGCCTTACAAACCAAAATTTATACATATCTTGATGCCAGGTAATTTTGAGCGACGCTTAGAATTTTGTTTTTTAATACAAGGAGAGTCAGAACATAACTATTTCATGGCAAGAGATATAATTTTTACCGACGAAGCAACCTTTACCTCGAACGGGACTGTAAGTTCACAAAATTGTCGTTGGTGGAGTGACGTTAATCCAAATTTCACTATACATGGACGTGATCAGTACTCATTTAAAACAAATGTGTGGTGCGGAATTTACAAAAATAGAATAATAGAACCTTTTTCTTTTTCGACAAAATTTAAATGGCGACGTTACTCGAGCTATTTAAATAATTATTTGTTTAATTTTATTCATGGACTTCACATACCCGATAGACTACGGATATGATACCAACAAGATGGTGCACCATGCCACAGTACGAGGAATGTAAGACAATACTTAATTAAATAATGGAAAAGTTATCGATAGATAGTCTGACCTTTGGCCCGCTAGGTCTCCGGACTTGAGCCCCTCGATTATTTCTTGTGGGGCTACTTAAAATAGAATGTATACCTACAAAGGCCATTTCAAAATGTTGACCATTTAGAGAGGGTAATTAGAGAGACAATTACAAATATAACTCCTGCCATGATTAGAAATGCTTTAAGATAATTTTCTGCAAGAACGGCTAAATGTATTGAAGTGGAGGGAGGATATGTCGAGGCAAATGTACAGTGAGGGAATGTTAATGAATATTTTTATTTAAATTCATATTTTAATGTTTATTATTATAATTGTAACGAGTGATTATTAATTATTTTGCTCAAGGGCGGCTGTGACCCAGTATACATAGTATAACAGTAGCGCGTAGATTAAATCATAGGGCGAATTTGCAAGAAAGCAGCGTTGTCACGTTGAAAACCTAAAATAATGTTTTTTTGACGGTATGTAATATAAAATCCTGAGCTATCTTACTTTGAAAGCCTACTTTATATGGCCGCCTCCTACTTCTAGACACCTTCTGATGTTTCTTCTTACCCTCAGAGACACATTAACCAATACGTTTGGAGAATTATTAATTTCTCCAATTTTTAAACTTTATAAATACACAAATTCAAATAAGACGTAAATGTCATAAAACAATCATGTCATCTTATCGACGCAGTACGGCCATGATGCTTTTAAAATGCATGGCCTCCCTTGAGCAAAATAATTAAAAATCACTCGTTATTTTTCCAAAATAAATTATCATGTTTCTATCAATTATTTAAATGCGTCATAAAATTACTACAAAACAGGGATAAAGAATCAAAGGTTACGTTTTGAATAAAAATAATTGATAAATATTTATTAGCTTGAATTGCATAATAAATGCAATTATTAATTATAAATCATTTCAAAAAATATAATTTTTTGAAATGTCAAATTTATTTTCAATGATAGTATACTAAGAGTAGAAACAGATATAATCTTTAATCCCAATCAACATTTTCTTATTCCATTTTGCTCTAAAATTAAAATTAAGGGTACCTTTCTCGTAGGTCAATCTTGATTTTTTTACTTTTTGATCATCCTGTACATACTATCTCAAGTTTGAATAGTCTAATATTATTTTTTTAGTAAGCAGCACTTTTTATAAAGAGTAACTTTTTTTCGTAAAATTAATATTAAAAAAGTTTCTCATATGTACAGAACTTAAGCGGATATTAAAATATTATAAATGTAAACTTGTCCAACGTTCATCTTTTTTGTTTCTGAATATAATTCTTTTGAAGGATAAAGATAGTCCTTATTAAATATAATTTTCAAGAATCTTTTTTGTAATATGTAGGTATGTACTTCTAATTTTTTAACCAAAGTTCCGTTTATTCCTCCCCAACCTAAAATTCCGTAATTTAAATGAGTTTTGACTAATGCATAGTATAATATTTCTAGATGTTTTATATCCAGAAATTTTTTAAAGCTTTTAAAAATTGGTAATAAGCTTCTTAATTTTTTAATCAAATATTCTACTTGAAAATTCCAATTTAATTTACTGTCAAAAATGATTCCTAAATATTCTACATGGTTAACTTTTAAAATTTGAATGTCATCGCTTATATTGATGCTATTTATATTTTGTGGTACCTTATTTAGGTTTAAAGTAAATGGAAGATAATTTGTTTTATTAAAATTAATTGTTAGTAAATTAGTATGAAGCCAATTTTTTATAATTTTAAAATCTTTTTTAATTTTCTTATTTAAATTGTCCCAATTTGTATCTCTATAAAAAATAGCAGTATCATCTGCAAAACTATGAATTTTCCCATCGCAATCTATACTAAATAAATCATTAATATAAATATTAAAAAATAATGGCCCTAAATTTGTCCTTTATAAGTTACTTGAACCAGTAAAATAGACATGCAGATATTTGATACTAAAAGGGTTTAGTTTTGTCCCATTTTTACACAAAATAAAAAAAATTTAAATAAGTTGGGTGTTGTAGTTATCAGAACAAATCGATACAACTTTGCACAAAAATGTATGACGTTTTATTGGTGTATTTTCTATTTTCTAATAAAATAATTATCGAGAACAACAGGCACTAACAAAAATATGTTCGAAATGTAGTTTTAGTATAATCAAATATAATTATTCAGGTTTTCTTTAATTCGGAAATCCCATAAATTAACCAGGGTAAAAAAATTGTGAAAACATGAGACTTGTACTATAGAGTTAAAACTTGGCTTGAGAAAAATTAAAAAAAGAGTAATTTACTTCCGACATTTTTCGAAATTTTGACAAATAAAATAAATAATAAAAAAATAATTTTAATAAAAGTTTATCTAAACCCGTTGTAAAACTATTTTCTTTATAGTAGCATGTTTATATTTTTTAAGCATTAATTTATGTAATATTTTAGTTTAATTAAAATTCCTTAGTTCTGGTTAAAGATCTTTTGTACTGTCAATTATCTGTAACGATGTAAGATACATTTTCGTATGCCCTATACTGACATGACCTTTTCTCGATTTAAACAGATTTAGCCATTTCAGCAGTGGCGTGGGCGACAGCAAAAGTAAAATTATTTTATTGAAACAAACAGTACGACACGGATTTATTTCTCGTAAAGAAGAAGTATTTTAATTACTTAAAAACGGTATATCCTACCAGGAAACTAAGCGAAAAATTCTTTTGAGAAATGACTGGCGATTAAGAAACAAAAACTTATTTTGGAAAGAAAACAACAGTGGCGATAATTCCTTTCATCAAATTAATTTCGTATTTTGCTGTCACGCTCACCACTGGCCACAGTAATTCAAGAGAACATCTTCTCATGCTACCACAGGTAAATCGTTTTTAAGGTAATGAAAGATAAAATGATTTTAAAATTCTTGACGGGCCCATGTTTATATGACCTCTTTTTCTTATAGTATTTATCTCTAGTACACGCCATTAAATATTGTCCTTTCCTCCAAACTAACTAAACAAAACTTCCCTATTTTTGATAAAAGATCATGCGTACTTTGAAACAAATGTATGAAACAAAAAAAAAAGATTTACCGCTCTCGACCTTCTTGTCCAATATAGATCAGATGTACTTTCTTCCATATTTGGACCGATCCCAAAGACGTAACTCGCACTGTGTGTTGAAATGATCTGGTCAAAGATTTGCGGCCAATTGTTAGGATGAACGGGATCCCTCTAAAAATAATTAAAACATTTTTATGGATAAGTTGAATATTTAATGTAGATATAAGGAAAGTTATACAAAAACGCTTGGTACCCAACAATTAAATTTTTGCAAAACACTTACTGGGGCATGATCAAACTCAATTTTTATTAATTGATCCTGCAAATTATATGCTTTGATTTTCGACATAATGTGAACAATTCGCGAGTGGACTTCTTGAACACGATGACGCAGGTTAACAGGTGGATCATGATGTATTGAGTCGGAATTCACTATGTAGCCAACTTTTGTCTGAGACATGTTGTAGCGATCTAAAAAGAAATTTCATTTATCCTAAAGGAAACTTAAAATGTCATACGAAAAAGACTTGAGTTAAACACAAAAATATTTATAATACCTTCTCTTAAGTACTCAATCTGAGTAACAAACATCTTTTTTTGCTTGGCTGTATATTGAGGATAATGGTCCACAAGTGGAAAGGGTGGTGCCGGTACAACCCCCATATACTTCTTAAGAGCTACATTTAAACCGTACCTGTAAGAAAAATTTTAATTCAACGCATTCAAACCATATTAAACGTCAGCTGGAAATTAGATGGTGCCCAAAAAGTTTTCAATTGTAATTACATTATTTAACATCCGTTGAGAATGATTAAACTATTATTAATTAACAGTTGCCTTAAGTTACTTACTGGTCAAATCGGAAAATATCGCCGGCTGGAAGGAGATAGTCGTACTGATTAATGCATTTCCAGTAAGGTCTTAGGACGCCTTTTACGTCGTTGATCGATTCTATCACCGAAGGATTGATGTGCCTCGAGTACTCCAAAGGATTGCACGGGTCGCCTAACAGACCTCGAACGGTTCTTACTGCAGCCTCTGTTATACTAGGTGTAAAATTACCCCCTTCAAGCACGACCAAGACTTTTCCCTCGGCAATACCAGATAACATTGTTGTTATGTGGCCATAAAATGCTGGGGTTATATTCATTCCTCCCTAAAAAAAATATAAATATGATGGTAGTGTTAACTACAGATATGAGAGCGATAATTTATGACCAATTCTCGAGATAAGGGATTGAAAAGTTATTATTAATTTACCCAATGACGATAAAGCAAAAATTTACCCATGTGGTTTCCAACTTTCTATAAACTATGTTAAAAGCAGTGTTAATGTAAGACGAATTTATGATCGTATGGGTATGATAATTCACCTCACTTTTATTGAACCAATCAAAACGCTCATTTTCATAGCAACCACCTTGGTAACGGTCGTCTTACCCGATAAGACTACCGCTAGCTCGAAAAGACGCTTTCGAAAAGACGCTTGTAGCTTTTTTACTTAAATAAAAAATTAGTAACACCTCTAACTTGTATATTTACCTTTATCAGACGGCCTTCATTTTTATGTTCAGTAAATTATCCAATAAAATACACCTCTAGAGGCGGTTTCTTATCTTCATACCTTCGTTTTTCACTCGAAACTCGATTTTCCAAGAAAATTTTCACTCAATGTAATTTTTACTTATAATCAAAGATAAGACCCTCGAGCTAAAGCTCTCGGGATCATATCAGATTATAAGTAAAAATTACATTTCGTAAAAATTTGTCAGAAAATCGATTTCTTGTTAAAAACATCGGTATTACCGATAAGACGCCTCCTCTATCGGTATATTACCGTTGATAAGACACTCAGAATGTCAATATTTACTGTCGTACCCTATCATCCCGTATAACTGTCAAATCCAAAGGAGACCAAAACTATGTCAGGATTAAACTAAAAAATGAAATAAAAGAAAAGTATAATCACCTCTGGGTCTCCAACGACGGCATCAAACCCAGCTGATACTAATACGATGGAAGGCTGAAACTGAAGAAAATAAAATATTTTAGTATTTTATTATTTTACGTTATATTTGACACTTAACGCATTTTCAAGTTGGAGCGCAATACTCACTTCGTAAGCAATGGGCATTAAAACATTAAGGACGATGGACATGTAATCATGATCGGTCAGTCTTGTTTCATTTAGGGGCACGTTAATGTTAAAGCCCTTGCCATCTCCTTCGCCGATGAAATCATAATTGCTTTCTGCCAAATTGGGCCAGTAGGTTCCATACTCATAACGATGAATTGAGAAGTACAGAACCCTAAGAAAATAATGAAGCCAAGAGGCATAAAGAAAAGATAAACAAGAATATTATATAATAATACAGGGTGTCTGTAAAAGGTCTTTACAAAAACCTACCACATATTCTTCAGACCAAAATTAGCCGATTAAAATTCAAAAAGTTTACTTAAATCGGTTAATTTTGGTCTGAAGAATATGTGGTAGGTTTTTGTAAAGACCTTTTACAGACACCCTGTATACAGGCGTCCCACACCATCACTTTAAAATTTCAAATGTCCCCACCACTTTGTTATACCTCAAATGAAAGGTCTCACTGAGTAGTATTTAGCTGCACAGAAAAAATCGATAAAAAAAAATTTGTAATTTGAATTCAAAAATCGAACAATTGTAAGATAAACAATACAAGTTAGTCATTCGAAGTAGTTGGCACTGCAAAGTCGAAAAACGTCAAACAGTGATAGTGTTTAAAAAAAAAATTTTAAATCAAGAATGGTTTACACTTTGCCTATAAGAATTCAGATAGTTTTTCTTTATGGGCCTGAAAACCGTTGTTCATTAAGAACTGCTGCAGCATTTAATGAAATGAACCCCGATAAAAATGTCAGTCTCACTTATGTCAGACAACCTATTCTGAAATTCGAAGAAACGGGATCAGTGTCAAACAGAAAAAGGATTCAAGGAAGAGTAAGAAACAATGAAGCGGCCTAGGTGGAAGTGTTAGGACACTTTGCTATGAATCCTGCAATGTCCCTGCGCCAAGCTAAAGCGATTACAGTAATTTGTCATAAAACTATTCGTCAGATACTTAAATTAAATCATTTTCACCTGTATAAAATGCAAATTCTCCAGGAGTTGCGTGAGCACGATCCCGACCGAAGAATTCAATTCTGTGAGGAAAAAATATTTGTTTAAGCGACGAATGCACTTTTTACTTAAATGGGTCTGTGAATAAACATAACTATAGGTATTGGAGTGACGAAAACCCACATGTTTACAGGGAAGGGCACACCCAGTATTCGGAAAAAATAAGTGTCTGGATGATATTGTTATTGGGCTAGTTTTTATTAATGGCAATCTAAATGGCGGCACCTACTTAGAAATGCTGGAAACCCCCATTCAGCCTCGTATTGTTAAAGAATTAGAAAATCAGCTGGATATTGCCGGAAATAGGAACTTAAATGAAAATTTGCTACATAATCAACAAGATGCAGCACCACCCCATTATGTTCTACCTGTCCGGCAATTTCTCAATGACGCTTTTCCAGATCATTGGATCAGACGGAGAGGTCCAATGAAATGGCCGTCGAGATCTCCCGATCTAACGCCGGTAGATTTTTTTCTTTGGGGTCATTTCAAAACTGTATTATTATAGAATGCAGAGCTATTCCCGGACATGTGTTTAAAAATGTCAGAACGGGATTTGAAAATACGTTGAACTATTGTCTAAAATAAAATGGAATGCATTTTAAGCATTTAGGTAATCAAATAAAATAATATTTTGATAAATTACAAAATTTTGTGTTATTCAAATTACAAATTTTCTTTTCTATCGATCTTTTTTGTGGAGCAAAATACTACTCAGTGAGACCTTTCATTTTAGGTATGACAAAGCGGGGGTGTCATTTGAAATTTTAAAGTGGGGGAGTGGGGCGCCTAGGGGTGACTGACCCCTCAACTAAAGTATGGTGGTTCTAGTTCCCCTTACCCAAATAATATTTATACCAAATCGTTTTATTCTAACTTTTGTAGTTCTCGAGATATGACCAGAGAACCTTCTCGACACAATAAATATTACTTATAGCAAAAGCATTAATTATGGAAGAATCTGTGAAATACATTTTACCCCCTTAGGAGTCGATTAGGAGTTGAATATAAAAAAATCCTGAAATTTGGACAATTGCTTAAATAAATTTTGTAAATTCTAACATAATTGATATCTCATTGGGTCTGACCTAGTGGTTTGGGCTGTACTGAAACAGCATGAAATCTGGAAATAGGAGTGACATATTTTAAACATATTTTACATTATACAGGGTGGCTCAAAAAGGTGAGGCAAACATAACTTGTATTTTCTTAAATGGAACACCCTATATCTTACACTACTTTTGGATTCTACATGAAATATCAATTAATTTTTAATAAGTGCATTATAAGTCTAAACTTAATAGTTTTCAAGATATCGACTTTTGAAAAATTACATTTTTGAAGTTCGACAGCTTCTAGCTCTTTAACGGTACGTCTTAGAGCAAAACGGCTTACATGTCCCTATCTTACTTTTTTTATTATCTTCCCAAAAATGTAATCTTTCGTTTCTTCTTTTAGGAAGATCTTAAAGAAGTAAGATAGGGACATGTAAGCCGTTTTGCTCTAAGACGTACCGTCCAAAAGCTAGAAGATGTCAAAATTTAAAAATACCGTTTTTCAAAAGTCTATATCTTGGAAACTATTATGTTTAGACTCATAATTCACCTATTAAAAAATAATTGCTATTTTATGTAGAATTCAAAAATAGTATAAGATATAGGGTGTTCCATTTAACAAATTCCAAGTTCTGTTCGGTTTACTTTTTTGAGCCACCCTGTATAATGTAAAATATTTTTAAAATATGCCATATTTAATTCCAGACCTCATGCTGTTCCAGTATATGTATAAATTTTTTTTTCTTTTTGGTTTCATTATTCACATTCACATTCTTTTGGTTAATATTATATCAGGGCGTACCTACTCTACTGGGCATTACCGTTTTGAATGAAAATATTACTTTGCTATCTTTATTAGATGTAGCTCGATAACTAGATATTTGCGTTTAAATTACATAGTCAGCCACTCAATTGTGATTTGTAAAAGTAATATTAAAGAAGTGAAACAAATTATAAACCCTGCATCTCAAAAACTAAGCAATACCCAACAAATGTTTATATGAACTTTTGTACTTAAAATTGTATCAGGAATATCCTCTGGAAACACCCTGTAGATCCCCGTATCAAAAGAGAAAAAAATTCAACCCTTACCAAAAAAACAATACGAAAATAATTCATCGTTAAATATTCATAGAAGTTCCTGCCTTCCCGATGCCTGGACACCATAAAAGAGTGTTTAATCAAGTAAGATGGAAAGAGAAGAACATAAGGTAACTGAACAGTAAAGGGCTTACTTGTTAGACGTGTAAAATATCTGCTGAGTGCCCTGACCATGGTGCACATCATAGTCCACAATCAGGACTTTTTCAGCTAGGTTTTGCTGAAGCAAGTAATTCGCTGCTATGGCCACATTATTGAAGAAGCAATATCCAGCTGGCGTTATAGGTCCAGCCTGATGTCCTGGTGGTCTTATGTTAGCAAACCCATTTTGGTAACTCCCTTCGACAACAAGCTTGGCCATTGTAGTCGTCATTTTCGCGGCTTGGATTGCGCACTTATAAGTGAACTGAAAAAGAGTAAATAAAATAAATAAATGTATCAGCCAAATGAAATAAATTCGATAATAAATACATGGGGGCGTGTCCGAAAAAACGCTCGGACACGTCGATTGGTATTTCTAGTTGCGCATCTTTTTCAATAAAAACTTTTTATACAGGGTGTGTCATGTAACAGTGGCCAATACTACCTTTCTTATTTTAAATGTAACACTCTGTATATTATTCAATTTTTGGATTTTTCAGAAAATTTTAGACCATTCATATACAATATCCTATACCTATCTTCAACTGTTTCGGAAACATTAAGTGTTTTCAGATTTATTGCAAAAATTAACAACACACTAAAAAAGTTCTGAAAGATTAAATTGTAGCCGATTCAAGAAAATGTAACACCCTGTATACTGTGACCGACAATATTGATACTTTATTGTAGAGATTCTAAAAAATGGTTGATGTTCCAAATTTGAAACAATTATCACAGAATATAAGAGAGAAAACGCAAGATACGAGAAAAAAAATTGAAACTTTGCCACCCTGTATAACGAAAATAACAAGTTTAAGACCATGCATATATTTAAATTTTTTTCTTATTTTGACGAGTACTATCACCCCCTGAAATATCTGCATGACATTAATTAACACCCTGTATATCATAAATGTTTTGAAATATTTCAAATCTTTCGGAGAAGATTTCATTAGTCTAACATTTGTTAATCGAAAGGCAATGAAATAGGGATAGGGCTAATAAAATACCTACACTTGAATTATAAAAGAGGCTATCAAACAACTTCGCTTCCTCCGGATCTCCTCTATAAGTTACTTTTTCCATCAACTTAACGTACTCCAGGGGATGAGCATAATTCAATAGTTCGTCATCTTCAATCTTAATTAGCTCACCAGGTCTGACTTGATGCACTCTATCACGAAATCCATGGAGCCTAAATTGAACATATCAAAAAGTAAGCTAAAGCTGATCTGTCTGAAATTATTTATCTAATAATTAGTTCTTGATATTAAATTAATAAATATAACCTTGACTACCTTAACCAGATTCCAAAAACAACATTCTTAATAGTACACACCTTAGGGGTCTAAAAGTATCATCGAAAAATATGCGCGCCTTATATTATATCAGAAAATTTGCTTTGGATAAAGCTTGGTTTATGCTCTATTTTAATAATTATCGTAAAATATTTAGGAAAACGATTGAAACTGCTTAGCAACAATATTTTATTGAACGAATAAAAAATTCTAGAAATAAACAAAAGGAAGTTTGGAAAATTATTAACAATTTGAAAGGTAAAAACAAAACTACATCTGTGAACGGATTTAGAACGTGAAACAATGAAGATTTCTTACCTTGAAAGGTAAAAAAAGCATCAATGATTTATCATTTCCGCTTATTTAAATAGGGATTTTTTTTTTAATTTTAACAGTCCATTTTAAAATAGCTTGACAGAATCGCGCCAAAATTTATAAGCATACTGTACGAGATATTAGCTTTCAAATGATGTATCACAAGCTGTACGTTTCCATTTAAAAAAAGATCGATATCGTCATATCTTTGACAAATGTCTATAAAAAAACAAACGAATAACGTCAAAATGTGCGCATATATAAAACTAAATTGACCGAGCATTTTCCCCAAAAGTTACAGGTTAAGGCTATATTAATTTTATTCCGGACTTCTGGGCAGCCCTGTCCGTGTAAAGCCAAAATTAGAGATTCTAGCCTACCACTATTTCTATCACATAAAATTTTAACTTTGGCCTGTTTGTTTTTGTTGGAGATATCTTGCTTAATTTATAAGGAATTTAAGAGTGAAATTAATTCAACCCCAGTACGCAACACTCGTCAAATATTTAAAATTCATTTGCCTATACCCCATTCCAGTCAAATCAACGGTAAGAAAATATTTAATCACCTTCCGCTAAAAATTAGAAAAATTCAGAATCTTAAAAAATTTCGAAAAGAAATAAAGGCTCTTCTTAGTTTCTAAAGCTTATTATACCGTAGAAGAATTTTTGTGTGATAGCTCCTAGTGTACTGAGGTCTGCTTCTCTTGTCTCAGTGTTCCTTGCATTGGTGTGATTTTTGTATTATTTTATTTTTCTGATAATTGTGCAACTTTACTTTTAATTTAACAATCTCTATGTCAGTTTTTTAATAATCTTTTTGTTACTTTTAGATGAAATTTTAATAATGTTGTGTGTGGTAACCTTTGGGTGATATTGTACTGTTCCTTGAGTGTGGTAATAGTTTGCCCAAAATTTTAGAATATTGACTGAGATATTTTAATTATTTGAATAATATTTGTTGTGCTTTGGATTTTTAGCTATTTAATATAACCAGTCAATTTAATATGTAGTGTTTTAGTGTTTATTCGTTTGTTATATTTTGTTATTGGGGCGCACCAAACGCATATTGAAAGCCTGATAAAAAAAATTTTTATTCTCAGAACTTTGTAAATGAGAATGTAAAGATTCTTTGTACAATAAAGCTTTTTTTGACTTTGACTTTGACTTTGACCGTAAAAGGGTTTTTGTGAAGTGGTTGTTGTCTTTACTTTGGAGATTAATATATAATTTGTTTATACCGTTCACCGTTATCTAATACTAACATTTTTCTTATAAGACTTGAGAATCTTTTATCACAGCTTTCCCCCTTATCATACTGTATTGTGTGTGGAGATTTTAATATTAATTTTGAAGATTTAAATACCTGTTACACTATAAATTTAAAAAATTTACTACTGTCATTTAATCTTAAAATGCATGTCAATTCACCAACAAGATTTTCTCAATATTTCTCAATAATTGACTATGTTTGTTCTAATAAAAATAATGTTAAATGTGAAGTAATAAATAATTTTTTATCGGACCATGAAGCCATATTATGTGAATTTAACGGTGAGATAGGGAAAATAGAGAAAAATAAACATATGGGACGTATTTACAGTAAAAATAATTTCAACAAATTTAATAATGCTATAAAAAACTTTTAATGGGATAGTATTTTTCTTCATAAAGAGTAATTTTCATGCCACATTTTTAGACACATTTACTAAAGCTTTTCCAATTACAATTATTAAAAAAAATAATAGAAAATGTTGGATTTCAAAGGGTATAAAAATAAGTTCTAAGAATTTACGTTCACTTCATTATATTAAAAAGAAATTCCCATCAAACAATTCATTCATTTCATATTTTAATATTTATAAAAACATTTATAGAAAACTAAATAAAAAAGCCAAGGAAAATTATTTTTAAAATCGTATTAGTAAATCAATAAATCCACGAAAAGAATGTTGAAAAATTATTAATGATTTGAGAGGGAAAAACAACATAATACCTATAAATACTTTATTATCTTCTGACGAGCTGAACCATTTTTACTGTCCGATTGCTTTAAATCTTTCTGAAAATATTCACCCATGCATTGATCCACTTTCGTACATGAAGAATTTTAAAATTAAGGATACATTTTTCTTTAGTCCAACCGATGTTCAAGAAATAAAATTAATCATTTTGGAGATAAAAAATCTGCTGGATGGGATAATTTATCAATGAAATTTTTTCACAACTATCTATTCCTGCTTTAGAAGCTTTAACGATGTTTCTTTTGAAAATTGAATATTTCCACAATGCCTTAAATCTTATATATAGCTATTGTTATTCCAATTCATAAAGGAGGTGATTGTGAATCTGCTTTTAATTTTGACCAATTTCTATATATTAACTTTTAAATATTCACTTAATAGTATAATTTTTGACAATCTCATAATTAATCACCCCAAATTTATAAAATTTTTAGGAATCTATATTACTCAAAATCTTTCTTTTAATGAACATATCAAAAAATTATGTAGAAAATTAGCTTCAGGATGTTATGCCCTGAGAGTACTTTCTCATGAAATAAATATGGCGGTTCTTCGAATTGTTTATTTTGCTTTAATATAATCTCTTTTGAGATATGGAGATTGCTTCTGGTGAAATTCAAGCCAATAATTTAAATTTTTATTTTACAAAAAAGAGCTATTAGATATTTGTGCAAAGCTAGATCTAGAGATTCTTGTAAGGCTCTATTTATCTCACAAAAAATTTTAACACCAACTTCAGTTTGTTTGATTCATAAAAAGCATAGAAATAGTATTAATTCACATACTTATAATAGTAGACAAACCTTTAATATATGTTTACCTATTCCTTCTTCAAGTCTTGTAAAAAAATCCATAGTTTATGATTCTAAAGAAATTTTTAATTATCTTCCAGATTTTATTAACAAAATGTCAAATTTTAAAATGTTTAAAAGAAATGTTAAAAATTTATTATTGGAAAAAGCTTATTATACTTTATTAGATAAATATTTTGGTGATACTCTCGTCATAATTATTTGCATTTTTTTTTATTCCGATATTTTAAGTTTTACTATATTATTATTATATTTTATTGTTAATTTAATTTTAAAAAAAAGCTTTGCCGATAAAAATCATACTTTATGACAATAAAGCATATTATTTCGATTTTGATTTGATTTGATAGTGCTTATTATAGTGTTCATTTGAACTAATGTTGTATTTATTATGATTTGATCGCTTTTCTAGGTACGATTGCAGATAATCGGGCTGAAATTTATTAGGGAGCGTCATTAAATTAAGAGGACAACAAAGTGTGGCAGAAGAGGGGCGAAGTTAACTTATGTGATATTTTATTTAAAATTTGAAACAATTAGATGGGCATGTGGGGTAAAAAAAACAGGAAGCTTGATGGATGGTCAATTGGTCACCTAAGTATTACAAATTGTATAAATATTTTTTTTTTATTTCTTTTTCAAGTCGTAAATAACAGTAAAACAAAAAAACAGGTACTTAAAAGTGCTTACCCTTCGTGTATGGCAACACACCTTTTGCCGCTTTCAGGGTGCTTAATATCCCAAGGGGAGCAATGATCTCTACTGTGCACATATCCATATGCTGTAGGTTTTCTGAATGAATTCTTCAAATCACTGGTTTTTTTGTACGGATCAAGTACTACGGGCGCCTTCTCCTCTTTCTTCGGGGCCCCTTTTATTTCCTTAATGACCACTATCGAGGGCTAAAAAATATTAACACGTTATTTCACCTACTTGACTTAAATACTTTAAATTAACATTTGAGTATCAATATTTAAAATCAAATAATTTTAAAAAGCATTACCTTTTTGGGAATAGCTCCCGTTTTTTTATCTCCTTGTCTAAAATAAAAAAAAAAACTGTTATAATATACCGTAGACTTGGAATCAAGTAAGAACAGGCCACCGCGTCATCCCAGTACATCAATCTCGAGCGACACGAGACAGGAACATTTTAAAGTCAAAGTGAGGTAGGACACGATTTAGGTCTTTAGGCAGATGCCACTGTGGCCTCTTAGTCGATTTTAACCTAAATGAATTTATTGAGGTTATTGATAAATCTACTATTTTAAAAATGTTTTTTTTTGTTCCATTATTGATTTGATTAAAAAAAAAAGAAACTAAATTATCTAATTAAAACATTCTTAAATTTAGCTAAATACACTGCGTCCATTAATTATGGAATAGGTAAAAAAGTACTCAAATTTTAAACATCCATATCTCCATCAAAATTATATCAATCCACTCAATTTTTGATCTATTAGGTAGGCCGTCCCTTGGACTACTTAGCACAAAGTATTTGACCCTACTTTATGTCTTTTTTATACAGGATGATGGCTAAGATACCAAGCCATGTAAAATGTGCTGATTTTAAAATTAATGTTTGGAAAATACGAAGCAATGGAAATTGAATTTTATTAGTGTACTGGTTACAGCTTTATGTTAGGTACTTACTGTACAAATTACAGCGCAGTGCCGTTCGTGTCAATTAAAAAAATATAAAAAAATAAAAAATGGAATAGGTAAAAAGTACTCGAATTTTAAAATCAATATCTTCATCAATCCATTCAATTTTAAGTTTATTAGGTAGGCTGTCCCTTGAACTACTTAGAACAATGTGTTTGACCTCACTTTATGTCTTTTTTATACAGGATCATGGATAAGATACCAAGCTGTGTAAAATGTGCTGATTTTAAAATTAATGTTTGGAAAATACGAAGCAATGAAAATGGAATTTTATTAGTGTACTGGTTACAGCTTTATGTTAGGTACTTACTGTACAAATTACAGCGCAGTGCCGTTTGTGTTAATTAAAAAAAATTAAAAAATCGTGATTTAACACTAACTTAACAATAGTAATAACAATTTAAAGAAACAACTTAATTATAAGAATACAAATTAATAACGCGTATTTCCTCCACGGGCATTAATGACAGCTTGACAACGATTTGGCATACTGAGAATCAGAATTCTTATAAAAACCTGATCCATATTTTCCCATATTCTTTGTAGCGTCAATCTCAGCTGAGCCAAAGTTTCTGGTGGGTTAGCTTCTGCACGAACCTCTCTACCCATTCGATCGCATAAATGCTCTATAGGGTTAAGATCTGGGCTTCGAGCTTTCCAATTCATTACGGTAATTCCCGTTTCTGCTAGATATTCCGTTACTATTCTCGCCGTATGTGGACGTGCGTTATCTTGCATAAAAATGAAGTTTTCTCCAATAAAGGGAGCATAAGGCACAACATGCTCCTGAAGAATTTCCGTAATGTACCTGTCACTAGTTAATCGCTCTACAAATACCAATTCCGTTTTTGCCTCTAGAGATATACTTCCCCAAACCATAATTGATCCACCGCTATAACTAACCCGCTCTTTAAAATTACACTGAGCATAGCGATCACCAGGTCTTCGAAACACTTTTAAACGTCTACCATTGCTGTATAGACAAAAACGGGATTCGTCACTAAATAAAACATTAGTCCATTCATCTTCACCCCATGGCAAATGCTCTTGAGCAAACTGCAATCGTTCACGTCAATGGTGCGGTTCCAGCTTTGGTCCTATCGCTGCTTCGTACGGTTTCAGTTGAACCTCTTTTAAGCGATTAAGTATTGTTTGCTTACATAGTCGAACATTGTGAACGTTTGACAACCGTGCTTGTAGCTTGGTACTTGTTGTAAATCGCTCCCGAACACATTGCATTGTTAAAAACCGATCCTGAGTAGCAGTTGTTTTCCTTGGTCGGCCTTGCCCTGCTCTTCTTTGATTCGATCCATATTCTCGATACCGTTTTAAAATTTTTGATATAGCCCCTTGCGTTTTATTCATGATTCAGGCAATATCAGACTGAGACCGGCCCTGCTCAAACAGTCCTCTTGCATAGGAACATTATTCTGGAGATATGAATCGGATATTGGCATTCATTTAAAAAAAGAAACTAAACAAAAGGCCTTGTCAAGAACTGCCAACAAATTTATAATCTTGATAAAATGACAAGGGCAATTGGTTGACTAGCAACGTAAATCCAAATAGAAGTAAAACGTTTTCAGTCAATATAATTTGCAATATACAGATTTTTTAATTTACGCGAACGGCACTGCACTGTAATTTGTACAGTAAGTACCTAACATAAAGCTGTAACCAGTACACTAATAAAATTAAATTTTCATTGCTTCGTATTTTCCAAACATTAATTTTAAAATCAGCACATTTTACACGGC